>OY728148.1:543107451-543832451 GCA_963277665.1 Viscum album
AATATTAGACATACCCTGGGTTGGGTTCGGTTATACAAATATTTCATTAGAGAATAATAGTTCGGACAATATTTACATATTTTTAATATCATGTGCAATGGAGAGGGGGTTAAGGGGTGGGAAGGGGTTCAAAAGGGTACTTCGGGGAGGGAAAACTGGCAGGGGTGAAGAGGGAGGGGGTGGGGTGGGGAGGGGAGGGGGAGGGAAATGGGGGGTCTTCATAGGGATCTGTATGGTAGGGGTGTGTTGGGGGGGAGGCTAGTGGGTGTGGGAAAGGGGTGTGCGTTGGGGTGGTGTAGGGGGTGCAAGGGGGTAGTGGGTGGAGTGAAAACTGGTAGTGGGAGGGTTTAGGGGTGAGGGGAAGGGTGTTTAAAATGGAAGGGGTAAAGGGTCTGTAGGGAAGTGTTTCATTTATTAGAGTGTTGGATTATAACATCGTTTGAATGCATGTGTGAGAACCACTATAGGTGGGTGTGTTGTGGTGCTGTCTACATGGGTCATTCTAGGGGGGCTCTGTCCAGGGGGTTTTCCCAGGGTGGGGCTTATATAGGGGGTGGGGTCTTTCATGGGTCTGTCCGGGGTGGGTCTGTCTATAGGGGGTGTCTATCTAGGGGGATTTTTAGTGGGGGGTTTTCTTGGGGGGTCTAGGAGAGAGGGGATGTCCTGGAGGGATGGGGTGACCATAATGGGGTGGAGGGATATCCATGCGGTGTCCAGGGTCTATCAAGGTTGGTTTCATGGGACTATAGGGTATCCAGGTTATAGAGGGTCTTTCTAGGGTGGGGTTGTCTTTTTTCTGGGGGTGTCTAGATTCTGTCCTGGGGGGGGGGTATGTCCAGTGTCTAGGGTTTCCATGGTCTAGATGGTGTCTATCAAAGTTCTTTTGGGGGGTTTCTACGTTCTTGGGGTGTCTATGGTCTATCTGGGGGTGTCTAATGACTATGGGTTGTCGAGGGTCTACCTTTGTGGTGTCTAGTTTCTGGGGGTGTACAGGGTCTGTGGGTCTGCCCAGGGGGTGTACAAGGGTCTGGGAGGGGAGGTTCTGTCCTTGGGAGGGGGGGTTTTCCAGGGTCTGAGTGGGTGTCCTTGCATTGGGGGTGTCTAGGGTCTGTCCTGGGTGGGATTCCGGGGTCTTTGGGGGGGGGGGGTGAGTGTCCAGGTTCTGTCCATGAGGGGGAGGTATCTAGGTGAGTAGTGGTGGGGTTTGTAGTGGAGAATGGGTGTTGTAGGGGGGCTTTGCAGGGGGTGGGTTTTTTTATGAAAATTGGAATCACTATAGTCGTGTCTTGAAATCGTGGTTATAGCCCCATGCGCCAAAAACTGCTACCACTATTTGAAACAATGGCTATAGGTCTTTCCCTATAGCTATGACAATACCAACCAAAGTTCATAAAACTATGTATATAACCTATAGCCTTGGTTTTTGGACGTAATAAAATAGTATAAAATCGTGGATATATCCTAAATTTTTAGTGCTGAATGATCATATGGATTTGACCGAAATTATTGAAACTGTACTATGGTTATATGGTTATGGATTTCATGGTCATATGAAATGATCCTATTAATTATGGCATAAAACCATCATTATTTTAATATGTATATATGGTTTTGGTTGGAATGTTTATAAGACATACTCAAAGATATTTTTTCATGGATCTAAAGAAGGTTGTTGTTGAATTTTATTAGTTGTAGAATTTATTAATGCATATGTCTATCACATTATTTCACAGAAATATTTTCATACTAGTTTGTTTAGACAAGTTTTTTTACCAAATTATTTATAATCACACTCTATTTTGGATGACTCTTGATAACCATGATGAATACATTGATGCCAGTTTGGACAAGGGAAAGAGATCTTTCTTTTGATTGTTATTAGATAGGATGGACTTTGGATTCAGGACAGACATGGGGTTTGGGACCGGGGAATTTGATTATTTATATGATTCTACTAGTTATACACTTCTATTTTCAATATAATTGACTTTAGTTATATTTTAGAACATAATTATAAAATTACTTTAAAATTTATTAGATTATTTGGTTGTATTTTATTGTTTGTTTCCTCTATGCCTATAATTTGATTTATTTTATTTATAAGGCTTTTTGACTACTATAAAACATCATTACATGTGTTATTATCTCCAAAATATATATTTCTCACCACTTAATGCTGGTTATCCGCATCTAGAATACATAGAGGAATTCTTGAGGTCTTATAACAATCCCTTTTTTCCACGTGAGGGGTGCATGATTGGTATATGTAACACTGTAGATGATTTCATCAATTGGATCTTAACAAATAAGGGATTTCCAACTCATTTAAGTATGAAATACATCTAGATCCTTGATTTAATTAGATTGATAAAATGAATTACTTGTAACAGCCCGAGATTTTATGACAAATATTCTTTTTATTTTACTAATGTCTTGTATTGTACGCTACACCAAAAGGAGCTTGCACAACACGCATCCTTGACTTGCCTTGCATACACGCAATCGCGACCTTCCTCGATAGCGTGTGTAGTACGCAATAACGAGTTTCACTAAACAACGATATGCTATTAAAATATTATTAAAACTAGCCGTTATGAATAGTAATAACCACTTTTTAAAATTCTGTAAATCTTATATTTCAAAATGAACTTCATTTTTGGATTCGGAGTATCAAATTTAGCCTAAGGTGAAATTTTGGTACTTTTCGGATAACTTTCATATTCTGATGAATAGTGAAAATTACTAAATTATAATTAAAAACAACTTTTTTAATCAAAATAATTAATAGTGATAAATCATTAATTTGAGTGGTTTTAAAGTATATTTAGAATATATTTTTACAATTTAATACAATGTTGGTCATTGGATGTAATTTCACATTTAAACTAGACATAAACAGGTGTCAATCTTTTGATAGATATTGTTTCTTAAAAACACGCTATTTGTTTTAACAGCGGGATTTAATTATAAAATTAATTAATGCAACGTTTATGTTATGAATTTGGTAAAATAGACTTCATTTTTTAATTCGGAATATGAAATATAGCTTGGGATGGAATTTTGGCATTGTTCTGAAAAACATCAATTTTTGATGAATAGTGAAACCACTAAGTGGTAGGTTAAAAACTGAATTTTCCATAAAACTTAATTTTACCGCTTCTGTGAATGGAATTTTGAAAATCCGACAGACATGGTTAATATCAAGGACTAAAATGTGGTTCAATGAGATGAAAATAATTTTTGGTGAATAGTAACTTTTTACTTTTTTTACACGGTTAATAGTAAATAGGGTAACTAGGGGTAAATATGATATTAATATTACCCTAACACATGTCCTAATTCTATTGGACAATTGTAATTCGACCAAAAACAAACTTAGGAATAAAATATGACCATTTAGGCCCACTTGGATTAGATTAGGACATTTATTATTAATTTATTTAAAGAAGGGTTAAAATAGTTAAAATCAAAGTTTAATAAGTAAATCATTTTTAATATAGGGTTATACATAAGATAAATTCGATTGTAAATATTCATTAGAAAGATAAAAAGATTTCCTACATGATGGTATTTTATTTGTAATTTTTAGACATCAAATAATTTAATTTATTTATGACACAAAGATGATGCAGTAATTATCTTATTAATGAAATATTGACAAAATTGATAATATAAATACCAAAATAAATGTAATTTGAGACTTTTTATGAATTCCACTAATTTTATAGGTTACTATGATATATTAATGTTGATTTAATCAACTTGGTTCGAACATTTAATTCTGTTATGACTTTCACAAAAATCATATATCAAATAGTGTCAAAATTGACACAAAATAGTTTTTAAATCAAATATTATATTATTAATTGTTATTTTATTCCTAAAAATCTATGGTTCGGCCAAATGACTTAGATAAGGATATATATATTAATAATAAACAATTTGGGGTTCGTTTGGCATGTTATAGTAAGTGTATTAACCATATAGTGAAAGAAAACAAAAAGACACGGTAAAAGTCAAATTATTTAACTTAGAGTTAAATCTAATTGATAAGGTTTAAAATAAGATCCAAACATGTCTAAATTTGATTGGTTGATGAGATTACAACCCTATCTCATCTAAGCTTCGAATATGAGTCATTTTTGGAGGTTTTTAAGTGGGGTTAGATTTATTATAAATTAATATTTTTGAGATATTCCTAAGGTGCCTCTCTCCTCCCCTATAAAAGGACACCTCCTCCCCCTCCTCCTCACACCAATTTGAGAACTCAAGCTCGTCCAAACCCTGCCAAAATCCCTTCTCCACTTCCCTAGAAACATCCTAGAGGTTCTGGTATTCCTCAAAGACCAATTCTAGTGCCCTAAGAGGAGGTCTCAAAGAGGCACTTCAAAGAAGAGGTAATTACCGTTACCAATTCTTTCATCTTTATTTCTTCTTCCACTTCTTCTTCTTAGGTTGTTTCATTATGAAGTAATAACATCAGTATCACTCATATACTGATATGTTATTATAAGTATGAAACAACCCTATTTCACCATCTATCCATCCTACGGAAAAAGAAATCACCGCGCGTGCGTACGTACGGAATACCGTCTCCACGCCGTGGTGTAATCTATTTTCCACCACCACCTTACATGGATGGGTATAATGGTGTAAAGAATAACTATACATAGTTATTACAACATCATATTGATTCTTATATATTGTATAATCCACTCCAATTCAATTCAATATTTATAGAAATGATATCATCGCTCGTGCGTACGTACGGACTACCGTCTCCACGACGCGATGAGATTCATTATCCATGTTAACCATTTAAGAATGATTATAATGTATATATAAGAAATAATAATGAAATATATGAAATTATAAAGCTACTGGATTTATGTATATATATACATATGTATGTCATCTACTTACTTCCATTTCAAGACAATAAGGAAAGGAAAACAGCGTTCATGCGTACGTACGGACTACCGTCTCCATGAATGGTGTTTTTCATTTTATTTATCTACCTATTATATATATATATATATATACTGAATATATATGATATATAAATCATATTTTATATTCTGGAAGTAAGTAAATCATGATATAAGTAATAATGATGTCAAGAACAACAAGTCAAAACACCTACGATAAATGAAACGATTTTACCCAAAACGCTTCTTTAACATGAAATTTACAAAAGAACGGGTAATATAATGTCATAAGTGAACCATATATGATATCATAACAATGAATATGATTCTATAATAAGTCAATGACATTATTTAAATCATTATACAGGAGGTTCGGACACATACGAAGCAAATTGGACCTAAGGTAAGGGAAATATCACAATCTCATTTTTATCCGAGATTGTTTATTCGTAAGTATTTACTGGGGTGTATTTTATCATCCACATCCATGTTCCCTCAATATGTAATATTGTTTCAATCCACTTGAAATAGTTTAAATCCAATTTTACCCTTAGGTGAGTTTTTAGTAAAGAATATGAAAGGAATCTTTTGTCGTTTTTCCGTACGAGGTACTTTTTGACTTTTCCGACAAAAGTACGAAGAATGTTTTTTTTAACTTATACGGAATGAATGGATTTTTAAAACATTACTTCAAAGAAGCTTCCTTTACAAGTTTTCAAGTTTATTTTTAATCAACTTCTTTTATTTTAAAGTTTTATGACATGTTATGAAAGGAAAAATGTTTTTGAAGAAGAAAGGATATTTTCCTCAAGAATTCAATTCAAGTGTTTTATCAAAATTATTTTCCATCTAAGATAATAAAGGGTTCTGTTTCTATCCATATTTTTACATTGGTTTGACTATGTTGTGATGGAATTATGTTTATGAATTCCTTTATCATATATGAATTGATTTATGATGTCATGATGTTTCAAGAATCCCATTTTTGTTATATGTGTTATGCGATGATGTATGTTTTATGATTATGTGGCACACATAAGAAAGGATTCATTATAAGATGGGTGGGACCTATATCTCCCTCCAATGCATTGGGTAAAGATTTTATATCTCATGAGATAGACATGGCTGGAATGGTAGGTTATACCGGTTCAGTGAAACAGGACTGAAACGAGGATTACTCGATTCAGAAAGGGACTTTGTCCACTAAGATAGTCTTGGCAATGAGTCTTGACTAACAAGAAATGATTCTCTATGATTATGTGTGTATGCCACAATGATTAATGTTTTAAGTTATGATTTCATTTTCACTTCTATGATTTATCCCACGTTATGATATTATGAGCTCTTTTGCAGGTTAAGATTTCCAAAAGCTATGTTCTTATGTATATGATGTGATTGATATTTCTTTTGTTTACCCTTACTGAGCATTTGAGCTCACCCTTTTATGTTTTCTTTTCCCCAGGATATAAAGAAAGGTTTTAGGTATAAAAAAAAGAAGATCTTTATGGGAGATGTTGAAGATCTTTCACCACGATTAGAAGATTATAGTCCGAGTTTCCAAAGACGCTAAACTATTACGATCCTTGTGTGTGTATTTTTGTTATGTATTAAGTATTCCGCAAAAGTAATGTAATGTCCATGTACGTCAAGATATGGGTCTCTACAGTTGGTATCAGAGGAAAGGTTTAGTCAACCTTTGGAAACTAGGATGCGAAAACGTTAGTGAGATCCCTAGAGATATTTCTAAGGTATGTCTAGGGATGTCCCTAAGGTTAAGTATACGTATAGGTTATAGTACTAGAACTACGCTAACAATCATAGAATTAAACCTAAGATGTTAGATGTTCAAGGTACTCCCCCTTTATTATGTTGTTTTCCCTAGCATGATTTTTGCATCTAACACTATTCTGTTTGGGTTTTAGAAAATGGATGGAAACAAGATGATTCACAATAATGGAGGATATGATGGACAATGGAATGATATTCTTCATGAGCAACCAAATGAAATGGGATTTGGATGTCCAAACATCATTATTATGCCGAATCAGCAATCTCACAACATGATCAATAAAGTAAAATTTGGTAAGTTTCCTGACTCGACTAATAAGAGAATGATGGAGTCCCATGATGATCATAGAGGAAAGAAAGTTCAATTTCCCCTATGTAAATCATGTGGGAAGAGGCATCAAGGAGAATGTTTCAAGGGAACTGGAAGATGATTTGGGTGTGGAAAAGAAGGACACAAAGCAAGTAAGTGCAAAGGAAAAGGGTCGGTTAACACCATGGATGAGGATAATGGTATTGCTACGACATCAAAAATGGTTAAGTGTTTTAAATGTGGAATATATGGGCATTATGCAAACAAATGCTCTAAGGGAAAGACTCATAAAGAGAATCAGTATGGTCATATGGGTAGTATTTATGTGGATGATGATGAAGAGACTACAAATGATATGTGAGATGAAAGAATTTTTGAAGCTCGGTCAATGGTTTGAGAATGTAGTGGCATGATTACATGTTTATCATGTGTAATTTTGGAATAAAGAGACATCTATGGATTGTTACACTGTTGTCTTTCCTTGTGTTTTGAAAGTATATGATAAATGTTACCAGTATCCATGAAAGGTTATTCAGATATTTTTGGAATGCGCATAATGAAGGGATAAGGAGAAAATTAAATGTTTGATAGTATTCATGAGCTCATGATTGATATAAGGACTAAGTGATATCATGGTTTGAGTATATAGAATTTTGAGGATTTTGGTATATGGAAAGTATTAACTTTTAACTGCACTCATGTTTTCACTAAGGTATTCAAGAGAATACACTATTAAGGACTTTGAATGTTTGGAATGTGACCAACAAGACATATCTTATGATATGTGGGGATCAACGACAGTATTAAATCTTTGGTAATCTTTGTCACTAAATTATGAGAGTGGACTGCAGTATTATGTATAAGCCTAAAGATTAGACTGGATTGTGTTGGACATAAGTTAGTATTGTTTAAGGATAGAAGATTTTCGATATTATTGATGGGATGTTATAGTGACGTAGTTTTAGAAAAAGGACAACCTGCAGGACGGGCGACAGCCCATCGCTTCGGACAAGGCTGTAGGAATCGAACCTACAACCGAAGTGCGACTGGCCTTTATCGCCTACCACTGACCTACAGGAAGTCCCTGTTTAGTAGAAACTAGTTTTATTATATTAAGAAGTATGATATGTGATGTATAAGTTCATTTTAGGAACCATATATGATTAATCTCACTATAGATGGATTTATGTATTTTTTGATAACTTTTCTAACCTTTTGTTTGAGACAGATGGAATGACCCATCATTCTATCACATGATTTGCTAACACATCGCGAATGAAAAATTCGACTTCATTTATTTAAGAGATGAAGTAGAAATTGTTCAAGGCACGAACAAAAGTCAGATTGTACCAAAATAAAGTAAGTATTTATTTTAAGCAAATTTTCAACTTTAGGGAAATGATCTTGAAAACCAAAAATGTTGTCCTAGTAATCTTATACCTGATGAATCAGATGGTACCTTATATCATCACAAATCTATGGATTTGTGATTACTGGCTTTTCCATAGCCATGTTCTCTACCACTCTCCATCAGAACATGATGGTTAGATTTCTCTTCCATATCCACATTTTTACCTATGTGGAAACCCAGCGATTAGTTTATTTGGGAAATCGTTAAATTTCATACTTTAGTTTTTAAAGCCAAGTTTTTGTATTCCTTTTTACGATGTGGGATTCTATTAAAGAATCTTTCGAATAGTAAACCATTTATAACCCCGACGAATTTCGAGGGCGAAATTCATTTTAAGGGGGGTAGAATGTAACAGCCCGAGATTTTATGAAAAATATTCTTTTTATTTTACAAATGTCTTGTATTGTACGCTACACCAAAAGGAGCTTGCACAACACGCATCCTTGACTTGCCTTGCATACACGCAATCGCGACCTTCCTTGATAGCGTGTGTAGTACGCAATAACGAGTTTCACTAAACAACAATATGCTATTAAAATATTATTAAAACTAGCCGTTATGAATAGTAATAACCACTTTTTAAAATTCTGTAAATCTTATATTTCAAAATGAACTTCATTTTTGGATTCGGAGTATCAAATTTAGCCTAAGGTGAAATTTTGGTACTTTTCGGATAACTTTCATATTCTGATGAATAGTGAAAATTACTAAATTATAATTAAAAACAAATTTTTTAATCAAAATAATTAATAGTGATAAATCATTAATTTGAGTGGTTTTAAAGTATATTTAGAATATATTTTTACAATTTAATACAATGTTGGTCATTGGATGTAATTTCACATTTAAACTAGACATAAACAGGTGTCAATCTTTTGATAGATATTGTTTCTTAAAAACACGCTATTTGTTTTAACAGCGGGATTTAATTATAAAATTAATTAATGCAACTTTTATGTTATGAATTTGGTAAAATAGACTTCATTTTTGAATTCGGAATATGAAATATAGCTTGGGATGAAATTTTGGCATTGTTCTGAAAAACATCAATTTTTGATGAATAGTGAAACCACTAAGTGGTAGGTTAAAAACTGAATTTTGCATAAAACTTAATTTTACCACTTCTGTGAATGGAATTTCGAAAATCCGACAGACACGGTTAATATCAAGGACTAAAATGTGGTTCAATGAGATGAAAATAATTTTTGCTGAATAGTAACTTTTTACTTTTTTTACACGGTTAATAGTAAATAGGGTAACTAGGGGTAAATATGATATTAATATTACCCTAACACATGTCCTAATTCTATTTGACAATTGTAATTCGACCAAAAACAAACTTAGGAATAAAATATGACCATTTAGGCCCACTTGGATTATATTAGGACATTTATTATTAATTTATTTAAAGAAGGGTTAAAATAGTTAAAATCAAAGTTTAATAAGTAAATCATTTTTAATATAGGGTTATACATAAGATAAATTCGATTGTAAATATTCATTAGAAAGATACAAATATTTCCTACATGATGGTATTTTATTTGTAATTTTTAGACATCAAATAATTTAATTTATTTATGACACAAAGATGATGGAGTAATTATCTTATTAATGAAATATTGACAAAATTGATAATATAAATACCAAAATAAATGTAATTTGAGACTTTTTATGAATTCCACTAATTTTCTAGGTTACTATGATATATTAATGTTGATTTAATCAACTTGGTTCGAACATTTAATTCTGTTATGACTTTCACAAAAATCATATATCAAATAGTGTCAAAATTGACACAAAATAGTTTTTAAATCAAATATTATATTATTAATTGTTATTTTATTCCTAAAAATCTAAGGTTCGGCCAAATGACTTAGATAAGGATATATATATTAATAATAAACAATTTGGGGTTCGTTTGGCATGTTATAGTAAGTGTATTAACCATATAGTGAAAGAAAACAAAAAGACACGGTAAAAGTCAAATTATTTAACTTAGAGTTAAATCTAATTGATAAGGTTTAAAATAAGATCCAAACATGTCTAAATTTGATTGGTTGATGAGATTACAACCCTATCTCATCTAAGATTTGAATATGAGTCATTTTTGGAGGTTTTTAAGTGGGGTTAGATTTATTATAAATTAATATTTTTGAGATATTCCTAAGGTGCCCCTCTCCTCCCCTATAAAAGGACACCTCCTCCCCCTCCTCCTCACACCAATTTGAGCACTCAAGCTCGGCCAAACCCTGCCAAATCCCTTCTCCACTTCCCTAGAAACATCCTAGAGGTTCTGGGCTTCCTCAAAGACCAATTCTAGTGCCCTAAGAGGAGGTCTCAAAGAGGCACTTCAAAGAAGAGGTAATTACCGTTACCAATTCTTTCATCTTTATTTCTTCTTCCACTTCTTATTCCTTGGTTGTTTCATTATGAAGTAATAACATCAGTATCACTCATATACTGATATGTTATTATAAGTATGAAACAACCTTATTTCACCATCTATCCATCCTACGGAAAAAGAAATCACCGCGCGTGCGTACGTACGGAATACCGTCTCCACGCCGTGGTGTAATCTATTTTCCACCACCACCTTACATGGATGGGTATAATGGTGTAAAGAATAACTATACATAGTTATTACAACATCATATTGATTCTGATATATTGTATAATTCACTCCAATTCAATTCAATATTTATAGAAATGATATCATCGCTCGTGCGTACGTACGGACTACCGTCTCCACGACGCGATGAGATTCATTATCCATGTTAACCATTTAAGAATGATTATAATGTATATATAAGAAATAATAATGAAATATATGAAATTATAAAGCTACTGGATTTATTTATATATACATATGTATGTCATCTACTTACTTCCATTTCAAGACAATAAGGAAAGGAAAACAGCGTTCATGCGTACGTACGGACTACCGTCTCCATGAACGGTGTTTTTCATTTTATTTATCTACCTATTATATATATATATATACTGAATATATATGATATATAAATCATATTTTATATTATGGAAGTAAGTAAATCATGATATAAGTAATAATGATGTCAAGAACAACAAGTCAAAACACCTACGATAAATGAAACGATTTTACCCAAAACGCTTCTTTAACATGAAATTTACAAAAGAACGGGTAATATAATGTCATAAGTGAACCATATATGATATCCTAACAATGAATATGATTCTATAATAAGTCAATGACATTATTTAAATCATTATACAGGAGGTTCGGACACATACGAAGCAAATTGGACCTAAGGTAAGGGAAATATCACAATCTCATTTTTATCCGAGATTGTTTATTCGTAAGTATTTACTGGGGTGTATTTTATCATCCACATCCATGTTCCCTCAATATGTAATATTGTTTCAATCCACTTGAAATAGTTTAAATCCAATTTTACCCTTAGGTGAGTTTTTAGTAAAGAATATGAAAGGAATCTTTTGTCGTTTTTCCGTACGAGGTACTTTTTGACTTTTCCGACAAAAGTACGAAGAATGTTTTTTTTAACTTATACGGCATGAATGGATTTTTAAAACATTACTTCAAAGAAGCTTCCTTTACAAGTTTTCAAGTTTATTTTTAATCAACTTCTTTTATTTTAATGTTTTATGACATGTTATGAAAGGAAAAATGTTTTTGAAGAAGAAAGGATATTTTCCTCAAGAATTCAATTCAAGTGTTTTATCAAAATTATTTTCCATCTAAGATAATAAAGGGTTCTGTTTCTATCCATATTTTTACATTGGTTTGACTATGTTGTGATGGAATTATGTTTCTGAATTCCTTTATCATATATGAATTGATTTATGATGTCATGATGTTTCAAGAATCCCATTTTTGTTATATGTGTTATGCGATGATGTATGTTTTATGATTATGTGGCACACATAAGAAAGGATTCATTATAAGATGGGTGGGACCTATATCTCCCTCCAATGCATTGGGTAAAGATTTTATATCTCATGAGATAGACATGGCTGGAATGGTAGGTTATACCGGTTCAGTGAAACAGGACTGAAACGAGGATTACTCGATTCAGAAAGGGACTTTGTCCACTAAGATAGTCTTGGCAATGAGTCTTGACTAACAAGAAATGATTCTCTATGATTATGTGTGTATGCCACAATGATTAATGTTTTAAGTTATGATTTCATTTTCACTTCTATGATTTATCCCACGTTATGATATTATGAGCTCTTTTGCAGGTTAAGATTTCCAAAAGCTATGTTCTTATGTATATGATGTGATTGATATTTCTTTTGTTTACCCTTACTGAGCATTTGAGCTCACCCTTTTATGTTTTCTTTTCCCCAGGATATAAAGAAAGGTTTTAGGTATAAAAAAAAGAAGATCTTTATGGGAGATGTTGAAGATCTTTCACCACGATTAGAAGATTATAGTCCGAGTTTCCAAAGACGCTAAACTATTACGATCCTTGTGTGTGTATTTTTGTTATGTATTAAGTATTCCGCAAAAGTAATGTAATGTCCATGTACGTCAAGATATGGGTCTCTACATTACTATACTTAGTTGGTTGAAATGTGATATTCTCAACTTCAATGATGAAGGATGTGGGATGTTCTAACACACATGGAAAATAACATGTGATGAATTCATTAACATGATTAGTCTATTTCATAGAATCACGAATATGTGAGTTTTCTAAACAATATATAAAAGTTCCATGTCATGTGGTTACTCACCAAAAACTATAAATGGATAATGTATGAATATATTATATATGTTGCATATTGAGTTTGATACTGTAATATTGAGATGCAATTATATTTGATCGAGATCACATCTAAACTTTTTGAAGATTGAATAACCCTAATTCATTTCAAGAGGAAACTCTGTTCTTTAACCTATAAATTCAGGATTTTACTTTTTTTAAATTCTACACTATCCTAATATTTCACACAGTTAATCCTTTTAATGAGAATTAAATTCATGAAAAGTAGTTTTTTTCTAAAATTATGAGAGATTGAAAAACATATCAAATCATTTTTGGATGGATTCATAATGATTTATGATGATTTGGGAAGGTATTTATAGGATTTTAGTGAGAGTGGGATAGTATTAGGAACACAGTAAAATAAGGATATCATCTTATAATATATTTTCTATTGATAACTTTTGGTATGAATGTTATGGATGATAATTTTTAAGTTATCATAATCACATAAATAGAATATAATTTCTAATTCCCCAAAGAGTTGTTTACAAATACAGTTGGCTTATTTATTACATATAAAATAGTTGAATAAAAATTAAATTATGAAGATAAAGGTTTTTTAGTTCTTAATATACTATATTATAAAATATTATATAATAATGTTATATTTTACAACAGTTATGTGAAAAATCATTATTCAACTATTCCTCCATTGGAGTTGATATATTGTAGTATTCCACATCATTTCCTAGGAAACTGGGAATATTGCGTAAAGGTATTGAAATGGTAAGTAAAGGAATAAACATACAAAGAATGATAATAAAGGATAAATATAGAATAGGTAAGATCATGAGTATAATTATAGACACAAAAATAAATTCATATGTATAACCCCTATAATAATGAGAAATACAAAAAATATTGATCACATAACTATAAAAAATATTAAACTTAATTATTTCCTATATAATAAATATATCTTATAGGCCTCATTCCCTGAAATTATATAAACAGGGTATGAACTCTATCATTCCCATATCTTAGTTTTCTATTGAGTCTTACTAGTTCGCATTGGGGATTTAATATTTTCCCCCATACTTCACATACATCTATAATGAAATCCATCGCATAACAAATTAATATAGTATATACATTGTATAATGATCATATATGAAAAACCTGGAAATACATGGATCATTTTCCCCATGTGACTTATCATACATGATCATCTTGTATAGAATAACTGATTATATTGTTCATTAATACGTCATTCCAATAAATTAATTAATAAAAATTTCTATGTGAATTCCCTAATCACATATAATTTATATATATTTATTCTTAGTTATTTAAAAAATTACCCAGAAGTGATTCCTAAATAGTTATAACTAACATTTACTTATCAAGATTTAAGATTTTAATTTTTTAGAAAAATTCTTTTTGAAATGTTAGGATTACAATGAAACACATACATGATACAACAAAATGAAAATTATTTTATTTAATTAACAAACAATATGAAAATTATATATAGTATATCCCTAGTGATGGCCAAACCAAATGCACAGTAAGTTCTCATTCACTATGAACAAGGATGATGGTCGGGGTATACATGAAAAAACATTTTTAGGTTTTTTATAACCATATTTATATATTCAGAAATCACATCCAAATCTATTATCTAATAATTTTTTAATTTTAAAGAAAATTCACACACTTTTTACTTATCTAATTTATATGATTTCTACAGTTATGATGAGGTTTATGCATAGAAACTAGTTTTGAATTTAGAATAATATGAGTAAAAGGAATTATAAAAAGGGTGATATGGAATAATAATGGAACATAAATTGACATAAAAATAATAATGGGATAATAAAATGTGGATTTAAATGGATATGAAAATGTTAATTAAAGTGGTAATTTTAATAAGAGAGAAAATCAATACTCACTTGGCCTAGTTATGCCTTACAAAAATTGGTATAAAGTAAGGGTTTAGGTAATATTGACATGATACTATTTCAATAGGGAGACAATAAAATTGCTATATATAATTGAATAATCTAATTTTAAAATTCAAATGATATTGAAAATAAGGAAATTCTAATAATAAATGAATAGTGATAAATATGAACTCTTATATCTCTTAATTTTCATTGATTGGGGCATGTTATTAGATCCAATAAAAACCTTCAATAATGAAGTGATAACCATTGAAGATACTCCATTAAAGGTAAAAAAATAGGTTAAAAGAAATTTGGAGTGTTGTAATTAGAATACAATGTGGGTATTTATAGATGAGATTACAATAATTTCATGGAATTTTTTATTTATTCCTTTGTTTTTCCACTTTCCTTTGGTGCCTTGCATTGTGCTTGACAACCACCATTAATGACCCAATATAGTTTTTTTTTCGAAAATAAATAAATAGAACTTTTGTGTTTAAATGAATTTACTATTACATAAATATGTTCTTATGTATACTATATTCACCATCTATTACTCTATTCCACTTTAAACCATATTTTACTATTTTAAAAAATAATTACCAAATTTCACCCCATAGATAAATTCAATATAATAAATAAAAAATTTAAATAATTTTTATCAATTTGAAAAAATAATTACCATTATTTTACATTTTATAATGAATTGTGTCCCATATATACATAAACTCCAATCACACTATAATATTCCATATGGGTAAGGTGGTAAATTGGGATATTTTCAGTGGGGTTTTAAGACAACATTGATCAGGTGGAGATGTATAATAACTTGAACTGATGTTGTATATGGTTCTTCTAAAAAATTAATTAATGGATTTATTCTTTGAAATAGTCAATCAAAAACCCTTGTGATGTCACTCCTTCTCATGTTATGATAAATAAATTTTATAAGGGTTGTTACTACTAGTTGAATCAATAATTTATCCCATCAATGATAGTTATAATTCATCATTAATCCAAATATTGGATAAACATAATAATTTTTTCTAGAATTTTATCAAAAAATAATCATAAAGTCTAATGGTCATATTGACCAATAAACATAATTAAAAATATTTATATTTACCAATGATCATAGGTAATAATGGAAAATAATTCCCAATTTTCATGTTAATCCTTATACATAATTAAATGTCTAAATCAATTTATATCATTTTCATAGTTATTACATAATTTTAATTCGAATTTATATCATTTTCCTTATAATAGTACTGTATCTTATTTAATTTTTATTCTTTTTCATGTATGATCACATATAATACAAGATTAAAGTGTTTATAATCATTATTAAATGCTTTAAGGTTCTATTTTTATCTTCTATTATAATGTTTATTACTTAATATTTTATTAATGTCAATATTTATTCTGCTATTCTGATGAAATAATTATATAAAAATCTTATTTTGAATGTTTTTTTACAATTATATAATCTAAGTTAGTACATTATAACCCATAAAACAATTTATCCTCGTAATTTTAAGTATATATACAATAAAAATTTGAAAATGTTATCTCATATCATCCTCTTATTCCCATGTATCCTCTTCTAGAATATAATTCTTCTAAATAACCTTCACCATCCAAGCCATTTTTTTTATCACTTGTTATCTAGTATAAATAATATGAATGAACTCTTATTCATAGGACCATTCTGGATCTTTGTGAACATTTCTAACATTTACATTAGGGATCGGGTCTTACATCTACTTCAATAGAAGTGATAATTTACAGAAAAATATAAGTTGGTATATGTTTTTTTGTAATTTTCAAATGATATGTCAGTACTTCTTTATGAACCAATATTTTAAATAGAATATTACTCAACATTCATTTCTTTCCAAAACACATAATACCTTTATATATATATATCCTCATGAATATTTCTTCACCCACGTTTAATTCAATATCATTCTATAAATTTTTAGTATAACATTTCATTATACATTGGGATTTATAGATATGATTCTAGATGGATATTATAATCTTATTTATATCAACGATATGTTTTTCCTGAGAAGAATCCGTTCTCTACGTCATCTAATAACATGAGAGTTAAATATCTAATTTCAAAAAATAGTTCACATAATTCAATTTTAATGATTTAGTGGTTACATTTATTGTAAGAAAATTCCACAAGATTTAAATATTTATCCCAACATACTTGGAAGTCAATAGGGCATGAATTTAGCATGCTCTCCAATGTATGAAATTAGTACTAATAAGGCCTATTTGGATGAGGGTTATAATTCATATAATATTACAATTTTTATTTAAATACACAATAAGGATCATCAAAAAAATTATTTTAAAATTGTGATAGGATTATACAATATTGATAGGTGTATTCCATGATTTCATACAAGGCTATTTATTTATAAAACCATGAATGATGGAGTAGAGAAAAATATTCATGAATTTCAAGGAAATGTGAAGCCTTTATGAGTCGATTAATAATAAACCATATAGAATTTTTCACATTCCATTTCATTGTAATCTCATTGATGAAATCCATAGTAATATTATCTAACCACTACTTTTGTCTAGTTACTGGATTCATTCATTATTTTGGATGTTTTTTTAATACATTTACCTTCTTGAATAAATGTAATCATACATTATGATAAAAAATATATCAATACATTTTTCCCTATAAAATGTGATCTCAGATATCCCAATACATATTTTCACTTCAAGTGTGTAATGAAATATTTATGCAGTGTTCTTAATTTTGGAGATCCTTCATCAACTCTAATATTAAAATTGAAGAATAATCTTACCAAAATGTAAAAATTCATTATCTCCAACAATATACACTTTTAATTTCCCTCACATCAAATATTCCATCTTATATTTTAAGTATTAAACACTAGGTTAATAATTATTAATCCTTTATAATAACATGTTTGGGTAAAAATATAGAGTGATAATGATAATTACAATTTTTTATAACACCCAAGTCTATCCTTATAACATATTTGACAATTATATCACTCTTTATCCTTATCAAAGATATGTTACCATTGTATTTTAGACAAAAATCATCTTCCAACCTATTACCCTATATAAAATGATAATAAATTTCATAGTAATAATACACAATTAGTTATAACCATATTATTTTACTTATATAATGATCATTTTTAGTAAACATACATTTCAAAATATTTTACATTATGTATAAATCACATCAATATCAACAAAAATAAGGTATCCATATAATCCAATAGAATTTTACTACTATCAATTATGAATAATGGGTTGCAAAATTTATATCCTGGAGATTCATATGTCTTCATGCATAAAACAAAACACTAATAGTTTTCTTTAGAATATATCCATTTTATTTTTTATGCATCAATGAAAAGAAGAAATACTTATTTACCATGTTTTGGAGTAAAAATAAATACATTAACCAACTAATTATTTAATTTTTCAAAAAAAATATTTTTTCCCCTTATCCTTGTGAGCATAACCAATTCACGTGCAAGCTTGGTTGATAGATTTTCCAATCGAGAAATTATATAAAATAATTTCTTATTATATATTTATTACCATATAAAATTTTAAATTTCTTTAATGTTGGTGGGTATTGAACATTATTTGAAACCCTTCATTTTTAAGGTAAATTTTTATGTCAACCATGGACACAATATGACCATAGAATATAACATTTTTATGTGAAAATTTACATTTAAAGAATTTATCATATAACTTATTTATCATCAATACTGAAAGAACCATTGATAAAAGATTATCTTTCTCCTAATAAAATCTAGATTATATAAAATTGTCATCAATAAATACAGTCCCAAATGTAGAAACCCTACTCCATATAACCCATATCCTGTGTGTTCTATAAATTAAATTAGAATTACTATAAAGAATCAATCCCCGAATGACTGAAATGTATAGTTTTATTGGTAAACCAGATACATATAAGATACTTTTATTACAAAATATTACACTAATCACAACATAATTTTTTTCCATCTCTCAAAATAAATAACTACATGGTTAAATCTAATCCATATAGTATATTCATTAATAACATTCATAACAATATTCTTATACCTTGGGAAATGAAACATAATAGGGGTGAATTTTAATTCTTAGTAAGGATAAAGTACAGGTGAATAAATAATGAATCAAAAAAATAAAAATTATGGACAGCTAAATAATAGATCACACAATAATATAATAACAAACTAATAAAGAAGTTCATAAAAAAGAATTCCTGATAGAAAATCTAAATAGATTCCATTCAATTAAATAGTTGATGAAAAATAAATATGGAATGGTAAGAAACTGATACAATTTACTTTTAATAAATGAAATAAAAAGTAAATGTATCCATTGATATATTAGGGATAGATAACATGTATGAATAATAACTGAAACCAAATAATAGAAATTATTAATTATTGGACGTCATGTTTCCTAGGTACATGGTTCATTTATTGTAAAGACATTTCAAAAGTTAGTTTATATTATATAGAAAAAAACGCATCTAAGGTAGCTAGCCAAATGACTCATCACTTGAGACTACTAATTCATCGAGTGGATATCTATAATCAATCCAAACCTATGTATTACTAGTACAAAACATTAATAATATATATAATAATAAATTTAAAAAGTTTCCTAATCAAATATATGTAAATTTTAATAGACACGTATTTATCAATATTTCCCAAATAATCAAATAACATTTAATGTAAACATAATATAATCTATGATATATTTTATAGGTAATAAACATATCCATGATTATTGATATGGAAAAATAGGGGAAATAAATATTAAATTGTCACATGAAAATTGAATATTTCAAGGGACAAAAGGGATAATGTATGTGAATTTGAATACTATGCTTTGAAAATTAATCATCTTTCATCCATAGAATGATAAAGGATGGAATCAATATAACATACCCATGATAAAATAAATTTAAAGGTATATATCATTTATGAATAGAAATATTATTATATGATCTTTTAAAAAACATTATTGAGGATAATATCATTTTATTTTGAAAACACTTTTGACAAAACACATTTTTTGAAATTCAATTTTGAAAATAAATTATTTAAAAAGTATTCTATTAGATAATATAAGGGGGGTTCAAAGAAATGATAATGAGTAAATCCACACAATTTGTATGAGATAAAAGAACATTCCTTTTGGATGATAAAAAGGTAGTAAAATTCCTTGTTAGGAAAGAGACATCATGATTCGTTTAAAACCATGGTAAAATAAAATGGGTTGAAAATTTCATTAGCAGTTATTTTTCGCTAACATTTTTAAGAAATATTTTTTTGGAGAAAATGGGTTATCCAACTAAAAAGATAAATAAAGCATGGTCTTATTAATAATATTTTATAAAAAATTTTGAGTACCAAAGGGAAGAAAATAATAAAAATACATGAAAATGGTGATTATTTATCAGATAATAATGGAATTTTTTTTGTAACTATTGATATATAATTTACTCAAATGGAAATTCCATTGAAACATCATTAGTATCTTTCTTGATGAAAATAATAATTAATCATTCCAAATTGTCCCATACCATATTAAATAATATTAATTCATAATCCTCATGATGGAATAATTATAAAAGAAACTTAAAATATCACACGAATAAAGTGAATCATAATATTACATGTCAAAGTTAGTATATACATCGAATAAAAGAAACTATGTGCATAAAAACAATTAAGACTCAATGAAATGTCAATTGAGAAGAAAATAATATACCATTAAATTAATTTCTGGTAATAAGTGGTATAATATATATATTTTTATTATATAAATTTTAGAAAACCACTTTTAATTTTTTAATTAATTTTATCTCACTTATTACTATGTTTTATACAACGGAAAAAAACAATTATGTTTACATCAGGTGTTCTGACTAAAATATTGTTTATGTGTCAATAACAACTTTTGTAGGTCCACTATGGGGAAAGGTAAAATTATATAACATATATAGAATAATAATAATGAAACAATTATCATAATTATAAATCAATTATAATTTTTTAATTTTTTTTAAATATGGTTATTAAAAATGAATCAACGATATGATCATAGAGATGGTGGATCGTACGAACACATGAGTAACATTTTGATATTTCAATGATTGTTATGGATGGAAGTTAAGTAGAATTATATCATTATAGAAAAATAATTGATTCATACATACTATATTTTTTATTCATATAGAATTATTGTGATGTTAAGAGGTATCAGGTCATGTTGAGGAGGTTGTAAACAACACATCCACAACCGACATTATATCTTTCTAATCTAAGAATGGATAATAAAGAAAATGATATATATATGTATATATGTATAAATAATTTTTTTAAGTAATTAATATCATAAATATTTTTTTCCTGTATCATATGATTAATTATAATCATCCTTTATACATTCCATGGATCGTGTGAACGAGGAACATCACTTTGAGGTGGCGATAGTCCATACTTCCACAAACTATGTTACAGTTTTTTAATAAAATTAAAAGTATAAATAAATGTGTTTTAGAAGTATTAACAATGTATAAATACATATATAATATCATATATAACATATATAAAAATAGATTCAGTCATAATGGCCACTGTGGGATGTGGTAAAGGAAAAATGAACAATCATCATTTTATGAGGCAATAGTTAGCCTTACTCATAAATAGTATGTTCCATACCTAATAGACGGTTGAATGTATAATTATAGATAAAAAATATAATAAAACCCCTATTATATTTATTATAATATAATTTATATATAAACATGGAATAAATATATTTTAGGGAGTGGATAATGTAAAAAAAATTAAATAGATTTAGGAGTGATGTTACCACATAATCAGGTAACTCCTTTTGGTCTGAATCAAAATGCTTCCTTGTATATCATTTTGACCAAAAGGGGGGATTAAAGGTGTTATTGGGGTATTTTTTTAGTTAATTTGGTAAATTTGTTCTGAATTAATGATTATATATTTGTGTGAGGAAGAAGATGTAATGGAGGCCTTTCATAATGGAGGAGTGTCACAATTGTAAAATTTTAAAATAATGTAACCCATTCCATATTTTTAATGGATTGTGGATCAATAATAGTAAATTGTAGATCCAAGAAATTATTGTGATGAAATCTATCCACAAAATATCTCTTGGATATTTTTATAGGTCTTTTGGGCCTTAAAGTTAATGTATTGTCTCTTATTAAGCTTAATTTAACCTTAATCATTATAGTTAATATTAATCAATTTCCAAAATATTTTTCGTCAAAAATAAATATTTCCATATTTAGTAATATAAATTATAATTATTCCAAAAAATGGAATCCATTTTTTCAAATTCCAATCACAACTGTGGCAGAAATAAGAGTAAAATGCATCTTGTAGGTGGGATGACAATGTAGGGTTTTGAAGTAAAAAACCCAAAATATTGATATGGTTTTACATTCAATGTCATAGTGAAATTACTCCCAATGACCTAAATTGGATTAATTGATAAAAATATTATATAATTAAACATTAAAATAAATTTTAATTTAACTTTAACTTTATTAATAAATTAGTTGAAAATAAACTTTTATATTAAATTTCAGTATTTGTCATTATTTATGAAAAAGATGAAACATCACAAAAAATACCAAAATTTCAACATGACCTAAAAATTATGTAATTATTTCTAGATTAAGATTAATTTCAAATATATTATATATATAATAGGTTCATATATATTTTTTAAAAATTGGTTCTCCATTAAAAGGCGGTAAAATTTTCTTAATAAAAATATATGTTTTTATGTGCAATATTATGTATATTATTAACATATATCTATTTAAATATTTTTTAATTATAAAAAGTAATTTATTTCATATAAAATATATATATTTCATTAATATCATTCAGTAATTGTAATTAATTTAATTTATTAAGACATGACTCCCATATGAGCATATACTTAATAATGTTTTCATTATATTAACTTGGTTAATATTTTTATTTTTAATTAATTGGTTTCCTGTTAATATATTTCATATTTTAAGAAATCATTTATTTTTATATGATATATAATAATATTAATAACAACAAATTTAATGTCATTGTTGTGTAATATTATATTAAATAATAATATTTTAAAAATATTGTATGGTTCTATGAAACTTAGTCTTGTGTCTAGTGACTATCATTGATGAAACTCATTGTTGGTTATGACATACACTAACTCCATATTACATATATTTAAGGAGATACCTTATATTGAATTTACTTAAAATAGTTAAAATATATTAAAATTATCGAGTATTATATTCCCTTATGTGTTGGTGTTACATGTCATAGACTCTATTTAATTTAATATTAATGCTTTAAATTTTTGGGGTGTAACCTTCACCCTACCATAATTAAGTTACACCTTATCAATTTAGATTCGATCATGACAATATACTATTTGATATTTCTTCTGTTGATTTCCAACATTGATAAAAGGGTTTGTAAAGAAATATCAGGAAAATATTTCGTGGGAAGTGTATGGTTCACATGCATTAGCATACAACTAGGTTTCTATATAGGATAACATCAATGGATAGTATATATACAAACCTAGAGAAAAAGTGTAAATACTTACAAGGAATAATTGAGTTAATCAAAAAAATAAGTGAATAATAAATAAAAATTTGATAGACTGAAATCCATAAATCTTTATAGACTTAATAAACCACTAGTTCAAAACAAATTAAGGTATTATGGATACAAGTTTTTTTATTATTTTTTTAGTGTTGAATATTTATATTAATCACTCAAAATATATAGAAATATAATCTTTTTAATTCATATAAATTTAATCAAAATAATTAAATATTTTTTTTTGCATCCATCAAACTCAAATTCATCTACTACCACATGAAATAGGTATCCGAAAATTTAATTTGATCCCCAAATCACTAAAACAATTAACTGATCATAAGGCCCAAAAAAGAGTGAAAAGTATAATTATTTTCCTCTAACTATTCTCCAATTTTAATATTGTTAGTATATATATCTTCAAATATAAAAATATACAATTTTAATTAATCAATAATTTTTATTTCTCTAATTTTTTGAATAATTACACTTAAACCCTGAAATATTGCAGGCTAGTGGTAGGAGAAAAACACTTATCATCCAATGGTAATTGGTTCATTCCCCACAGTCTTTCTAGTCATGAATGGTATTCACCCAAAATAAAAGTTTTATTTTTTTAAACTATATTAATATGACATAAAAATTAAAACTAATGAAGATCCATGAAATTTAATCATTAAATAACCTTTTAATGATGGTTTTCAATACAATTAAAATAAAAAACTATTTCATCTATTTATTTCCTACATACATACTTACATGATCTAGGGTTTACCATTTAACAGTGAGCGTTGACTTGGGTAATGACCAGGATCCCCAAATTTATTATAACAAACCAAAAAATGGATCCTTAGGACTAGTATCATTTCCTTCAATCATACTCTACTTTTTCCATCGAGAATAAGTTTCTTTATATACTTAATATCTATAAATAATGAATTGATTTATTCTATTGAGACACTTTCCAAGGTGTATCCTTCCAAACTTCTCTCATATTGGAAAATGAGACTTTTATTCATTATGGTCTACACCACTCGAGCTCGTAGAATCATCCATCATTATCTTATCTAGTGTGTTCAGGAGTTGTTGATGGTGTATATTGATAATCATATTTTACGAAAACAAATTTCGTATAAAGATGATATTCTTTAATCATGTCAAAAATTTATTTTTTCGTATTTTCACCACCATTTAGTTCATTTCGACGTAATCATGAATCCTACATCTTCGATCCATTGAAAAAAACCAGAAATAATTTTACGAGAAATGATATTTATAGGGAAAAAGGTATATAGTAATTTATAAGAGATCTAAATCCTAAATCCATAGCTTAGGATTAACCTTAATTATTAATTTCCATTAACCATTTGAATTATTCTTAATAGTTTTATAGGAAAAGTGGATTATCCTAAGCATATCTATAGGGAGTGTCAAACTAGTTGCATAGTAAGGCCTATTTTCATATACCAGGTTACCATTATTCAGGCCCAAAACACCTTTTTAGAGTTGTCACTCTATGGTTAATCTATTCTAAAACCACATCCACTTGTAGTATCGAGATATATATGTATTTCTAGTTAAACCAACAAAATATATATTTAACAAAAATTCGTTTATGATTTTATATACTTGTCCTCAAATTGTCCTTAGGATTATGTTCCCTATATTATGTTTTTCAAAATCTAGTTCCCATGGATTTTAATTAACATCCATTGATACCAATAATGCTTGATATCAATATAGTTATAATGATTACATGGAAGGAATCCCTAAAGGATAGAATTGTTTACTTGTCTTGGTATACCATATATATATTTGTGACTTTTATTACAAATTAATACACTAATTAGAAAATATTTTTTTCCCATATTTCTAATATAATACAATATAAGATTACACTAATTAATCTAGTAAATCCATGTATATATTTCATATAATTCATATTGGCTTCATTAGTGAAGAAACATAATGAGGGTGAGATAAAATTCTAATTATGGATAAAGTATAGCGGAAGAAATAATGAATAAATTTGAATAATAACTATGGAATTGTAAATAATAGAACACACATACCATATAATCAAAAAATTGAGCAGGATTTTTATAAAAAAATTGAAATATAATAAATGGAATAAAATTTCATTAAAATATCTGGACAATGAAATATCAATATGGCATGGTAAGAAACTGAAAT
Organism: Viscum album; assembly: GCA_963277665.1. NCBI lineage: Eukaryota > Viridiplantae > Streptophyta > Magnoliopsida > Santalales > Viscaceae > Viscum > Viscum album. The sequence goes on from OY728148.1 coordinate 543,133,433, forward strand.
GCATTTCTTTTAGTCAATGAACTGATAATGAAATGTATCTATAGATATATCAACACAAAAACTCATGGAAGAATAATCACAAAAATTAAATGATGGAAAATACAAATTATTGGATTTTATGATTCCTAGGAACATTGTTCCTTTACCATCAATACCTTTCACAAGGAATTTTACAACATATAGGTTCAAAACCATTTAAGGAAGATAAACAACTAACTAGTTGCAATATTCTACAAATTCGTTGAAGTAATATCTGTAAACATACCCCACTACTATTATACAAGTCTAAAAGATTCCACATATATATAATAATCAATTTAACAATGGGCCTTAAAAATTATCCAAATTGAGTAATATATATATATATATATCAAATATTTACAAAAATAATCAAATAACATTCGTGGAGAGAACCATTTAAAAATGATATATGGTTCAGGCAATGAATATATACATAATTAATGATATGGTAAAATAGGGGAAATTAAATATTTCAGGGGACAAAAGGAAACAATGAAGTTAATTAGAATAATATCCTGTGAAAAATCAATCAGAAACCATCTTATTGAAGATAAAGTATTGTTTAAATACAATATACTGATGGTGGGGTTAAATAATGGGTTATTGTAATTGTTGAATAAAAATATTATAAAAATACAAAAAAAACATTCTTGAAATAAATATCCTTGTATTTTGAAAAACATTTTGAAAAACATATTCTTTGAAATTTACTATTGAATGTATTTTTTAATGTATGGTTTTTGACATTACTGTGGAGCTTATAATAAATGATGGTGAGTAAATCCACACATTATAATGGTGGTAAAAGAACCTTCCTTTTTCATTTTGAAATGTTATTAAAAATTCCCTTTCAAGAAAGTGATAAGCTGTTTCCATTGATAACCTTGGAAAATTAAAAAAAAGTCTAAAAATGTGCTTACAAAATCCTCTTAAGACAATTTTAACAAAATTTTTAATAATACATATTTCTTAGAAGAAAATTAGTTCTCTAACTAAAGAGATAGAAATGGTCAGGTCTTCAAGAAAATACATTCTAAAATATTTTGAGTACCAAAGAGTGGGATAATTGTACTAATACCTAAAAATGGTCATGAATAATCTAATAAGAATGAAACAGTTTATTGAATAATGGTTATATAATGTCATTAAATGGAAATTAAATTGAAATTTAAATATTATTATTATTGAGAAAAATAATCTATAAGCATCCCAAAGATTCCCATAACGCATTGAATCATTTTATGTCATAATAACCATAGATAATTATATTAAATGAATCTTCTAATATAAAGAGAATAAAGGGATTCATTATATAACATGTCAAAGGCATTTAATAAACCACATAAAATAAAAATGGTGAAAAAATATTAAGTTTTAATGGAATGTAAATAGTGATGCATATCCCATACCATTCTTTTCATTATGGCCAACGTCCATTAACATTATGAATAATAATCTTATATTAAATATATAATTTCATAAGAACCTTTTTCTTATTAATCATTAATTTTATCTCATTTATTACTATGGTGAAATAGGTAATTGTATAACATATCTAGAATAATAATATGTACATAATTATCATATTTATTAGTCAATTATACTTTAAAAAATCATTATATAGGGTTATGAAAAATGAATCAACATTATGATCATGTAGACTCTGGGACGTACGTATGCATTAGTAACGTTCCAATCTTTCAATTGGTCATTATGGAAAAAAGTGAATTAGCATTATAGTTTAATATAATAAAAATTATATCCTAAATACATTATTATTGAGGAATCTAAACTATATATATAATAATTATGATGTAAAAAATGAATCACATCATGTTAAGAAGGCAGTTGTCTACACATCCACGACAAAAATTATAACTTATTTTTGTGTGAAAGGATAATAAAAAATATATATATATATATAAATGTACATAAATTTATTTTTTTCACTAATATCATATAGGTGCTTTGAATGTCTCCTATGTTTAGTTTATAATCATCCTTTATACATTATTGGGATTGTGTGATTGAATCACAATGCAATGAGGGGGCGGATGTCCATGAATCCTCAAATGATGTTATCATTTTTACATAAAATGGAATATATAATGATATATTTTTTAAAATAATTAAATATGTAAAATTATATTTTAAATATCATATATAACATATATAAAAACAGTTTCAATTGTAATGGACACCATTAGAGGAGGAAAAGGAAAAATGAAATGTTATCATTTCATGAGGTTGTAATCTGCCCTACACATAAACAATAAGTTTGTTACCCATTAGATGGAGGTTTGATTAAGTGTTGGTAAAAACCATATCATAATAAATTTATAGTAATTTATAATTCTTTAAATTTTATATACACTAGTAATAATAATATTTGAGGGAGTGGAAAATTTAAATAAAATTAATGAGATTTAAGAAATATGTTACCTTCTAATAAGGTAAATCCATTTGGTTCTCTCCAAAATAATTCATTTCGATTTTCTATTCAAAATGTTGGTGATAAAATAGGAAAGGAGTAATTTTTTGGAGTGAATTGAGAAGATATTTTCAAGCCTATGTGGCTTGATAGGTGTGAGGTAGTGGGAGGAATGGATGCCTTTTGTAATGGAGAAGGTGTGGTACACTTTTAATATTTTAAAAGAACAGAACTTGAATGCAATTTTTAATTTTATAATGATGAATAATGGTAAAAATTAGATTCAAGGGAGGATAGGGTCTTACTCTGGATAGAAAATAGATCTTGTAGATGATTATTGGTTGTTTTGGGCCTTAATGTTAAGTTTTAGTGTCTTATTAAGCTTAATTCATACTTAATCATTGTAATTAATATTAATCCCTTTTATTAATATTTTTGGTCAAAAAGAGTTTCCTTATTAGATATTATAAATTATTAATATTATAAATATTGAATCCATTTTTTAAAAATACAATCATAGAAGTAGAAGATATTAATTTAATATATGTCTTCTAGGTAGGAAAACAATGTGGGTTTTTAATGTAAAAAATGTCTGTTAGTTTGATATGTTTTGGAATTAATTTTAATGTTAAATTTATCTAATTGACCGAAATTGGATTTATTGATAACAATATAATCTAAATAAACATTAAATAAAATTAAAAGTATTGTTTAGCATTATAAATAAGTTACATGAAAAATAAATTTTTAATTAAATTTCATTATTTTAAAATATTCATTAAAAAATGAAACTACATAGGAAAATACACAAAATCACCCTAGTCTATTTTTATATTATTTATTGGAATATTAATCTTATTTTGACAATAATATTTATAAATGGGTAAAAAATAATTAATTATAATGCGTTCTCCATTAAAAGGTGATAAACGTTCTTTAATAAAAAAAGAGTTTTTTATGTGTAATATTATGTTAATTCTTATATTATGTATATAAAATCTATTAGATAATTACAAAAAAATTATTGAATTTATAAAATATAAATTTAATTATTATCATTGAAAAATTATAATTAATATAATTTATTATGACAAAATTCCTTTCTGAGCATAAAACTAATATTATTCCATTTATATTGAATTGGTTTATATTTTCATTTCTAATTAATTGGTAACCTATTAATTCATTATATATTAGTGTAAATCATATATTTTTAAAAGTTAATTAATATTATTTATAACTTCTAATTAATCTTCTATCTTCTGTATTAGTATATTAAATAATTATATTTAAATAATATATTATTATACTGTAAAACTCGGTCTTGTGTGTAACACAAGACATTGAAGAAACATGATGTTTCATATGGTATATGGTATCTCAATATTGTATGTATATCATGTGATATCATAGATTGAATTTAATTATGATAATATATTTATTATAAATTCATGTGATATTATATTCCCTTACATTATTTGGGTTACGTGTCATACATGCTATTGAAAACTTTATTTATACTTTAGATTTTATGGTGTTACAAAAAAATACCTCGGTAGTCTATGATTATTATTCTTATCAATTCTAGAAACAAATTGGGATATTTTGTTACTCCAAATGGAATTACATTGTCTTTAAAATGACCATACCTCATAGGAAAAAACTATGTTTATAATATCCTTCTAATTATCATTTAACCGATGGTATCCAAGATGAAGATAAATATTTAAAAAGGGTTGATCCATTTAATTTTGATCATATATTTAATTAATATATTGAAAAAAACATGTTATTTATATAAATTTTATTTTTTATTTATAATAATTTCATAATCTCATTTTCATATTCTTCTCCTTCATAAAAAACACATGTTTTCAATAAAGTAAAACACTTAGATAAGTGAACCTTTTATCACATAGATCTTGTACATACTTATTCAAACCATATATATTTTATATATCAATAATATATTGTGAATTTGATATTTTACTTTCATTAGAGTAGATATTAGTAGAGAATCAAAATCATTCATCATGGGGTAGTATATGCAATTCATCCAGAAAAAAATCAATATAATATCTCACAATTGGTGCATATTCTATTAATTAAAATTATCTTACTTCCTAACCAATATATTTATTATGTTGACCTACTTGGTGTATTTAATGAAAAGGTTCTGGTAATGAAATATCACATTGAAAAACAAGTAATTAAAACTCACTATAGAAATTCTAACTAATTAAACCATTCAAAAAAATTGAATTATTTTGTCAGATCCAATCCTTAACACCCCAAGTTTATATGATTTAATTTGTTTATAAATAAATTAATTTTTATTTAAGTGTTTCATTTCACAGAACAACATGTTAGGATTATGTTTTATTCGATACCGTGATTTATAAAAACCGTGATATATTATTAATATATTTATTTAAACTATACTATTATAACATAGTTTTTAACATAGTTATATGAATAGTATTATATAAATTTTAAATATTATGTACAAATATTTATATAAGAAAAAAGAAATTTATAATAAATTATATAGTTTTAAAAAGTGCCTTTATTTTTTAGAATTATTATTTTCTAAAAAAAAACATTTTTTCATTATTGTGATCGACAATAAATTTAATTTATTGAAACATATATTTTATTAATTTTATAAAATTAAATTTATTTATTAATTAAAAATTTTCAAAATATTGGGGGATAAATTTTGATAGTTTTTCATAATATTTTTATTTTTTTACTTGTGTATAATATCGAGTTTTAATTAAAAAAATTATTTCTATTTAACTTATTTATATTTTTAAATATTATATATATATTTTATATTTAATTATTAAAATTAAAAATATATTAATCTAATTTAGGTCATTGAAATAAATTTCATATAAAAATTTAATATAAAAACATTGTTAACTTTTGACCATTTTCACTTTAAATAAATATTTATTTCTCATCACATCTAGAGGTTTAATTATAAATTAATTTCTCCCATATATATGAAAATATATTTAAAAATGGATTATAAATTTATAATTATTATTGAATATAATTTTTAATTATTCAAATATAATTTCTTACATTAATAAATATTGAATGTAATAAAAATTTAATTACCATGGTTAAGGTAAAAATGGTTTTACCGAGCTGTTAAAACAAAAATGTAATTGTAAAATTAACCTATAATGTTTTATAAAAACTATTTATTGATCATATTTCTACTATTAATCCTATGTGTATCTATATTATTCTATTCTAGACCACTATTACATGAAAACCATAGGTTTAATTCTATCATAAATAAATTTAGATTCTTTTCACTCACTACATATATAAAAGGAAACCCAGTGCCCTAAGTTTCTCACACCTTCACTCCACATTTGTTCAGCCATGTCCTACCAATATCATATCCTCTCTTCCATACCATCATCCAAATATTATTTTTAGGGATATAAATATATCCAATTAATTCTTTTAGTGAAAACCTAAGGAAGAAACTCAAAGAAGAGTAAGAAACAACAACAAAAGTTTTTGTTTATTTCTTCATAAAAATCATGAACTGTTTTTATATCATTTTTACATAATAAATATATTATATTCCCAATATTTATAGGTTTTTATGTAATGTTTATTTCCTAAAACCACAGACAGTTCCCTCAAAATGGTTATAAGATCATTATTTGTTTGTACGATGGACTACAACCTCCTGAACTATTGTCATTCATTTTTCCAATAACACATATAATGGTTGGAAAAAATTGTGGAAATAATATTAATATATATTATTTATGATATTAATTATGTTATTATTATTATTTAATAATAATACCATACATACCTTCATGCTTTCAGTTATTTGGGAATACGGTAGCGTCGTTCTTTATACGTCGGACTACCACCTTGCAAAGTAATGTGATTTGTTAAGGCATTATATGTAATGTATTTAGAATGGGTTATTAAACATATGATATATATATTAAATGATAACTATTCTATAATGATAATATAAATTTTCATTTTCATTCTTTTAAACTGATAGAAAAATTAAAAAAGCATTTATCTGTACGTACAATCTACCATCTCTATGTGTTAGTAAATTAATTTACTGTCACTAAATATTTTGGATTAAATTAAATAAATATTTATTGAATAATAAGATATTATATAATGTTCACATTATATATATTATTAAATAATTATTTATTTAAGAGGACAATGAATAACGTGCCAAAAAATGAATGAAAACAATGTCGTTGTTACCCGAAACAAAACTTTAACAAAAAAAATATTCAGAAATGGGTAATATGAAGTCATAAAAATCATATATGTTATTATTTATGTTAATATTTTTATCTTATATATGAATAATAAAAATATATTTGTCATAAAAGATGTTTTATATTTGTTCTGGAAGTCTATACAATAGGAATATGTATTTATATTGTAACTTCTATTTTTGAGAGCCTTATTTAATATTCCAAAATATTTCAATTTATTTGGTTTATATACTAAAAATTGTCTTTATGTTTCATGAGTTCACTGAAATTCATGATAATTAAATTTTCCATTTATGTTATCCATTCACTAGTCGTATGGTTCAGAATTACTCAAGTAGTAAGTGATTTTACTGTCAATATTTTCGTATAATAAGACATTTTTTATGTTATAAAACTATATTCAATCATAATTTATATTTATATAAAGATCCATTGACATGTAATATCATGAATGTATTTATCATTATTATTTATTATGTTCTATTTTATATAATTTCTTCATGGGTTTTTTTCAAAATATTACTAAAGTGGTGAGGATTTAATGTTACAATCTCATTATTTATTTAGATTATTTATAAGTAAGTACCTATTGATAAAATATTATCATATACCATTCAATAAATATCATGAAATCTATTAAACTCAATTAAGTCAAGATATTTTCATGTAATTGTATAGTTTTTCCACTCACTAGAACATAATGTAATTGACAAATAGTTTTTGAGAAAATCTAACCTTATTTTTAACTTCAGTATGAAATTAATTTTATTTCAAAATAGTGTTTTCAAAATAATGTTTTAAAAAATGATTCATTAATAAATAATTATTTTTAAATGATACTTTTATCTATGGTGTACTTTTAAAAATATATTTTCATTATTTTTTTTTGTCATTTTCCAAAAAAAATACTCATTTTTAATTTACCGATAATGTGAAAGGAATCTTCTATTTAACATATATGGTATGAATATAATTTTTAGATGTCAAAAATAATCATTTATTCAATGATTTATTTATATGTTTTAAATGATATTTAAAAAAAATAGTTTTTAAAAAAAAATCAAAAAAAATCACCGAGGATAGTATTTTTCATTAATAAATGTTTTATGTGATCATTCTAATTTATTTTCAGTATAAGAATACATCCTTTTGTGTTAAATATTCCTTAATGAGGATATGATATAAGGACACCATTGATATTATTTACTAGAATGGTATATTATTTTATCGAACATTTTTATGAAACATGATTATATTCCATATGTTGTATGATGATAAAATACTTATGAAGCCCATTTTGGTGTCATAGATTATGATCAAATGAAATTATTTCTAAACCTGTCTCTTTTGAATAGTATATCACATGTTGAAATTTTGTTGATACCCATTTCATTTAATGGGATATGATTTGTGAAATTTTTATGATCTTCTAGAACTCATAAATATGGTGTTCATTATACTATAGGTGGGACCTGTATTTCCCTATAATGAAATGTATATGGATTTATATATATCATTAGATACAAATGGTTAGAGTGGGAAGTGAAACCATTATATAAATAATGGGTAAGAATAGGGAGTGAAATGTATATAGAAAGACATGTCTAGACAAAAGAGTGATCAAAAAACAAAAATATTGGGACGGAACAGGGAGTGAACTTGGTACAATAAAATATTATATCTTCAATGATGGACTTGGAGGCAGGCCTTGACCAATATGAGTATGATTTTATATAATTCAATGTATGACACAATTCTATCAATTATTCCAATATTATGCTCTCATGGATCATTTAATTTTACTCCATTATAATTAATATTTTATAAATGACCATTAATTTGGCCATGATTCAATAATGTGATATTTTTATAATTGGTATGTTTTTTAACTTGTTTCTCATATCCTCATACACTTATTTACATGTTATTATTATGTATTCCAGTAAATTTTTATTATTGGCCATCTCTGATCACCCATTATTTTGTTTTATTAATCTAGGTTTTGAAGATATATATTATGTATGATATGTATAAGAAGGGTGACAATTGTGAATAACATTTTGGGAGTTGAGTTATCCTATTTATGGGCCAGTATTTTTGTTTCCATGTTTCCAAAGAAACAAAAAAAGTACAGTAATTTGGAATCTCGTTATGTAATGTAATAACTATTATGTAAAATGACATAATTTATATGTATGTTAATATTGTGTCTCCATAACATCTATATGAAAGATTATAGAATATTCATCCACAAGAATAAAAGTCATGTTTACAAATAGTGTTAGTATTTGTGATAAAATGGGGGCATACCAACACATGATTATTTTAGTAATATTTTTGATAAGATGCTTGATCGAAAACACCATTATTATGGTTGTAGGTTAATATCTATTTTTATTGTAAAATATGATGAATATAGAATAGTCTAATGATCTATAATCAAAAAAATCATTAGATACATTTGACTGTAGGATTAAAAAATCATCTACCACATCATTAAGAACCTCTACCTTAGATGTACTGATTTTATAAAATTATCCAGGTTTCATTGTCTTATTCCAGGTATATTCTCATAGAATATAATGAATTTATTTGAATAATTTCACATCTCATTACAATTGAAGAATTAAACATTAGTAGGTTCTCTATTTCCTTATAATTTATAGTCTTTATTTTTTTTACCTCCACACATAGATAAAAATATAAATCCTTTTAAACAAGAACTATAGTTATTTATCTTATAGTAATTGTATCTTGATAAATCTACCATTCCTTTATTTCCATTTTTAATTATTTTCAATATGGATATTTTCTATCATCTTATTATTCTAATTCCCTAGGAATTTAAAGATGATATGAAATGATTTTTCATTATTTAATTTGTTGTTCATTATTCTATCATATTTTGAGTAATATTGATATTCAAAGGATCATTGGAAATATTCTTCACACATTAAAAATTGATCAATTATTCTTCAAGGGATATATAGGTAATCCACAATATAACAAGATAACCTTGTAAACATTTCCTTATACTCAGACATTGTCTCTTCTACTTTTTTGCTAGGGCTTACAAATAAAATTTATATCTCCACAATTTACTATAGAAAATAATTTTTCTAGAGAAATAAAATATAAGGCATTTAATTCAATTTTTATAATCTCTTTCACTTTAAATGATTTTTTGAATTATTGGCCAATATTGCGTAGCATCTTGTTTTAGGATAAAAAAACCATATTTAATTTATCACTCTTATAACATCCTATTTCTGAAAAATACATTCATTAGAGAAATAATTAATATTTTTCACTAAATGGTATTAGTGGTTCCACTAAAAATTGGAGGTTATTGCATTATAAAATGATCCAAAGTTGTTGGACCATTTGGACATGAAACTGGATACTCCAAATGGGCAAGGTTTTTTCTTATAACCAATGTAAATTATCTTGTAGTAGTCATTACATTATCAAAAATAATATTTACACCATTATCCATATTATTTAGATATTCCTCACATTGACCATGGTTATCAACCAGGTTTCTAATTCTTCTAGTAGGTTTCATTATTTAAAAATAATGAAATTGATTAATTCATAAACTTATAACATGAATTATAAAAAATAATTGAAGGTTAATTTATAGATTTATTCTAATTGAAAATTATATATTTCTACCTACATTTTCCTAAATTTAGTTCCTAAGGATTATACTAAAAATTATTTTTATACCAACTGTCAGGTCTCTAAGGCTAGTTTCCCAGAGTGGTGGGTAATTTATTATATGGAAGATATAGAATGAGACATTAAATTCCAATGATCAAGGATTAGTATTCTTAAAGTGATTATATACATAAATATTATATTCAAACTATATAAATTATAACATAGAATTAAATATATTTATTCTATAATTCTCCCAGTATAGTTTTTCAATCATATTATTCTACTACATTACATGAGGAAATGAGATAAAAGGAAAAGGTGGTGAGATTAAATGCACATTAAGGGAAAAAAGAAAATGTTTAATATAAAAAAGGTTAAAAGTTTCCTTGAAAAATATCATGAGTACATTTATATCCATACCATAGAATAAAATAAATATATCAAAGAAATCTGAATACTAATTTATATGAATTGTTATAATAGTTTTAAATGTCAAATAGTATAATTGTTTACATCATTAACATATTCATGAATCATTATGACACGAAATTATATATTCATTATAAGGAATCATGTATTACCCTATCATATTTTTTCCTTTATACCTACAATGATCATTTGGAGATTAAAATTTCGATCCCCATCCATAAGAAAAAACTGTAATAAATTCTATAAAAAGACAAAATTTATATAAGCCATACACAGAATAATGTTTAAGGATGAAAAAATTATAAATACATGGAACATTTTCATAGTGAAACATATCATAAATAATCATAACATAATGAAAAATAGATTATATATGTTATTTATAGATTCCCCCAGTCAATGAATTAATTAAAATTTCCATTTGAAATCCCTCAACACATATAATGAATTTTTGGGGAATAATTGTTTTCCAAAAAAAAACACAACATAAAATTTATTTGAATTTATAGTTAATGGGTACATATTGAGATGAATAATATTTATATGTTTCAGAAGCATTACATGAAATTATAGGACACCAATCACACACATACACTATAAACAATTTTATAAATGTTATGTTTTTGTTTTTGAAGATAATAATAATTATGCATTGCATATCCACTAAGAGTTTTAAAATATATGGGAAGTAAGGGACCAGTCATTGTTCACATGGATGATAGTTGGGATATACCTAAATAACACATTTTGGCGACATTATCCCTAGATTAATTTATTCAAAAACTATTTTCTCTTGTAGTATTAAAAATGGTATTTATCATTATGGAAAATTTACCTTTTTTCTTCACAAAAAGTAAAATATATCAATGTATATAAGAAGGTTGATGCATACTTATAACCTATGAATTTGGAATAATGTGGGTGGAAGGAATGTACATGTGTTTATTATGTATTAATAACATAACATCCAAGGACATTCCAAAAATAATGGGGTAATTAATTATGTGTTAAAATGTATACAACAATGTTTATATTGTAGTAATAGAAATAGGGCCTTTAAAATCACTATTAAGGGGGTTTTATCAGCTCTATAGAAGCACATATAATGTAAGAGATGATAAAGGGTTATAGTTAGCAATTTCTGTAGAAAGGGCACATAAAGGACCAAATTAACAGTGTTAAATAAGTGTCGATAAAGGGGGAATTTATCAATGCTCTTTTAGCACTATTAAATGTGTCCATTATGGGTTATTTATTTAGTGATTTTAAAGGCCCCCATTAATAGAACTACAAAACGATAGATAAATTCCCTACCAATAGACCGTAAAAATAATTTCACACCTCACCCCTACCATTATCATCCCCCAACCCTTATCAGCCCTTCCCCCACCCCTTTTTTAGCACTTTTTATAATCCCACCCCCTAGTGTGTGTGCCCTAGCTCCAGTGAGTTTCTAACCATTGTCCTACAGTAAATACATTAGTTCCTTTTCTACTCCCCTATATTTTTTTGTTTTAAATTTATGGATATATCTATATATTTTTATATATTTCATTATAAATTTTATACATATATTTATACATATATTTATATATATCTATTCATATGTTTAAATATATATATTTTTAAATACATTTTTATTTATATATATTTTTAAAAATGGTTATTATTTTATATTTATGTAAGGTTTATATATTGAGAAGTATATTTAATATATAAATTTATTTATTTATTTGTTTATAAAATTAAATTTTTTGTGTGTATATATAAAAAATATGTATATATTTGCATGTATTAAATCATAAAAAACATCTGATTATGATAAATTATAAAATTTCCAATCCATAATATCAATATAAATTTAATACTTGGGAATATATTTAGTCCACACTGAAAAATGAAATATGTACCACCATAAATGGGGTATAGAATCTATCGAATGATTATAAATTTTGTTACCCAAAATAAAAACATAGTCTTAGAGGCCTTATGGCCCTTTTGGTGGTTAAAAAATAGGATAATTTTTATGGATATTATTCCAGCCCTATGTGGTGTAGATCTCATTGTATTCTTTTATTTGATATGTGGTAGAGCCCAAATAAACCCCTGAATCAAAAGTTGTTGTATTTTAAATTATGAGTTATGGTTTCAAATTAATATAGATTTTTTATTAAATTTTTTTAATTATTTTATCATTAAGATGTTATTAAATGAATATTAATCAAAAATACATATTAAATAATTAAATAAATAATATATTTTAATGACTTATAAGTTATTTTTGCAGACTATCTGATATGTTATGTGTAAATGCCAATTTATATTAATTGTAAACATATTTAAAAAATATTTTATATATTTATATCAATAGAAATAATTTTTTATATTAATATATAATATTTAACAAAATAATATTTTTAAAATATACCATTTATTAGTGATTTTTATTAGTTCTCATAAATGCCCATTTTATCATCTCTTATTTTATAATGCTAATAAAGGTTGTATTTATCGGTATTTTTTATAGGTTTAATAAAAAAAACCTTTTACCTTTGATTTTTTAGTGCTATTAATTATCTTATTTATTATTGTATTTTATAACACTGTGAAAGGGGGCTTTCTATCACTTTTATAATGTTATTTTGAAACCCTACCGCTGACTAAAACTAGTTTTATAGTAGTGTAAACATGATTCATAAGGAGACAAAAAAGAAACCATTAAGTCAACATAGTAACAACCTAAAAATGAGTATAAAGTAACTGGTTTCAGTAATATATCCATTATAATTGTTAAATAGAGTGATAATGACATGAATAAATATCATTTGATCATATAAAATGAATATTTTAAACGATCACAAATAAGTAAATTCAAATTGAAATTTAGAGAGGGAAGTAGGAATCCTTATCTCTCTTGAGAATATTACAATGTAACATAGAATTAGATTCAACAAAACACGTTATTAATAAAGGTAGGTCTTTGGGAGAGACTATTTAAAAGGGAAATAAAGACAATTCTTCAAATTTTGTGATTTAGAATTAGTGTTGGGTGTGTATTTATTACTGTGATGAGAAATATTTCATGGAATGATTTATTAATTATTTTATTTTTCAACATTCCTTTAGTACACCACATTTTTCTCCACTACCACCCTTAGATCCACACTATAGTGATTTTTGTAAAAAAAATATTGACATATATTTTCATTGAATAAAATGAGTATTATTTTATAAATTTGGTGGTATATATGTCGTATTTACCATATTTTACCATATTCCACAATTTTTATTTTATAATACAATTTTAATAACAAATTAAAAAAAATTAACCCCTTGGAATATGTCAACAATGTGATATTAAATACGAAATTAATTTTATCAGACAAATTATATATTCACCTATATTGAAACTTTTATGTTTTGTTGAAACAGTAATTTAAAAATAATGTTTGAAAATATATATCTTTTTAATTTCTTGAGGCATTTGAATTATAATGCTACTCAAAACCATGATTCATAAGTTATAATAAAAATCAATTTTTTTTATAGGAAAGGTGTAAAATTCTGGTACTTTAATGTGGTGTTTTATCTAATTTTGATCAGCTACTGATCTGCCAAAGATAGTTCTTCTGTTACTTTAATTTATTGTGTTCTACTTGGGTTTCTTCAAGGGAAACCCCTAGTGATGCCAAATCCTTTAGACAATCTGATAAATGAAATTAATAAGGTATTATTATGCTAGTTTGAGATATTTTTACACCCTTTGTTAACAGTAATCATTTATCATTACTCTTGATATAGGAAAATTGTAATTGTTTTTTATTCACTATACTACAAATAGGCATAGTTAATAATGCAATTACATACCAATGGACATAATACATAATGATTATATGACGAAGTGAGACATAAGTCACAATGGTTATATTAATCCTTACATATAAACCAAAATCAAAATCCATTTATATCATTCACTATATTCTCACCACAGGTTAATTATGGTGAATATTTTATTCTTATAAATACAATTGTACCTCTTTTAGTTTTTACACTTTTTTTTCTGTAATACAATGGTATAATAGATTATGATGTTTCCAAACACTATCAAATATTTTATTTTTATTTTTTTATCTTCTATTATATATTCATTTACATAGTGTTTTTTCTATAAATATGTGTTGTAATATTTTAATGAAATAATAAAGTGTCCATAATGAAAAAATCATGGAATGAATAGTTTCCTTACTATAATAGAATATCATGTATTACATGATAACTCCCTTGTATCTTATTATAGTATTATGATACGGTATTCCAATTAATGGAAACATCTATAATTACACATGGTATGTAATGTCTTGACATATAGGCCAGTTAACTAGTGCCCTAAGCTCATGTTCCATAATCCCTCGAGCATGACTCCACGTATTCCAGAGGTTTCCAACTAGTGGTGAGGCATAATGATTTTACCATTGGTATCCTATTCACTCATTATCATAGTGTGAAACACTATGTAAAAAATATAAAATAAATACATAATCTAGATAAACATCACCAAAATAAGGGAAAGTGCTGATAAATAATTTACAAACACACATATCAAATAATAAAACTAAATATCAAAAATATTGGATCCCATATATGTGGATCATAATGAAGAATTAAAAAATAAATAAAATAAAATAGGGGATAAAAAATCATACACAAATAATCCCAAGTCCTACCCATCCCCATTGTCTAACTCCAAACATAAATAAAAAGGAAACAAACATGTATCCCAACACTAATACCTATACCATCAAACTATAATTTATTTTTCATGGGTTCCCAAGTTCCCTGAAATCCTGATTAGTGTGTGATAATAACTTTTTAGGCCACCACCAAAAATGACCCTAAAATAACCAATCTAATATGCCATGAATGTAGACATTCTATAGAAAAAAAATTCAACCATTTTACAATTCTAAAACAATTATACAATACAAAAACATTTCTAAGAGGCCCTAGGAAAATGATGAAACCTATGGAAACTATATCATTACTAATATCTTGGTCTAACATAATGATCAAATATACTATATTATCCCTATTCAAGGGTTACTCTAAGAATTGTTTATGACCTTTCTAACTATAAAGATTTATATGGAATCTAGACGATCATCCTATTATTCCCTAGAATAAACTATCATTTAGAACCCAATCACACATCATGGAAATCCCATGTAATCTAAGATATCATCACAATAATCCCCCTTATATATAGTTAATTGAAATCCAGACACTCATCCTATCATTCAAGTAGGCTTTAAGAAATCATCCCAACATTCCAAATTAAAGAGTATAAAACAAGTCTAGTATATCCTTATGGACTCTTGAAATCAATATCAATCACATGGAATCAGAATGATTACATCAGAAAATAATACTCATAGAGGAATCATATTGAATTTAGATTCTCATCTGAACATTTGATGTAGCATGGAAACATTGAGTCTAAGGTGCTCATCCCATTATTCCAAATAATTTATCATAATAATGATAATTTTTTAAATTAATAATTAATTTCATTTAATCCCCATATAGAATAAGGCCACCACATGACATTTATTAAATGTATTTGATTAAATAAGAATAAATTATCTTATCATTAAAAAGATCACCTTAAATTAGATATTAACATTTACAATTTTATTATACCCACAACCATACCAATTATAATGATTAGAACCTAATCCATTTTACAATAATTGATTCCCCTATTGTGAGTATTCTATTAACTGCCAAGGAAACTATATATTTACCCCATATCACATTTAATTATTCCATATCAATAATATATTATTATTTCCATTTTTGACTCACTACATTAATTAAATTCCATTACATTAGGTCTAACACATATGTAAATACAATTAAAATTTACTAACGATACTAAAATTCCATTTCACAACCATCAATCCAATCTAAGTTTCATTTTGTTGCATTAAAAATTATTTACTTAAATAAATTGAACCACTACATGGTTATTTTTCCCCACCATTAATTCCACATAATATTACCATTTTCTAGGTACTAAATCATGTAAAAAATTCAATTTGAACTAGGGAAACTATAACTCAAAAATCTTGATTTTATTTCAGTAATTAAAATTTGATCAAAATTGACTACACCATAAACTTAGTAGAAAATAAAGAAATAATATTGGTAATATTAAAGGGAGAACCTACATTAAAAACATAATAGTTTATATATCTAATATGATACCTTGGTTCAAGATGAAAAGGGTGAGAATGAAAGACCAGACCAATGCCATGAAAATATGAAAAATCACTAATAAATGGTTTGAAGAATACTAACATGATGATAAATGAAGTGAGGGGGGAAGGAGACTCATAGACTAACTTATGGATTATAACACTAAAAAAGAAGTTTATTTGGAAATCGAATATGTGAGATCTACCATAGAAGACCTAATAGAGGAAGGGAGGATGTAATATCCAGACTCGATTCACTATGCCTAATATCATATTTTATATGGCGTAATCTATGCCTCTCCATATCCCTTAGCATATAGACTATTAGTGAGGTTAAAAGGATGAATTGTGTGGAGACTTTATCCTCAATTGGAGTACACAATACCCAAAAAAAACAAACATGTAATCAGTATAAAATTAGGGTATGGATAGACTAAAATATTACATGTATGAATGAATGCAGTAAAAATGGACCTGAATGGTCAAATACATATACAAGGAAACTAATCTTCTACAAGGCTGGTCCAATTAAAAATTATGGAATTTAAATAAGTACAAGTTATTGTGTATCACCAAGCCTCACCAAAACAATGTCTTCAAACTCATGGTGATCTGTATCTCTCAATGATAAAACTCTCCCACTTCGAGACATGTACTTGTATAAAGTGAGGGCTACTCATGCATCCATGATCCATCACCGCCTGATCAAGGTGTGATTTAACATTAGTAGGGTACCACTGACATGGTCTTATACCCAACATGTAAATGATGTGTATGTGCGTAGGATAATCATGGTATAAATTAAATAGTAAATAAATAACTATGAAACAGATAATATAATCATAGATGTAAAAAAACATAAAAGCGTAGACTTATTCTTATAAATAGTCCACAAACCCTAATTTGTACCTATATAGGCTCGATTCTACTATGAATATAATTGGGGATGTAAATGTCTATCACCACATTTAACTATATGTGTTACAAATAATATTTTTGTTTAGTACCCTACACATATAATTCCTTGTTCTATCGTAAATTAGAACTAAACACCCCAACCAAAACATTGTTGTTATCAACAATATCACAGGCCCCACCCTGATACTGATCATTATCTATAGTTCGAAACACACCATCTTGGATGTTTTCTTAATATTTGGATGATGGTATGGCCCACCTGACATGAATGTTATAATTGGATAATCACATCCCAAATGCAAGGAATTCTCCCAGTTCTACATGCAAAAAATGTATTCTCAGCTAACATTCCTGATGTACTCCCATGTCTACATCAAGTACATAATCTGACCCCAACCATCAAATTATCCATAGTTTTATCCACATTTATGTCATCTTGTTCCACCTCCAGGGGGTATAAACAAAACAAATGAACTAGATCATCCTAATACCTAATGCAAGGATTCATAGTCTATGAAGTACCATAATGGAGACTTATTAAACCATGAAAATAATAAGGAATATGAATAATATTTTAATATAGGATACAAAAAATCATATATTAATGTGTCAATCAAGGTTTCATATGATACTCAAGGATAGAAAATTGAACAAAGAGTCATCATGGTATCACATGCTACAAATTCACACCTATGTGGCCAAAAATAAAACACGGTCTCACTGGATATAAAAGAACACACATGTTATCAGGCCCTAAACATTTTATCACGGAATACATATACTCACTCTTGTAATCAAGAATGAATCATGGTCTCAAGGGTTACACACTCACACACATGTGTAAAAACATAAAATATTTTCTTTGGGGATACACACTTAAAATTGTTATCAATATATAAAAATAGCCTTTGGTAATATCGGTCTCTTATAGAACAACATGCCCCAAAGGTGGGCCATGCATTTAAGGAACATGTTACTGTTCCACTCTATACCATCGGTGGCAAGATTGAATCCAATGTACAATGTTTTGTCATGGACATTAAAACCTTTTCCAATTAAGTTGTAAATGATTAAATTAATTAATTATGAATTATAATATATTTGTTAAATAATAATTACTTATTCTTCTAAATAAATTATGAATTTAATGTTTATTCTCCAAAGGTGGTGACCCTCATACCACATTATATTAAATAAATATAATACCATATGGTAGAGGATATAGGACACACAATATTTAATGGATGATATTCCCAACCATGAACATGCCAGTATAATTATCTAACGCTGTCCAATTCCATTCATTCTCCATCATTTTCTATGAGGTTTTACACTTACCCAATAATTTCATATTAATTGATTAGAAATAAATTATAATTTATTAAATTAATTCAAGAATAGATACAACCAAATGAAAAGTTTATTTTTTAAAGTATTTACCAAATATTATTATTAGTTGGACCCATACCTACCACCCATGGAAGTTTTCTATCATGATTATTACTTCAATCCACAAAACAAATCCATATATTATGAGATAAATATAATGAATAATTTAATATAATTAAAATGGAACCTTTTAAAAGATACAACCATGGTTTCGAAATTAAATGATATGTCCATAAATTTATTGAGTTCATCATCATTGGAAATTATATGTCCATTTTGATCCAAATAATCCTTATTCATGAATAATTACACAAATAACTGATAGATTTTTCACCAATTGTCTAATAAGGATTAAAAATGGAATTAATATATGATTAGATTGATCCAGAAGGTTTTTGATTTTACCAAAAAAAGACTCATCATCTGATCTTAGGGATTTAACAATATAGACGTTATCATGCATGATGAATGACACAGTGATCCACCATCTCATGAAAAAGATGGAGACCATGATTAATGAAGGATGAATGATCTATTTAAAATTTTCCAATGGATATACATCTAAAAATGGTCAAACTACAAAACTATAACAAAATAATAGATCGAAAAACCTAACACTTGTCAAATTCTTAATTACAAGGAAGAAGATGAGATTTAAAAAAATCATTTAGAATGGGAGGCACATGAACACTAAAATGTAATTTCTATGATATGATATCTCTAGGTCTATAACAAACACATGGTGAAAGGAGAATAATTTTTTTTAGTAGCCTTTGTAGTAAATATGTTCAAGAGGTATAAACTATTGAAATAATAAAAACCTAATTTAGTGGAATGAAGTAAAATTAATACAGATTGAGAGCATTAATTTCATATGTGAATGGTTTGGTATCATTATTTTCTAACCCATGCACCAAATGTTTGAGTCTACTACATCTCAAGGTAATATATGGTTTGGTCACACGGTATTTTAAGATGTGATACAAATATGTTTTTTGAAAATAGAGACCCTCATGTGGTATTTTAGGAATGGTCGTATGATTATCTATGTCATGATACTAAACAATGAACTACCTAGGTACTTCTGTCACAAGACACACCGTTTATTAATAATAATAACATTGTTCCCCTAACAATGCTCAAACCATAAAAACCCATTAAAATGCCACTGATGTTTTAAAAAACACACTAAATTAACCCAAAAATTTACCCAAACCACAATGGAAATAATAATAATAGGAAAAAGATCATATATTCTTGGTAATTTTAACATGTAACAATGATGGTTTTTACAATATCTATATAACATGGCTTCTCATCCTTGAGAAGATGTGTTAGAACATAAAAAAATATTTTCTAATCTTCTTTAATCTCCATTCACCAAGAGTTATCAATATTTCATTCCTAAATTCCAACTCATATCCCCTTGTTCACTCATATTTCATAATCCCCACTACGCTTATGTTGCACATATCCAAATAAAACATTATAATGAATGAAAAAATATTGATGTTCATGAACATGAATGTTGTTATCAATGCATCCACTAAACTCAATACACCCATGATGTCTTCAATTGATTCATCCCAAAGAATAATGTTTCTCCCCAACATAAATATTTCTTTAAAATATCATTTTTCATTATAATGATAACCTTGTGTAGCTTTTTATGATCATTCTCAATTCAACATATCTATATGACTAAAAGTTGATAAAAGAACCTCATTCATAATTCTCACCTAAACTGATGAGTGTCTACAAAAAAATCCCAAATCATTGATTTCTTTCCAAGAAACGTACCTAGATAATTTTCAACATGATAGTGGAACTCAATTTTATGGGGTCCATGTGGAATCACCATACCACAGTATGGTTCACTTAGATAAACCAATTTCCACTCATCTAACTACCTTTCAAAAAAAGTACTTAAGCAAAACAAAAAACACTCCATGCTAATAATGATCATGATGCATTAACCTTTATATTAATCATATTATTGATCCAAAATACTAATTTACTCTTAAAATGAATTCAAATTATCTTTACCTACAGATTATTCAATAATTTCCATTAGTTTCAAGGATTAAAACTATGAATAAACACACCAACTTTAAAAATCCGAATCGATTAGATCCAATTTCATCCCAATCCCAAAACATGAATCTATTCTATATCAATTTGTACATTGGAATCAATCATAATGCATTAATTATAGAAATACAGACTCTTGGGTCCACCACACAATGGACATTCAGAGATATCATGATAATATGATGGTTTTTCTTGAACAAACCATGATCCTTCCCATAATAGAGGGAATTTAACAAGTGATCATGTCAATGATACCCACCCTCTGAGTATCCTTAATGTCAGAGTATAGGTATTATTTATATCACCTATACCATTCTTATTCCACTACTGAATGACATGATTAAAATTGAATATCCACTCATAAGTGATTATAATGAAAACTACCTAGCACTTCACAAACATGGATCTTCCAGAACACCATCCACTATAGTAAAAGATCCATTATAAATGTTTATATAATTAATTAGCATTCTATGTGTGTGTTATAACATAAAATCTATATCATTCATATCTCCTCTTATACGTCACTAAACTAAACCATGTTACTCCCATAGATGGTTTTCTCAGGATGACCACACCACCGTACCCCAATACATTATTGATTATTTCTATCAGAATAGACACATATCCACTAACAACCACATATGGGACCATAATCCATTAAAAATTCATTCTATACACACAAGATTCTCACTAAAATGGTGAAATTGAATCAAATTAATCAATGAAGTACCAACACAACTTCTCTTAGTTTTGTTAATGGTATTCAAAACATTTTTAATGAACCATTTATGACATTTATTCCATAGGTTCAACAATCCTCGCAAACCATATCATAAATTCTCACAAATAAAAACCTTCTCAATTAAGAAAGAAAGAATTTCACATTATCATAAAAATATTGACTTCTCGTGAGTCATATCCCTTAAATCCTTGACTCATAGAACTTTTCATTTTCCACCAAATAAGACACCAACTAACTAATATCGAGTTCTCTCATCAATCATCAAAAAAAGAGTTAACTTCTTACTATTGAGATTCATTATGAACCACCCAACACACTAGTGTGAGTTCAAGAATCTAATTTTAAACTGATATTCTATTTTTAATAGTTACGAACACGTAGTATTTTAACCTATAATCCAATGAGATTTTCATCCAAACCAATAGTATAGAAAAAGACTGAACCTGCCATTGATGTCCTAAGAACCTAGAAACTCTAAAACAGATCCATGAATTATGATACCTATTACTCTATGTGATCTATAATTTAGGGATATAAGGAATAATTAAAGATATGACTTTAATATGTTCAATAATTACTCACATGCACAAGGAATATTAATCAAAAAAACATACCTTATAGAATTAACATTGATTATACCTTCATAAGGAATATCCTTACATAGTTACATTCTGATATCATCAGACAAAAGATCCATATATGTAAAATTAAAATTTATAAGGCCATGAGTTATTTCGTAAAACCCACCCAACATTCCTCTATGAGTCACAAATTATGGAATTTTATCTAGGTTGATATCTATAGATTTGTCAAGATAGCTTCCCTACGTGACTAATGACATCAAGATGCCTTAGAACCCTATATTGGATAAACATAATTATGAAGGGATAAATGGTCCAATCCTTCATTCCACAATAGGAACCTAAATTAAACATTCCAATATTATAAGGAACACCACACATCTCATTTATTAATGGATTTAATTAGAATTTTCACCATCATAGCTGTCATTTTTGTTTCCAATGTTCCCCATGTTGTAGTCTCACATGACCTTCTATCATAAGTAGTCAAACATAGGGGTTTAGGTAATCATAATTTCACTATGAATTGAAATTTTGAAATAATGTATTTTTTTTATTAAAACTTAAGTAGTTGAGTTCTCTATTTATAGAAAAATCAAGCACGAAGAGAATATATTTCATGAACAAACTAAAAGGAATAATATGATGCAAGAAACACCTCTTTTAGATAAAATATATTTTCATATATATAAGGAATAAAAACATCAAATCAATTTTTTACACATGAGGGGAACACATATAACCATAATAGTTCAAATAATGAACCTAAATTCCATGAACGTCTTACCAATACATCCCTCTGGTATGATGTTTTGATGTACAAGACTGAGTTTCATCACAAGCCCTAACATATTACTATGTCTCCTTTCTACTAACTACAAAATACAAGAAAACCTTGAATTTTATATTTTGATACCATTTATTAAAATCAGGACTTGAACCATTGACTCTAATATGTAATTCAACATGACTTTAGAAAAATCATTCCATGAACTAGAGAATTTTGACTAGTAGTGAGGCTCTAAGTTAAAAAAATGGAGAGATTATAACCTACATCAGATGGTATATTTATTTCTTTTACACTTACTATGATCATACATTTTTTACATCTTGTTCTATTAACATTTTATTCTGAACTATGATAGAGGATATAGTCACACCATTTTATCCCATTAGAAACTCATAGCTAGTCAGTAGCCTCTAGTATATTGGGTGTCATTTCTGTGGTCATGTGGAATTTTGGCTCAGAATCAAGGATTTGAGCCATGATGTCACAATGTTGTGTATGGAATATAGTTTATAAATAGGGAAAGAAAAGCATTGATCACAATTTAACATTTTAAGGGATAAAAATTTATTTTTCCACCTTACAATGGGAACATGTGTTAGATTAATAGTCTGTTAAATTGTGTAGAAACTGTGGTTCCCTTATTGCCCAATACAAACCACCACATATGGTTAAAATATATAATTTCAACAAGTATATGAAAGTCATGTGACTTTCCATTATAATTATATGATTATTCACATGGTTTACATTGAAATTTTGTAAAATTTGGATACATGGTTATTACATTGATTGTAATGGTAAATCATCGTAGGATGAAACTCCCAAAAAATAAATCAATGAGACTTAAACACCTGGAACTCTATGGATAACTCATGTCATCCTGATGCATTTCATTCCATGTACAAATTGTGTATTTTTAGGGATTCAAACCTTCATAAATCCATTTTTATTTGTGTATTTCTTATCAAACTATCAACCATTTCAATATTGAAAAAATTCCTCAACATCAATGAACATATATAGTGTAGACGCCTTACAATATGTCCACCATAACACTTTTTATCTTTGGGAACTCTTAGCGGTACTTTAACAGAAATATCCATCCTAGGTATGTAAACCTATCAATCAAATATCTTAATCCCAAATTCAATCACCCAAAAAATATTAATGTAATAAAATCTTTTGGATTATATTAAACCATTAAGTCCCAAGCCATCAACATTTATCAAAACCATTAAAACAAGATGGTGGTTACATAATCTCATCCCTCCTAAAACTATGATGGTGTATTTTTCCAAAAAAATTGACAATACTACAATTCCCCCATCATAATATTTATCTTATAAAGACCAATATTTATGATTTATCATACATTCCATTGAAAAATATAATCGAATCATTGTTCCAATTCTAAATGACATACTCGACACATCACTCATCTCACCACACTTTATGAAAAAAATAGAAAACACAATATTACCAATATTATTCTTTATTACTGAAAAATAATAGATGATATATGGATAAAATTAATCCATAAAAAATAAATAAGCACACCAACCTTTCCTCAAAATCCCGATTTGATTCTTGATAATCATTTTCCAGTACCAAATAACATGTTGGAGGTGGATTGAATAATATCATTTATACTTTCATATATGATTTTAATCACCATTATCCTATGAAAAATCATCTTGAATATTCACAACTACACTATTGAGGAATTGAAAACCAACTTGGTCATGTGACTTCACTCTTTAAGGAAACATATAACAACTTAAACATGCTCTCCAAAGTCAATTACCAACATTATGTGAGATGGGGTGGGTCCATAACTATTCCAAAACCACACTTTCCCATATATTACACAGCAATGTATCTCTGATCCAAGCACCCTCAGATAACTTTTTAACCACCTTGATCTGGAAAACAATGCCCTATCTCAATCTGCAACCTTATATAAATTCCTCATTTGTAATTACCTAAATAATATAGGTGAACATGACATCAGTTATTCACGGATATCCTGATGCCAACATTATGCTCCATGATCATGTCTACATTCATACAACTCATCCTAAAAATTTTTTAATCTCCCATGACTGAAAATTCACTTCCCACCATAGGAGTATCATTATCATCACATTATTTAACCAACTAGTAAATGAAATGGCACGTGAACCATTCATCATTTAAAGAAATGTGAATGTGTGGTCATCTCACTCTCACCAAATAGATTAAATTAAGTTATATGTAATTCCCATTACCAACATCTAAGAATTATGTCAAAGAAATTTTCCACCATCTGATCCAGAATGGGGACCTCACTCCCTAATGGATTATGGTTCACAACCCATAATATAGCTTTATTCACACCACTTCTTGAGTGTATCTTCTCTAGAAACATAATAAAACAAAATACTTAAGACTCCCACCCCACAAACATTTATCCACACCTGTTCTCATAAAATGTCAAGGGAATCAATAACCAAATATCACTTCAATTTTATTACACATTAAAAAAAAATTCATGGACTGACATCCCTGGGGGAACTATCACCAACACAATACCTGAGCTCCTCTTGAAAGGTGAATTCACATCAATGTAACAAAAAGTATCCCATTTTATTAATCTAACATTCAATAGGGCCCTGAGCATATCTAGCACAGATCACAAAAATCTCATCAAATTAGAAATGAAACTTGATCGAAAAATAAAAACTAATTAATGAATATACTATATTTTCTAGCCATATCAATTATATCAAAACCTCAAGTTATCAAATTCTTGTATGAACATTCTCTAAATCTTAATCATGATCCCATGAGTCACGTGTTACTTTGTCTTGGATAAGGAATTATCTAAAGAATCTAAATATTCATATTTTTCCATTAGACTTTCCATACATGAGGCATTCTTGATAAATAAAACCAATAGAATTTGCATCTCTCATGAGTCATGTCCAACAAAAAGACCATAAATCATCTATGTAATAATTTGCTGATTAGAATCATTTAACATTATCTACCATCCCTAGACCAGTCCTCTAGGGTTTAATACAGATAACTACATAAAGATCGTGTGAGAACAATAGGGTCATGAATTCAAATGATCATTCCCTTTGGAACTATCCTTACCCATGACACAAGCATTGAGGGTGATTCCCCTAGAAGACCCAAGGCATAACCATGCCACAACCTGAAACATGATATCATCATCGAAGCATCAATTCCAAATATATTGAAGCATTTATAAAGGTATTTCATTCTAAAAAATACAATGTTTAATGATGCAAAGAAAACCACATACTATAGATCACATAAACCAATAGATAAAAAACTATTAAAATAACACCATGAGACAAGATATCCATCCAAGTGTCCAATAAACCAATTAAACTAATATGAAATGATTTGAAAAAATCCCACCATCAAGCGTAAGAGGACCCATTAACATTTGAAACTAATAAACAAGGGGATAACCCTTTAGGATATCTATCTATCCCCAAACCACCCATACATAGAGTCAAGTAAAAAAACACAGTGGATTTTCATCACATAGATCATTAAGGTTTCTATCATTTCCCATTTACTATTAATTAAACACCACATAATAGATCCAAATGAATCACACAGTTTTTAAAACCTTTTCATTTTATGAAATTTAAAATTCTTAAGGAATATTATATTTCAAATTCCATGGTTTTATCTAAATATAAATCTATTCACACTTTATATGTGAGAACAAATTATAAATCTCTTGATGGAACTTTATTTAATCAAGACCTAAAATTTTTAATTCATTTATACTAACCTATTTAAAAATTTTCATATGAAGAGTTGGTCATGAGGAATACCACCATAATATTATTTTTAATCCATATAAGTGGTTGTAGAAACATAAAATTCCAACCCCTGAAAATTATATTAAACTATAGGTAGATAAAAATTACAAAAAGAAACAATCCAAAAGTAGTAAATAAAATACCAGTTTATGTGAATCCCCATAAGCTATCAATAATAGGAAATTTTTGGATTATATATTAATAATATATATCTAACATGATATAATATCAAAAAGATCACATCTTTCTATGCTGGACTAGGATATAAAACACCACAATTCAATATCATCACATTCATGATCACCAATTAATATAGAAATCAGTAAACTATAATAGTGTGTGCACGAAATGTAATTCAAATTCCCAAAAAAATATTTTTCCAACACATATGGGGATGTTGTAACCCAAGGATGGGATCATTTCTATGATCCAACACATTTCTCAAATAATTTCTATCATTCCCAAATATTAATACAAAAGTAAATTAATATCTTTGATACCACATTGTAGCACCTTTTCTCATATTTCAGTTGACTTATTCACCATTCTTGTGTTCCACATGCCCTTAGGAATACCTCCCCATACATGAGTGCATGAAAAAATAGATAAGGTATAATCTTGTCACCATGGGGAGATTATTCCCTTATTCTCATAGTTCAAAACATAAAGTAAGAAAATTAAAATAGATACAGAATCTAGTAACACCTCAAAACCAAAAGTGTATGTGTTGATAAATAAAATAGAACCAAATTTTTTAATAATAAATGATCATATCATATATACCAAAACCCTTATGGGTGTACTATACATAGGTAGAATAAATAAAGAAATAAAATATATGCTAAAAGACCATCATCAACTAGTCCCAAGTATTTCTAGGTCATATCATGAAACTCCACCATAAGAATCCATGAAAAAAAACATTAGGAAATCTGATGATACTAGAAATTTTTACATATAGTAGTTCCAAAATAGGTACAGAACTGACATGGAGACCTGAGTAGGGAGTGAGTATAAATCAATAAGTCATTACTAATAGAATTCTGAAAAAACCGGTCTGATATGTAGTATTGGATTAAGTGTTATAGGGATTCAATAAAAGATGAAAATAATTTAATTATATTAAAACAATTATATAAAATGAAAAACAACAACCAATTCCCCATGCCCACGAGGACACCTAACATCATCGATATTATTATTAATATCTAGGTCTATGCCCATGATATACAATACCTTCTTATGAAAGTGTTGGGGTTTCCATGAGACGATCTCAATGAACATGACAACTAGAAATAAATATATGGAATCTATAAGGTTATATATATATTCCCAATTATCATTCATCACATTGGAATTTGGATGTTCATCCTAGAATTCATAGGTAATATATGATCTCATCTTATCATTCCACATCATCATTAATTATTGAGAACTTATATTATTTTCCTTGAATTTAATTTGATTCCAAATTCTAAACCTACTATTCTCAATCTTCAAGTATCACATGGGTCTAGGAACTCCTCCAAGCCTCCCTGATTCATTATTAATCACATGAAATCCAAGTTGTCATGCTGGCATACCCTATCATCTATGTATCATATGAAATTACAATTATCTTGATGAAATTCACAAGTATCATAGTCACAATGAATTCAAATTCACATCCTATAATTCCCAAGACTTAAAAATCACATTAAACATTTTATCAATTATTCAATAATTTCATTTAATTATACATTATTTTAATTCAACACATTACATTTATTTAAACTTATTGAATAAATATACATTACATTACTTATCATTATCATGGTCTGTGATTATGGATTTTTTAGGAGGTATCAGACATTGATTTTTTGTCTAAAATTTTCTTTTTTTCATGTAATTTTTTCAAATGGTTTATGGAAGGTTAGGGAGTGCTTTAAGACTGATCAAATCCAAGAGATCTATTTTTTAGAGAAACAACATGTGGTGAATTATTTGCACCCGATTAGTTCGAATCACGATCCTCAACCATATGACCTATATATAGAGGTGCCTTGTTAGGGTAACCATGAAAGGGAGTCTCCAAGACTATATTAAATATTTCAAAAATAATTTATATGTGATTCACATGATGTGTACAAATTTCTTCAAACAATGCACAAACTGTGAAAAAGGATTGTGCCTTTGGATAATAGGATTGCATAACTGGTGTATAGTTTCTATAAACATTTTCATTTTCTGTTTGAGGGTGTACTCCCATATATAGAGGAAATAATGGGTGGTGCATAGTTTTGAAAACCATGTGACCCATTTTAATGGGGTAAAATATTGATTTTCCCCTCAATCCACTCAAAACTACAACCACTCTTTTTTCCTCCATTATAATGAAGCTTCCCACCATGAGAACTTACTTCTTGTTTTATTATTATTGGGGGATATACATTATATATAATTTTATTTATGTGTCATTCATATCATTAGATCACCTTTAGTAATAATAGGATTCCTCTTTTTATTCTTCATTCATGTTCTTGTATAGTATTTCATATTCCTGAGAGATACTATACACTATTATTATAGTGTTTTATGGTATTTTCAATTCCTACTCTTATATCATTAACATGAAGAAGATATCAGATTAATAGAATATACCATTATAATGTTTCTTGTGTCATTATTTTCAAAAATATATATTATCTCTATACAATGTGTTATTGTGTCGCAAGACCGATTTTCAATAAATCTCTTCTAGGATATGATTTCTCCATAATATTAAATTTTATACCTTGATGAGATAATCCCATAGACGCCTTGAAAATTATAATTTTATGAGGAAATCAACTTGACCACCCCTTGGGATTGTTAGTTATTTACCCTTGAAACATTTACATTGTATTGTGATCAAGCCACATTTAGATGGGGTGTCTCCTACATATTTTTGATCCATAGTAAATTGAAAAAATATAAATGTTAAATGATAAAATATTAAATATCAAATGTCCATTAAACTTTTATGTATTAATAAGGAATTAATCACATCACTAAATGGGATTAAATAGAAAAGAAAACATGTTATAAATGTATTACATGTTCCTTCTTAAATGATGAATTATTCTCATGGATAATTGAGATTAAATGTAGTGTGAAATGGATTATACTTCACTTCACTTTTATTATGAAAATTATATATAGAAATAGATGGCCATCCATAGAAAATTATTGGATTCCCTACTTGGGTTTTCCCTTGTCTACCCATTGGATGCCACCCATTTCATGGGTGTGTTTTCAATGATTTGATATCACTATTAGAATCAATCCATGTCTTACCTTGCAGACTTCCTAGTTGTAATTATGTGGAATCATCCTATATTTTATTCATATTTTTAAATGACATGGATTATTTCTATGGATACAAATTGATGTATTATGACCTAGAATACCTTGAATTATATAATTATTCTATAATCAAGTCTAGCCTAATGAAACCAATGACTTGTTTTTTGGGAATATCACAGATATAATAATAGGATTTCATTGTATAGTGTTTATCCCTCAATTACACCCATAAACCTATTTTCAAAAATCATAAGTTATTTCTATTATATGGATTGACTATATAAGGTCAAGAATTCATTATTTATACCTTGGTCAAAATATCATTTTTATTATGAAATGGTAATTTATTTAGTGATATTTTACCATAGGACAATGTAGATATGGTCCAAATGTTTTCCTCCAAGAACTCGAGCTGAATTGGATCATTAATTTTAATAATGTATCTATAACCTACATGATATAAGTTTTATATTCACTATATGGACGGTATTATACAAAATTTTTGGTGGCCTATTGGTTATAATCACACCATATTTTCACCACTGATTGTTACCCAAAAAAATCATGAAGACATGAAGGGATAATGGGATACAACATAGTATGGATGCACGACTTTTTTACCATGACCAACTATGGTAGTAGAAGAGGAAGCTTGTGTTCACAATGCTATTTGAGATTTATTTTTTACTCTTTGATAATTTTATAGGATTTATTGTATATTTAGGTGGACGTTTTCCATTTCTATTCAATAGTTTTTCATAGAATAATAAAATAATTATTTTGTGTATGAAAATCTATATTGTTTTTCCATTATATATATATATTATTTACTCAATCTTCTATTTCTTATCATTACGCTCACACAATTACAATATCATTTCTTCTGTTATTTTATCAATTATTGACCATTATTATACTCTATGATTATAATTATATAGTTTTGTACCATTCCACTATAGACCATTTTTGTTATTCGGTTGACTCTAGCATATGGGGAGGCACTCATGAGGCCACATGTCCAAAAGAGTTCAGTTAGTTATGATTGAATGAGGTTTGAGATGTCACAAACTGGAATCAAAGCTTCATATGCCTTTGTTATGATATTTTGGGTTGGTAGCCAGGAGATTAGAAATGTTCCCAAACATTCTTATGTTCTTTTACTAGGATTTTCTAACCCGCATATAGGGAAATTCCACATTATTTAGGATGAGAGTAGTTGTTTTAGATTTTTTTTAATTATAATTGATTTAATTTACAGTTGGGGGACACACATAATTTATGATAATTATAATTATTGTGAGTACCCTTTTCCCTTGGACTGATAAGGAAATGAGTAATTATTTAATGCATCTTTATTGGAAGATGAGGATTATATGGAATGCATTTTCCATTCCATGTTTATATTTTCACATTCAATGTAAGAAGACATTTATATTACATGACTATTATATCTATTATTTGACATACATTTCTACAGGATGATTAGGATAAATAATTCATTGATTAAATTGTCTGCATAACCCTAAATGGTGTTTCCCCAAATGTATTGACAGTGGAACATTATCTAACCAATCATAAAATGTTTTATTTTTTTGACTATAGTTATATAAAATGAAATGTTAGATAATTTTTATTACATGACTAAAAATTATAGTTTATTAGTATTGTTTGTATGAATTTATAATGTTAATTCATCTATTAAAAACAGTGTATGTTGATTTTTACATCTATATGTTGCATTTACATGATGTTTCAGTTGTAACATATAAAGAATATTCCTTTATGAATAGGGAATGGTAACACATTTAACTAGACCAAGATACACACACACACACACATATATATATATGAAATATTTTATTCTTATAATGATGAATTAAATGGTGGTCAATAAAGGAGGATTACAATTCATACTTAAGATGTTTTTTCATCTATAACATTCAATTGAAACTCATTATACTAAAAGACATGTTATGAGATATGAGGCCCTGAACTATACCAAACCTTAGTAGTCTATGTTTGGAGTGTCTCTCGTGTTCCCTTATGAACATATAAATTACATAAAAGTAATTCTAGAAGTAGGATGATGCCTATTGACTCATATGTAGGAACCTTGTGTACATGTCCTATAATTTTATATTTGTTCTGTTATAGAATAAAATCAAACTTTAAAGAATGCTTTTTAGAAATATTACACCATGATGGACTTGATTTATGCATCAAGAAGAATATTACAACAAACCTCTAACAGTGTTGTGTAATAACCCAAACTATTAAAATAATATACACCTTGTCATTTATTTAAATTCATTATTATATATTATAGACAAAAAAAACATACACTTATTTGTTTTTATTATATCGTATTGTATTTAAGACAATATTAATAACTGTTTCCAGTGATAATATATTCAATGATTAGTGATTATATGATTAATGTAAATATAGGGTTTAATAAACCCAATTAACATAAAAAAGGAAATGGTTGTCTCAAACCAATAGTACAATACCCTATGAATCCAATTTATTAGAGCTTTCATCAGAGATATCATCTCTAGTATTTTCCCTCGGAAAAGCCCAATATGTGATCAAAAAACATTATAAAGATAAAAACCATTTAAGAGATAAGTTTAACCTCATCGACATCATGACCTGAGCCATATAAATCAAATCACCCCACCAAAATATCATCATCACGTACCTTACCCTTAGGGGATTATCAAGTGTATTAATGTGATATGTATTAAGACCATAATAATATGAATATGTATACTTTATTTTTAATATAATAATTTTCACATTTTTTCTTATCGTTACCTTATAAATGATTTTAATTTATAAACAATAAAATTTACATTGTATTTCATATAGTATTAAATTTCAATTGATATGATTATTTTTATGAAATAAGTTATTTTAAAATATTTTTTAAATAAATATTATTTTTATATAATATTTAGTAAATATAAAATATCATAAAATATTTATGAAGTAAAATATAGTTTTTCTATTATTTTGAAAACACTATTTATCAAACAAACCCACTTTTTCACTATAAATGTCAATTATTATATAAAAAGTGATAATTTAAATATTGTTAAAATTATTTATATAAAAAATGAATTTTTAATTAAAAATTTTAAGTTATTCAATAGTGAATATTTTCTAATTTTCGGTGATATTTGAATTTTTGGGAAAAAATTAAAAATTATATATATATATTGTTTGTATTTTGTCATCATAATGACCCAAATGTGATGTAATGAATATTATAAAGGGTATCCAAAAAATATATATATTATCCCATTAAATTAATGTTTTTATGTTCATTTTTTTGATTTGTTAAATCCTTTATGAATCCCCTATAAGCTATAGGAACTTTTATGTTTTTATAATTATTTAATTAAAATTATAACACCCTTACACATCATCCATGGTATTGTTTTAATAAATTTGGCCCATGTCCTTATAAAATAATTAAAACCATCCATATTTGGTAGAAACCAATGGGAAAACAAATGGTACATTTTTTCTTATATTGGTAGTTTAATTATATAGATTCTAAAACATATGTATGAGAAATGATAGATAATTCCCCACTCATTTCTTATAATCGCAAGACAAAAAGACCATTTTTCACTAAAACATATTTCATCAATTCCTTACACATATCTCCTCTCTCTATGTACCATAAAAGGTACCCAATGATCTTTATATGCTCATCCGAAGAATTTGTAATCACACACTCAAGGTAATGGATCCTCTCATTCTCTCTTTTAGTGAAGAATGTTTTTCATTTTGTGCCTTTTAATTTTCAATTCCTAATGAGGGGGTGTGTTTTTACACATGATTCATACATACATTATGATTTATAAATGATGGTATATAGATTTATCTTTGATTAATACATACCATTAACATTTTGTTCCCCTGTTATGTTGCCAAAATATCAATATAGGATTCTATGAAAAGAAATGATTTTTGAGTACCAATACTCAACTTCTATCAAGGGTGTCTGCCTCTCAAAACTTATACTAATTGATTTGGGAAATACCGGAATTTATTTATAAGGCCACAGCCTTAAACCTTACTTAATATTGAATTAAATTAATAATTCACATTGAGGATCTTTTCAGGTTTAGAGTTTTAGATAATTAGGACATAACTATTACATCTCAAAAGATTACAAAGTAGACACTTCTACTAAGTTTCCATAATCAAAAAAAACTCTTAAAAAGAAACATGTCTACTTCAATGTTTTATATATCATGTCATTCCCTTGATCCCATCCTTGACCTTATTCCACTTTATGTCCTGTGAAAAACATTTCGAAAAAACATGGGGTGAGCATAAAAAGCTCAGTAAGGGATACACAATGAATGAAAACTGTTACTTTTTCAAACATCAATTAAACCGTGTATACTCTATCAAAGTAATACCTTCACCTTCATGAAGTAGTAAAAACTCTTCACTGAATAAAGTATCATTACTTACCTTTTTTTAAACAAAGTATTACCATAAAACCTATATAAAGAACACATAGCATATATAAAGGTAACCTGGGACATAAACATACTTAAGTGGAATAACCATACGGTCGACTTCCACACATATCACTTAATGGAAGAGCCACACGGCCAATTTCCATACATACTTAATGGAATAGCCATACGGCCGACTTCCATACCCAATGCATTGGAGTTTATAACGTAACTACCCGTCCTAGTATTCATGGCACCACCCGTCATATGGTTTATCACGTAACCACCAGTCAATTGTCCAAGTACCAATATAAAATCAAAAAACATAAAACCAATATAAAGGAATGATAACATTTCCACATTTCAATATATCATAATAGAATCCTTTATCAAAACCATTTTCAACACCAAAATACATAAAAGAGTATATGGTATTTATTTTATTTTAAAAACATTACGGCTTATTGAGGAAGCCAAAGACCAAATAATACTCGCGGCGGAAGAAAAGGTCGTTGTCACCGCGTACGTTAAAAAACATTCCTTTTTTCGTTTAGTAAAACTCTTCATAGAAAAAGATTCCTTTTGTATAAAAGTAAAAGTCAAAGGGGGTTTATACACCGAATAAAAGATAGTTGTGCATAAAATGAAATATGCCTCAATGAAAGGAGATTGAGACGAAGTCCCTTACCTCGGGTCCGACTTGACTCGATCATTCTTTAATCTCCTGAATAATAAACTTGAGTTAATTTGTACTTGTTTAAGAACCTTTTTCAAGTTCATTATTCCTTTTATATCACTTATTGCAATGTCATGAACACTATGTAATTATTTAATTTAATAACGGTCGTTTTAACGATCATTGGTACTTGAGTCAAAAATAAACCCTTTATAATTACATTTTGTTCATGTATCCATTATATCCATAATTATAATCATGATGTATATATCATATATATCCATTATATAAATGCATTTATAATATTAAATAATCATTTAGAGGTAAGAAATGAAATGCACCGTTCATGGAGACGGTAAGCCGTACGTACGCATGAACACTACTTTCATTTCTATTTAGTATTTTATAGAATGGAATCATAATGATATAAAGGTATATTATAATTCCAGTATAATATCATATATAATATCATAGTTCCTTCCTTTATACTTCCCACATATGGTATTTAACGAATCAAATCACTTGAGGGGGCGGTAGTCCGCACATCCCTAAATGAAGATATCGCGTTTACCCATAATGGAAACCATAAAGGTATGCCCAAAATGAAAAATACAGAAGCTTAAGGAAAACATAAAAATATTATATATCATATATAAATGTAGTTACATATTAATGTCCTCCTTTTAAGGTGTTAAAGGAATGTTGAACAATCATCGTTCCGGGAGGCATAAATTCACCATCCACGGAAACAGTATGTTCTTTAACCATTAGATGAAGGTGTGTGTAAGTGTAACTCGAATACTTCTTATAAAAACATCCTAGTATATTTAAGATACTATAGTTGTTACAAAAGAAAAAAATAAAAAGATTTTAGGGGGTTGGATAAGCAAAATAAAACAAAAGGACTCAAGTAAAGACATTACCTCAAAATCGGGTAACTCACTTTGGTTTGAGATCAAAGGATTCCTTGGGAAGACTTCTGCCCAAAGTGAGGCTTCAAGGAGTAAGAGAAGGAAGTTTAGAGACAAAATGGGCAGGGGTTGGCTGAACCAAAGTATTTTCGAGTGTGGGTAAGGAGGTAGAGATGGGGGCCTTTTATAAGAGGAGAGGAGGGGCACTTTTGGAAAGTAAAGAAATATTACTTTATTTGAAAATGAGTTTCGGTTTTAAAAGGTCCCACATTGATGTAATTTGTGGATAAGTTGATAAGGGTTCTAAATACACCCATACAATAAGTTTTGGACATGTGTACTTCATATATTTTACATTATCTTTCCATTTTATTTAAATTGTCAAAAAATGATTTTATCGCTGCATCATTATTATGTCATAAATAATTTAATTTATTTAATGTCTAAAATTATAAATAAAAATACTATGATGTAGGAAATAGTTTTAGCTTTCCAATGACTATTTATAATCAAAACTATAACTTGTATAACCCCATTTAAAAATTGTTTTAGTAAAACATATCAAGTTTGTGCCATTTTTTAAATTAACATTAAATAAAAGGTATTTATGTCATTTTCCAACCAAAGTGGCTCCATGGGGTCCCCAAGTTGACCCATGGCTTTTCATGGTCGCCCATGACATATCCAATGAGGGTAGTACATGTGTCTAGGTCATCTCATATTATTAAAACATTATTTTTACCTTAAACTACACTAATTACCACTAATCGCGATAAAAAACTTAATAAGTTACTATTCACCAAAAATTATTTTAATCTCATTGAATGACATTTTACTTCATAATGACAATCATGTATGTCGGATTTTTGAAAATAAAATCACAGAGGTTGTAAACTTTCATTTAAACGAAAAATCAGTTTTCATAAGTACCACTTAGTGATTTCACTATTCATCAAAAATTGAAGTTTTTCAGAAAAATACCAAAAATTCACCCTAAGCTATATTTGATATTCCGAATTATAAAATGAAGTCTATTTTAAAAAATTCAGATTATATAAGTCAAATTAATTAATTTAATAATTAATTCCTGCTGTCATGACAAATAGCGTGTTTTTGTGAAACAATAAGTATCAAAAGATTGACACTAGTTTAAGTACGATTTCAAAGTGAAATTAATTCCAATGACCACTATTAAATTTAATGGTAAAAATATTTTCTAATTTCACTTTAAAACCAATTCAAAATATTATCTAATCATATAAATGAATTATATTAAAAAGAGGTTTTGAATTAAAATACAACATTTTACACTATTCAAAAAAATGATCTTTATCGGAAAGATACCAAAAATTTACACAGATTAAATTTTGATGTCCCGATTCTAAAGAAGAGTTATATTTGGTCCAAAATAATGTATAAGTGTGATCAAAACTATATTTAATGACGTTTCGCCATCAAAAGGTGATAAGTGAACTTTAGTGAAAATTAGAGTATATATGCCTAAAATTGAATTCTTTTCATATTTTAAGCCTTTATCGTTTATTGGATAAATGTAAAAACATTTATAAAACATATATAATCATATATTAGTTATTTCTATCCATTCCCGCCAGTACAACGACTACGTGTAAACTAACATTGAAAATAATATTATTTTATTACTAGTGTGCAACGTATGTTTTCAAAGAAACTCATCGTTGTGTATCGAGTACGCTATCGAATGTAGAAACCCCTTTTAATTAAAATTAATATTCAATTATTAAATATTAATAAATATGAAAATTATTTATTCTTTATTTACCTGGGATGTTACATCCTTCCCCCCTTTTGGGAATTTCATCCTCGCTATTTTATTCACTTACCAAAATAAGTGGGGGTATTTATCCCTCATAGCATTTTCAGATTCCCACATTGCCTCATCAATCACATGGTTTCTCCACAAAACATTTATCTGATGAATCACCTTATTCCGTTACACCTGCTCCCTGTGATCAAGAATCTGGACTGGTTGTTCTTCATCAGATAGGTTCTCTTCCAGCTGAACTACCTCTGGACTCAAAACTTGAGATGGATCTGGCATATACTTCCTCAACATTGAAACATGAAAAACATTGTGTACCTGAGATAAACTCGGAGGTAAAGCCACTCGGTAAGCAACTGATCCAACTCTCTCCAGAATTTCATATGGTCCAATGAACCTTGGACTTAGCTTTCCTTTCTTACCAAATCGCATCACACTTTTCCATGGTGAGACTTTGATAAAAACATAATCACCTACCTCAAAAGATAGATCCTTCCTCCTGTTGTCCGCATAACTCTTCTGCCTGCTCCGAGCTATTCTCATGTGCTTCTATATCAGCTGAACTTTTTCTGCCAACTCTTCTACCAATTCTAGTCCCATCAGCTTCCTTTCACCCACTTCATCCCAAAATGCTGGAGTTCGACACTGCTTCCTATATAATGTCTCAGATGGTGCCATCTGTATACTGGAATGAAAACTGTTATTATATGAAAACTCAACCAAAAAAGATGTTGGTCCCAACTTCCCTGATAATCCATCGAACAAGCTCATAACATATACTCTAAGGTCTGAATTGTTCGTTCTGACTGCCCATCTGATTGAGGATGAAAAGCTGTACTAAAATTTAATTCAGTACCCAACGAATTTTGAAGGCCTTTCTAAAAGTTAGAAGTAAACCTGGGATCACGGTTAGATACAATGGATAGAGGAACTCTATGTAAACTGACTATCTCTTTAAGATACAAACGGGAAAGTTTATCTAGGTAAAAATTATCTCGTATAGCAAGGAAATGATCAGATTTGGTCAAGCGATCAACAATAACCCAGATTGCATTATTACCTCGAGATGTCTTCGGTAATCCCACAACAAATTCCATGGATATATTCTCCCATTTCCACTATGGCACAGGTAAAGGATGAAGCATCCCTTTCGGTAACTGCCACTCTGCTTTAACCTGTTGACATGTCAAACACTTCACAGTAAAATCAGCAATATCTCTTTTCATTCCATCCCACCAGTAATACTCCCGCAGATCTCTGTACATCTTAGTACTGCCAGGATGAACTGAAAACAGAGAACTATGAGCTTCACATAACAACTCTCTCTTCAACTGTGAATCACAAGGCACACACAATCTCTTCCCAAATCTCAAAATTCAATCATTATCAATGTTGAATTCATGCAACATACCTTTCTGAACCAGCTCTACCTTTTTCTACAACTCGCTGTCTTGCTTCTGTGCTTGCTTGATTCTGTCTGATAGAGAAGATTTCACTGATACCTGAAACAAAACAGAAGTACTTCCTGCACCAACAACTTCTATGCCAAAGTTCATCAAATCAAAAACCAAAGGATCTCGTTCCAAACGTAGCATGGTTAATGAAGCATTACTTTTTCTACTCAAAGCATTGGTCACTTTATTTGATTTTCCCGGATAGTAGTGGATTGTACAATCATAATCATTGATTAATTCTAGCCATCTCCTCTATCTCATGTTCAATTCTTTCTGAGTGAATATATACTTTAAACTTTTGTGATCAGTATATATTTCACACTTTACTCCATACAAATGATGCCTCCAAATTTTTAAAGCAAAGACAACAGAAGCTAATTCCAAATCATGTGTAGGGTAATTTACCTCATGTGTTTTCAACTGACATGAAGCATAAGCAATTACCTGATCATTCTGCATTAGGACACAGCCAAGTCCCTTCAATGAAGCATCACTATATATAAAAAACTCACCATTTCTGGAAGGAAGTACCAAAACTGGAGCATTCACCAATCTTTTTTTCAACTCCTAAAAACAATCATCAAATTCTTTTGTCCAGATGAACTTAACACCCTTACGAGTTAGCTCAGTCATTAGAATAGATAACCGTGAAAATTTTTAAAAAAACCTTCGGTAGTAACCTGCCAAACAAAGAAAACTACGGATCTCGGTAACATTTGTGGGTCTTGGCCATTCTTTAACAACTTTTGTTTTAGCAGGATCAACAGTTATGCCATCTTTTGAAACAATTTGACCCAGTAAAGAAATTTATTGTAACCAAAACTCACACTTGCTGAATTTTCCATATAGTTTCTTTTCTTTAAAGGTTTTAAAGATAACCCTTAAATGACTTTCATGCTCCTCTTTACTTTTAGAAAAAACCAAAATATCATCAATAAACACAACCACCATTTATCACCTGATTCAACAGATCCATCACTGCAACAAACTGTTTAGTTCTGATTCTGACCATCTCAGGATACTGATTTGAAAGGTCATTTCCCTCTGTATGCCTTCCCAGAAAATATGTTCAGTTTCCTCTATGAAAAACCAATATTAACAAAGAAATATCTTAGGTGAAGCAACATGGTAGTCTTTAAATGCTATATCATTTCAATCATATCATAAATTAACTTATAATTTAACAATTTTATAACTCCTAAAGTTGTCTAAACCGACCTCTGATACCAACTATATGTCCACAGCCTTAAACCATACTTAATATTGAATAAAATGAATAATTCACATTGAGGATCTTTTCAGGTTTAGTGTTTTAGAGAATTATGACATAACTATTACATCTCAAAAGATTACAAAGTAGACACTTCTACTAAGTTTCCATAATAAAAAAACTCTTAAAAAGAAACATGTCTAGTTCCATGTTTTATATAGCGTGGCATTCCCATGATCCTATCCTTGACCGTATTCCACTTTAAGTCCTGTGAAAAACATTTCAAAAAAACTTGGGGTGAGCATAAAAAGCTCAGTAAGGGATACACAAAGAATGAAAACTGTTACTTTTTCAGACATCAAGTAAACCATGTATACTCTATCAAAGTAATACCTTCACCTTCATGAATTAGTAAAAACTCTTCACGGAATAAAGTATCATTACATACCTTTTTGTAACCAAAGGATTTCCATAAAACCCATATAAAGAACACATAGCATATTTAAAGGTAACATGGTACATAAACATACTTAAGTGGAATAACCATACAGTCGACTTCCACACATATCACTTAATGGAATACCCATACGACCAATTTCCATACATACTTAATGGAATAGCCATACGGACAACTTCCATACCCAATGCATTGGAGGTTATAACATAACCACCCATCCTGGTATTCACGACACCACCCGTCATATGGTTTATCACGTAACCACCCGTCAAATGTCCATGTACCAATATAAAATCATAAAACATAAAACCAATAAAAAGGAATGATAACATTTCCACATTTCAATATATCATAATATAATCCTTTATCAAAACCATTTTCAATACCAAAATACATAAAAGAGTATATGGTATTTATTTTAT
This sequence comes from Viscum album, assembly GCA_963277665.1. Classification (NCBI taxonomy): domain Eukaryota; kingdom Viridiplantae; phylum Streptophyta; class Magnoliopsida; order Santalales; family Viscaceae; genus Viscum; species Viscum album. The sequence goes on from OY728148.1 coordinate 543,175,612, forward strand.
TTTAAAAACATTTCGGCTTGTTGAGGAAGCCAAAGACAAAATAATATTCGCGGCGGCGGAAAAGGTCGTTGTCACCGCGTACATTAAAAAACATTCCTTTTTGTCGTTTAGTAAAATGATTTGTAGAAAAATATTCCTTTTGTATAAAAGTAAAAGTCAAATGGGGTTTATACACCGAATAAAATATTGTTGTGTATAAAACGAAATATGCCTCAATGAAAGGAGATTGAGACGAAGTCCCTTACCTCGGGTCCGAATTGACTCGATCGTTATTTAATATCCTGAATAAAAAACTTGAGTTAATTTATACTTGTTTAAGAACCTTTTTCATGTTCATTATTCCCTTATATCACTTATTTCCATGTCATTAACACTATGTAATTATTTATGTTAATAACGATCGTTTTAATGATCATTGGTACATGAGTAAAAAATAAACCCTTTATAATTACATGTTGTTCAAGTATCCATTATATCCAGAATTATAATCATGATGTATATATCATATATATCCATTATATACATGCATTTATAATATTACATAATTATTTAGAGGTAAGAAAGGAAATGCACCGTTCATGGAGACGGTAAGTTGTACGTACGCATGAACGCTACTTTCATTTCTATTTCGTATTTTATAGAATGGAATCATAATGATATAGAGGTATATTATAATTCCAGTATAATATCATATATAATATCATAGTTCCATCCTTTATACGTCCCATATATGTTATTTAACGAATCAAATCACTGGAGGGGGCGGTAGTCCGCACTTCCTTAATTGAAGATATCGCGTTTACCCATAATGGAAACCATAAAGGTATGCCCAAAATGAAAAATACAGAAGCTTAAGGAAAACATAAACATATTATATATCATATATAAATGTAGTGAGATCTTAATGGCCACCTTTTAAGGTGTTAAAGGAATGTTGAACAATCATTGTTTCGGGAGGCATAAATTCACCATCCACGGAAACAGTATGTTCTTTAACCATTATATGAAGGTGTGTGTAAGTGTAGATCGAATCCTTCTTATAACAACATCCTAGTATATTTGAGATACTGGAGTTGTTACAAAATAAATAAATAAAAATAGTTTAGGGAGTTGGAGAAGCAAAATAAAACAAAAGGACTCATGTAAAGACATTACCTCAAAATCGAGTAACTCCCTTTAGTTTGAGATCAAAGGCATCCTTGGGAAGACTTCTGCCCAATGTGAGGCTTCAAGGAGTAAGAGAAGGAAGTGGAGAGACAAAATGGTCAGGGTTTGGCCGAGCCAAAGGCTTTGGGAGTTTGGGTAAGGAGGTAGAGTTGGGGGCCTTTTATAAGAGGAGAGGAGGGGCACTTTTGGAATGTAAAGAAATATTACTTTATTTGAAAATTTGTTTCGGTTTTAAAAGGTCCCACATTGATATAATTCGTGGATAAGGTGATAACGGTTCTAAATCCACCCATCCAATAAGTTTTTGACATGTGTACTTCATATATTTTACATTATCTTTCCATTTTATTTAAATCGTCAAATAATGATGTCATCGCTGCATCATTATTATGACATAAATATTTTAATTTATATAATGTCTAAAAATTATAAACAAAATACTATGATGTAGGAAATCATTTTATATTTCCAATTAATATTTATAACAAAAAATATAACTTGTATAACCCCATTTAAAATTTTTTTAGTAAAACATATCATGTTTGTGCCATTTTTTACATTAACATTAAATAAAAGATATTTATGTCATTTTCCAAACAAAGTGGCTCCATGGGGTCCCCAAGATGACCCATGGCATTTCTGTGTCGGCCATGACATATCCAATAAGGGTAGGACATGTTTCTAGGTCATCTCATATTACTAAACATTATTTTTACCTTAAACTACACTAATTACCACTAATCGCGATTAAAAACATAATAAGTTACTATTCACCAAAAATTATTTTAATCTCATTGAACAACATTTTAATTATTAATTACAACCAGGTTTGTTGGATTTTTTAAAATAAAATCACAGAGGTGGTAAAATTTCATTTAAACGAAAAAACATTTTTCATAAGTACCACTTAGTGATTTCACTATTCATCAAAAATTGAAGTTTTTCAGAAAAATACCAAAACATCATCCTAAGATATATTTGATATTCCAAATTCAAAAATGAAGTCTACTTTACAAAATTCAGAACATATAAGTAAAATTAATTAATTTAATAATTAATTCCTACTGTCATGACAAATAGCGTGTTTTTGTGAAACAATAAGTATCAAAAGATTGACACTAGTTTAAGTCCGATTTCAAAGTGAAATTAATTCCAACGACCACTATTGGATTTAATGGTAAAAATATTTTCTAATTTCACTTTAAAACCAATTCAAAAGATAATATAATCATATAAATGAATTATATTAAAAAGAGGTTTTGAATTAAAATACAACATTTTACACTATTCAAAAAAATGAACTTTCTCGGAAAGATACCAAAAATTTACACAAAGTAAATTTTGATGTCCCAATTCTAAAGAAGAGTTATATTTGGTCCAAAATAATGTATAAGAGTGATCAAAACTATATTTAATGATGGTTCTCCATCAAAAGGTGATAAGTGAACCTTTATTGAAAAATAGAGTATATATGCCTAAAATTGAATTCTTTTCGTATTTTAAGCCGTTATCTTTTTTTGGATAAATGTAAAAACATTTAAAAAATATATATAATCATATTTTAGTTATTTCTATCCATTCCCACCAGTACAACGGCTACGTGTAAACTAACATTTAAAATAACATTATTTTATTACTAGTGTGCAACGTAAGTTTTCAAAGAAACTCATCTTTGCGTATCGAGTACGCTATCGAATGTAGAAACCCCTTTTAATTAAAATTAATATTTAATTAGTAAATATTAATAAATATGAAAATTATTTATCCTTTATTTACCTGGGATGTTGCATTATTAATCCCTACATTATTTTGGAAACAATGTTATGAAAAATTATTCCATGTTGTATTATTTATGTAGAACAGTTTGGAATGCGAATGACTTGAAAGAGATGATTGTGCCAAGAATTATATACTGCTCCTATGCATTGGTTAATGTTTTGGTATCATGATGCATCATGAAAGTGAAAAGGGATTGTACCTAATCCATCAAAAGGATTTATCTATCATGATATCTTGGAATTTAGCCTTTACCATGTTTTTTTGTATTGTTTAATATTGTTTCAACATTTACTATGTTTCATGTATGTTATCATGGTATATAATGTCTCATTGTTCATTTTCACATTTCTCACCATGTTTATGTCCCATTTATATTCCTATTATGTATATTGTAATACATTATTCATATAATTCTATGTTTATTCCCTTACTGGGATATATTTCTCATTTGTTTCTTAAGTATGTCCCCAGGTTATCCCATGTAGTTTAAATTGTGATCATGCTAAGGATGAAATTAATAAAATTGAATTATTCCTGATTTTAAGTTTCTATGATATATACATAATTCCCAAAGACATTATAATTATCTATAATCTAGGTTATATAAGTTTTAATCTTATGTAATAAATCATTTATTAATGTGAAACAAATATAATGGGTTTTATAGTTTGTATCAATGAACAATTTTAGTTATTTCTAGAATTAGGATTATAAAGCACTAGAGAAATCCTTAAGGATAAATAAAAGTATAATAAAAATTCCTAAAATATTGGTAAGTATATATTAAATATTTTATCATGTATGAAAATGCATATCTGGATAATACAAGTGGATACGGCTCTATCACGGATGTACATACGGGTAAAACCCAAAAACAACACGTTATGCTAGACTCGACTAATAACTTGTTCAGAACAATAGGCCATACTACACATCTGTTTTGAAAATCCCAAGGGATTTGATCTTTTAAATCCAAAATCTCATTATAAACCATTAGTAATGGAACATAATCCCATAAGAAAATATGTTTGGAATTAGAACATGGATAACATTAATTTAATCCTATAAATTAATAAGTAATAAAATAAGTTCTATATATATGTTATCCATTTAACATGATTAGATTCCATTCTATGTGGTTAAAAATTTAAGAATAATTTTCCATAATTTTATTTTTATCCTCTACAATTTCCAAAATTATTAAAAATCAGGAAAAATCGAAATGAGAAGGGAAATGTGATAACTACCCCATTTTTATTCCCATCCCTATGAGAGTGGGAATCATGAACAATGTGATGATACTACCTCAACCGAATCAACATATAAATAGAAACCAAGACCAATAAGAGATCCTAAATCCCCAAAAAAAAAATCTTGCTTCAATTTAGATCTTTATTTTACAAAGGGATCAAAAATTTTGTGTATCATTTGATCCCTCAGCATTGGAACATTGGTTCAAATCCATTTAGAAGATATTTTAAATCCATTATTTTTATGAGCAAAATACTGTTCTATTGTTTATTTATATTATGGATGGAGTAGTTGATTAATGGTTTTCATTAATCAGGATTACAAAGCCTAAAGAATATATAGATATGGTGGGAGGGAAAGAATATTGGATATTTTTTTCTGTAAAATTTTTTCTTAAAACTCTATCTTAATATTGAAAGGGATTTTAGTTCCCCTAAAAAAGAAGATAAATATATTGGTGAATATAAGGAAAAATTGACAAGACTTTTACTACATGACACCAAATTTTTGCTTACCCTTAAATGCATGTTTTACCACTTCTTTAGTGCAATAAAACCTTGTCTATGAAAAACTATTGTGATCTTAGACATTGAAATATATGAGAAAATTGTTCTATGTTACCAAAAAGTCAATATGAATATTGATTAATATCAAGGGTGTCATGTGGATAAGAAGTTGTATGTTGAGTTCAATGATAGTAGTTTGATGGAGGAATCTAACGGTGATATGATCTTTCAATGTCCCACTTGTATAATGTATGGAAAAAAGCACCCCATAAATTTCATATGGGGAATGAGTAAATGCTTTAGGTGTGGGAATGATGGATACCTGGCTAGTGATTTATGATAGGAGAAACCCACTAATATGTCGGAGGAACGAAATTATCTCTTAAATATTCAATGCATTGTTCATTATTTCAAGTTCCAAAAACCATACCAATTTTCAATCTAATGAAATAATCCAATGGTTTCTGAAGAAAACCAATAACCTCTATAGTATAATGAGAAATAATTTTCCATCATAACCACTAAATTGGGTCCTTATAATGTATCAGTGACATGTACGCTAGTTATTAATTCAATAATAGATAACAAACATTTTTTATGGTTATAAATATAATTTCATATCAATAATGTTTGGTATAACTATTCAAAGACCACCCCAAAATAATTATAGAATAGCTATCGGTGAAAATAAAGAATTGGGAAATTATTTCCTCCCAAGTATATAACTCATATCCCATCAAACTATTAGGGTTAAATAACAAATAAAACCATATGATTCTCCCTTTATTATAATTTTATCAAATTCTATGTTTGGATTGTATTATCTTATACAGAGAAAACATAAATTTCCATGATAAATAAATCACTATTCATATTGTGAATCTTTCACTGATTCTATAAAAATATAGGGTGGTGGATGAATCTACATTAATATCAAAACAAAAATAATGTATGTTATTTCTCCATGAGTAAGTTTATCTAGATAAAATGATTGATTCTAAGGAAAGTATCATCCATGAGGACAAGAAAATTATGGTGGAATTAGCTGATGTGTTTCTTAAGAAATTGTTTGGGCTTCCTCATAGTCGATAAATTCAATCTTAAATCGAGCATACACCTGGGGAATTAATATTATCCATGACTCCATATCGAATGGATATTGTGTAACTTGATAATATGAAGAAAAAACTATACTAGAAAAGATTTAGAGGGTTTCATTTGACCAAGATCTTCACAGTAGGGTGTAATGGTTCCCTTTTTCAAGAAGAAGGATGGGTAAATGTGCATTTTCATTGATTATAGTGAGACAAATAGAATCATGATAAAGAAAATGTATCCTATACCGATGAATGATAACTAGTTTGATCAACTAAATGTTCCATAATAATTTTCCAAGGTGCTTCTATGTTCGGGATATTACTAAGTTATGGTGAATGATGATATACCCAAGATTTATTTTCATACAAGGTACAGATACTATGTATACATAGTAATATAATTCGGACTCAATCTTTTTTTAGAAATATTCCTGTAAATAATGAATATAATACTTAGAGATTACCTAGACATATTTTTTGTAGTAATTATATATTATATTCTAAAATACCCCAAAATCAAGAATGAGTATGATGGGATTATGATCATTATTCTAAAGACCATAAAAAGGAGATGTTGTATTCCATATACAATAGATATTTTAAAAAAGTATCATTGTTTTGGAATATTATCCAAATAAATGTAATATATATCGACCCATAAATTATAGAAACCCTCCAAGGATTGTTGCGGCCAATATATATGAACGATATCCACATTTTCCTTGGATTATCAATGTATTATCATCTATTTGTGAGAAATGTATCATGATTGTTAGACCCACTAACCATGATAACTCATAATGGAATTAAGTTTTCTAGGAATGATGAATATGAAGAGTGATTAGAGAGTTGAAAAAAATCCTTTTCACTGTACATCTACTCACACTAACAAAAAGAATATAACTTTTTGTTAAATTCTACGATGCTTAAAAGAAGTATTAGGGGTGTGTGTTAAATAATAATGACATTTTTAAAACCTATGTTTCATGTAAATTGAATCTTATATAGTATAAATACCCAATGGATGATATAGAGTTTGATGAATTGATCCTTATATTAAAAATCTTGTATCATTATATCTTTTAGGATAATTGTGAAATATATATATTTGAATAAAATAATGTATATATTCACATTTTAAGAGCTGGATATTCCCCAATATAGATGGTTAGAGCTGAAAAAAGACTATGGATACTCAATACACCACCATCCTATGAATGTAAATAATGTGTATGATTATTTATGTAGGAAGGATATATAAATTTTGTCACTAATGATATTTGAGATGGAAATGATCATATTAGATTTAAAAATGATGTAAAATAAAATTGTAAAACAATGAACATCATCAATCCATTCAAAAATGAATACTCATGTATCCCTTAAAATGGATTTATATTATTCTAAAAGAGATTTTGTGGTAATTTGTAATAAGTAAAATCTATATGTAGATTAAAATAAAAGGATTTAAATTTTAATGAAGGATTTGTGATATTTTTGGCATGACTATCTACACAATAATATTATTTGTTAAAGAATTATCTTCAAGATGATGTGTATAAAAATTCTCTATTTATCAGGGAAACGCAAAGATGTTTTTAGATATTCAAGAGTAGTATTCGTGGGGTATTATGAAGAATGATATCACATAATATACATCAATTTGTCTTATATGTTTCTAAGTGAAGGTGGAAAGGGAAAAATAAAAGGGGATGATATAACTGTTACACATAACATAATGGAAATGGGAAAACATCAGCATAGAGTTTTTCACAGGTCATCCAATGAAATAAAGAAGAAATAATTTTATATGTGTTTTGGTGGATCATCTTACAAAATCCTATCACTTCTTTGTAATTTTACATGACTTTTCACTAGATAGAATTATAATGATATACATTTGATAAGTGATGAGGATAAATGGAACATCTTTATCAACTATATCTTATTAAGATTTTATATTGACCTACATGTTCTAAAAGATTATATAAAATGCTATAAATATATAGATTAACCTTAAAATGGATTATCACCCTCAAAATGAGGTGCAATTTGAGAATACTACCAAGACACTCAAGGAAATATAGAATGATATATCAATTAACATCAAAAGATGATGGGATCAACATGTTCCTATGGTTAATTTCTCATAGAATAAGAATTTCTACTGAAGAATCGAAATGGATCTATATGAATCCCTTTATGGGAAGATGTGGATAACTAATACATGCTAGGATGAAGTTGGGAAACACAAATGACTAGGTCCTAAAATGGTCGAGGAAATGGTGGAAATAGTTAAAGACATTTATTATCACATCACGAATGCTCCTAATCGACAAAATATATATGCTAACAATCATCGATGAGGCCTATAGATTGATGTTGTAGACATGGTATTTCTCTGCATACCTCTATTGAGGAAATACATGATATTTTTGAAAAACGAAAATCTTATTCCAAGATACAACGATCTATTTGATAACATGTAGGGTATTCAAGTGGTGGCCTATTAAACAGTACTACCACCTAACATATCTTACGTACAACAAGAATTCCATGTATCTGTAACACCCCGACCCCAGCTACCCAGAGTCGGTGCATTACTTCGTAACATTGGCATGATCACAAGAAAGATCAAATCTCGAAAGACCGATTGGTTTAGTAGCCTTGGAAACACTAGATATATTCATAAGTTTTACATTACATCATAAAATGAAAAACTACTACAACAACATAATGTTTCCACAGTCCACACTATAATCCCCTCATAATATCCCTGCAGGTCATTCATAACTTACATCTTCACATCCTGGGAAAATAAAACATAGAAAAGGGGTGAGCTCAAATGCCCAGTAAGGATAACAATATAGCGGAACATTCAAAAATAAGCATAAACATTTAAGGCAATGTATAACTAAAACAAAATCCTTTTAAACATGAACTTTCAACATGGTATGGCATAAATACAATGAAATAATGCCATTTACTTATTCACATGGATATTCTACTAATCAAATAATCACATGAAATATCAATAACCACTTTCATAATGTTGGAATGCATAATGCTAAACGTTAATTTCTTTGTCTAGGCCTCATCCCAAGACCTAGGGGTTACTTCTAACCGGAACCCAACCCGGAGTGCCTCTAATAACCGGACACCAACCCGGAGTGCCTCTAATAACCGGACACCAACCCGGAGTGCCTCTAATAACCGGAAACCAACCCGGAGGGCATACTTTTACCAGTCCCTAACCTGGAGGGCTTACTTTAACCAGTCCCCAACCTGGAGGGCTTACTTTTACCAGTCCCCAACCTGGAGGGCTTACTTTTACCGGTCCCCAACCCGGAACATACTTGTTTAGCACATTCATCTGAAGAAAAGTTTGAAATATAACATAAACATTCGGATTAAAACTAGCATACGAAATGTCAATAGTTTCACCATAAACTATGAATGGTATAAAATAGCACATCCACAGTCAAACATATCACAAAACCTTCAATACAATATAGAAGTTTTGTATTATAATAAATCAACTTCAAATAAGCGTAAAATCCATTAAAGGATATTGACATAGATGAAATCAAAACACTTTTTAGAGAAATATCTCTTTCTATTTTTGAAATCATTTAAGAGCCATATAAAATAAAACATTTTCTTGAAAATATTCTTGTAAGCTTGTAAGGAAAGCTTTGACGATTTTATAACGGCGGAAAATAACCGCACCCGCCGTATAAGTAAAAAAAACATTCTTATCTCAATTCTGTCGAAAAGGTTAAAAAGGACCTTGTTTTGAAAACGACGGAAAGATTCATTTATAAACCTCTTATAAAAAGTCAAACAAGGGTATAAATGACTTTAACCCATATTCTTGTAAATAGTAAAAAATGTTTTGAAATACATTTCGAAGAAACATGGATGTGGATGATAAAGAGATCCCAGTAGATTATTACGTATAATACAACCTCGGATAATGAAGAGATTGTGAAATAACCCTTACCTTGTACTTTTCCTTGGTTGTGGTAGGTTAACCTCCTGTATAATGGTGAAATAATTGTTATTAAATTATACAAGAATCATATACATTAATATGATATCATATATGATCTTTTAATATTGATTTGATAATAATATCTTAGTATTATCGTTGTTTCGGGTGTTAACTTACTTGTTTTCTTTCATATGTTTTGTTACGTAAGACATGTTTGTAAAGGATAGGATGTATATTATTCATATCCAGAATGATATCAAGTCCTTAAACATCATTTTTAAATCATAAAATGATAATTATACTTTAATGGTTACGATGGAGAATGAATCTCATCGCGTTCGTGGAGACGGTAGTCCGTACGTACGCACGAGCGACAATATCATTCTTTTGATATTAAAATAATATATAAATGGATGGTATATCATATATACAGAATCATTAATATGTTATATTTATTATTTACATGAGTTACACATCATTATTATACCCATCCAAATAATAATATATTGAATAACAATTACACCACGACGTGGAGACGGTAAGCCGTACGTACGCACGTATGGTGACATGTTATTCAAAGGGTGGATAGAATACTGAATATGGTTGTACCATATTTATAATAACATCACAGTATATAAATGATACTGGAGTCATTATTTTAGAATGGTAACAACAAAGGAAGAAGAAGTGGAAGAAGAAATGAACTTGGAAAAGGGGTGGTGAAAACATTACCTCTTCTTCGGGTTCTTCCTTTTGATTTGATCAAAAGGGCTCCTTAGGTTGGCTTTCTGATCAAACTAAGGCCCCTAGGTTGTAGTGAGGGATGTTGGGAGAGTATTTGGGCAGAGTTTGGCCGAACCAAAAGGCTTTAGAGGTGTGAAGAAATGATAAGGAGGAGTGCCCTTTTATAAGAGGGGTGAGGAGCACCTTTGGAAAAGCTAGAAATATTAATTTATAATAAATTCATATTCGGTTTCTAATGGCTCCAAAGTTGACTATTCAAAGGTTAAGGTGGGGATAGGCCGAAAACCACTCAACCAATAGAATTTAGACAGGTTTGGGTACTTATATTAACCTTATCTTTAAGTATTAACTCTAAGTTAATTAGTTTCATTTTTACAATGTCTCTTTGTATTTTTATATAATATGGTTAATAAACTTACTATATACATCCAAGAGACCCCCAAGTGGTCCATTAATGAGGAACCTATCATAATATAAGTCTCTTGGCCGAACCTTAGATTTTTAGGAATTTAATATCAATTAATAATATAATATTTGTTTTAAGAACTCTTTTATGTCAATTTTGACACTATTCAATAGTTGATTTTTTTGAAACTCCTAACAGATTGATTACTTCGAAAAAAGTCAATTAAATCAATCCTAATATATCATATTATCATATAAAATTAGTTTAATTCATTAAAAGTTTCATATTATAATTATTGGGGTATTTATAATATCAATTATTTTAATTTTTCACTATTATAATAATTACTGCATCATCATTGTGTCATAAATAAAATAAATTATTAAATGTCTAAAAATTATAAATAAAATATCATTATGTAGGAAATCTTTTTATCTTTCTAATTAATATTTATAATCTAAAATCCAACATATATAACCCTATGTAAAAATTGTTGTTCTAAAAGGTATATGCTTGTGTCATTTTTGTATTCATTTTAACTAAATTAAAATAAAGTGTCATTATCACTTACAAGTGGATCCATGGGGTCCCAAAATAGACCCAAAGATGCCCATGGTCGACCATGTATCAACCAATAGGGTTAAGACACGTTTTAGGGTAATTTAGTATTATTATAATATTATTTTTTAACCCTTATTTACCGGATTTACCCTTAACCATGGTAAATAAAATATTTACCGCAGTAATTATTCAAAATGTCTAAAAATAAAAGTTACCTATTTACAAAATTTGAACATCCTGATTCCAAATATGGAATCCATTTTTCTAAATTCAAAACACAGAAGTGGCAGAAATTAATTTAAAATTAATTCCCGCTGTCAAAACAAAAAGCGTGTTTTTAAGAGATAATAACTATCAAAAGATTGACACTTGTTTATGTTCGGTTTAATTCTAAAATTATGTCCAATGACCAACATTATATTAAATGGTAAAAATATATTCTAAATATACTTTGAAACCACTCAAATTCATAATTTATCACTATTAATTATTTTGATTAAAAAAGTTGTTTTTAATTAAAATTTAGTAATTTTCACTATTCATCAAAATATGAAAGTTATCCGAAAAGTACCAAAATTTCACCTTAGGATAAATTCGATATTACGAATCCAAAAATGAAGTCCATTTTGAAATATAAAATATATATAATTTCAAAAATTAGGTATTACTATTCATAACGGCTAGTTTGATTGGTTGTGGTGTGTGTTAAAACTCAAGGTTGCGTACAACACACGCTACTGTATTATTCAAAGAAAACGTACCTTGGAAGCTTGGGATGTTTCATTTTAAATTTTTGATGTCCCAATTTAGTCAAAAAGATTAAAATATTGTATTTAAAAATGTTTCACTATTAAAAGTTGATAAAAGTGCAATACTGAAAATGAATTTGTGCTTGCATTATATTTAAGAAACTCATAATATGGATTCTAAAATTATAAGGATTACATAAACTTTAAAATTTATCTAATACTATTCATAACCTCTTTTGAATGGCTTGTTTGGTAAGTCATGGTGTAATTGAAATCGGTGTTTCGGGTAATGAAAGTTATTGAATTATTTTGAAGAAATAACACACTATAAAAGCTTGGGGTGTTACATTCTCCCCTCCTTCAATAAATTGCGTCCTCGCAATTTGAAATTGTTCTTCGAAAATAAAAGGTTGAAAATAGAAAATATCTTTGTGGGAAAACCCACATCGGAAATTGGGTTACTAAAATTTAGTCTTAATATGGGGAAAAGAGAAATGAAAGGGTCACCACCAAATTATGATCTCGATTAGGAGAACATTGGTGGCAATTAGAGACATATAATTGGAGGAAAAACGTAAATATTTATAGGTAGTGATTGAGGTCATCAATCACAAACATGTATAAAATTGAGGTCCTTAAACTCATCAATCTATGATGATTTGAAATACCATTGGTTCAACAAAATATAGGGTATTGGGATAACACATTTTTGATGTTTCAAAATATCTTAGTTGAAATCCCACATCGAAAAATTAATTAATGAGGCCTCTATTTAAAATAAGGAGTGGAAAGTATGAAGATTACTGAAAATAACACATACTAGGGTTCCATGTAGGAAAATATGGATATGGAAGAGAAATCTAACCATCAATTATATGATGGAGAGTGGTAGAGAACATGGCTATGAAAAGGCCAAAAATCCCAAAGCCATAAATTAGTGATGATTTAAGGTACCATCTAGGACAACATTTTTGTTCTAAGTTCCTTTTCTTAATGTTGTGGAATTTATTTATGAGATTGTATAAGATCATAAGGAGATATACTTACTTTATAATTAGAGTTTTATCCATTAATAAATTTCTACCACAAACTCATCTTTCACTCTAAAAGATAATAGAATTTAAAAAAAATTCTATTTACACTATTCGTATAGGGTTCCAAAATAAACGAGTTTATAATTCATCTACAAGATCTTTTAATAAGAACTACATTATTTAATCCAGGACCTCTCATGGGCCAGTGGTAGGTGATACACCCTTGTCGCCCTTCGGTTGCGGGTTCAAGTCTCACAGCCTTGCCGGACGCGATGGGTTGCCGCCCGACTTCCGGGTTGTCCTTTTATGGAAATCCAAAATAATCCAAACAAGAACTATCCAAAATACTTATGTCCAAACTCACAGTCCAACATTTATAAGGAAGGTATACATAATATAGATCCTTTTTACCCCGTAATAGCATATGAATACCTTTATCATGTATTACCATATTCTTTATTGATTACATTCATGCTCCCTTATTCCATATAGAATGCTGGATATACTTCATTAATCCAAAAATGTTTTAAGCCCCAACAATGATGGAATATACAAATCATTAATCAGTTCCAAGGTAGTCAAGAATATCCAATATAATTTATCCAAAACAATCACATATTATTCCAAAATCACTACCCCAGTATCAGAACTATATTATGATTTATCATTCTCTCAACCATATATTTTCCAAAAATTTATCCTGCTATTGAGTCACTTTTCTTTGTTCCACACAATCTCATGTCCTTAATGAAATAGTAATGCAGTACAATCCTTATATACTCCATAATTATTATATCAAGTACATTGTTTATACAATACTCAATTGACATAATCAACATAAGAACTCTAATCATTCCTCTTCATCTGCGGTAGTATCATAATTTGATTATTATCCAATAACATCATTTGCGGTATAGTCTGATGACTGGGACATAGGTTCGCGTAGTGTCCAAACTCCTTGCAAATGAAGCATTGTACATTTGAAACCATTTTCTTACCCTTGCAGTCATGTACTTTGTGCCCTTTTCCTCCACACTTATAACAAACTCCCATTCCATTCAGGCAAGTTCCAGGGTGTTTCTTTCCACAGTTACCACATATGGGAAAATTCTTCTTTTCCCTCTTCCCTTTATCCATCTTTCTCTCTTATATCCTTTTCTTCTCTTGCTTCCCTTCAAAGCCATAGGACTCAGTAAACTCTTTACTTATCTTATCAACACATGATATTATTTCTTCATATGATGATAATACATGGGAGACTATTTCTCTTATAAATTCTGGCTTAAGACCATAAAATATATGATCCTTCTTTCTCTTTGTATCATGTGCATTGCTAGAGTTCCCATTCCTTCTACTGGGCGCCATTTCTAAACAATGGCATAAACAAGATCAGTTTATGAATCAAAATACATAATCCCATACTTATAAAACACGTAACATAAATTGAACTATTTATGGATATAATCCATAATCATAAAAATGTTTTCTTTGAGGAAGTATATACTCATAAACCCTTCATAATGATTTGTAATGAAAATGAGAGTTATCCTAAGCATATCCCCCGGGAGTGTCGTAACCAAGAGTGCAGCAAGGCCCGTTGTCGTGCACCAGTTCCCGTTCGAGTCTAGCTCAAAGCGGTGTTTTCGGGTTTTACCCCTAGGTACATCTGTGCCAGAGCCGCCTCTACCTGCTCGTATCCAGACAGGGATGTATTGCTCGGAAAACTCACAAAATCTCTACAATACCAAAATTCTAGGAAGTTCTTATATACTAATCCTCAAAGTTCATCTTAGGTCTACGTGCTCTAATCAGAGTTTATCTAAATCTAGCTTCCAAGGTTTGTACTAAACTTCCTCTGATACCAACTGTAACACCCCGACCCCAGCTACCCAGAGTCGGTGCATTACTTCGTAACATTGGCATGATCACAAGAAAGATCAAATCTCGAAAGACCGATTGGTTTAGTAGCCTTGGAAACACTAGATATATTCATAAGTTTTACATTACATCATAAAATGAAAAACTACTACAACAACATAATGTTTCCACAGTCCACACTATAATCCCCTCATAATATCCCTGCAGGTCATTCATAACTTACATCTTCACATCCTGGGAAAATAAAACATAGAAAAGGGGTGAGCTCAAATGCCCAGTAAGGATAACAATATAGCGGAACATTCAAAAATAAGCATAAACATTAAAGGCAATGTATAACTAAAACAAAATCCTT
The DNA here is from genome assembly GCA_963277665.1 of Viscum album. Taxonomy (NCBI): domain Eukaryota; kingdom Viridiplantae; phylum Streptophyta; class Magnoliopsida; order Santalales; family Viscaceae; genus Viscum; species Viscum album. The sequence goes on from OY728148.1 coordinate 543,191,133, forward strand.
TTAAACATGAACTTTCAACATGGTATGGCATAAATACAATGAAATAATGCCATTTACTTATTCACATGGATATTCTACTAATCAAATAATCACATGCAATATCAATAACCACATTCATAATGTTGGAATGCATAATGCTAAACGTTAATTTCTTTGTCTAGGCCTCATCCCAAGACCTAGGGGTTACTTCTAACCGAAACCCAACCCGGAGTGCCTCTAATAACCGGACACCAACCCGGAGTGCCTCTAATAACCGGACACCAACCCGGAGTGCCTCTAATAACCGGACACCAACCCGGAGGGCATACTTTTACCAGTCCCTAACCTGGAGGGCTTACTTTAACCAGTCCCCAACCTGGAGGGCTTACTTTTACCAGTCCCCAACCTGGAGGGCTTACTTTTACCGGTCCCCAACCCGGAACATACTTGTTTAGCACATTCATCTGAAGAAAAGTTTGAAATATAACATAAACATTCGGATTAAAACTAGCATACGAAATGTCAATAGTTTCACCATAAACTATGAATGGTATAAAATAGCACATCCACAGTCAAACATATCACAAAACCTTCAATACAATATAGAAGTTTTGTATTATAATAAATCAACTTCAAATAAGCGTAAAATCCATTAAAGGATGTTGACATAGATGAAATCAAAACACTTTTTAGAGAAATATCTCTTTCTATTTTTGAAATAATTTAAGAGCCATATAAAATAAAAAATTTTCTTGAAAATATTCTTGTAAGATTGTAAGGAAAGCTTTGACGATTTTATAACGGCGGAAAATAACCGCACCCGCCGTATAAGTAAAAAAAACATTCTTATCTCAATTCTGTCGAAAAGGTTAAAAAGGACCTTGTTTTGAAAACGACGGAAAGATTCATTTATAAACCTCTTATAAAAAGTCAAACAAGGGTATAAATGACTTTAACCCATATTCTTGTAAATAGTAAAAAATGTTTTGAAATACATTTCGAAGAAACATGGATGTGGATGATAAAGAGATCCCAGTAGATTATTACGTATAATACAACCTCGGATAATGAAGAGATTGTGAAATAACCCTTACCTTGTACTTTTCCTTGGTTGTGGTAGGTTAACCTCCTGTATAATGGTGAAATAATTGTTATTAAATTATACAAGAATCATATACATTAATATGATATCATATATGATCTTTTAATATTGATTTGATAATAATATCTTAGTATTATCGTTGTTTCGGGTGTTAACTTACTTGTTTTCTTTCATATGTTTTGTTACGTAAGACATGTTTGTAAAGGATAGGTTGTATATTATTCATATCCAGAATGATATCAAGTCCTTAAACATCATTTTTAAATCATAAAATGATAATTATACTTTAATGGTTACGATGGAGAATGAATCTCATCGCGTTCGTGGAGACGGTAGTCCGTACGTACGCACGAGCGACAATATCATTCTTTTGATATTAAAATAATATATAAATGGATGGTATATCATATATACAGAATCATTAATATGTTATATTTATTATTTACATGAGTTACACATCATTATTATACCCATCCAAATAATAATATATTGAATAACAATTACACCACGACGTGGAGACGGTAAGCCGTACGTACGCACGTATGGTGACATGTTATTCAAAGGGTGGATAGAATACTGAATATGGTTGTACCATATTTATAATAACACCACAGTATATAAATGATACTGGAGTCATTATTTTAGAATGGTAACAACAAAGGAAGAAGAAGTGGAAGAAGAAATGAACTTGGAAAAGGGGTGGTGAAAACATTACATCTTCTTCGGGTTCTTCCTTTTGATTTGATCAAAAGGGCTCCTTAGGTTGGCTTTCTGATCAAACTAAGGCCCCTAGGTTGTAGTGAGGGATGTTGGGAGAGTATTTGGGCAGAGTTTGGCCGAACCAAAAGGCTTTAGAGGTGTGAAGAAATGATAAGGAGGAGTGCCCTTTTATAAGAGGGGTGAGGGGCACCTTTGGAAAAGCTAGAAATATTAATTTATAATAAATTCATATTCGGTTTCTAATGGCTCCAAAGTTGACTATTCAAAGGTTAAGGTGAGGATAGGTCGAAAACCACTCAACCAATAGAATTTAGACAGGTTTGGGTACTTATATTAACCTTATCTTTAAGTATTAACTCTAAGTTAATTAGTTTCATTTTTACAATGTCTCTTTGTATTTTTATATAATATGGTTAATAAACATACTATATACATCCAAGCGACCCCCAAGTGGTCCATTAATGAGGAACCTATCATAATATAAGTCTCTTGGCCGAACCTTAGATTTTTAGGAATTTAATATCAATTAATAATATAATATTTGTTTTAAGAACTCTTTTATGTCAATTTTGACACTATTCAATAGTTGATTTTTTTGAAACTCCTAACAGATTGATTACTTCGAAAAAAGTCAATTAAATCAATCCTAATATATCATATTATCATATAAAATTAGTTTAATTCATTAAAAGTTTCATATTATAATTATTTGGGTATTTATAATATCAATTATTTTAATTTTTCACTATTATAGTAATTACTGCATCATCATTGTGTCATAAATAAAATAAATTATTCAATGTCTAAAAATTATAAATAAAATATAATTATGTAGGAAATCTTTTTAGCTTTCTAATTAATATTTATAATCTAAAATCCAACATATATAACCCTATGTAAAAATTGTTGTTCTAAAAGGTATATGCTTGTGTCATTTTTGTATTCATTTTAACTAAATTAAAATAAAGTGTCATTATCACTTACAAGTGGATCCATGGGGTCCCAAAATAGACCCAAAGAGTCCCATGGTCGACCATGTATCAACCAATAGGGTTAAGACACGTTTTAGGGTAATTTAGTATTATTATAATATTATTTTTTAACCCTTATTTACCGGATTTACCCTTAACCATGGTAAATAAAATATTTACCGCAGTAATTATTCAAAATGTCTAAAAATAAAAGTTACCTATTTACACAATTTGAGAATCCTGATTCAAAATATGGAATCCATTTTTCTAAATTCAAAACACAGAAGTGGCAGAAATTAATTTAAAATTAATTCCCGCTGTCAAAACAAAAAGCGTGTTTTTAAGAGATAATAACTATCAAAAGATTGACACTTGTTTATGTTCGGTTTAATTCTAAAATTATGTCCAATGACCAACATTATATTAAATGGTAAAAATATATTCTAAATATACTTTGAAACCACTCAAATTCATAATTTATCACTATTAATTATTTTGATTAAAAAAGTTGTTTTTAATTAAAATTTAGTAATTTTCACTATTCATCAAAATATGAAAGTTATCCGAAAAGTACCAAAATTTCACCTTAGGATAAATTCGATATTACGAATCCAAAAATGAAGTCCATTTTGAAATATAAAATATATATAATTTCAAAAATTAGGTATTACTATTCATAACGGCTAGTTTGATTGGTTGTGGTGTGTGTTAAAACTCAAGGTTGCGTACAACACACGCTACTGTATTATTCAAAGAAAACGTACCGTGGAATCTTGGGATGTTTCATTTTAAATTTTTGATGTCCCAATTTAGTCAAAAAGATTAAAATATTGTATTTAAAAATGTTTCACTATTAAAAGTTGATAAAAGTGCAATACTGAAAATGAATTTGTGCTTGCATTATATTTAAGAAACTCATAATATGGATTCTAAAATTATAAGGATTACATAAACTTTAAAATTTATCTAATACTATTCATAACCTCTTTTGAATGGCTTGTTTGGTAAGTCATGGTGTAATTGAAATCGGTGTTTCGGGTAATGAAAGTTATTGAATTATTTTGAAGAAATAACACACTATAAAATCTTGGGGTGTTACAGTATCCCTCTTTAGGAAGTCCATAACATATTCCTCACTAATAATCCATCCATATTTGGTTTCATTAGAGAATTATAATTCCATGTTTGGTTTCATTAAAGTCAATTTTGAATAAAAAGATGCAGTTTGTGTCATACTAGTCACACCATGCATCAGATTGAGGCGCAGATGAATGATGAATGTCCAGAAAGAATCATGTATCATTTTCCTAATGTATCAAAAAAATAATGTGTTTTCCCAGTTTTGATTATTCTACATTTATTTAATAAAATGTTATTTTAAACTGGAAACACACACTTTGAAGCATACTTGTGGAATATAGTGTGTTTTTTACATGAGACTAATACATACATGTCACAAATGATTTATGAATAATTTTACAAAAATAAAAAAAAATCCAAGCATGTTTTCATAGTTTAGAGTGTGTGAAACTTTTTTTTATTAAAAAGACAATTTTAAACTAATAATGTAGACTTGGAGTCCAATAGTTCACCCCATGCATTATATTGAGGTGGGGATGATCCCTACACGTTTAAAATAATGTGTGGATCATTTTTCTAATGTACCAAAACTATTTGAAGGATTTTTCATGGCTTTCACTACGTTCATTATTTTTCTCCCTATATTTAATGTCAATTTGAATAAAAAGATGCAGTTGTATTCATACTGCTCACAATGTGAATTAGATTGAGGATAAGCTGAATATTACACATACAAAAAGACCGATGGATCATTTTCATAATGTATAACAATTAGAATATGTTTCTTTGGTTTTGATTATTATGTATGAATTTTTACTACAATGTCATTTTAAACGTGAAACACGCACTTAGATATATAATAATTTCATCAAGTGTGGATTTGACAAGAGACAAATTCATAAATTCAAAAATAAATTATGAATATTTTTCCCAAACTTATCAGGATAATACCAGTGCATTTTCCCTCTTTTTAGTGAGTGGCACTTAATTGTGTAAAAATGTTAATTTCAAATTGATAACAGACATATGCAGTCATACTGGTAACATTGTGAACCAGATTAATGTGTGATTTATCCCTACACATCAGAAATGATATATGTAAAATTGTCTAAATGAACCAAAACAATCCAAATAAGTTTACTCAGTTTTGAGTACATGATGTATATTTTTTACCAAATTTTCATTTCAAACTGGAAAGATGCACAAAGTATATTATCATATGTTACAAGTGTCATGTTCATTTTTAAACAATTTTTATCAAACAAAATCATGGTATGATCCTTATTCTACTTCATTACCATAAAAATTATTGTTTGCAAGCCAAAACTTCTAATCCATCTCTGCCTTGGTCTTCTACCTTGGTCTTTGCCTCTTCCTTATATGCCACATCAGTATTTGAATCTATCTTTCCACATTCTCCTATGTGTCTCCCTCTATCTTCACCTCTTTCTCCACCTCAACCTATGAAAACACCCAAAAATTTTATTGTTTGCAGTTCAGTGTATATAAACATATTGATTTCTTCAATTATTCTACTCCATTAGAATGAAATCTAAAATAATATATAAGCATTATAAAAATAATGCTTCACACACCAAATATCATTATAAGATCATAACACATACTACATCACAAAAATAGCGGGTAATCATCTAAAAATATTGGCATAATACAGTCTGACAAAAAATGTACGATACTCACTCATTATTAAACAAATTGATTTCTTCATTTGAGAAACTCTTTTATTAGAAATATTGATTGTATTGAGAAGATATATACATACAAATGATTATGAAATATACTTAATGGACATTTATTTAACATTAGAAATTACATGTTGGGGATGTTGGTCTTTTCAAGCATTAAGATTTCCCTCATAAATCATAAAACATAATATCCAAAATCAATTTCATTATATAGTTCTGAATAAAAAAACATTGAACAGAATAATTAAATTGTTTACAAATGATTTTATAGTTATATCTTTCATTAATACAATAATTTACTTCAATTTATAGTAATCCACATGTTTTAACTTTTTATACATCAACTTTTATGCCATGATCTTGCCTATATTGGACGACCAAAATATCATAAACAAATTCACATTGATAGATATAAAGAAGATATTATTCAATGGTTATCTATAAAATGATTACTGTATTGTACTAAATATTCCAAATACACATCATGTGTAGTCATTTGGTTGGAAATCCATGAATTGAATCCAAAAATTAAAATATTCGGGCTGACTATGTTGACTTCTATCAGCATCCAGTTCTTCCTAAAAAAACAATTATGTATTGAAATAATTAAAAATATTTTTTAAGTGATTTGATAGAAAAATTTTACCCATGAATTATAGGTATAAAAAAGAGTTTTTCAACTGATGTTTTTTTATTAAACACTTTGAGAAACTTATCTTTTATTATTCTTTATTTATTCTCTATTCAATGTAATTTCTTGTGTATAAATGATATAGGTATTAATGAATCTAATTAATTATTTTCATGATCATATTTATATCATTAAATGTGGTCTTTATATGAACGTGTAATGATAAAAAATGTTGATCTGGAACTAGTGAGGATAAGGTACTCTCATATGGTCATTTTGTTTTCCTGGTCGATTCACAAGATTTTATTTATATAACCCTTTTTTTCTACACCTCTTTATCCATTTATAATATCATACCACACGTTATTCCATTTACCATTAACTGTTACATGCTTTTAATATGATCTTTTTAAAATATGCACCCAATGTATCTTAATAAGATTATATGGCCATGTTATGGATCCTCAAATAGCAGCTTCAACCATTGTAATATAGAGACCATCATGTGGAACATTCCACTCAATAGTCGGCTCATAAGCTACAACAATCCCTACACTTATGTGATTTATTAGGTGGGGTTGAATTTTTAGTCGTTCTCCCAAGATATTATATAATGTACCCATCACAACATGGTGGTATGTTGATGCTGATAGTAAAAAATTTCATTAAACTATACCCTACATAATTATAATATTACAAAGTTATTGGAAGAAGTAGGATTCACACTTAGGATAATGAGTAATGAAAAATTTGATTTCCTCAGGTGTGGTATGCAGTTATTTGAAATGAGTGTCCTCAAATCTAGTGGGATCATTTGGTTCATGTGTGGATCTATTCTCCACAAATGATTCTCTTTGATATTTTCTTATACATTGGTATTCTCAACAGATCCTTAAATAATATGTTTTCATGATTCTATTTGTGTCTACATTCTTCTCTACATATTTTGTGTATCATCCTATGGTTTTATCTCCTTAAAATATTATTGTGAAGAGATTCCAAAATAGTAACCTCCAATGCGAACATATTGTTCATGAAGCTTTAAAACTACTAAAAGATGTTTTTTTGGGTATGACCATTTCATATTCATCAGTCTACAATATATAAAAAATATTGAAATATTATTTTATAGTTATTATTGTTATAAATCAAAATTAATTATAATTTTTTCATACTTACACATCCTTCCTATAATGATTTTGTGTTTCCATCATCTTATATACCCTCTTTATTTACACGAGCCTCCTTCTATAGAACTTGACATGGGAGAGAAGTGGATTCATATTTTGATTTATCAATATGCATATAAAAAAAGGATAATTTTTTTATCATTTCACATAATTAAAATATTATTAATTATTTAAAATATATACCAATTTCTTCCCTAATTAATTGTACAAATAATTCCTTTTCGATATGGGTACGTTGGTTTTGAAGCATGTTCTTTATTGTCAACAATAATTTTCTACTTCAATAAGTGAAAATTTATAATAATGTTTGGTAAAATAAATAATGTAAATTAATATATTATCCTCCAAAATGAAATGAAAATTATTTCTCATTAAAATGATATCTAAAATAATTCCTTGATTCCAACTTCAAATGTGTGAAAACTATGTGGTGGGTGGGGATTTATTTTTCCCTCCACATCCCTAAGATGTATCCTCTTCAAAAGAGTCTGGATGCCCCTTTGGGCTTTTCCAGTGGCCATTAAGAAAAATTTCATACAAAAGTATTCTAAAATAATTGATGACTTCAAGTAATAATAAAAACTAAATCAACATTTAATTATATTAATTTTCAATAAAATAGAGAAATTATATTGTAACATTACCATTATATATTTCCAAAGTATTTTCATCATTATAGGTTGGATGTTGTGCCCTGTGTAAATATCAATTAGCATGTTCATCCTAATTATGACCCCATTATTATGAATGAACGTTGACTTGTTGGGACTAATAGTTTGGCTACATTGATTCCAACTAACATCATATTTTATACCCTGACTTATTTCCTTGATAACTTTATTCTAACTGTGATTCTATATCAAATCTGTATTTTTTTCATCAACATGTTGTTGATCCCCAAATAATTCCCCCATTTTATCATAAACTATTTATTCTTAGGATTAGTATCATAATTATGTTCCTAAGACATTTTCTACATGAGTATTGAATCATTTATTTGGTCATGAACAAAAACAATAAAATAAACTGCATGCAAAAATGTCAAATATCATGCATCATGAATGAAAATTGTTACTATCTGGAATAGAGATATAATAATTCAATAATAAAGTATCAATAACCAATACAAAATTTATTTAATCCTTCCTCAGATGCATGATTTCCTTTTATCTCATGATGATGGATTTAAGGATTCTTATTCCCTCTTTCAAACTATCATTCCTCCCATCACTATTCTAGAGGTATGTCATCGATGAAATTTTAATCCAAAATCATGGGTGGAAAGAAATATTGAATGATGGAGTCTAATCCATCAATAAGAGATGGAAAACAATTAAAAGTATAAGGATTAATGTATCCTACAATCCTACACTAATGTAATTACTCAAAATGTCTCCTCAATTAATGATTAATTGGAATATATCCACTCTAATGATCTTGAAGAAATGAATCTCACCCAACCTACATTGGACATCACTTATATCTACTCTAGGATCTCTCACCATCCCATTTTGGATATTTTTATAATCTAACATAAGATCCCTACAATAACATACATCCAATTAAAAGGTGTATTTTTCATCTTATGCTCAGTATTGTTCTAGAATTTTTTTTACTCTTATAAATAAAATGATTCTATTAAATTTATTATTATGATATATACCCTAAAATCTTATATTATTAATAAATACATCCCATCATTTTAAAATATACCAATTGGTTAAAGTGGATCTACAATTACCTGTAGTAATGTACTACTTTATGACTGATAAAGATATTATCAGCTGTAAAATATAATATTGGAGAGTGGTATCCCCAAAACAAAATCATATTTTATGATGAAACTTTAATCATACACCATGACTGGTCTCACCAAATATGATATGAGATATCATATTTCTATTATCATATTTAACAATTTGTGTGATATTGTATTTGTGATTTTATCCTTTATTTTGAAACAAACCATGGATAGGGTCATATTTTATGTTATCATAAATTTTATTGTAAAATAGTTGGAATCCTTATATTTTGAATATTATATACCATATTATATGTAATATCCATATGAAATGTATGGACAAATAATCCATTCAAATAATTATATATGATATTGAAATAATACAACAAGACATTTATTTATTTGATAACCTAATAGAATATTACATTGTATCCTTAAAGAAAAATTCACTGATCCAACTTATGAGATTTCGAGTATCATACTATGATCCTTAGAATGGAACAACACCTAAACAATGGATAATTTATCTCAAGGATAAATTTGAATGGAATCAAAGAAAAAACACATATTAAATAATTATAATATAGTATCATTGGAATCCATCTATTAGGTTCAATAAAATATTTTCTATTTATAACACTAAAGAAGGAAACAAAGTATTATATCCATTGAATAGATTACACTATCCATGAATCATTGAAATATTCTTGGGGACCCTTATTCCCTGAATGAGTGATAGCTCCTTGACCATGTTATAAATAATGATTAAATAATAATAGAGGTTTGGATATGGAATATGATAAAGGGTTAATTACAATAGTGGATCATATCACTTTATGGGTACTCTAAATTTCATAAGGATTTTTTGGAGCATCGAATGACATTTCATAGAAACTGATAATTTCATCAGGTTGAAGAACATCATACATTGAGTGTTTTAATAAATGTTTCAAGCCACATTGGATGATCCTTAGGATTAATAATTTATGAGGAACCATTTGGGATAATTATCCAAATACAAACATACAATATCATATTTTTAATGCCCCACCAAATTTAATGTTGGTCAAATGTCATATTCTTTAATAATAATTTAAATAATTTTAAATTTCTATTTATGATTCATGGAAATTAGAAATTAAGATATCTTATTTTTTCATTTTGGACATGGATAAAAAATTACACGACCTATAGAAAATAAATATCCAAACCATCCAAAGTACATTAAAATTATTTTTTTTTCTCTAAATGGTTATTCACCATGGTGTATGACATTAAAAATTATTTTTTTATCCTATAAATTAATTGTATCTCTATTTTGATTAGTAAATCTATTAATAAATCACATCTCATATTTTTATTGATAAACTATCCAACCATAGATAACTCCCTTACTTTTGTTAGATACACTCTTTATATATAGTTGAGTATTTATACGTCCATTTACCCAATAATTTTTCATCGCTATCAAATATATGACATTTTTTAAAACTATTTTGAGCATAATATTCTCACGAAAGTAATTCCCCATTACCCTTTGTAACACATTGTTAATGTTTGATAATAATATTTAATTATATAAAAAAAACTCTTAGAAATTACATCACAAAAATAATTTTGGAAACATGACTAATTATTTAATATTTTTTGATTTTATTAAAAAAAATAATCAAAATCATAAATATGAATAACCCATTTTATGGTTTAACAATTTATAAGAATAACCAAAATAAACAAAAAAAAATATTTTTTTTTGTTTTTTCAGTTTCCTTCGTTCTTATATGTTCATCACCCATAAATTAGGGCCACAAAATTTTATCCATTAATTATTAGAAACTGGAATAATTAATCCTTTAGAATCCTTAAATTAGTATATAAGATGAATTAAATTGGAGTAACTAAATATATTTTGGAATCATATATTATTTAAATGAAGATAAAACTGAATGGGGATGAGAGGCCTCCTTATTAATATTGGGAGGAGAGTAGACCATCTATATGTGTCATAAGGGAAAATGGGATAGACACTCAAACACATATGAAAGGATAAGAAGAATAATAAATGAGGGTGGGGAGATGGTGTGGGACGGGAGGATGTGTAGAGAGGGTAGATCCGAAATCTTTTTAATTTTTCTATATAGGCCCATAAACATATGTTTTATACCCATACCATTTGAAAACATCAGTATCTTTTTTCAAATTCATTGACTATGGTGGAAAATGATTAAATTGAATGACACTCATTATATTTCAATGGTGTCGAGAAGAGATATTGTGTTTATCTTTTTTACGAACACTGCAAAAATGGAAAATGTGAAACCAAAAACATTAAACAAAAATATAGGAAGAGTAAAAAATAACATACATTGGATTCCAGTGTCGATTTATCTGAGGGAATATGGAGGAGTCATGCTAGTAGTAGAAGAGTTCAGTGAGAGCTTGATATTTGCAAGTGACTGAGTCATGTTAATGGATTTTCAAACAGGCCAGTGCCAATTTTAATAGCTCTTTCATGAAAGTTTAGATAACGATCCCTTTTATCAATGCGAAATTTATAAGCGCTGATAAAATTAATATTTATCAGTGCTTTTTGAGCGATCGAAAATGCTGATCATTATTAGCACTAAAAAGGCACTATTAAAATTTTTATAATAATAATTATTTGAATAACATTATTATGAATTTATAATTATTATATGAAATTTTTTATAATTTTATAATTATATAAATATATATAATTATTTAATTATAATTATATATATATATATATATATTATAAAAATAGTATTTATTTATAATAATAATTATAAATTTTGTAAATATGAATTTATATATATTTATGTTAATAAATATTTATTTTTAAATATATTTTTAAATTTTTTAATGGATATATAATCTTAAAAGATTTCATTTCAAAGAATAGTGTAAATTAATAATTAAAATTGAGTACACCTTAATAATATTAAAAAAAGTGATAATTTATATTAATTAAATATATGTTATTAAAAAATATGGATATATATATATATATATATAATTATATATTGAAGTGGATGAATACGTATTAAAACTACAAAAACATAGTACATAAATTTATTTAAATTAAAAATTAAAAATGATAAAAATAAAAAATAATATAAAAACCATTAAAAATGAATACCCTTACTATAGTATTAAAAATAGATAAATAAAATTGATCTATTAAGAACATAATATATATTACCTGAATCACATTATAATGAAATTCTAAAATATACTAAAATTTGAATAAATTAGATAAATATTATTTGTAATTATTTTTATATATTGCGTTAATATATTTGTGTGTGCATTTTTTGTACAAAAATGTAGTAACATGTATATATATATATAAATGTATATATAAGTATGTGAAATACATGTAACACACGTCATTTGATATATGTTAAATAAAAAAATCAAACAAAATTAAAAATAAATAAGATACTAATATGTTTCTCATTAACATTTTATATATATTATACTAATGCATCTTATATATATATATATATATATATATATTTAAAATATATTATTTATTAATATTTATAATATATATTTATTTATATTAAATTTATTCGTTTTTATTAATAGTTATTTAATTTATATATTGTTTCATATTTTTTTTAAATTTCTCATTATTATTTAATTTTTTTTTCATTTTTTCTTTTTTTTTCTAAACCTTTATCAGCACTAAAATATAAATAATAAATGGAAACTTCTATTAGTTTTAAAAGCATGCTATTGAAGTCCACCTTTTATCAGTTCTAAAAATAATGCATTGATAATGGTTTATATTATCAGTTCTAAAATAAAGTATTGATAAACATTAAATTTTATCATAGATAAAAAAATCATTGATAAAGGGAAATCATTTTTAGTAAATTTTTAGCACTAATAATGATGGACATTATCAGTGAATTTTTCTATCACTAATAAATTACAGCACTGTTAAACGTGTGTTTCATAGTAATGAAAGAAAGAAGACACATAAATGGGTGTTGTAAGGTAGAACCATAAAAGATGACAAATAATTTTATCTTTTTTGGCAAAGATACAATTCATTTCAAAATATATTTCATGAGGTTTTATGTCATGGACCAAGAAACTCCAATCCATCTCGACATCTGACAGAGAGAAGACACATGCAGAACAAAAAATAACATTGTCTCTCTATATATCAAGTGATTTAGTAATATCCAATGAATAAGATAAAATATCCTTTGAATGTTTAAGAATATTATCAATGCATTTTTAAATAAATAAGTTATATACACCAATATCATATAGATCAGTTATTAATGAAAAAGCTATAACAATGGTACCTCTCACAGTTGTTGGGCCTGGGTTTGCTTCTTCTAGAGAATCTTCCACTATGAAAAGTAGCTTTGTTATGAATGCTTATGGTGGATCCCATTTATACTTGAAGAATATAATTTCACCACAGTTTTTTGAGGAGCTAATGATCCTATTCCCCTTTCTAGAAGTGAAATGTATTGGAAAAAGTTTTTTTAGTGTCCTGAACATTTGAAGGAGCTACAATTATTGGGTGCCTCGGTTGAAGCCCTCTTAGAATTAACCAGCATACCATACTAATATAAAATAAAATGAACTACCTCTAGCACAATAGGAGGTCTTGAATGACACGTCTATCGAAAACTGTGGCTTGAATCATGTTGCTTTTATTTTCCCTTGAAGGAACAGATATTGTCACTAGAAGAAAAAAAAGTCTCATTATCCCGGAATTTCTAGCCAGGACCATTTCAACCATCATTGTTATATCCAGAACATCAGAAAAAGTGGGATGCTTTATCAAGAAGTCCTGAGAATAGATATCTGATTAAATTCCTATGGCTTACCATTGATCTATCATCCTCTCAATATATACAATCTCAAGTGAAAACTACCCGAGCTCAGCAAAGTGATTTTAATATTTAGTCACTGTTCTGTTATCCTACTAAAGCTTTAAAAAGTCCACATCCTTGGTTAACATATTTTAATGTGGATAGAACAAGTTTGAAAAAATAAACATGATGTATTTCCACTATACTCCTCAAAGTTTCTTCACTGTCACTATTGTGTCCCGCTATCTCCTTTTTTATCCTTCCAACACTATAGTGACACATCTTACTTTGATTTCATCTGGTGAAACCAATAACTCAATAACATGTTCTGTCTTTTCTAACCATTCATTAGAATGTAAAGGATTATTACTTCATTTGAAAACTTTTATCTTTTAGTGAAGGAAATCATGAGAATGAATTCTAAAAAACATCCTCCTAAGGATCCATACCTGGATCCTGAACAGGAATTAGATGTGTTGCATATCCCCGATCATCGATAGTGCACAATATCACCTCAAGTACAATTGGGTCCACTATAGGACTTGTTCATATATGTTTCAATATAATATTCCTCTTAGACTCAATTTCCATGTATTCTCTGAGGCATGATGTTGCACAACATCAGCAGATATCAAGAATGAATCATACAAACACTCAATCAAAGCAACAGTGGAAATTATTTTCAATAAATGGAACACTGAAATTTTATTTTCACTCTATTCAATTAAAAATATGGAAAATAATAGAACAAATCCATAGAATTCCCTTCCCTAAAAACTCATAGTGTCTTAAGGTTCATTGTGGTGAGATCTGGCCTAACACTCAATCACAACTACCTCCTAAGTCCAAATAAGATTCAAAAAATTGATAATGAATTTAAGAAATAAAGCATAACAACCACATTTGATACCATTTTTTAATGAACAATACTAGGTACAATAATAACCAAATTATAAATATAGGCCTAACATAGCACTATATGTATTCCTGATCCCCACAATGTTATGACTAGAACCAAACATCATACAATTGAAACTGGGAATATCTTTTTCATTATCCTCGTGGAAATAAAAAAGAAACAAGTCAGTATGCATATCAAAAGAAACTCTACATGGAGTAAATTACAAGAATAAACTAGGGAATTAATAATACTAAAGTATTATAACCCATGTACAAAAATAGAGAAAAATAATTATACTACATAAGGAAACAACTCCCCAAAATCAAGGTTCAACAGCTAGATCAACCAATGAGAGATCATTTCCCCTCACTTGAACCTAGAACAAGATAATCTAGAAACATACTATGGAACAAGTAGGGTGTGAGATAAAAACCCAATAGGGTCTCAACCTGAATTCCATAAAAATTCCAACGATCGAATAACCAAAGGAATGATTTCAATTTTTAATATAAACTAGTTTGGCATTTCAAAGCATAGTTAAAAAAAATTTTCCATACATATCAAATAATGAATAAATACATTAAGAAAAGGATTGAAATGTGATGGAATATTCCAAAAAAATGGATGAAAAAAAGTAATATAAAATAGTGTATATAAATATTAAATTTATGTAATTCAGTTTCAAAATATTAGAATACATTTATATCTCAAATATAAATAACAAGTGAGCAATAAGGCCATATAACAAAGAGGTATGTATGTTCATGGAAATTTGACTCCCTCACTCTCAATGTGGTCTCTGAAATATGTGTATAAAAATATCACCCTAACACTATCTAATAGAAACTTTTCCCCATTCCATTGGGGATATGATGTATATTCTAAAACATTATAATAACGTAGAGTGTGTCCAAATAACTTATAAACTACCTAAATATTTCATGTAATCTTAGATAATAAATGATGGAAATTTTTTAATAATACTAATATTAAAATTAAATCCCATTCATAAATTTCAATTCTAATTTCCAGTTAAAACCAAAACATATTTTAAAAAAATATTCATCTTTAACAAGATGAAACCCATGGATTTTCATCGAAACTTTTTATTCCATTTTAACAAGTTTGAAATCCATTCAAAAAAAATAAAATTAATTTAAATATTAATTTCCATAATTAAACTTATAAATTTAATTAAAATCATTTCCATCAATTTCCTATCTATATTAAACAATTCAAATCAACCAATTCCCATAAACACACCCCGATTCCATAGAATTTGGGGTTTTCTCAATCCTCATGCCAAACCAATTTCAAATATCATAATTCACTGGAATTATATTTTATTACTTTAATTTAAGGAAAATTTGAGAAATTTTATTTAAATAAAATATTATAATAAATCAGTAAATTCAATGTTAATCAATTTGGATAAACATGGTGGAATCAAATTCCTCTTTCCAAAATGACTACACTCGCAACGACACCCATCAACAAGAAAAAAGGTATATAAAACCGTAAAACAAACCCTACATATTAGATACAAAAATATAGATCATAGAACCATTAACTGTATGATGATTTATTGGAATCCCAAATGAGAATAAACAGGAAAATATGAAAAATGGTGGATAATTCTTACTTGGTAATAACGATTCAAATGCAAAGATGATTAAATGTCGAAGGAGAGGATCCATAAGGGTTTAATGAATCAATATCGCTTGGGAAAGGATTTATATTAAGGTAAATGAAACTATATAGGTGGTGAAAATATATCTCAGTCATTTTGACCATTTTAAAAAACACAGTCTTGTTATTACACGATGTGTAATAATATTTCACATCAGGGAATAGTGAAAATTAGAATATATCGAAAAATGAATCTCCATAAATTGAAAAATAATCATTAAAAACTCAAGACATATATAGGGTAGTCACAAAGTGTACCCTTCACATAATAAATCCTTTCATGACATTCCTATAGAAACCATTACTTGTTGTTTAACACAATTACACTGTGAGCCTATAGAAAAGGCTGGTTAAATATGAGAGTCATAAAAATCTCTAAATTCACCATTATAGGTATATTAGAGATTCAATATAAACCTTAACCACTCATATAAAATAAAAATCCATGCAAATTTTAAAGGCATTCCTATAAAAATGGGAATGGGATTTTATATTTATTCACCACCCATTCCATTTGTGTGGTGTGAATACTGCCCACAGATTTATTCTATGATTCTAATAATTAAATTATTGTGTATTTAAATATACATTTGATTATATTTCATTCATGGGTACTCTGTTTCAAAATATACCAAGTCGTTAAATTTATTTTGTCTCAATTTTTATTCTTTGAGATATATGACATGTTATGCTCCTATATTTTTCAATGAGGTATATATACTGCCATTGAAATGTTACATTATGACTCATATTATATTATGGTTTTTTTAATCTTTATGTAACTTAATTTTACTAAATTCAGAGTATGTTTTGAGTCTACATTGTGGTAAGTGTTCATTGAAACAATATTATCACATTTCTAGATTAGTTTGCATTATGTTTCCTTTACTGAAATCACATTATCCATCTCTCAATAACTCTCTTGAAATTTCCTATCCAGAATTTATTCATTACATCTTCATATATTTGTACCATTTTTCACCCATCCGTACAAATAACATTTGAGAATGTTTTTAAGTATGTTTGAATTTAACTCTTTCTTTGGTCGGAAAACAGAGTTCTTTCAAAACCATGTTTTCATAATAGAGTTTCTATGAAATTTCTATTATTCCCCTATAATCATTAAAATGTATTTTTACACTATTTTATTTTAACAAATTTCTCAAGGGATTATTTATGTCTATTAATAGAAAAGGAATGTTTCTTACCTTTTTACCTCACAAAACAAATATTATTTTTACCTCATACGACGTGTATGGATATACCTGCTTCTAAATCTATGAAGCATTCATTCAATGTTTAAAAGTTTATTTTAAGGGAAATGTTCATAAAATTAATTTTAAATAAAATTTATTGTAAAATTTGTTTTTGGATTATTTCATATGGTTTCATTTAAAAATGTTTTCAAAATGTTTCTAAATTATTTAAATATTTTCAATGTACTTTCAATGAAATGGTTTTAAAAAAATATTTATACTTTCATTTAAATCATTCAAAGTGTTTTCATTGAAAATTGTTCAAAAAAAATTCAATCTTATTCTATATGTTTTCGTGGAGAAGAAAATCAAAATAGTTTCAAGAATTCCTTATATGTTTTTAATGTATTTTCTATAAAAATTATTTTAAAACGGTTTTATGCATTAAAAATTGTATTTCAATGAATAAATTATATTTTTCTTAAGAAAATATTGTGAATGATATTTAAAAATTATTTTCTATATTTGATGATATATATTGATGTTTCTCATTCCATTCAAGGAAATTATATTAAGGTTACATTTATATTTTTCTTAGAAGGGTTTATGGTTGATGTCATGGTCCTTATCAAAATTATTTCTTTATCATGTATTATATTTATATAATCCCATTTATCATTCATGAATTATTTGTTTATGAAATAAATATCTATTCCATGGGATATATTCTTTTGAATCCAACTTCTTTTCAAGGGTTATAATTTAATAATGTTATTAAGAAAAATATATTTTCTCCACAACATATGATGTGATGAAAATTTAATGATACCAATATCATTTAATGAGTTATGATTGTTTTATTATGAAACCAATATCTTTTTATGGGTAATGATATGATGATAATTTTATATCCCCATGGCTCATGAATGTGAAATTTGGTTATTAGAAATTTTGGACCTGTCTCTCCCTCCAAGACATTGGGGAATGATAAAATTTTTATGAGATCAAAGGGTACATGAGATGACATCCCAATCCTAATTAAAAAGGGTATAAGGTAGTAAATCCCATGAATGAAACAAGAGGAAAAATGGGAGGATATCCAAACCCCAAAACAAGAGGGTATATTGGTGGACATCCTAACCATAAAATAATAGGGTAAAAAAAATAAATCCCAATCCTGAAATATGAGGGTACACAAAAGGTAATCCTAAGCCCCAAGTAGTTACATGAGTGATTATCCCAATCCAAAAATGTTACCAATGCCTTGGTAGGATGCCATGACATTGGGTTATTATATGATTATGTTCTTTCCATAATTCCATGTTTTATTATGATGTTACGATTTCATGAATTATCTTATCTATATTGTTATGATTCAAGTCTTATGAACGAACAATATTTAATATGATATCTAATATGTAGGGTATGGAATTAAAATGTTATTATTATCTTCCATACAGTTTTTTAATGTTATTTTTATGCATTTCCATTATTTACCCATACTATGTAACTGAGATCACCACTTCCTTCTGTTCCCTTTCCTGATTTTTTGAGGAAAAGTTTTAGTTAGAAGTTCTAAATGCGGATATATTAATGAGAGATTTTTAAGATATTTCATCCTGATATAAGATTTTTTTTCCATGTTTTCAATGACAAAAAAAAACTATTACTGTCCTCGTGCATGTATTTTTTTAATGAACTGAATGTTCGTGTAAAATGATGTAACATACATGTATGTTAATATTGGGTCCCTATAATAGGTATAAAAATAAATGATTAGTTAACATTTAGAAATTATGATGATAAATATTTAGTGACATACCAAGGTATATATCTAAGGATATGACTAGGGAAATATCTAAGAACAAGTATAAGGATGTGTCAATGTTAAGGAAAATGTCCATGAGTTTTGGTAAAGTATAAAGTAAGTGGTTTCCTAGTGATACATTTATCTCTCTATACTACCAGTGGATGTGGTATTAGAACAAATTTATCTATGTGTAACAAATACAAATAGATGACATTGTCCTAACTCGGGGTAATCTGGTGCACGATAGCGGGCCTTGTTGTACACCTGGTTTGACACTCCTGTGGGATATGTTTTGGGATTTCACAAAATCATCCCAAACCATCATTATAGATTTAAATAGAATTTGTATATGAATAACTTAGGATAGACCAAATGTTTCATATTTTAAGATCGATTTCATAATTTTGACAACATATAAGTGATTTTGATGATTATGTGGTTTTTCACACTAATAAATTTATCTTACTATATGATTTTTTTACTCAATGGATAGAACTCAAAAAAACCACATTAGTGGTTATTTCTATAGAAAATGTTGTGATTTTAATACTGTGATAACAAAATATATGGGATAAGAAATTACAGCCTTTTTTCTATAATCATCTGAATTTCTCAATCTATGAACCATGCTAGATTCCCAAATGATAAATGGTGGAAAAACATTCTGAAGAGCCCTTCATGAGGTAAAATCTTCCTTCATTAAGTGGGTCTCATGATCCATTAGTTTCAAAACAATGGATCATAACCACAAAAAATATTTTTTTAACCATCCAATTATTTAATCAGGAGAAATTCATTTTGGCTATTTTTCGATTTGATGGTGAACCAGATCAGTGGTGGACTATAACTGGAAATATGTGGAAGTAAGAAGAAATTGACTAAATTGATTGGGATGTGATCAAAAAATATTTTTTAATAAGTAATTTCCTATGATTTTTTTGTACTAATATTTAAAACCCATTCATAGATCATACATAAAAGGACGATGAAGATTTTCATACCTATAAATAAAACATTACAAATATTTCAAGGCTCTCTTTGGGTTTTATCATTCATCTTCAAAGAAACATTTATTATTATTTGGTGGTATGAAACATAGTATTTAAAATTCCATGGAAATAATATACTTTATACGATATGAATAAGTGGTTATATGTACTATTAATGTGAAAATGGGAGTGAGAGTTATTTATCAATCTTGTGGTATTGACATGAAAAGAAAGATAGGGTTCAAAGTAATATCTTTTCTGACCGAGATGTATATATTGATGGATAAATACTAGTGGGGGTGAATTGTATGTTTAAAAACATTCATTTATAACATTAAAATAATTTATAATAAGATATTTTAAACTATTCTAATTTTAAAAACCTTCTATGTATTTAAAATAGTAATCAATCTAGGCCCTTGGGTCCAACAATAATGATATCATAATAATTTTGATTCTGATACCATTTTTAAGTGACATGTCACATTATAAATGATTCTATATAAGAGTGTATACAAAATAATCAAATTAAGTGGTTTAATCATATTTAAATAAATTATATTCCCTAAATAAAAAAAAATATCATAATCAAAAGAATTATTAAAAAATAGAATACAAATAAGAACATGAATATATAAAATAATTTTCATCCTATTACAATTGAATTGGAAATAAAATACTTGTAAAAAAACATATAAATGTAAATAAAATTATTTTAACCCAAAAAAAGTTATCCAATAACCTATGATAATCATCGCGTGATTTATACTTTCATGAAATTTTGTCTTACCCACCCCAGGGTAATCCCTCAATACAAAGATCGATTTTCATTACTTTCCCCACAATCCCTTGATACGATGTTGAAATTTTCTCTACCTACCTATCCCCGGTAAACCTAGATACAATGGTCAGATTCTTTATTTCTATCCCTCCAATCTATTGATCAATATGGTGATTAAATTTTGACTTCATAGCCTCATAAACCCTCAATCCTAATCAAAAAAATTAGAACCCTATAATGTAAAATGAACTCTAAAAAGTTAAAATCATAAGGAACAAGAACTTCACATCATATAGACATAAGATCTATTAAATAGTATAAATATCACCAGTGTTTCTTTATATCTGTCGTTACTATATTGTGTTTCTTTTTCATGTTTTGAAATGATCAAATGACTTGGTATTTATAGGTATACCTCTCGAAGATCATCTTGATCTCCTTCTATGATACTTTATCTGAAATTTTCAAGAGGAATTGGACCACTATAATTTCAACAGTCACATTATATATGAATTCATGGAATACTTTGGTTTCAAACGTTTTTATAAAAATTTATCGACATTATTTTATCATTATAGTGTTAAGAGTAAAATTTCCGTATATGATGAAATAGTTTTCTGTATGTATGATTAGAAAATAAATCAATTTTATGGATATAATTAATGAGTGACATTAAAAGTTTTGCTATGAGTGTGAATATGATGATATCAGTTTTAGTGTGAGATCCAAATTTGAATAATTTAGTACAAAAAAACCAAAAGTCATAAATCTAATTTATTAAAATGAATATGATCATAATTTGAAACATACTCTTTATGTTAATTGTAATGCAAATTTGTCAATATTTTAAAAATAATTCAAAGTAAGAAAAATGATTACGTTTTCCATAAAAACTATGTAAAATTTTTTTGGACATAAAAGTATAAGATATTAAATTTTTAAGAATGTGTTTTTGATTTCCCCAAACAAGAATGTAATTGTCAAAAATAAATTTTGACTAAACAGTAACCCCATTTTTGGGAATCAGAAATGATAAAACAAAAATAGAAAGTAAATTTCAAAATATTATGTCCAAAAATCATTTAGGATCTATAATATTCACAAATAAACATGTATAATTATATCCCCTAGATTTTATAAACACTTTTTAATATGATAGAGAATACGACTTACTCCCCCTTGGGATACGAATCCCTCTAAGGATCATATTATTTTATATTGTAAATAAATATCCCCCTTTTTTAAAAATATCCCCTTTTTAAGTAATTCTACTTCTTGGTATACATTTAACCCTTATCAATATCATTATCCCCCACTTTCATTTTCAAGAAGTAATGCATGTAGTCATTGATGTACCAAAAATGGGTTAACAAATAATCTATATGAAAAAATAATATATTTGATCATATAAATATAAATTAAAGAACATTCAACCAAAATAATCAAAAGATATTCAATCAAATTAAATAATATTTAATATGTATTTAATTGAAATTTTCAAAATAATAATAATAGAACTAATAGTTTTTAAGGAATTAAATATTTCATCAGTAGCATCGAGCATCTGAAAATTGTTTTCAGCTTCTTAAATCTATTTTTTTCCTCTTAAACATTTTCTAATAGCTCCTCGTGAGATATTTTTTTATTTTCTAGCTCTTTAATACTTTACTAGTTGATATGAATTCTTTTAATACAATTCATTCACCAATTATTTTTATCCTCATATGCCTCTTACTAAAGTATATTTTTATCTTTTTTGGATTTGATCTTTTGGAGAAAACATAACTATGATTCAATCTATTAGTAAGGTAATATTTATAGACATTTCTTCCATAAATATCTTTGAGAGGAAAGTTGATATTTGATTGTAAATATGAAATATATTTAGTCGTCTTTTTATAATTACTTTTGAATGTATCGAGAAAATTTACCCAATTGTAAATATCTCTTGTGAGACTATTGAAATATATATCTATCTCATCCAAAGATTTCATAAATTTTCATAAATTTTCATTATGAATTATAAAGCCTTCATGAAAAACTCAAGACTATTTCAGAATTCTATTTCAACTCTTCGTGTGGATTTAGAACATTATTTAAACATTTTGAAATGTTCTTCTAATCATATTAGTCTATCTACAAATGCATTTAGTGAATCATAATATTTGTACTGGATTCCCAAAAACTAAATCAACTTCTATTTCCAATCATGACATGTATGGAATTGTATTCTCTAAACTAGTTAATGTATGAAAAATGTAATCAATACCTTGAGCAATGAGTGTATTCTGAGATTCAAATTCCGATTCAATATTACTTTTCCTTGTTCAAATCTCATCTTTCACTGAAATTAATTTCTTATTCCTTGAATTAGATTTTTATTTTTTTCACAATTATTCTAAATATAATTTTGAATATCCTCAATAATAACCTTTTAACTTCGTTCATCCTTTATATTCTGATTTTAATCATCCCTTTTGGATAAGGATATTATTACATAAATCAAGTATACATTTTCTTCTATGATATTATTGAATTAACTTTTTTATTTCCTAAAGAAGATAAATTTTTATGAACACTAATAAGTCATTAAATAATTATTTTCATAATGATTATTCTCTTTCTTCTCTGTAGAGTTTTCTTCCCCTTGGATTTTCTCATATTATTCTTCATCTTCACCTTATTCCTCATCTTATTATTATTCATAATCATATTCATCATTGAATTATATTTTGTTCTCCTTATTATATTTCATTCTCTTCTATTTGTTTAAAGATAAATTCTTCTTCAATTCAATCAATACATTTCTATATCAGCTCAAAAAATTTAGAGTCTGATCTCAAATTTGATTTTCGGAAAATAATTTATTCTTGAGAAACAAAAAACTCTTTAAATTTGTTTTTAAATGGGGGAATTAGAATTAACATCAGCTATTTATTTTATTACTATATCATCATCCAGAATTAGAAAAATAATTTTTAGAGAAACCAATTTTACACCCCTCAACAACATGTCCTATAACTCTTCTTATGAAAACATTTTATTCTACATCAATTATTTGACTTTTTTCGCAACGAAATCATCTCCCTACAATCGTATTGCATAAGATTCATCATATTAAAGAAAAATTTATTGTTCCCATTTTTTTCATTCTTCCTTCATTTTATCCATTCATCAATGAATTATTTTTCATATTGCTTTATATTTTTTTCATACGGGAGTCATCTTATCATTCATTCTCTACATTATTATATTTTATTATTGTAGATGGATCTGACTCTGATTCAGGAACCTGTGTATTATTCAGAAATAGAATTTATTTTGGTTAAAAATGAATTTTGTTCTTGTGCTTTTATCTTCAATGATAATGATTATATTATCCCTGATATGTTCATATTTGACTGCTATATTAAAATGTATCAAGTTTTGTCAATGATATTAGTAATCAATCCAGTGAAAAAGACACTTTGAGACCTGTTGAACATTAAGTTGATATTTTTCATAGTCAATAGACTAAATCTTACATGATTGATCTTTCTAATGTTAACAAGTTAATCCATAATGGAAACATCAGATAGTTTGAGAGTATCTCTATCTCTGCTTCTCAAAATGGGAAATCCTTACATCTAAGAACCTAGCACACTATGATGTGAGATTAAATGAGTTAATTTTCATGGATATACATTATTATTATATAGAGACTTTTTGACAATTTCTTTAAAACCTTTCCCAAGTAATATGGAAATTTTTTATATGGGAAATAGACAGTTCCTTCTTCTGATACACCATAAAAACTCATAGTAACTTTTGGGTAATTACATAAGTTTTTATATATATATGAAAAGAAAACATATCTATTCCGTCGAGAATTTAAAACATAATTGGATTATAGAAATCATAAACATTATCTAAATAGAATAAATAATAGTTTAGAACAGGTTGTTCTACATATAATGGTACTCATCGATGAAATTGTGTTATTCCATTAATTAATGAATTGACCTTTTCATAAAAGGATCTTGAGACTGAAATTTCATGGAATATGAACCAAAATTTGTAATCATTTGTTGGGACTATCATATTTGGGATGTATATGGAAGAATCATACCAGAATAAAATCATATTCTAATAATTAATCTCAGTAGAGCATCGAGGTGAAAGACTCATACAAGTGATGTGGGACATAGGTTTGTTGACTTCTTATAGAAAAATATAAGTGATGGTTCATATTTTAAACTCATCTAAGGGATGACATTCAAACTCTTTGATTTCATGGTTGAGTTTACATCTAATGGAAAAAATTATATGAAATAATGCTCCTGTGTTTTTATAAAACTTTTATAGTATTGGGTGGATATGATTGATTTTTAAAAATGTTTTTTGTCGTATTTAATGAATATGATTATAAATAATAAAATATTAATAATTTAATAATAAAAAATATGAATTAATCATATTGAAATTGAATTATTGTTAAATTATATATGAAATAAAAATACTTTCTAGAGTGGAAGTATTGTTATAATTATATTTTTCTTGTTTTTGTCAAAAAATAGTTCACGATAATTGAAAAAAAAAATACAATATAGTTATGACTTTATTATTATATTTTTCTGAATAAAAATAGGAAAAATGAGAAAAAAAATCAAATAGGTTTTAAAATTTAATATGAAAACATTCAAAATATGATTGAAAACCCTAGATCTCATAAATTTTATAAATTTGATTTTAAATTGGAATCTGATTATTTTTAAGATTTTATTGGAAATTTGAATACAATTATTTTTCAAAATACGATTGAAAAGTTAAAAAATTTAAAATACCAAATTATTTAATCCAATTTTAAAACATTTTCAAGTCAGTAAGACTATTTTTGAATTTTCTTAAAAAATGAAAACATTGAAAGACTAAAAATTTTGTATAAAGAAACAATAAAATGTACAACTCCAATAAAAACGAGTAACTTAATACAAGTAGACAGTTTAAACAGGAAGTCGATATGAATTATTAATTTATAATGATAATTCATTTATTTTTAAATTAATTCAAATATATTTGAAATTAATGGTATTACAATGATATTAGCAACATGATCTATCATTTTAAGGAATTATGAAATGGTATCTCCATTATTTATGGTATCCCTAAGAAAGTGATGCCTAATATGTAGTGGAACATGTGTTGTAACAGTGTTTTAGTAATTTTAAATCTCCTGAAATTTTTTGTGAGTGTGTATTTCATACACAACACATGAGCACAATAATATCCAGCTACCACTTATTCGGCTTCAGTAGTGGTAAACTCTATTGTCTGTTGTTTCATATTAGTCAAAGTAACTAATGAATCTATTATGAAACTAAATTTAACAGGTTTACTTTTTCTATCAGTTCTATGACCACAAAAGTTAGTATTTATAAATCATTTTAATTAAAAGTTATTTTGAAAGGATTAATATTAAATAATTATGAAAAGGATAAGGGAATACGAATAGATTCAACATTACGTAATGATACAATATATTCTTTATAATCCATTGAATATTATTGATTATAACCATTAATCAAAAGTATTTATTTATTTAAAATCATAATTCAATTTCGACTGCATTTTTCCCTATTTAATACTTGACTTACATAAATTTCTAAATTGACCACTGTCACATATTTTTGAAGAATCATATTTATGTTATAGTAGATCCTTAACAAGACTTTCAATATTTAATTTAAATTTTTTCATATGGTTAAAATGTACAAACCATATATTCCATAACCAATATTTATCTTCCATTACATTGAGACAAGGTATTCCTTGTCTCCAAATGTCTTCTATGTTAAGTGTATATACATTCTCATGCTGATGGGAAGAAATAATGAATTCATCCATATAATTGTTTACTAAATATTTATCAATAATAAAATTCATAAGGTAACATTAATCACATAATTGAGATCTGCTTATAAGGTAGTTATTATGTCCTTCAACAAATAAAATATTTGAAATTTAAGCTTTTCCAAGAGGAATAATGTTACATATTCCAATAACATATCTTTTATAAGTATCCCCAATGGTATACTTTCCTCCATTCATTTTGATAATATTTTCAAAGAAGTCTATGTGTATATTCATATGTCTATAAAACCCATTATCCATGTACCATGTGTTCTTATTTTTGGTACTCTATTTATTTCCAAGAAAAAAATGATATTAAACATTTGGAACCAAAACATTCCTGGGTATAAAATTATGAGCATGTAAAATTTTTGGAATCCAAATTTGTCTGGAAAGTCAGGAATTGTGGAAACCAAATGATTAAATTTTATAATGGGAATAATTTATTTTCCAATGACCTCTTATTTTTTGGATCAAAATTTATATGCAAATGGTTGAACACAATAGGGGGTCAATTTTATGTTTAAAATAATTTATTTTTAACCATAAAATAATTTATTTTAAATGAATTTAAACTAATAGAAATAAAAAATAATATTATTTATTTAAAATTTTAATCGAACTAGGAACTTGGGACCCATAATAAAGATATTGTAATATGTTTGATTTGAATATTATTATTAAGTAATAGGTCACTAAACAGATGATTTTATCATTATGCATATAGAATTTCAATCAGATTTAGTGGGTTAATTGTAATTACAAAAAAAAAATTATAGATTAATTTTGAATTATCCTAATCAAATAAATTATGATAAATTGAATAATAATGAAAAAAATGAAAATATAAAATAATTCACTTCCTTTTCTAATTGTAGTGGAAATAAAATACTTTTAACAAACCAAGTAAATGAATATTTTGTTATTTTTACTGAAAGATAAGGGTATACAATAAAACTAGAAAATGTTCGATTGATTTAAAATTTCAAGAAACTCTTTCTTACCTAATCCATGTTAATCACTCGATATAATGGTCAGTTTGTCTTGCTGTCCCCACAAACCCTCGATACAATGATCATATTTTCACTATCTTCTTATCCCTGATAGACCTCGATATGATGATTGGATTCTATCTTTCTATCTCTACAATCCCTCAATATATATTATTATCATATTATATCTTCCAGGACTCATAATCCCCCGATTTTAATCTTAAAAAAAATTAAAATTTTTCAAGCATAAGGAAAAAGCAGTTTGCATCATGTAGTCTTTAGAGATATTGCACTGTAGAAAAATCACCAGAGTGAAACTACAGGATTCAATCTCATATTACTGTTTAATTTTTTGTTTTTAAATGATCAAATGACCAAGTATTTATTTTTGTACTTGTTAATGATCATATTGATCTCTAACGATCATATTTTATCCAAGTTTTATTGGAGGACAAGGACACCTAACACTTTAATGGTCATATTATAACTAAAATAAAGACATCATATTGTTAAAAAAAATTATTAAAGAATCAATGACATATTTTTTCCATGAACGTGTTATGATTAAAATGTTCCAATATGATTAAACATTTTTTCCATACTCAAGATTAAAATTGATATCAATACGATGGATTTACATATAGTGTGTCATTATTATTTTCTCAATGGGTGTGTCCCGAATGACATCGACTCCATTGTAAAATTTTATTAATCTTTTTCGTAGAATAAATACAATAAAAAAATATTAAATATGAATTTTTATACTTAATACGGTCAGAATCAGAATCATTCTCACTATGAAAAATTTAATATAAATATATGAATACATGAAACCTATTTCAATGTATCGTAGTAGTATATTTATTATATAAAAACATTGAAACAATAATTAAGACATTAAATTATTATATATTGTGTGTTTATAAATGATTTAATTATTTCCAAAACATAAATAATAGAAAAGTCAATATATATGATCGACTCAACAAATCTAATAACCATGGAGAAAAAAAGATCTATCTATTTTTCAGAAATTGTGGGAGGAAAAATTGTTGTAATTTTCTTAAGGTTGGTAAAAAACATTAGGTTTGTAAGGAAACAACATAAAATATATGAATATAAAATTTATAGGAGGTAGTTAGATACTAATGAAAATAATTATAAATCCAAAAAAATGCACATCCCAAAATTTAGTGTTTCAGTTGCATTGAATTTGGAAATTATGCTAACAAGTGCCCCAATATAAGGACTAACGTGAATGATAAGTCAAAATAAAATTAAATAAAAATGAAAATGAAAATATTGTATTATCCTAATGGATGAAGTGAACCAAATAATAACAAATTTCTAATCTATACATCTTTTTTTTGGAATTTTATATTTGATTTTGTACGAATAATCCCTAGGAATGTCTCATTGTTCATCCATTGGTGAGATTTAATGTGATTATCTTTCCCAGCATTGATTATGGAATAATAAAATAACATTATAAATTCAATCAGTACATGGATGGACCCATGTTTCTAATAATAATGTTTTATTTTTATGAAAAGAGGTTATTTAAGTAAAAAGGGTGGGTTATATTTTGGAAGGTTTATAAGTTAACCATCTTTTGAATGTTTAAGCTAAAAATACAATGATTTAAGGAAGATTAAAGTGTTATAAATACATATGTGGATTTTAGAATATTATTTATCCTATTAAAAATAATTTGTGTTATTGATAACTAATGGTATGAAATATCATTGGTTCCATGATCTATTAGTACTTTAGTAATGAAAAATTCACCTTCTTTTTTGGAGATATAAGTGACATGGATCAACGAAATACCAAGGGGTGGTGTCATCATGAAATCATGAAAGAAAACACATTATTTAAAATTATTTATCATTATGATAAATTATCTTTAAGAAAAAATAGCTTTTATAGTACCTTCGTTTCCAATGAATCATAAGGTCTGATAGTTCATCAATGATTTATGGCTTCATGACTTTCAAATTTCTCCTGACTATATTCCTTATCACATTTCATTAGAACATTATAGTAATATTTCTCTATCATGACCATGCTTTCACTAAAAACCTATGTTATCTTATATGTAAACCAAGTTATATGTTACATTGGGTAACTATTTTTGTAATAGAATTCCATTTTTAAAGGATGTTTATGTATTAACTTTTATGTTGTGGGATTTTATGAAATAGAATTTCATGTGTTAAACCATTGTTAATACAGATTAATTTGGATGGATAATTCATTTTCTGGGGGTTTGAATGTAACACCTAAGGATTTTGTGAGATGTTTTTTTTCAAACTAATATATCTTTTTGATATTTTTCATTTTACGTGACATTGGAAATAGTTTTATATTGATATATATAAATATTAAAAACTATGTAATGAATTCATTTCACATAACAGGAACTTGGATCACACTACACATGACACTAAATTATGTTGTGCTACAAACAACACTGACTTCTCTTGCACTACATGCTACATTTACATGGGGTACATTACATGCAATACTGAGTTTCTATAAAACACCATTTTATTGTAATAATTATTTAAACAAGTTAATTATAACCATACATTACAACACAGTAATATGAATAGTGATAAAAAAACATTCATATATTTTTATAATGGCTTTATATAGAAAGAAATATATTTTTAATTATAATTATAATTTTTTGTAATGTCTTTATATTTTTGAAAAAAACTATTGTCTCAAATAAACTACTGTTCATGTACTTTTATGAAGAAAAAAAATTTAATTTTAGACAAATCATTTAATTTATTATATAAAATAAACTTAATTTTTTAATTTAAAATGTTGAAATTATCCTAGGGTGAATTTTTGAGATTTTTCTAAGAAACATCATTTTTGATGAATAGTAAAAAATATTTAATTTTAGTTAATAAATTCCATATTGTTTAAATAATTATTATTTTTATGCAATAATTTAAAATCATTGAATTTATAATTTTATCAATTATAAATATATTAATAAAATTTAGCTCATTATAATCAGGTTCAATATAATATTCATTATCAAATTATTTCACATTAATTTTTTTATCAAAAATATTAGTAAAAGTTATTAAAATTAATCACAATGATTAATGTCAAATTAAGTGTCACGAACCGTCCTCAATGCCCGTGTCGTGACTACCCCAAGCCCGCCTTCCATAGGCAAGGGGCTGGCGACTAGCATCAAAGGCGTGAATCCCGATAACTGGGAAGGCATTGCATTTATAAAAGTATACAAAACACCACAGAGTACAAGCAGAAGTAAAACACTATGTACAAAAAAGAAGTGCATAAAAGTAAATGGGCCAGAATACAAAATCAATCGAAAGTAAAACTACAACTGAACAAAAGTACAACAGAGAAGACAAATAGCTGGAAGAATGGAAGCAGCTCCTCAGTCATCCTCCTCGGATCTTACCTGAAGGGTAGGTACAGATAGTGCCGCTCCTGCATCGTTCACCACGGATCCTACCTGAAGGGTAAGTACAAATATCCTACACAACACTCTTGTCCATCAACCACCTCAGAGTATCATCTTGCTGTGAATTCCACTTCCGGATACTGACTCGTCGTGAGGTCCACCTCCGGGTACCATCCAATCCTCGAACACTCGACCTCTGTCAACGCTGCATGTCGTCTGCAACAAACACAATGAAGTGCGGGCATAGCCCGTGCAGGGGTGAGTATAACGATAATCAGTAGGTACCTCGAGACCCTTAAGGTCTCACTAAATCCAACAAGTATATCCACAAAGAAGGATCTCAACTGATAACCTCTACTCAGGTATATACCCATACATATACCTAAGTTATCAGGTAACTCATCTCAATCATGAGAGGACACAATGATTATGAAATCAACGGATAACCACACCCTAGGTATATTCCCATACATATACCTAAGTTATCAAGTGACCCAACTCAATCATGAGGTAAACACAAAGGTCATAGACTCAGCTCAAACCAGGATTTTCATTATCGAGACCGTAACTGCTGAAGAGCCCCGTCTCTAGAGTGTACAGTGGTCCTGTCAGGACTCCGAGATACTGCTCACTAACCTAAGACTGCTGAGGTACTCCTCCTATCGAGTACTGTGGGCCTGCTACTACAACCAAGCGCTTCCCACCATGGGTCTACCGCTACAACAAAGCGCTCCCCTCATAGCCTCCAGAGGTACTCATTCTGTTGATTACTGCGGGTCTGCCACTACAACCAAGAACTCCTCCATCGTGGGTCTGCTGCTACAACCAAGCGCTCCCCACTGGGCTATCCAAAACACACCGAGTCGATCAGTCAAGCAGTCGCCAGGTCTCAGCTGGCTACACGGTCTCTATACTCCGCACGCTCGTCTCCGAGAGGGTCTGCTACATGATCTACTGGTCGATACTCCATGTATCAGAAAGTCCCATGAAGAAGTATCTCAAAGGACCGCCTTGTCATAGGGGTCTCAACACAACGGACGGCGCGTCAATCAGACGCCCGGTCTGTGAGTTGTTAGCCTTTTCGTCCAAGGGGCCCAGTTGGTTTTGTGCGCGAACCAATCAATCTGTATCTCAACTATACCCCGAACACTCATAGGGTATACTCATAGGGACCTTTTCTCAACGTGATCACCAACGCCACCAACGGTTCGTCAAACGGACGTCCGGTCTGAAAGATATCAGTTTTTCTGTTCCAGAGGCCCGGTTGGATTTCTGGAACAATCCAACCCATCCATACTCCAACTGCATCCAAACCCCGGGCGATGTACGCCAAATATTCCCTCTCATCAAGAGGATTCCAACAAAGTCAACGGCACGTCAATCAGATGTACGGTGCTTAGGATATAAATTTTTCCACTCCGAGGCCCCGTCTGGTTTCGGGTACGAGCCAACCCGGACGAATCCAAAGTTCTCCGAAACAATGAGTGTAATATACCGAAACGACCTTCATGATCCAAGGATCACATCGCAACTGACGGTGCATCGATCACATTTCCGTATCCCATGTTATGGGCGTTTGAACAAAAACATCTTGAAAATAGGGGGATCGGGCCCGGTCCAACCTGGCCCGAGACCCACCCTGGTCGCCCTGATCCGAGTCTACCCGACTCGGGTCCAGTTTTGGACCATCAGGGCACAGTCCGGCATGACCAGCGTGGCCCGACCGTATGGCCATCCGGGGCTCGGCCAGCGTGGCCGAGTGGAAGCCATGGAGCGGGGGGGGGGGGGGGGGGGGGGTTGCGCAGACCCCTCGCCGCTGATTGATGTCGGTGGCGGTTTTGCGCCACCGCCGTTCCTATGGGATCCCGCGTGGCCGCGGTATCCTCCATGTCACACCGCCGTGGTAAGACGCAGCATTTTGTTTCCTCCGGCGGCGCGCTAGGGCGCCGCCGCCTCCTAGCGGCCAGACGGCTCCGGTTGCCGGCGGCGCCGCGCCGGTGACCCACGCCTCCAAGGTTTCTGCGGGCCACCGGAGTTGCTCCGGTGGTGTTTTTTAAAATCCGTCTGTGCCAACGTTAATCTCTGGTCTCGAACTTTACTTTGGAAGCTTCAAAATTACCTTGTGGCCACGTTTGTCACCGCCCGTCAATCCGCACGTCAAATAACAAATCGCGCCATCTTTGTGGTTCTCCGACGCAGCGCGACAGCGCCGTGCCCCTTTTTTGTGGCCTGACTCCGACCACGGATTTGTTCTGCCCCAAAGGTGTGGCGCAACAGCTCCACGCTTCTCCGCCGTGATTCTCTAAATTCCCTCACGGTGCGACGGCACTACGTCGCATCCATTTCAAGCCACATAGATAACCATCAAAATAAAAAGGGGAAGAGGTTCTTCCATGTTTGTGCGGTCCGATCTCCTCTGTTATTTTGATAACAGTTGTCCGTTAATATTTAAGAATGTCTAAAATTATTCATGACATAAAAACCAAACCCCTAACTTGAAAAGATGTCACACATCATCAATCCGTGGAATAGGCAAGCGTCGCGATGATCGGACGTTGCAAAAGATTGGTGTTGATTCCGTTGATGTCAGAGGGTGAGTCGAAGTCAATGGCGATGTTCCCCGCAGTGGTGTCTCCTCCCTTGACGCGGAGGAAGAAGAGGAGAAGGCACGTCGTTGGTGATCGCCCGATGAAAAATGTGGCGTATTGCTTCCTTCGTCGTGGAGAGAAGGTGCAAGATGAGACAAAATTCATCGTCGATGCTTCGGTGTTCTTCACGTTCATCAAAAAATGGGATGGAGCGTTCTTCTTCGGAGGAGGAAGTTCTTCAAAAATCAAATTCTCTCTTCCCTTCCTCTTAACACAACAATTCTAACCAAAATAAAATAAGGCTCCACCTTATTTAATTTACCCATGCCATGCATTCCAAAAAATTACAAAATTTAAAATCCAACATACTTAATTAATTGATCTAGAGTTGTCAATTTAATTAATGTTTTGGTGGCATGAATTAATGTGGAAGGTGAGGAGGAGAGGAGTCACTTAAGTTAAAGTGGAGTTACAAAATTAAAGAGGGAGGCGAGTCATGGGAGGTCAAGGGGGTTATGGGAAGATCAAGGGGGGTTAACGTATCATGTGGGCCCCACCACCCTATTACCTCTCATGGGTAGTTCCCTCACTTCAACTCAAAGGATATAACCACTTTAAAGAAATAAAATTGTTGCTCAATTTTATTTTTACTTTCATCAATTTTTTAATATCTCCTCCCGAGAAAATGAAACCCTATAAAAGGTGATCTTAAGCAATTATCGACCCTGCTGTTTCATCGGTGCCCTTGGATTTTAATTCCGAGCACTGGTTCAAAAGATAGGAAAACCCGCTTGTTCGTTCACTGAATGTACCCGAGCTAAACTTCGGAAAATGATTCCGGGCACACCGGGCCTCAGAATCAGGTGCCGTCAGAAACTACATTCTTGTAAAATTCCAAATATAATTAAGAAAAAATTTCCCTTGAATTTTACAGGTCTTTACATTACTTCCACCTCAGGGCTTTACGTCCCCGTAAAGCTATAACATAAACTAGGGAAACAAAAGTAGTACTGAGCACTCACCTGAGTCTTCCGCTCCCATGTGCTCACCTGGAGGTTCCCGTACTGCCAGTGAATGCACACCCAAGGAATTGACCGTCCTTGTAGGATCCGCTCCTATCGATCCTAAACCTCTACTAAATCCCCGCAAAAGTCACCCCATGGTCGATGACATGCGCTGGGTCAAGAAA
Source organism: Viscum album (assembly GCA_963277665.1). Classification (NCBI taxonomy): domain Eukaryota; kingdom Viridiplantae; phylum Streptophyta; class Magnoliopsida; order Santalales; family Viscaceae; genus Viscum; species Viscum album. The sequence continues at coordinate 543,226,593 of OY728148.1, forward strand.
ATATCTCCTCAATTAAGATACGTTGAGGTCTCCGTGCACCTGGTGCAACTGAGGTGGATTGGTCAAGCGATAAGCCACATCGCTTACCCTACTGAGGACTTGAAAAGGTCCGCTGAACCTGAGAGATATCTCACCGCCTTGGCTATATCTCCATAAACCTCGTCGAGGTGAGACCCGTGTAAGAACATGGTCGCCATCCTCTAACTCTAGAGTTCTCCATTCTCTTATTAAAACTGAAACTCAAAACTCCTACTGCCATGAGGTTAAGGTTGGCCAACCCAAGAATGATCGGCTACACCCTCCCATGAACAAGTTTAAACTGTCCTGCCTAGGGTTTGCTATTCGCCGACCAAGGAAAACCCATCCTGACATTTGCCTAATACCGTCAATTTATGTATGAATAGTGATTTCACACTCCATACTCAAACTAACATCATAAGCCCTCGACGCTGCCACCATGAGGTCCCAACCGAGACTATCGCCTCAAGGGTCAGATCACACTGTCGGCGTAAGTGGGACTATCTAGTCTCCTCCCAAAGGTATCTCCAGACGTGAGGGTCAAGTGAACGGCTTAACTGGAAACTCTAAGTCTTGGACAAGATTCATGGAAGGAAGAGATGATTCGTATCGATGTCTGTGGCTACGACAGCTAGTAGAAGACAATTTCCGCTCTTCAAATCATCCTTAGAGCCCTTTCGGTCGCACTCCTTGACTGCATGTAGCTACTCTTTTCCCCTGCCCACCAGCTCCCCTAGCCTAAATGGGACAACAAAGGCGGGTGGTTGTAACATGTTGAAATGTATACCACCTCATGCTGCTCTCTTAGCTCTGCCTCCACGTCTGCTACTCGGCAGATTTATCTGTCCTTAACATTTCCTATTCTTGAAACATTCGCACGCCCAAGTCTCTAACACTGGCACCAGCTCGCTGCGTCCCAACTTCTAACATTATCTAGCTGTATTCATTCAGCCAAAGAACATTCAACCTCAACGTTCTCCCTATCACCCTAATGTGTGTTGGAATGCATAGAAGAAAACGTGCTGTATAAAATATCCATAAACACACCACGCTCAGAGGTCCGAGCTCTATAGCACTAATCAAATCGAATTCATCGAGTACCAAGAATGTTTGGTTCGCCAAGATGATTTCTCAACTACTGACATGTCATCCCGTCGAAGCTGTATTAGCTCTAGAATACTATCTGCCACCTCCTCAAGACAGTACTCATCTGCTTGTGAGTTAGGTTCACCTCAGAACTTGAGGGTATCTAATGTTGGAACATGTGTAAGGCTGTAAGCCTACATGTGTCTCCTACCAGTACCGCTGGTTGTAACTGCAGACCAACAAGTAGTGATGTATAGCTGTCACACTACCTGAAGGCACTATCTCAGGCATCGTTCCACGTACCAAATCCTCATCGCTATGCGGACCATCCTCATGGTCACTCACTAGAAAAAACTAGTATCCAAGTCCACCATCCACTCTACTAATGTCTCAGCTAGGCGAAAAACTCTAACAATCGCCTCTAGCCAGTGCTCTGCTATCTGGTAATCTGCCTCGCCTCATAACCTCAGAAGCCACTACTTCTGGAACTCATGCAACACGCTCTGCTAGCGTACACAGTTCGCTAGTATGGCTGGTGGCATCTGCTGCCCAACAGGTGGTGGTGCTGCTGGTACACCCCCCAAGGGTGCCAACATAGAAAGTGGGCACTGCACCAGAGCCTCGTCACTCGGTGATCCGACATCGAGTACACTCTCAGATCTCCAACTGACTGTCTGCATGGAGACATCCTGAACAGATGCGACACGGTCAATGATTTATACCTGGTGAGCTGACCTGGTTTGAGCTGACTTTAAAAATTTGGAAACACACATGCAATCTGTGTTTTCGTGTACAAAGTCGGAAATCAGTAGTCAGGGTCCTGGTGTATGGATACGTCAGCCGCCGCACCAACACTAGACTCCCTAAACTGAATACCACACTTGGTACCCTTAACAATATTGCTTCACAGAAGGGAAATATCAGAGTTATAAGTTCTGCGGTAGTACCGACTCCTCTGATACCAAATTGTCACGACCCGTCCTCAGGGCCCGTGTCGTGACTACCCCAAGCCCGCCTTCCATAGGCCAGGGGCTTGCGACTAGCACCAAAGGCGTAAATCCTGATAACTAGGAAGGCTTTGCCTTTATAAAAGTATACAAAACACCACAGAGTACAAGAATAAGTACAAAACTATGTACAAAAAGGAAGTGCTGAAAAGTAAATGGGCCAAAATATAAACTCAATCGAATGTACAACTACAATTGAAGAAAAGTACAACAGAAAAGACCAACAGCAGGAATAATGTACGCACCTCCTGGGTCATCCTCCTCAGATCCTACCTGAAGGGTAGGTACAAATAGTGCATCTCATGGATCGTTAACCACAGATCCTACCTTAAGGGTAAGTATAGATAGCCTCCACAACGCTCTCACCCGTCAACCTCCTCAGAGTATCGTCTTGCCGTGAAGTCCACTTCTGGATACTAACTCGTCGTGAGGTCCGACTCCGGGTACTATCCAATCCTCGAACACTCGGCATCTGTCAATGCTGCCCGTCATCTGCAACCAACACAACGAAGTGAGGGCATAGCCCATGCAGGGGTGAGTATAACGATACTCATTAGGGACCCCAAGACCCTCAAGGTCTCACTAAATCCAACAAGGATATCCACAAATAAGGATCTCAACATATAACCTCTACTTAGGTATATACCCATACATATACCTAAGTTTTCAAATAACTCATCTCAATCATGATGGAACACAAAGATTATGAAATCAAAAGATAACCACTACCCAGGTATATGACCATATATAAACCTAAGTTATCATGTGACCCATCTCAATCATGAGGTAAACACAAAGGTTATAGACTCGGCTCAAACCAAGATTTTCATTATCGAGACTGTAACTACTGAAGAGCCCTGTCTCTGGAGTGTACAGCGGTCCTGTCACGACTCCAAGGTACTGCTCACTAACCTAAGACTGCTGAGGTACTCCTCTTTTCAAGTACTGTGCGCTTGCTGCTATAACCAAGTGCTTCCCACCATGGGTCTGCCGCAACAACCTAGCGCTTCCCCTCATAGCCTCCAGAGGAACTCCTTCTGTTGAGTACCGCGGGTCTGCCGCTACAACCAAGCGCTCCTCCGCCGTGGGTCTGCCGCTACAACCAAACTCTCTCCACTAGGCTATCTGAAACACACCGAGTCGATCGGTCAAGCAGCCGTCAGGTCTCAGCCGGATACACGGTCTCCGTACTCAACACGCTCGTCTCCGAGAGGGTCTTCTCCACGAGCTACCGGTCGATAATCAATGTATCAAAAAGTCCCACAAAGAAGTATCTCAATGTACTACCTCGTCATAGGGGTCTCAACAAAACATACGGTGTGTCAATCGGATGCCCGGTCTATGAGTTATTAGCCTTTTCGTCCAAGGGGCCCGGTTGGTTTCGTGTGTGAACCAACACAGTCGTATCTCAACTGTACCCCGAACTCTCATAGGGTATACTCATAGGGACCGTTTCTCAACATGATCACCAACACCGCTGACGGTTCGTCAAAGGGACGTCCGGTCTGAATGATAGTAGCTTTTCTGTTCTAGGGGCCCGGTTGGATTTTGGGTACAATCTAACTCGGCCATACTCCAACTGCATCCAAACCTCGGGCGAATTATTTCAAACATTCCGTCTCATCAAGAGGATTCCAACAAAGTTGACGGCACGTCAATCAGATGACCGGTGCTCAAGTTATAAGTCTTTCCGCTCCGAGTGTCCGATTGGTTTCGGGTACGAACCTACCCGGCTAAATCCAAAGTTTTCTGAAACCTTTAGTGTAATATACCGAAACGACCGTCTCGATCCAAGGATCGAATTGCAACTGACAGTGCATCGATTGGAGGTCCTTAGTCCATGTTATTGGCGTTTGAACAAAAACTTCCTGAAAATAGGGGGTTCGGGCCCGGTGCAACCCGGCCCGAGACCCCCATGGGTTGGCCCGATCCGGGTCTACCCGACCCAGGTCCGGGTTCGTCCCATCAGGGCATGACCCGGCCCAGCGTGGCTCGGCTAGCGTGGACGAGCGGAAGCCACGGAGTGGGGGGGGGGGGGGGGGTTGTGCGGCCCCCTCGCCGCTGATTGATGTAGGCGGCGGTTTTGCACCGCTGCTGTTCTTCCGGGATCCCGTGCGGTCGTGGGATCCCCTGTGCCGCACCGCCACGACATGCCGTGGTAGTTTTTTTCCTTCAGCGGCGCTCTAGAGCGCCGCCTCCTCCTGGCGGCTAGACGGATCCGGCCGCCGCCCCCGGTCGACGGCAGCGCCGCACCGGCGACCCACGCCTCCAGGGTTTCCGCGGGCCACCGGAGTTGCTCCAGTGGTCCGTTTTCTAATATGTCTGTGCCAGCATTCATCTCGGGTCTCGAACATTACTGCGGAAGTTTTAAAATTACCTTGCGGCCCCATTTTTCATCTCCCATCAATCCGTACGTCAAATTACAAATTGCACCGTCTTCGTGGTTTTCCGGCGTTGCGCGACAGTGCCTCGCCCCTTTGCTGCACCCTGACTCCGACCGTGGATTCGTTCACCCCAAAGGTGTGGCACAACAGCGCCGCGCTTCTTCATCATGATTCTCTAAATTCCCACATTGTGCAACGTCACTGCATCACTTCCATTTCAAGCCTTGTAGATAACCATCAAAATAAAATGGGGGGGGGGAGGTTCGGCCATCTTTGTGCGGTCCGATATCCTCTGTTATTTTGATAACAGTTGGCCGTTAATATCGAAGAACATCTAAAATTATTCACAACATAAAAACCAATCCCCTACCTTGCAAAGACGTCACAAGTCGTCGAACCATGGAAGAGGCAAGTGTCGCGATGATCGTACATCGCGGAAGATCGGTGCTGATTCCATTGATGTCAGAGGGTGAGTCATCGTCATTGGCGACGTTCCCTGCGGTGGTGTCTCCTCCCTTGACGTGGAGGAAGAAGAGGAGAAGGAACGTCGTCGGTGATCGCATGATGAAGAATGCGGCATTTTGCTTCCTTCGTCAGGGAGAGAAGGTGCAAGATGAGACGATGTTCTTCATCGAAGCTTCGGTGTTCTTCACGTTCATCAACAAAGGGGATGAAGCATTCTTCTTCGGAGGAGGAAGTTTTTCAAAACTCAAATGCTCTCTTCCCTTCCTCTTAACAAAAAAATTCTAACCAAAATAAAATAAGGCTCCACCTTATTTTATTTAACCATGCCATGCATTCTAAAAAATTACAAAATTTCAAATCCAACATACTTAATTAATTGATCTAGAGTTGTGAAATTAATTAATGTTTAGGTGGCATGAATTAATGTGGGAGGTGAGGAGGATTGGAGTCACTTAAGTTAAAGTGGAGTTACAAAATTAAAGAGGTAGGTGAGTCATGGGATGTCAAGGGGGTTATGGGATGATCAAGGGGGGTTAGGGTCTCGTGTGGGCCCCACCACCCTCTTACCTCTCATGGGTAGTTCCCTAACTTCCACTCAAAGGATATAACCACTTTTAATGAAATAAAATTGTAGATCAATTTTATTTTTACTTTCCAAAATTTATTAACATCTCCTCTCGAGTAAACGCAACCCAATAAAAGGCGATATTTAGCAATTTTCGACGCTGCGGTTTCATCAGTGCCCTCGAATTTCAATTCCGAGCACCAGTTCAAAAGATAAAAAAAACCGCTCATTCATTCAAGGAATGTACCCAAGAAAAATTTAGGAAAATTATTCCTGGCACACCGGGCTTCGGAATCAGGTGGTGTCTGATGTATTATTGTAAATTTCCATAGAAAATTAAGAAAAAATTTCCCTTGATTTTTTCGGGTATTTACATTAAGTTTAATTAGGGACAAAACTATAATTTTAGGCTGTGAAATTACATATAAAAATCTTCTAAACACATTATATGTATATTTTTCAGACCATAAATTTCAATTATTTTTTTCTATGTCATTTTTATGTTGGAACGTGAGCACACCTAACTTGTTTTCTAAAATTCTATTTGAAACATTTTCCTTCCGTATAAGAGGCCACTACCTCTCCCACTACCCCGACACCTCTCAAGGATCATATGTTTTGAATGGAAATAACCAATAAAATTCCCATTATCAATATATTCCTCCTTAAGACCTAAATATTTGAAGAAATAAATCACCAGATGCCTTTGGGCACAAACAAAATGGAGTTACCCGATGAAGATTTAACATGTTCTCTCAAACTCATTTCTTTTATTTTCATTCTCCACCCCTACACCCTATTTATTAAATAATTGAATAAAAAAACAATATAATAAATATAATATAATTTTTTATGATACAGTTTTGACTAAAACTTACACACAACTCCATGTAATGGGTATCAAACATACTGTTTACATGTACGATGAACTACCACCTCACGAAATGATGATTGTTTGTTTTTCCATTACCACCTATCATGATTGAAATTATGATGGTAGGTTTGTTTATATAAGATATAAATTATATTTATTATGTATTAAATATTCTGTAATTTTTTTACAAAACATGTATTTATACTTTCCATTTTGTGTTAATTCAATAATTTCGTTTGAGGATGTGTGGGCTACCGCTCACCCAAAGTGTTGTTATGCACTCATATACAAAATGAAATTTATTAAGGATAGGTTTAGTGAATATATATGATATATCTATGATATAATACATCTACTATAACAATCATATGTACACATATATGTCTTTTACATTCTTTTTTTCAACATGACTATTAAACAAAAACAACATTGATGCATATGTACGAATTATTGTCTCCATGAATGGTGTATTATGGGTTGTACATATATATTCTATGGATTATTATAATACACATATACTGAATATAAATTACATTTGGATCATGGTTTGAATTTTTATATCATTATATAATTATAAGAATCAATGTTTTAACAAATTAAGACACATGTAAAAAAAAGATATTACCCGAAGTAAAACTGAAACGTAGTATTGTTAACATGTAGGTAATAAAAATTCATAACAAATCCATTTATTGTATTATATGTAATAATAAGTTCATAGGCTTTATTTATACTAAATTTATATTTTATATACTCAATGATTGTGTGATTACAATGAATATCAAGAAATAATGTAAGGGAATTTCATCTATTTTTTATTTCCTTGAGATACATGCTTTATTCACAACCAATTCATTTTTTGTGGGGAGTATACTAACCATGGATGTATGATATTATTCTTATAATTATATTTATGTGTAGTCACATATCTATTTCATTATATTTCTTTCATAGGGACTAGGTTTCAAATGTAATTGATATAGTAAAATGATTTTAACTCGATTTTCCTTCTTTCAGACGCATGCCATATTATGCACGTATATTTTTCCATGAGGTGTATATAATTACTTTGAAATTTTATATAATGAATCAATTTATAATAATTATATTTAATGATTCATGTAATTTTATTTTATTAAGTGTGGACTATTGTTCAAGGTTAACAAGTGGTAAGAGTCTATTGATACAATCGAATCTGTTTTCGAGATTGTTTATGATTACATTTAATTTGATAACATATTGTTATAAATATATCAACAACCATCATAAGTTTTAATATACTATATTTATTCTTGATATCTTCATATATTGGTACCATTTTTCACTCTTTGGTATATAATATATTTAAGTAAGTGTTTTTCAAGATGTCTGAATTTAACTCTCTCTTCACTCAGAAATATGAGTTCCTTCTACACCATGTTTTCTATAAAAATATTACAAGAATATTATACTATTATCAAAAAATAATTAGAAGGAATTTATATCATTTTTTTCTTTTAGAAATTTTTCCAAAGGAATATTATTATATATTTTTCAGGAATGAATTTTTCATACCATTATACCATCCAAAAGGAATATTATTTTTACATCATATGACATGTATAGATTTACCCACAATCATTTCTATAAAGCTTCCTATCGATGAATAAAAGGTTAATTTTTATGATTTTTTTAATCAAATTTTCGAGGAAAATTGTTTTCAAATTTTTTTAATGCTTTATTTATAATTTTTCTGTAAAAAGGTTTTCAAAAAATTTTCAATCATTCATTCTGATTTTTGAGTGTGTTATAAAAAATTGTTTTAAAATATTTTGAAGCATATTCTATAATTTTGTAGCAATCTTTTTTTCAAAATTATTTCATGTATTATTTATATGTTTTCAAGGTATTTTCTAGGAAAATGATGTTAAGATGGTTTTATGCATTAAAATTCATTTTTCAATAAGAAATGATATTTTCCCAATAAATGTTTTTGAAATATATTTCAAAATTATTTTTTATCAAATATGACATTTGTTGATGTTACACATGACTTTCTAGGAAATGACTTAAAGTCTCTATTCATATTTTTTCACTTAATGGGTTATCCTTGATTCTATGGTCTTTATAAAACTCATTTTTATTTCATAGGTTATATGTTTATGAATCCCATTTATCATTCGCAAGTTATATGTTTACAAAATATCTTTCTCTTCCATGAGTTATATGATTTTGAATACCACATCTTTTCATAGGATTTGATTTGAAAATATGATTATGAAACCTATATATTTTTAAAATATTATGATATGATAAAATTTTAATGATACCCATTTCATATGTTGAGTAATGATTGTTGTTTATGAAAACATTCCCTGTTTATGTGTAATGATTTGATCCACATTTTACTTTCCTATGGAACATGTATGTATGATTTTTCTATGTGATGGGTGGTACCTATGTGTCCTTCCATTGAATTAGATAATGAGAATTGTTTTATGATCTCAAAAAGGTACACGAGAGGGTATCCCAATCCTGAAACCTGAGGGTATACATAAGTAAATCCCACGCCTGAAACAAGAGGTTATAAAAGAAGACATAGCATAACCAAAAAAAGAGGATATAAGGGAGTATATCCCCATCCCAAAACAAATGGGTACACGAGAGTACATCCCATGGCCAAAATAAGAGGGTACATGGGAGGGAATCCAAATCCAAAGTAGAGAAATAAGTGATTAACCCAAGCCTAACATGTTAAAAAGGCCTTGGTATTCTTCCATAACATATGGTTATTATATGCTTATGTGTTTTACACAATTACATGTTTTATTATTAAGTTAATCATGCATGGATTATGATCCCTATTTACTTATTATTTATGTATTATAAATTTTAATTATTTTTTATGATCTCTAATATGTAGGGTATTATTTGATAATTTAATACTCAACATTCATTCGATTTTGTTCATGTTATTATTATGTATTTTCTTTATTTACCCTAATTTAGAATTTGAGCTCACCATTTTCTTATGATTCTATTCCCAATGTTATAAAAAATGGTTTTAGGTATAATTAATAAATTTGGAGATATTTATGGGAGATGTTGAAGATCTTAAACTAGGATAAACAATTATATTTCCATGTTTCCAAATATAGTATACAATAATAGTCCTTGTTCATGTATTGTTGTAATATACTGAATATTATTATTAAGTGAAGTAATATTCTAGTATGTTAATCATGGGTCACTATTGTTGGTATCAATGAAAAGGTATTTTGAGCCTTTTGATACTTGGTTGATAAATCCTTAGTGAGATCCCATGGTATATTTTAATAGATGTGTCTAGGGATGTATCTTAGGATATGTATAAGGATTTTTTGAAATTTAATGAAAAACCATTTATATTTGATAAAGGATATAGTAATTGCTTTCTGATAAATACATCACTATTTAGATACTACATGTGGATGTGGATCTATAACAGATGTATATAGGGGTAACAACTCTAACAATATTTCCTGAGCCTGACTTGGGTAAATCAGGTCCATGATAATGGGCCTTTCTATACACATGGTTTTAAAATATCAAGGGGATATGCTTTGGGATTTTAAAAACTATTCACGAATCTTCAGGAAGGGTTTATATAGAATTTGGATACAAAAACAAAGGTTAAACCTAAGGATTCATAGTTTAAGAAATGTTCCATAATTTAGACATCATATAAGTGGTTTTAATTATTATGTGGTTCCACACTATAATATTTATTTCTTACTCTATGATTTTGGATTTAGTCAATGGTTGGAAACCAATGGAAGCACATTAATGGTGATTTAAATGGACAATTCATTGGTAGTATTCATGAGAAACCACATGATATAGGAGAATCAATGAAAATAATCATTATTATACTCACCCTAATTTCTCAAGCTATAAACTATACTGCATTATCAAATGAGAAAAGAAGATAAAAATATTAAATTTTAGTCCTTCATGAGGGAATTTATGCCTTATTTATATTGGTCTCATGATGCATATGTAGTTGAACAATGTATAACTATCACTAATAATATTTTTTCCATTCTCTAATTTTTGTAACATGAGAAAATCATTCTGGATTATTATCATTTAGAAGGTGAAGTAGATCAATGGTTGAATATAATAAAGAATATGAGGCAACAAGAAGAAATTAAATCAATGGATTGAGATGAGTTCAATAACTAAATTTTTTATAATAAATTTCCTAAAATTTTTCAATTGAATATGGAAAACAAATTCATATAAATTAAGAATATGGATAATTAGTCTATTGTTGCATATGAAGAAAATTCTAAAGGTCTTGTGAGGTACTCTACAGGTGATATCATTTATCTTAAAATCAAAATTTATCGATCCAATGGTGGTTTGAAACATAGTCATAGAATGGCATTATATATAAAAATATTTATAAGATATGAATAAGTTTTAAGATGTGTTATAATGAGGTAAATAAAAGTTAGAGTGATGAATCAATCCCATGTTTTGGAAAATAACAATTAATATAGAGTTAAAATTAAAATCTGACAACCATGGAGAGGAGAAAAAGGTCATTCTGTGGTTCATCAATTATGGGAAGAAACTTGGAAGGAATTTTATTAATGGGGATAGTAAATATTTTAATTGTGGAATGGATGATCATTGTGAGGCAGAATGTCGAATTTATCATAGGAAGATAGATATTGATGTAAATAAACAGAAATCCCCATAGATTTCACCCCCCAAATTTCAATGTTTTAATTGCACAGAGTTTTTAAAATAAGCTAACATGTTCCCCAATCCAAGTAATACTGTGAATGATAATCCACAAAAGAATTTAAAGTTGAAGGAAAATGGAAATCTTATATAATCGTAATGGATGATGTTAACCACAAAATTTAATAAATACTTATACTTCCCTCCTTAGTTGGAAATTTTATGTTTCATTTTGTATGAATAATCCGTATGAATGATTTATTGTTCATAATTTGGGGATATATGATGTATTTATATTTCCCTAAATTGATTATGAAATAATAATATTACATTTGATATTCTATCAACATAAATATGGACACATGTTTCAAATAAAACTTATTATGGTTTAATGTAAGATCTTAATTATGGAATAAATGGTGGATTATATTATGGACGGGTTACATGGTTAGAAATTTGTGGAATTTTTAACTTAAGCATCTGATGGTGTAAGAAAGATTAAGGTTTTGTTTTTACATATGAGGATTTATGAATATTAGGTAGACTATTAAAACAACATTGTGTTGACAATAACTGATGGAATGGAATATCATGGGTCTCATGATATGTTAGTACATTAGTAAGGAAAAATTCACATTTTTTATAGAAATAATTGAAGGGGATCAACAAAATACTAAGGAGTGATGTTGTTCGTAAATCATGAATGTATATCTTTTTATAAAAATTATTTATCTTTAATAAAAATGATCTTGAAGGCAAAAAAATCCTAGCACTTTCGTTTCCAATGAATCGGAAGGTCCCATAGGTCATCCCAGATTTACGGAATTGTGCTTGTTAAAATTATCGTAAATATTTTCTCTATCACTCCCCATCGTAACATGAATGTAAGATTTGACTTCCATATCCATGTTTTACTTTCAAACAATGTTCTCCTATTTTGAAACCTAGTTATATGTTACTTTGGGTGATTGTTTTGGTTCCGTCTTTCTGTTTTTAGAGGAAGTTAAATTATTCATTTTTAAGATGTTGATTTCTATGAAATGAACTTTTAAGTAATAAAACACTGATAAAATAGATGAATTATAAGGGTGAAATAAAATTTATTGGGTGTATAATTTAACACCCCATGATTTTTTTGTGATATTTTTATTATTTAAATGAGTATTTTTTGGTATTTTAAATTTCATATGATAATGGAAATAGTTATATATATATATAAATTGTCTATGTAAAATATTCATTTCACGTGACACCAACTTCGATTTAACTATACACAACACTTACATGGATTGTTCAAATGCATCAATGACTTTTCATAGACTACATCCAACACTAACATGGTGAATATTAAACACAATACTGTATTTCTAAGAAATATCATTTTATTGTTATAATTATTTAAATATGTTAGTTATAATAAATCATTTAGAAAAAGTAAAATGAATAGTGATACTACCTTTAAAATCTTTTTATAATGGTTTTATATAAATAAAACACATTTATAATAAAAAATATAATATTTTTCAAAGTCTTTATATATTTAAAAATACAATTTTTCCAAACAAACTGCATTTCATGTTCTTATGGGATGAGAAAAATTAAATATTTACACGTATAGAAATTTAATTTTTTTTTAAAAACTAAATTTTTTAATTCTGAATACCAAATTTATATTAGGATAAATTTTTCGGATTTTCCTATGAAATATCATTCTTTGATGAATAGTGAAAATACTGCATTTTAGTTAATAAATAACTTTCTGTTTAAATTATTATCAATGTTTATTTATAATATAAATTTTATAAGTTATAATTATTTCAATTATAAATATAGTAATACAGTTTAGGTTATTATAATATCTTTAACATTCAAATTGAAAATAAAAACATTACAGCCTTTTGAACATTTTTCTAACATAAATACTCATGATTTCATCCTATCTGTGAGTTTAGAATTAGGATTAATTTTTTCCTTCTCTGAATTATATATAGAAAAATGGATATAATAAATTTTAATCAGTAAAGTATTTGGAGTCTTAATATATCATGATAATTTTTTAACAAAAAATTACTAAAATTCATTACAATTATTCAAAGTGATTGAGGTCAAATTGATCATAATTAAGGAAAATCATTAATCATAGAAGAAAAAATGACCTATCCACTTTTCCAAAATATTTTTTCTAGATATATTTCGCCAATAAAGATTACATTATTGAATTTTATTTTTTTTTATTACATTTCATTGGTAATAACACATGTCACCTAACTGTTTTTCAAAAATTCCTTATGAGAGCTTTTCCTTTCCTATAAATAGCCACCACCTCTCCCCCGTCCTCACACCTCTAAAAAAAATTAAGTTTGGGAAATATTTAACTATTATACTTTCCAAAATCTATTATATATTCCTTATATCCACTGTTTTGGTATAAATAAATTCATGGAACCCTAATGGCACAAGCCAAAAAGAGTGGCTCGATTAAGACATAACATCTTTTCTCAATAACCTTTATTATATATTCATTATCCACCCCTACAATATATTTAATACATTATTTTAATAAAAAATAGTAATATTTGTAAACTAGGATGTTTTCATTATATGGGTTTGACCTACACTTACACACACTACCATCTAATGGGTAACGAACTTACTGTTTATGTGTATGATGAACAGTCACTTAACAAAACAATGATTGTTCATTTTCCATTTACCATCTCTCATGGTGATAATTATGATAGAAACACTATTTATATATGTTATATATTATATATAAAAACAATTTAAAATTCCAAAATTCTTTTACAACACATGTATTTATTCTATCTATTTTGTGTTAAAATGATAATTTCATTTCAAGAAGAGTAGACTATTGTCCTCCAAAGTGATGTGATTCATTCATATAAGTCAAGGGATATATTAAGGATGGGTTTAGTTAATATATATGTTATATCAATTATGTTATCATGATACTATAATAATGATATATATACCTATATATACATGTATTTCTTTTAATACAATTCTTTCAACATGATAATTAAATAGAAATAGTATTTATGCATACGTATGACTAATTGTCTCCATTATCGGGTTATTCTATTTCATGCTTATATATTATATATATAAATTATACTGAAAATATACTGAATATAAATTACTTTTCAATAATTTTTTCATTCATTAAATCATGATATATGGATATGAACCCAAGATATAACAAATTAAGACACAAGAAAAAAACAAATAAGATATTATTTTCAAATTTGATTCAATGAAATTGTCTTCAAAAAGTTTTCATGATTTATTTAAAGGATTTAAATGTGTTTTTAGTGAAAAATTCCTTTAATATTTTTTGAATCTTACTATATAATTTTTAAAGGAAAAATATTTTCAAAAATATTTTAAGAATTCTATATTATTTATCATGTTATTTTTTTATAAAATTATTTTCAAATGATTTTACAAAATAAATATACTTTTCAAAGAAGAACGAATATTTTACACATGATTTTTTTTGGAAGTTATTTCAATATTAGTTTAAATTTAAGATGAAATATGTTGATGTTACTCATGCCTTTCTAGGAAATTATCTAAAGGTTTCATTCATATTCTTATTCTGAATGGATTATGGCTGATCTCATGGTCTTTATGAAACCTATTTTTGTTTCATAGGTGATATGTTTATGAATCTCATTTCAAATTCATGGGTTATATGTTAATGAAATCTATTTCTATTTCTCGGGAAATATGATATTGAATATGACTTCTTTTCAATGGTTGTGATTTAATGAAATGACTACAAACCTATATGTCATCTATAGGTAATGATTTGGTGAAATTTTAATGATACTCATTTAATTTCTTTGGTTTTGAATGTTTTGTATGAAACCCTAATCTCTTTATGGGTCATTATATGATAAATGGTTAATTTTACTATAGAACATGTATGAAGGATTTTTGAGATGTGTTGGGTAGGACCTATATCTCCTTCAAATGCACTGGATAATGATAAATGATTTATGATCTCAAAGGGTACATGGGTGGGAATCACATTCCCGAAACAAGAGTTCGTACAAGAGTACATCCCAAGCCCAAAGAAAGAGGGTATATGGGAGGATATATCATGCCTAAAACAAGAGGGTATATGGGAGGAAATTCCAATCCAAAAACAATATCTTACAAGGGAGGACACCCCAATCCAGAAATAAGACAGTACAAAGGAGGGCATTCTAAGCCCAATGAAGGTACCCGGGTGATTAACCCGACCCTAACATGTTACGAAGTCCTTGGTAAGACACCTTGTCATAGTGTTATTACATACTTTTTTACTTTCCATAATTTCTTATTTTATTAATATTTTATTCATTCATGGATTATGTTCTCTAATTCCTTATCATTAATGTCTTATATATATCTAATATTTATTATATTCTCAAATATGTTGGGTATGATCTTCAAATGTTATTATCAAGTTCCATAACATTTTGTCCACGTTATGCGTACTCATTTTATTTATTTACCATTTTGAGCATCTAAGATCACTTATTTCATATGTTTCCTTTCTAATGATTATTAATAACGGTTTTAGGTAGAAATAATAAAAGTGGGGATATTTATGGGATAAGATAAATATCATCCATCATGATAGATGATTTTGTTTTCATGATTCCAAAGACACTAAAATATTATTTTCCTCGAGCATGTATTTTTTTAATATACTAAATAATCAATTACAATGATGTAATATTCATGTATACAATGCCTTCTCCACTATAAGTTCCCTAAACATGTCCTCTAGGACTTGGATAATATGTTTCGATTTCTTATCTATATTTTTGAGAAACGATAAAATCAAAAGCACTCGAGTGCAAACACTTTCTAGAAGCATTTCTAGAAGAAATAAGTAAATCATGGATCACAATATAAAATTTTACTATGAAGTAACCCATACAAACAAATTTTCTCCCAAATATAACAGTCACCCAATTGGTCAATGGTGATAGTCTCCTTAATCAACATTAAATGTGATCCCCTTATCAATTAATCCACAATCTCACACATTGTTTTATTCTTACAAGGGGTTCTCATATGTCCCAACAAAAAATATGTGGTAACATCATCCTACTTCCATTTTAGAATTAGTTACCACTATAAAATAAATCCATTCATTGATTCTCATACTTTACTTATTAACAGGTTTAGCATCATCACACATGACCTACAATATCATTTTTCATTTCGAGGTAGAAATACTATCTATGAAGATCAAAAAATATTTTTTTTCTATCTATGATTCACAACCTTCAATGAAGCATGAAATTCACACATAGTCTCCCCTCAAAAAAATGTAGGAACAATTACAAGTCCATGAATGCAGATTATCTCATCTTCATCATTGTTCTAATCAGAAGTGGGATCCACAACATAAAAATTGTCTCTCAAGGTATAAATTCAATGTCCTTATACTAAATACTATTTAGTAAATTTGGAAGATATGGATCAATATAAAATGATATAATTTTAATAACCTCATGATCCTATAAAATAAAGATATATTTCATGGAAAAAAGTTATCATTTCCCACCCAGAACTAGACTCTTGTACTTCATAAGTATGGGTATTCAGACTCAACGCATCGACAAAAATATTTCTGTACCAATATTAATATTCTCACATTAAATTAAATGATATATTATACTCAATCAAAATTCAAAGCATAATATTTAAATCACAGTTCTAAATTATTTATCTAAATAACTTATGATTAGTATAAATGATAAAATTCAATCCTAGAATATAATGACTTTAAAATATTACAGAATACACCCCTATTGTGACATTGATATCATTTATAGGATAGTTTCTTTCATATGGAATAAAAAATCATGATTTTTATCCCATTAATTGATATCCTTTCAACTAAACATCCTAGGTCAAATCCTAGATGAATCATAATATTGAAAAAACTATTCATCTATGTCAGGTAAATTCATAATTGATGTTGTAGTAAAACTACAATTTAGTACCTAGAATGAACCATTTTATTTCACAAACCACTAATAGTTTACACACATATTGTTTAGTCCTAACAACAGTGATTCCAATTGGTAAATATATTTGATAAATTCTTAGTAATAAATTATTAAACACAAAAAAATTCATATATTAAAAACATTATAAGGATACATCCATGAAATTGTTTCCTGAACCTAATATGGGATCACTAACACACCATCAACCATGATGATGTTACCCAAAAAATGTATTATTTCAATCTAGAAATAATAAATATACAACATTGGGTAACGTGGGGGGCCTCTTAATCTTATTAAGATGATGTCATGATATTGGGAATGCTCATTGGGAGTTTGGGAGTACACCAAGATTTCATCCAAAAAGAAAACTCAAAACTGATCTAGGTTTGTGTGAATATTTTTCTCATCAAAATCATATGCATATTAGGAGTGTTCATAAATAGAAGTAGTATTATGAACAACTCATAACACCAACACATGATTTTGAAAGCAATTAGTAGTATATCATATGGTATCCCCCATAGATAATGATACCCCAAATTCAAGTAAATATTAGAGGTTATAATGTACCCCCTCATCTTGTTAAATAGAACATTAATTTAAAGAATTATGATACCAATTATTTTCCATTATTTGATACACTATTCATTAATAGACACACAACCTCAACATTCCATCAGCCTTATTAGAAAACCATACCAGTGAACCCCAATGTTACATACTTAGATTTTTACAAAATTTATCCTCAATATCCTACAAGTAATTATTACATTCGTGAATCATTTGTTTTCTATCTTATGGGGATAAATAAGAATAGGCTAAGCACTAAGAACCACCTATATTTTTAACTCAACCTCTCTCTTCGATGACTTCATAAATAATTACTTGGGGAAAGAATCAAGAATTGATCTAGGACTAGAAAAAATACTTCATTTTCCACTCCCTAATCATGAAGAAAAAGTGTCCCACAATGGGATTTCAGCTCTCCCAGTTCTAGACAAAATGGCCTTGCACAGCTTACGATGATATCTCATTCCCCTTAGTGAACATAATTGTAACCCTTAAAAGATGTGAAACTCATTCACCATTGATAAAAATAATTTTTTTCCTATTATGTAACAAAATATTCAAAACAAATTATGTAAAGACATGTCATGTAAATCACATACAAGTCCCAATGGATATGGTACTCTCCAACAATGAAGACAGAGTCCTTAAAACACTGAATTCCCTCTAAACACACCCCAAATGGTGTTACAATCAACATCACACCAAACATATATTAAATTTTAAAACACAAAATATTAAAAATACAAAACATATAATATATTTAGAGTCTCTTATAATAGTTAAAATAGTAGAGTAATTGGATTCTATATGAATTATACCCCAAACATTTGAGAAACCAACCTCTTCGCTGATGTGTGTAGGCTAAACCACAAGTAGATTGAATTTCACTCTTCCATGTGCTCCTATCCAAGTATCCAAGGACACAATTACATAGGGATAATTATGTTATTTTCCTAATGTACCATATCCACTAACCCAACTAGTACACCCATTGGAACACAAACTGCATGAATGATTCCAGGGTTTTCGACCCCATAAGATTCTCTGAATCAGTTGATGTTCCCCTTCTCTTCCCATCTTCTATGGGTTCCTATAGAGCCACTATATTTTATTTATCCTCCAATAAGCTTATCTTTCCACTAGTGATCATGGAAACTTCCCACACATGTGTCATAGTCTTCAATACTGATAGAAAAGAACTCAATCACTGCCCTAAGAGAGTGGTTATTTCCCTTCTCTAATCTCTCTAGAACTTCTTTTGTGGATGATCTAATAAAAATTCATCTAACTGTCACATTTAATACCAATATATCACCCAAATTAAACCATCCACCCCCACTTTATGCCTCTTTAAAGTTCAAATCATTAATGAGATCACAATCCAATACCATAAAAAACCTTTTAAATTGAATGTTGTTTACATGGGATATCAACTAAAATATATGTTTGGCCTGAAAATTTATAACTGAAACTATATCATCACCTATCAACATTACATAAAATTCTTCATTTTAGTGAATCATCCAACATAATAATTCATTGTAATAATTCCTTTTGTCAAATTCATAATCTATTTAGATTTTTTTTACCTAAATGTCTAAGTGTAAAAGTTGTAATGAAACATCACCTTGATGTATTTCTAATACATTTGTTCTAAATGACCATCCTGAGTGTGAATATATCACCATTGCTTCATTATTCCATGAAAAACATAATTTGACAAAATTAATTGCTTCTTAAAAGGAGTATCACAATGATCCAGAATCATCTAGATTGTCTCAATATAGAACATAGATGTCTCAGGTCCACCCTTCCCATCAAACGTTAGATGGGTAAATAGTTAAACTTATTTCATCTGATCAAACATGCTGGGAACTTCCCACTATGTTACTCTCTCCATAAATTTCATAAAATGATAACAAAATTATCATGGAATTGATCATGCACCCAATATCATTGAAGCAATGAGCGTTCTTATTCCACTGTTAGGGAATCAATCTCGATAGTGTTAACTTTTTTCACAACTAATAATCATCTTCCTAGTGGAACCTTTACACAATTCCCAACACAAATCATAAAACACATAACAGAGGGTTTTTGAAAATTTTATATTGAAGAAGGATAAAAATTGTCCATAACAAACCAAAATTTCATACATTATCCCAATAGGTTTTATCATAATCCCATTACTACCCTCCATAATAAAAAACCTTGTCCATGGATAACCTAGGTTAAACTAAACATCTTAATTTTATCTTTTCATTAGAAACCATTTTTTCCACAACATTTTAACATAGTTCAACCATTTATACAATTATAACATATTTTTTGTATACTATTTCTCTAAAACCATAAAAGGATCAGATTTTCATTTTAAATTACAATTAACAAAAAATACTAATCTTTCCCTTGAGTGTCTAACATGATGAATGAAACATTAATTCAATGAATTATTATAATTATGAATGAATATAAAAAAAATACCTTATAGGTACCATGATTAAAATATCAATGATAAACAACATAACAGAATATATCACTCAATAGTGAAATATCATCCAACTAAAACATCTGAACATCAAATATAATAAACACATCATTGGAACATGGGATTTCCCACATTCTTGGGTCTACTACTCCCAAGAACGTTCTCATTTATCAAACCCAAGACATTTGATTATTCAATATATCATCCCCCAAATACTGTGGAAATTGAATATAAAAAGATCTGATTCTAATTTGTAATGTATCTTCCTAGGTTCCACTAAGTTGATATCCCATTCTAGTGAACCACATGACTTTAAGTGAACCTCCCTCTATTATATAAGTTGCTAACTAGCAATTAGGGTCTAATAAAATAGATGTGTATTCTATAACCACATAACCAATGTGATAAAACTGGAGAAATCATAAATAAAAAAAATATTAAATAATAATATATGACCATTCACCACATAACTAACTCCCACAATCAGGTCGGCAATACAATCCATAATAATAAGTGTTCAATATCATGAGAGTCTAATCTTATAAAAGAAAATTAAAATTATTCACTAACAAGAAAACCCAATAGCATGTATTGAGAGCATGTATAGTCCCCTCATCCAGGTTCTAACTTGTGTCAAATATCTATAATAAGTACCATTCTCGTATCATGTCTTACAAACATAAAGACTTATTGGGCACCCAACAACATCATGGGCACTATCATAGTACAACTCCTTAATCCTCAAAAACAATTTTATATAGTAATACCATGTATAATAACAGTGTTTTCATATGTATAACAAACAATAGAAAAATAAAAATAAACTAAATTTTATTATATGGAAATGTTTTTATTGAGAAATTTTTTTCTCAGTTTTAAGAGATCCTAGTACCAGTCATACCTGATTTATCCCATGATGTTTTTCTAAACCATATATTATAGGGATATCATGTTAGAAAATTTAGAGAATCAGTCTAAGTATTCAAACCATGATTCTAATCATAATGTCTTACCATCCTTAAATGTGATATGGAATTCTGTGGTCATTCTATTTGAGTCAGTATATTTAGTCCATACTCAATAACTATAGTACATCGAGGAACTAATAACATCATTCTAGACTACCAATGGGATAATATCAATTATCCAACATTCCAGTGAACCATTTGTTACATTTCTAAATCCCGACATCACTAACCTCTAATCAGATAACAATAACAAGGTTTCATCTTTTCATTATATCAACCATCCCCTTATTGAATTATTTCAATAAATTTACTCAACTACATATCATTCCCATATTACCATTTATTCCTAACAACAACCATAAAAACATTATTTAACCATCTAAAAAATTTAATATTCTGAATTTAACCAATTCACATCATCACCCATAGTCATCAGATATCCCAATTGACATAATTCATTTAAACCAATCATCCACTTTTCCCAAAATAACATATTAAACAAGATAATAATTGGTTAAATGTCATAAAACCATTAAATTAAATTATAACTACACTTTTCACAATGTTCAGTGGTGTGTAAAACACTATGGGTGTCCATAAACCAGGTTATAAAATCATTAATAGAACCAATAAGGTCTATGAATGGTCTCACGTATTATATGTGGCTTCAATTCAATTTTCATAACAAAACACATAATTTTGTATAATGATAGAACAGTGAAACAACTACATATAATAGATTAAGAGAATTACAATGGGATTAGACTTATTGACCACCTACATTAAACTCATTGAAACACTCTTTCTTAATCACATCCAGTAATAAAATCCCATACAACCCCCAATTTTTAATATATTAATTCCCCTGAAAATATAGGTTTTGGGATTTATAAGTAGAGATAACATCTAATCATTTTTATTATAGAAAATTGAATTATTATGATTTCTAGGCTCAACGAAAGAATTAACTTGCAACAAAGCACATATTAAAAGACTAAGAATTGAATGATGATCATCATTAGAGAGATTAGGAGATCCTTGTTCAGACCCATAGCTACTAGAACATAAAATGGGTGGAAACTAGAGTAAGTATCATTAAATACTAATGGGGAAATAATTAAATCCCCAAAATTTAAGAGGTACAAAGTAGGGTTATACGGTAAGGAAATGCATACCTCACCCAGTATATAGTACGGGCCATACTGTGCGGTATGGCTAGGACTCCCATATGGTTTGAAAAACCTTTTAGTGGTTATGTTCCCACACCTATATAAGGGATATAGGATGTAAAATATCATGGTCCATGACACATTTTTAACTCTAATTATGCACCAACCATGCACTATAAACTGGGTGGATACAATCCTCAGTATTTCATTTGATAAAATCCTCGAGATACTCCCCAAACCACTTTACATTATCAAGAATAATTTTATTAACAATAAAATGGGTTTAAACCAAAATTTATGTGAAACATTCCTCTTTTTAGCTTTAATTTCTTATTTGTGGCCAATAATTCTATAAGAAACAATATTTCCCCCCATGCTTCTTAACATTCATCTCCTAATTATTTAGTTATCTTATAAAATATTCTCATCTATAGTCTTCCAAGAATGTATCATGGCCTATGGTGTAATGTCAACTTTCGCTTGTAATTGTTATCATCTCTATGATATCTACCTCAATCCCATATCCTTCTAGTAAGGATTTTTATTCCATCATCACTACACCATCATAAGATGCATCTAGATTAGGAATTCTCTTTAATGGATGACCCTTTAAATTGTCCTTAGGATAAAGAGGATCCCCATTCTTATATTATGTTGTTAGTGAATTTTTTCAGTAATCTTTTTCTATTATAGGATGATCTCTTTACTTTTAATATCTTAAGGGGTAAAGAGAGTATGATTGATGAATTTTATATTGAGATAATAGATAGAGTATCCTCCAATTCTAAGTCCAAGATTCAATTAGAAAGATCAATTATTAATTATTTAAAAGCATAAGATGGATAAAAATGTCATTTCTTCCACTTAATCATGATCTCAATTTTTATTATTTAAATGGGATATAAATACTGATTAATTTTAATTTTCTAAGCACTGATATTTTTGAGTTTCTCAAATAAATGTGATTAAAGCTAAACACAAGTTGTAGTAAATTGAGGATTTATATTCCAAAAAACATTTGAGTAATTTCATAAATATAATCTTATATAATGGTTATAAATTAATCCTATAGTAATATTTAATTCAAAAGTATTTGATCTATGTATATTCTCAATATATCTATATTTAGGATGAATAAAATGTTTGAATATTCTATTTGACCCTTTTTAGTGAAAATATAATGTGTACGAAAGAGAAAAACTTTCAAGGGGCCTTATCTACTTCAACATGGGATAACTTTATTCAATTATAATTATATACCTCCACACTATTCATGAAAAATCTATGAAGAACAGTTTTTGATTATTATAATAAATTTCCATA
This sequence comes from Viscum album, assembly GCA_963277665.1. NCBI lineage: Eukaryota > Viridiplantae > Streptophyta > Magnoliopsida > Santalales > Viscaceae > Viscum > Viscum album. The sequence goes on from OY728148.1 coordinate 543,250,258, forward strand.
TAAGAATTTAATCAATTTATGATATAAACTAGTTAAAAAATCTAGGATATTCAAAATTAATATATGCATGGTTTAAAAAATTATGTTATAGGCAATCATAGATCCTCTTATATATATGTATCTTGAACCATTAAGGTATCACTTCTTTCCCTAAAAACCTTATCAATCATATAGCTCATGATATTTTAGATAAATTTCATATAATGATCAATATGGTGAGATTATTCATTGAACCCTTTTTCATTCTTATTAATGAAATAGTATATAAGAGGAAGCATAATTATCCATATAATTCATGAATAGTGTAACTCACTTATATTGGATAGTCCATGAGATAGTCTTTAGAATAATTTTAGAAGATGTAATGATATGTTTCTAGAATGGGTGAATGGAAAATAAAAGTGTCTGCGGAATATGTAAATGAATATAATTTATATTAAACAACTCAACAACATACTACATTGATTAATGTAAAATGACTTTTCTACTCCCATGGGGTCTATATATAAACAAGTGTAAGGGTTTATTTTTTAAGTGGAAAGGGTTTTTTTGAGAACAATATAGAGTAAGGTGGGTTATAGTTGTAAGATAATATAAAAATTACTTCAATGAATGTGATAGATAATATAAATTTGTGGGTATCATTATTCCCTATATATAGGATGGATTATTAAAGAAATGATGTTTTCATAACTGATCCACTAGAACATGACTATTTCAAAATTCTTCATTCTAATAACTTCTTAGAGTGTAGTAAGGAATATCTAGACAACAGTCCTAATGAACAGTTTTTCATCTCATTTCCTAATTAATTAAAATAATGGTCAAATTATATGATGTAATTCATCATTGAGAATGATATAATTGTTAATAAGATCATGATTGTTGATTCATATTTAAATCATAGTCTTCATAGGATCTATTTTTCCTTCTTCATGGCTTATTTGGGAGTCATTAAGTAGGATAACATGATGGATTTCAAATATTTATTTAGGGTTTCATGAATCTTGGGTGGCATGTGATACTACTCTTTTCCATATCCCAAATTTTAAACAAAATCACTATTTTAAGGATTTATTTTATAATTGTATGATTAATTTCTTCTGAATAATCCTACTAAATAACATAAATGAAAATATTTCTACTATTATAGCCATTTTAATTTTTGAGGATAAAAGTAGAAGCATTAAAGAAAAATATATCCAGTAGAATTTATCATTGCCTCTGGAGATGGGAGAATATTCATATATAATTGTTCATGTCTCTATCATTATATTTAAGGTTGAAATGTAAATTGATTTTGATAATATGGAATGTAAATTCATTTTAAATGTATAAAAAATGAGGATTCTTGGAGTGTTTGTATACATTGTTTTTCATTGATATGGATCGACTTAGTTTTTTATAAACCATATGTTAAAAGGTTTAGTTTCTTCATATATACTAATGTTTTAAGGTTAGTGGGGCCCCTTACACAGAGTATCTTTATTCTACAAAGAAACAGACTATGTAGCACTACTAAAAATGGAGTTCTGGTTATTCTAGTGTATCCTTTTAGAGGTAGATCCATTAATATCAACATCATATATTTACTTTTTGTGTTTGAAATATTATTTTATCTCAATGGAAAATACAAATAAATCGGTAAAGGATATTACAAATAAATATGAATAGTGGAGTGGATAAATAATTAATTCACCAAATATTTGTGTGTATATCTTAGAAAATTATATCTATATGTGGGTGTATTATATTAATGTTTGTATTGGATTATCTAACGAAATATACCATTAATGTATCTTTGTTCTTCTTTTTATATGGGAAGACAATGATTAAATTTTTAATGTCCTTATAAACAAAATATTAGAGTTTTCCCAAGATTTTAAAAGTAAATTACATCCAATTGGTAATGTTATTTAATTTATTATATGTGTTATTAAATATATTTCAATGTATATTTATTTAGTCTTCAATTCCATTAAAATAGTTCTATGAAATATATATAATTGTGTTTATAACTTTTTATGGAATGAAATTGATAGGGTTAGTGCCCCAAAATAGTTGGATGTAATTATCCTCAACAATTAAGAAGGTCACGTCAATATAAGGGGTTTTGGAACCCTTCATGCACACTGTAAAAAATGTTATCCAGGTAGATTCTTACAGTCCAATAACCTAGTTATCACATAACTAGAAGAATATATTTCATAACTCTTGATATTCGGGTTTACCAAACGACAATAAAATCCATTTGATAGAATATCCTATAGGAACCTATTAGTATCCAAATAGTTCATTACCATTAGATCATTGGTATAATATTCATTTATTTTCAAAAAGATAATTGCGTATGTATACCATTATTCTTCCCAAGATGCCCAATTGTAGTCAATTTGATAACATATATATTATTTCAAAACATCACTAATACAGTAGAGGGTATCATTTAGAATGAAATGTTTCAAACATTCAATTAGTGAATGGATATGATCCCTGAATCATCATTCCTGAGAAGTTTGGTAACATTAAAATTAAACCTCACTATAAAATCTTACATTTAAAACATGGATATGACAGATAAGTGATTTAACATTGGGAGATATGATTACACTCAAGATGATCATTCTTATAATTATTCCATTCCCTAGATCCTTATTCACATATAATTTCATTAATCATAGGGGGTTTCAGCTTCCTCTATATTTATTTTTACACTAATCACGAGAGGTAGAACAAGGAACATCTATTATTGATAGTATGTGGATATGTTTAATTAGGAATTCTTTTAGTAGAAACTCAGGAATTCTTATTAGTGGTGGGTTGTTAAATCTCTTTATGAATTCTCAGATTCAACATTTTGAATTTTCTTCCATGGATGATCATATTCAGAGTGTGATTATTGTGTTTGAGTGATGAATCTTATGTGATGTTCTTAATAATTTTAGGAATCATCCTATGTTCGTTTTTTAATAACTAAATATTTTGAATGATTCTAATTTTAATATCTTATATGGATATGAAAATACAAGGATTGGAATACACTAATTCTTTCTATGGATTTTATGTTCACTAACAAACTTCCAAGACAATTTTAGGTAATAGGTTATGGGGTAAATGAATCCATTAGATCCCCTCCTGTGATAAGAAACATAATGTCACAACATGTCCCCCAAGGCCCATGTCGTGACTACCCCATTCCCACCTCCCGATGTCTAGGGGCTGGTGACTAGTGCTGAAGGTGTCAACCTGCAATTGGGAGGAATTATAATTGATAACTGTATGCATACACATGCCCAAACATGTCACATCTCACAAAAGGAAAACATCATACCATGAAAATAAGTGAGTGCAAGTAAAGATGTAATTAATTGGACCATAATACAAACCAAAAAAGTACTGAAAATTGTAATGTGAAAAAAGTGCTCTGATGGACTACTGTAGTAAACCCCACCTAATCAAGAGATTAGTGAATCTAATAGAAGATAAAGTAGTACGTCATGTCTTCCTGGTCCCACTGGCCTCGCCTCGTGTTAGGCCCCCATGTGCACCTTTGTTATATCTTTTTGTCATGTCTCCCTGATAACCCCTATCGAAACATTGGTTTTCTGCACCAGACACAACACGTGCAGTCAATGACCATGTAGGGTGAGTAACATAGTACTCAGTAGGGACCCCAAAACAAAAATGAATGAAAACACATAAGTTCATCAAAGTAAATCATGAAACACAAGAAAAATCATACTATGTATATTCTACGGTGGTAATACTAGAATCATCAGTCACATTGTTGAACACCTCATCTGCTGCAGAACTCCACCTCTTTCGAGTACAATAGGCCTGCCAAGTCACACATATGTTTTTCCCACTAACCATAGAATTATTAGGTAGGCCTACCCATCGCATACCGTGGGACTGAAAAGTCACCCAGAGGTGATTCCCACTAGTCATATCCTATTAAGGTACTCTTAGTCATCACGTACCATAGGCTTTCAAATTTGCACAGAGGTGCTTCCCATAGTGGGCCTGCAAAGTCACACATAGGTGTTTTCCACTGGGCCAAAAGGTAGCAGTCATCAAGTCTCACCCAGTAATAGTGTTCGGTATGTAGTGCGCTTGGGATACTGGCTCATCAATCGCTTCATCACATCTCAAGATCCACGAATGTCACCATAGATCATTCCAAAATTTCCTCCTCTTCTAAAGGGTCCCAAAATTGCAAACGATTAATTAATTGGACGTACAACTTGCATGGTACGAGTGTTTTAGTAACCAGGGGAATGATTGTGATGAGGATCATTCCGACCCAGTTAAACCAACCTGAGCAACACAGGCCAGGGGTCCCACACACCATGGTTCATTTAGACGTACTCGACCTAACCTAGTATGGTTCAAGGAAAGTCTGGTTTCACCAGACCAGTGGGCCAGGCCCAATAGGTCTAGATGGACCCAGCAGGGTTGGAAGAGTGTCCATCCCACCAAGTCACCTGACGAGCCATCCTACTATGGAAAGGCCTGAGTAGGGCTCGGTTCTAGCTTGTATGTGTAGGTCAGGCCCGCCGTTGAGGGTCTAGCCCACTGAGTAGCCTGATCAGTTCAACTCGAATGGGTACAGAAAATTGTCGCGTCCCACCATGTCCAAGCGTGGCCCACAAGGAGTGGGATGCTCTTTCATGCCCCACATCCGGTGATGACCGACCACCCTCCACATGACACACGGACCCAGAATGGGGGTTGACCCATATCAATGTAGTGTCGTGATGGGACCACCAGTTCCTAGCATCGCAGCCCGATCGGTCATGGTTTCTGCCGCCCCAGCGCGCCGTTGGGGTGTGTCGCTCCACCTGGCCGCCGACATAGGTGGTGTCCTTCTGCTCCAGTGAGAACATGGTTGGTGAGTGCCACTACCAATGCTGTGTACTATTGTTTCGGACACTGGTGCAATGGAAGAATCTTTGGTGGGCCACTGAACGCACTCTGGTGATTCATCCCATGCACAACTTCTGCCAACAGTCTCGTGGTGAGGATGCGTTAACCGAAAATCCATAAAATTGGAATTTTCATCGCTTTGAGATGGAACATTCACCATGAGTGCACAAAAGGAGGATTCCAGGCCTTTGTTCATATCATCCCACACCCTCCATGATAAAAGTTTTAAAGATGGAGGAGGTTTGGGTGGACACTATTCAATTATTAATGACATGGAATAATCCTAAATAATCACCCTAGAAGAAAATTCACCCTCTCATTATAAGACACGATCCATGGATTAACTTTTTTTTGGGTTAATACATGTTTAACATTTTGAAAAGGGATAAGGAAGATAAAAAATTCAAAAAACCACTACCCTTTATGATGTCTTATGTCGCTGAGTTCGTGCTCAAGGTGTTAAGATGTCGAAGTCGCTTCATGGTGCCAATCATTGAAAGGTTTCGAAGGTGGTGTCAATCCACTAGAATTCATCATTCTGAGATGGGGTGGAAGTCCATCATAGGTTCACTAGAGAATCCTCTAAATTTTTAATCCATAATTCCCGAGTGAATTAATGTATAAATAGAAGCTCGTCGCAACGTCCCCATTATGATGCGACACAACATCATTACGTTGTTCCATTTATGAAACAACTTTATTGTAACTCTCCATTAAAGCATCATTATGTTGCGACTTAATATCCATTGATGAGTCCTATTAATTCAAATAATCATCACATTATCTCTGCCCCACAAAATCGCCGTCCACCACTCCAATGTGACAAAGAAAAGAAAATAATTTATTTATCTTATTTTATTATTATTTTCAAAAAGTCCAAAAAATAACTTTTCCGCTCGGTCCTTGTCAGACAATGTTAAGTCATTTCTAGGTGAATTCTAGAATTCGGAACATAATGGTCGAGTCTAATTTTCAATCCGTGGGACGGTTCAAAATATAGGGAAATCATGCATACACATTTACTGAATGTACCTTAAATAAAGTTCAATAACTATAGACAGTAACCCTCAACCCGCGTCTGGTGAGGATAGGCTCCACCTAAGGGAAAAATGCCCCCCAAAATCTAATGGTACTATTAGAATTTCAATCTAGGATTCCATTAAGATGTTAAAGTATTTAACAGTAAAATATTGTTACATAATTATTATATTGCCAGCCAAAAACCAACATTCACTATTGGCCCATTTCGGCCAATGTTATGGTCTGCCAAAGGAAAGCATACCCTCATGAGTTCAGTTGTGGTCCCAGATTTTTTATTTGGGTTTCTATTCTTGAGGTATAAGAATTTGAAAAATATAATTAGTTTGTTTAATTATATTATTTATAATTATTCCATTTTCAGGTTTTCTCACTACAGGCTTCCACCGACTAATCATAAGTAATGTCTAAGGTAAACCCACCATCTGAACCGCACCGGTGCCCCCATATTTCTGGTTCGTGAATCCATTTAAGAGTTATTTCACTTTTCAAGAAAACCATACATGCACTCTATTTAAAGCTTATAATTTTTTCATCGGTGAATTCCAGGAACTCTGGGCCTTGGAATTTTGTGCCATTAAAATTCAGGGTCTTGAAATTATTACATATATTAAAAAATATATACAGAAATTCTTGTACATTACACATAACACTAGTGGGGCCAGGTAAGAGGTTTTCATCAATAGTGGGTGGATCATTTATGATTTTTTTGGCTCAATTATTTCTACATATATTATATTCTATAGTTTTGGTAACACACGCATAGTATAATCCTATGTAATATTGATTGGAACCCCTTATAAAATTTTAAAACAAACCCTTTATTTCACAAAATATTACAAGACAATGATGGTTTATTTAATGCTTAATAATACTAAATCCAATTAGTTAGTTGTATACACAATAAGGAAATGTAGGACACTATTTTAATCCAAACTTTATTATTTATCACAATCTATGTAAAGGTATAATTGATCCCAATCTATTATCCTTATTGAGAAATGTTAAAAATCTTATTTAATTTTTATTATCTCTTGGTTCACTTATTATAGAGTGAAAATATATTTTTTGTATGGATACTCATGTAATGATTTATTTTTGAACACCATGAGGTGCATGGATTATGTGTTTATGACCCTTATTAAATATAATTTATTATTGATTATGGGATTATAAATTGAAATGTTTGAAGGAAATTATCCTCCTATGAAATGATAACCTTGTGTTTTACCTTTACTCGAATAAAAAATCACTTGATAGGGAACAATAGAATTATCCAAATTTACATATTTCTTCTAACTAATCATTTAATTATATGATATAATCCAACTGAAAACTTATTGAAATTCTATTATATATGATATATAAGACTTCCTAATTAGAATATAGGTCACTATACATTTTTCAAACTCTTCCGACTAACGATAATGAGTTTCCAATTCCATGTAATTATGCTTCCATAACCTCTCTCAGCATGGGTGGTTAGCTTTGGTTTAGGAAGCACTTTCTTTTTTGATTTACAATCAACTACATGGTAGTGTCACTCCCTACACTACTCTCAATATGATTAATAATGTCCTTCCAAATATTATTATCATTATTTTAAATATCATATTCAATCCACACATCATAAATATATACATAGATTGAGGTGTACAGATACTAATATGTGACATTGATATTCCATTATAATTAATTAACTAGTCTATGACACACAATATTCAATATAGAAATGAATAACAAGGGATATGAAATCCAGGTAATTTTGTGAAGACTCTATCTAGTTCCCCCAAATATTGATTTTCCCCTTTAACATTGGATCACTCTTTTAGATCCTCTTTGTTATGTATCAAATTATTCTCTAGTCTAGATTATTATTCTAGGGGTCTCTTATGAATAAAAAATGGGATTCCACTTTTTTATTCATTTTATTCATATGGAAATATCTATCATGATTTGTTCCTTAGGATTTTGGATCATTTTGGCATGGTATTTTAATATTCATGAGATAATTTCATAAACATAAGGGATTTATATCATTGTTAATTTCAGTTCAGAGATCCATAATCTCGTGATTCCTCCATATTCTATGATAAAATGAATCATTGTCGGTTTATTGGGGGGTATTACAAATTCGGTGAGACATTTTAATGGAATGGGATTCCGGTCTTCATTTTATATTTACAAAATTTACAAGTAGTGTTTTATTTATAAATGGTCATGGGGATAATTCAACATTAATTGATCATATTCAACATTTCTTGGGTTCTTATACTATATATAATTCTCAAGATGGAATGGGTGGTATTTTTTGATTTTCAGAAATCATTAAAATAATTGAGAACTATGTTGATAAAAAACATAATCATGTCCATAGATGAATATTTTCATGGTATATATGAGGACATTTAATGTATTAATACATGGTATAATTGGATTTAAAAATGAGTAAATATTTAATCCTATGTATACATTGGTCGATTGGTGAAATATCAAGGACATGCTTCAAGCAAGATCAATCATTCCAAGATACAACACTATGATAGATGATGTCCCCTAAAAAAGAGTATCTAAATACTTGTAGAATTGATGGGAATTCATTCTATGTTCTAGGGGATAATTCTATGTTCAAGAAAGAATATATTGTGATATTGCACCATGGGGATGTATTTTGGGGGAACATAAAATGATTCATCTCCTCAGGTAAATTTTTTATCTCATATAGATCTAATTTAACCTTCTCTAACCTTTAATTTATCATATAAATATCATCCACTATTTTATAATATTATTAAGTAGCTTATGAAATATAGTGTTTTCCATTTGATGGATTAGTTTTAGTCTCTTCTTTGATACATCAGCAGGGTGACTCCTCCCTAAATAGCTAAGTTGAAACTATGTTGTCCTAGGAATAAATTGTTTAGTGAATACATGTAGTATTTCATATCTCCTTCACAATCTTGACCCCAAAAATATATAATTAAACGTGTTATTCTAGAAATTCATGAAAATAAAATAATAAAAATAATTCAATTTAAGAATAATTATAATAGAATATATATAATACAAGATTAAAATTATATGTAAATGTATTTGGTTATTTAATTCATTATGTAAAATAATGTTATTTTAAATATGATCTAAATAATATATGAATTAATTATTAAATTTCTTGTTTAAAATTTATGAAATGTATAACCAAAAATGATTGAAACTCAATGTATGTATGGTATTTTGGCATCAAATCCTCACAAAATCTCTTGAAACACCAAAATAAGAAAAAAATTTGATTATGAAACCAAAGCAACGAATTTTTTTATTGATACTATCTTTAGTGAAAATTTATATTTTTTAAAATGAACTATCTTGTGAAATAGAGTACTATACACCAACAGTTTCATGTTACCCTATAACTGTTGATCTTTTTTCTTAAGCATTTATATTACAAACAACACATTCAATGTCATAATAATGGACTAAAATGTATGGTCTAATAGATTATTTAAATATAATACTTATCATCCTCCACTCTTCTGTCTCTATTGATGATAAGAGGAACCCCCTTATAGAATTATGAAGTGCAAAGCATTCCATAAATTTATCTAGATTTATCACATTCCCATGTTGATAGATTTCATAAACCAACATATTATATAGTTCATGATCATTCTCCATGTTCATAACTTCTTCCTTATGAATATAATCCCATCGTATATTTATTTATTCTTCATCAAGAAGAATCATTCCACATTAATGAATCAATATAACATCAGATACCAAAATATTATCTAAGGCACAAAATAGGAATTACATTTTTTTTCAAATGAAAAATCATATAATAAATGATCTTAACTCTATATTTATGTGGATTTATTAAACCTAGAGTCATTAATTCCTTTAAATATAATGTTTTATAGAAGAAATCATAAAGAAACCCAAATAATTTCCACTAGAAACCATTATTAATAAAAAATCATTCAAATATATTTTAATTAATAAAAATATGTTAAAAATAAATTTCGCATGTATATTTTACACAAATAGTTCAACCCTGAAGAATGGACACACTTCTCATCCCATCATATCATGTGTGTAGATTCCAAAAATGAATAATAGACCAATGTATTACAAGGAATCCATCCAACCCCTTGTCCTACATGAACTTCTAGGCAAATTTGTTCATGATACAAATTGATAGTTATTCATTTTTATGGGTAATTCTTAAAATTTTACAACCTTAGTCTCCAATACTACAAAAATCTCCATAATAACCATTTAAATAAATTATTTTATACAGTTTTATGAATACACTGAACCATGAAATTGAATACAGAGGCACATTCCCTTATCACCAAAGGATAAAAAATAATATTTACCGTAAAATATAATTTTTTGGGGAAATTAAGTTCCTTCTAAATAAATACTTATTAAATTATTCATAAATATATTTTTTACTAAAATTGAAAATTTTAAATATTATTATAAGAAAATTAGAAAAATAATTAAACATTGTGAAAAAATTGATACATGTCCTAGTATAACCTAACAAATTATGATAGTCTGTGCTCGTAAAATTATCATGATCTACCTATTCCAAAAGTACATGTTTTAGAACTAGAATATGAATCACAATCGTAACTCTTAAGATCGATTTACAATGAATAAAAAATACATTCCATTACCTATATCATGACAGAAGTCTTCTACACAATCAAAAAAATGCATGGGTAGGGGTCATATAAAAATATCCAGTGTCATCCCCAATGATTCTCAAGAAATATTATGCATGACCCATTCCCAATAATGAAACCAATGAAATTGTAAATAGGATACCATATTTTAAAAACGAATTTTTTTATTAGACTTCCAAATTAACCAATATTGAAGTGAACAACTAAATAATAAAATACTTTTAATTAGTAAGGAAACCAATCTTCTAACAACATCAATAACATATATTCTGTTAGATACAATAATCTACTGATATATAAGTAATAAATAAATCATTTGAAATGAAAATTATTTTTTATGATCAAATAATTAAACCACTATAGATATTCAACCACTAAAGTGTTTAAAAAATATCACAGTCCACATTATCTATATAATTGATATAATGGAGCATCATTTCCTTCACAATAACTTTGTTATTAAATATATACCTAACACTTCCTATTCATTTTTATTAATAAAACCATTTATTTAATAAAACGATTGAATTTTTTCTATCATCCCCATACATAAAAATATAATACACCCAACTCTTAAATAAAACAAATTTTGGACACGTAAATACCTAGATTTCCATAAAACTCTATTTTAAAACCAAATCCCGTAGTTTATTTTATAAACCCAAATTATCAGAAATTATTTCAATTCTACGACATCTCAATTTATTAAATAAATTAAAGAAAAATATTTTATAAATACCCATCATATTAAAATGGCCTAAATGTACACCAATTACATCTAGAAGAATAAAAATAAACAAAGGACTAAATAAAATCCATTTACCTTAGTTGAATAATTCATAAAGATATAAAAGGCTATGATAAATGTTATTTATATCAATCTAATACATCAAACACGTGAAATAAGAATATAAAATCATGACTCATCTGTTCATTATGTATATCAACAATTCCATTATCCATAATAATTTTTTTTGTGATAGATCAAGAAAAATATAATGAATTCAAATATAGAAATTGATAGATCGAATGATGTGAAAAATATATAGAACAATTTCTTCTATATGATTTCAATCTAGTAAACCCATGATGGAATTGTGTTCTTATTTTGTAGACAAGAAAAAAAGATAACCCCAATGGAACCTTAAACCCATCCTACACTGAGTTAGAGAGATAATAAGAGTTAGAGAGTGCAACAGGGTTCTTAAAAGCTAAATTCATGTTACAATCACTATCACACATTATTATATCACATGGTTTGGATATATATGGATATTACTAAAATACCCTTTCTTGTAAAAAAAGAACAATATTGTAAGGTTAGCATACATAGTTATCCAAACTGTTCAGTTGATAATATATATGATTCAAAACAGTTTCTCACCGTGAATTGTTATCTAAAATGTTCCGAAAAAATTACTTAATATTCCAAAATTTTCAAATATTAACCAATAACCAAAAATACTCAAAAAATAACTCACCTGAAAAACATAGGTTATTACAATAAATAGGTAAGAAACTAATCATAGTTGAATTTGGCACTAATGATAATAGAATCACGGAGTTTCATCAATGAAAATAGAGGGGAAATGGTTTTAAATAATAAAAAACATAGTCCCAAAATTATAATAATACCCAATAAAATGTGGAGTTTGTGTTTCTAACTATACATCTACTATAATCCCATTGAAACCCTGGTGGGGCCCTAGGGATTATGTTCCCCTCTACAGATCCTTTCTATCATGATAAATATATTATGAAAAACTGTTCAAAATACTTTTATCCTCCAACCAGTAATCTAGTTGGAGGTATTCATTCATGAAAAAAAACAACCACATGTCTCACTTTAATAAAATGTTACCATTGAAATAAACCATGACTCATAATAATCTAAAATATCTAAAATTTACATGGTTAAAAAACTATTTAATCATATTCCTACCTTGTTTTTTTGGGGTCATTTTTTCCTCCTCACTATACATTAACTCGTCATTGAGATGCATCAATGACCCCCACCAGTGAAAGTATTCATCCAATTTGCTCAGATATATAAATCCCCTTACTAAGTCTCACATTAGTTATTTCTACGACATAACTGCACATATTCCAGATGTATAATCTCCCAGAATAGGATATCCTCGCTATAATCCATAATGTATACTGGTCATTCTTTAAATGATGCATCAACCTCCATGTAAATATATTTTATCGTAAGAATGTGTAAATTTTTCATATGATATCTCTAATGATAAAATATATGGAATCAACTTTGGATCATATTGTATCATTAAAAACATTAATTAGTATTCCATGTAGTGATAAATTTTAATACTATAAGCATCCTATATGGACCTAGAAAGTATCTTCACAATCTATTATATACAACTATGTCCAAATGAGGGAAACAATCCTAAAAATACAAAGCTATCCACATCCATCTCTTAATAACAACATAAACCTTCAATGTATAATCTATAGAATCTTTGATTGATCACTAAAAACATATAGATCAACATTATATTCTCTATCATATTTTATAAAACAACTATTATAATAATAGATGAATCCCCCACCTATAGCTAGTATAAAAGTGATTGGATTATACTATTATACATGGAATTAAATGGTGGAATCTGAATAGATAACTATTACCCATTTTTATATGAAATCTTGACTAATGAAATATAACTCTCCCATGATGTTCTAAAATTTATGACACATTCATATAACCTTTCCTCCAAAATAAAAATATTATATTTAGGTTTACTATCATTCTTAGGATGGTATGATATACAAAAATACATCTGAGATTCTAATGAATACTACATTAACATCAAGAAGTACAATATAAATATGGTATGTCAATCTAATTAAATATTACTTGGTACATAATTCAGTCTCACAATATATTATACATATATCATTCCTATCTGAAAAATAGGTTGGGTCTCTTTTATATATAGGAAATGTGAGAAATTCAATAACTCATTCAAAATTTACCATAAAAATTCTCTACCATATGGTGTCTTCAGCAACCCCATCCTAAAAACCTGCATCACTTCATCTCATTTTCATTCATTAATGGGTAATTGAAAAATAAGAACTATAGTACACTATATCTAATCCCTCAAATTATTATAGAATAAAAATATTGAAACAAAACCCATATTTTCCTTCTTCATCTAAGGACACTGATTTTTAACTATGAAGGTCTACAAACATCATGGTTATCCATTTGAACATCCTTTGTCAACACATATAAGTCTTTTATAAAATCCTCTCTCATGATCATGGGGACCACTACTGAACCTCATTAGTATAGAAAATCATTATCATCCTGTTTCTGGTCTATTCGGGAATCTGCAACATTTATATTGTAAATCACACAAATTTAATGTGATTTTAACAATTAACACTCTTTTACTCTATCATGCATTTAATAGATAATTCTTATAGCTATAGGGATTACCCCTCAATAACACTTGTGAACGTCAATGTCAGTCTCAATGAATATGATCATTAGTTTCCACTCACTAATGTCCCTTTTAATCCACCTAATGATAATATTTCATTATTAGTTCATTACTCACAATATTGTACAAAAAAATGGTCTACAACATCTTAGTTTAAAAAGAATATATTTACTCAAACCACATATACCAATATAGGATTAATCCATGTAATTAGATGATATTTCTACAGATCTAGTATTTAGAGTAAACCAAAAACCACTGTCCAAAAATTATGTGATGACAATATCGAAATTTATGACCCACTACCTCAATATCTATTTCTTATGTCACATAATTATAATCATGTGGCCTTATATTGTTTTCCCCAAAATCAACCCCTCATCAATTTGGGATTGTAGGTTGTCTAAGCCTAACTCGTGATGTATCTCAGTAAGTGGTATTGTCATTACCCCTATTCATTAATTTCAATATCAACATAGTTATCAAATACCTATTTAAATCATTTAAGATTCTATGATAAGAATATAATAACTCTAATTTTTTACCATCATTGTCAAGGACAAAAATAGTTCATTAAATCAAGGTATGTCATGAATGAAACTATTATAGTATCTAAAAAATTATGAAGCTATTAATATAAAAATATGGTTACAAACTAGTAAATTACAAGTTAGAACTTCCAAATTTCAATTAATATAACAAAAAAAGATATAATTTTCCCTCAGTTGAGAACCCCTTTGATCAAGAAATAACACATAGACAATATTTATAAATTTCATTTTCTCTGAATGTTCCCATGAGAGTCCTTAATAAAAAATCGTGATTTTCCCATGTATGGGACAATAAAAAATAATCCAAATATTTTAGGAAAATCCAATTAAATAGGGATACAAGAATTTGTGGAATGTTTCTATACAAAAATTTAATCATAAGAAACTCATAAACACAATATAATCTTCTTAATGTTTTTATGGAATATCTACTACAATCATCCGAAACTAATGAAATATTGACCTCAATTTAGTATTACTGGGCCACTTTTCTTCCATCATAAAACTGAATAAGTAATTTATAAGTGTAAAATATTATAGTTTCATGAATATTCAATGTTTCATAATCTGTTAAAATACAGACTACTATAAAATACCCTTATCATTTTTGTAAAATATAAATAGAGAACACTAAGGGGGTATGCTCATGTGAATGAATCCATTCACTCACTATCCTTCAGTGGGAACAGAAATAATATTATCATAGAAAACACATCATATATATATATATATATATGTTCCATATTTAGTTCCATACCTATAGTTATATTTATAATAAAATCAAAATCTATCTTGGGATACAATGCTATGAAGAACAACCTTGACATGTCAATGATAAAAATGACGATAAGTTCTCAAGTCTCGTCTACTACCCTCAAATCAATGATCATACTTTGTGATGTAATCATATCTATATATATATTATGAATTCTTAAATATTATTATTTCAAATATTGATATCTGAATATGGTATAATAATAACCCATAAAAAACATTAAATGTACCTTCTAATTGTAGAGCTTGATTTGTACTCGATAACATGTTGGGAAATCCATCGAAATTATCACATTGGAATTATGTACCTCAAGTACAAATTTTTTTGATATCCTTATAAATACTAATCATATTCAAGAATACTAAAAACCTTAAATATCATCAATTAAAACCCTTATGGGTGTATCAATGGACATCTATGATCTCAAATACTCCGTAGTTAATCAAATATTTCCAAACAAATAAGGTAAAATAAATGAGTGTTAAGTGCCAATATTAAATAATTGGGATTTCAAGGGAGATAGAAAAATTATAA
Source organism: Viscum album (assembly GCA_963277665.1). Lineage (NCBI taxonomy): Eukaryota > Viridiplantae > Streptophyta > Magnoliopsida > Santalales > Viscaceae > Viscum > Viscum album. The sequence continues at coordinate 543,266,246 of OY728148.1, forward strand.
TATATATTAGACGTAATGACCACTCTATATGATCATAATTATTCTTATCTACATAATTTTGATATTTGGAACTTTTTTCACAAATATTGTATCACTTAACTATGGAACATATTATATAATTAAGAATGATCCTTAATAGGGGTGAATTAGTGATCTATGTAATGTTATGATTATTTTGATATGAAATTCATCAATTAATATAGTTTATTAATTTATAAAATTATCATGCCCAAATTCAAAAAAACATAATGTAATATAATAGATTTACAAGCTTCACAACTTAATGTGATAAGCCTTGTCCTTGGTGTTACATGTATTTCTCTTATTTTACACTACCCACTAAAATACTCATGTGAGTTCGATGAACATGGTTTAAACTGGAAAATAATGTTTTATTCTCTTTTAATTGTGTTTTGATTCATATCACATGCAATTAAATCCCGCTATATACAATGTTCTACAGTTTTTTTAACAACTGATACACCATTATATAGTAGATTGATATCAATATGCTTGGTCTAATGAGTACTTTTTTATTCTATTATTAATTATTTTCATGAAATCACATCAATTTTCTTGAGTGGAATGATATGTGACACCTTCATTGGTCAGATGAATCTATATCTAGAAAGAGTTATTCAAATATGTATATAGAAGTTGCATCTTCTCATTCTTTTTTATTCTCTGAGAACATCACGACAAACTTACACAATTGGTTTAATAAACACTAATATGCCTCACAACATATCACCATATATTATAAATATTTATTCACAAATACAATGTGAATAATATTACTAGATATTATACTATTTTTTTGATATCCCACATATAATATTATAGTTACATATTTTGAAATATGAATAATCTTGAAGACTATGATCATTGCATTCACAAATATGGATTCTTCTCTTCACGAATACCTATTACTATGTACAAATATATAATAACTATTATAGATCATAATTCATTGAAACTACTATAATATTTTTATTAAATTTATTTCAATCCATGATATCTGAAATCATTTAAATAGATTCATGAAATAGTTACAATCATGGAAACATCAAAAGTGGGAAAAAAATCTTATGATTTTTTCGTCTCTAATAATTATTGTATTATAATTATTAGAAAATATTTATGGTCACAATGGTGTTTCCAATGAGTCATGAAATAAAATTCATAGAAAACTACTGTTATCATTAACACCATGTCATGGTGGGGTTAATATCTTGGATGTATACCATTCAAAGAAACATTAACCATGGGAACTTCTCAATTTTATAATATTTTTCCAATAAATCATTGATTCTGATATTATCCAAATATAATCCAACCACCAAACAAATATAGAGTGATTTTTATTTACCACAGATGTAATGGATGTAAACAATCTGGACCAATGATCTAAATGATAATACATCATGGTGTGGTATTTTTTTCATATCATAGTATCTTTTAAAAATTTACTAATTTATTTAGAATGGATCATCTTAGACTTGTTCTACTTCCTCAACTTGAACACTAAACTCAACATCTTGTATCAAAATCAATACCACTGATTTTGATATTTTCTCTATGATGATTAGCTCTTAAATTTTAATCCAAATTTAATTATTAATATTATTCTAGTGTTTTTGACCCTATATAGATCATTGATTATATACAACAAAATTTATCATCATTTAATATGTATATATATTGAAATTTAATAATTTTCTGAAAATGGGGGAAACTATATTTTCATGTGACAGGTTATGTCATCTGAAAATTTCATGGTTTTAGAATTTTTCAAAAGGTAGTTAGAAATTATTTATAATTAATATGATCTTCAACTTAAAGAAATATGTAATAAAAACTCACAAAAATCAGTTGGGAAGTCATATAAATTCTGTAATATGAAATAAAAATGTCAATGTTTTGATAAATCCATTTTAAATAAATATAAAAAGAACAATTCTGTGAAAAATTCCTTTACAATTCATATGATATAATTAAATTCATAAGAAAAAAAATTATAAATTCATATGATAAAGTCGAATACTCAAGGAAATTCAAAAAAATAAAAATCCAATTTCATAATAAATAATTTCATATAAACATTAAATGATTTCAGGATTGTTCTAAATCTCTTCAAACTATTTTAAAAGTACTTAATTATATAAAATTATTTATTAAAAGTGTCAGAAAATGGATCATCAGAATTCACATATATTTTTATATGATTTATTTATTGATAAAAATACAACACAACTATCATATCCACATGTCCCTTCTCCATCATTTCTTTAATAGATATATAGCCTATACTATAGTAACTCATTAAATCTCAAGATCTAGCCTCAATAATCCCCCATATGGATTTATTTTCTACCCAATGATCTTGGATATCTATTAAACATAAAATTCACTTAATTTAATCATCACTCAATAATTTTAATCCTAATTGATCAAGCTCGGTGTTGTGAATAATAATATTAAATTACAATGCCATATTTCCCCTCAAATAACTATAAATGTTAAAATCTATTCAAACATGATTTTTTTAATATCCTTAAAAAATATACTAATTTTAAATATTTAATTATTTGAAAATTAAATTAGATAGTAATTCATCCTTACATTAGAGAATTAACACTTTATAAAATCATAACTCCATTATCATCATCAAATCTATCCATGAAACTAATTAAAATGGTTCTCACACTGAATGTGATAAAATCACTTATTTCCTGTTTAAAAAACTCCATCTAAACATAAAATTCCACCTAATGTGATATAAATATCAATAAAAAATCCTCAAATGAATATTTTACCATTTTCAAAAAAATGGGAAGACAAACATAAAGGAATATTTATGTTTTCTTTCCTTTTATCCTAAATGGGAAATAATTTCCAAAGACAGGATGATAGAGGGGACTGAGTGCATGATACCATTTTCTTGAGATAGTTGAGGTTAAACTACTCTTTTCAAACCTTAATTTTTAAATTATATCTTTTAGAAATGGATTACTTTTCACATATACTATTTTTAATTTATTTGTACAACGTCCATCTTCCGCACATTTTACTCCACACGCTCTATGATGATGTGATATTTGATGTCAATGTGCTTTATTCTTGAATACTGAATATAATTATTTGAAAAATTGATTAAATTTTTTATTATCACATGCAAGAGGAATTGTAAATATCACGTTAACCTTCCAATATATTATGTCTTCATCCAAACTAATTTAGTTTTAGCGCTATTTAATACAATATATTCTACATCAATAATGTTTAAAGTCATAAAAATTTTCATCATTGTGTTTAAACAAACACACCTATCCCTACATATAAAAACTCCACTAGATATAGACATTTTTTCATCATAAATATTTTTTCCAATATGTCCCATTTTAACCTAACAAAATGAACCTTCTCATACTATCATATTTCTATCCAAAGTTTGTTGTTCCTTTTATATATCTCGCAACCCTTATCAAAAAAATAAGTGTGATTCATTTGCATAATTTTGATAACAATAGGATAATATAATATAATTTAAAAAATAGCCTTGAATCTTTGATATATTATAGATTTTCATTTATATTTCTAAACACTCAAGAATCTAAACACTTCCCTTCCCCAATTGTGAAAAGCATTATTCCCAATAAAATGGTTGTTCAAAGAGATATAGAATCATTCATTCAATCCCATTAAAAGACATCCCTAGAATAAATTTATTCATAAAGAATAATATTTTCTCTCTCTTGATATATTTATAAGAATATAATGTACCTTATCTCTCTAGGAATGGAAATTTCAAAAATATCCTACACATCCTTAGAAAATTACTCAAAAATTTGTTCATCATTTCTTAAAAAAATAAAATCGTCTACAAAAAACTTGACAATATGAGTTTCGTATTTTCCAATCATTATGTTTAAATTTATATCTAATTATCACATGCTAAAATTTATATTCTTCGAGAATGTGTCCAACATCAAATACAATTCTCTTGGTATTTATATTTTCCCATATAAATCCAAATTTAATCATAAAACATGATTTAAATTTTCTTAATGTGAGAAACAATTAGTTTTTTAAATATATAATTCTTATTTTATCTCACCATTTCAGAAGGAAGTCTTGAAATAAGTTTAAAAATATTTCATTTTCTATAGGATGTAAGAGAATGAAATATTCTAATGACTTCAATTCCAAAATCTAGTGAAATAATCTCAAAATGGTCCACTCCATATCCCATTTAGTATACTTTATATAAAAATATTTCATTACTTATTACCGCATCTTTCTTTTTATTTAATATTTTTTTGGGGAAAATACATTTTTTACAATCACATTATTATATTTCTGTTTGGGAAGAATCTCTCAAGTATCATTATACTCTATTATGTTCAAATATTCATCCATGTCAGCATCTCCATCTTCATACATCATTAATTAATCAACATTTTTATGTTCAACTTGGGGGAAAATTTTTTATGGATTGTTTTCCTTAAAGTTATCCAAGTTTGTACATATGGATTTTGATTTCCAGTGATATTTTGGATATAATGATTCATTCTCAATAATGTATAAGATGATTTAAAATTTTCATATTCAATTAGTATGGATTAATATTCTATTCCAACTTTTTCATCTTCAGAACATACAACTTTGAATTAAATATATCAAGGTTTTAAAAAAACATCATCAACAATTAAAGAACATATTTCATCATAAATCACTTACATAATTAAATATTCCAATATTTTTACATCTGATTTATTATACACACTTTTATGACTATATTTATATGAATTATGTCCCCTTCCATATTGAGTATAACCAACAAAATATATATCTACACTTCATAGCTGAATCATACCATGTTTTTTACCATATACATTGATAATAAAATAGCTTCCAAACACATGTAATTACATTAAAAATTGATAATTTTTATAATACATATAATAAAGATACATATATAAATTTAGAAAATGTAAATAATGGTTCTTAATTTTATGTTCAATAATAACAAGTTTTCTTCAATAAATATGAAAAAGTATCATGTTTGAAGAACATTATCTTATCCATCTTCAATGAACACCTATTCTTCTATAACAACTCATCATATTTCCTGTGGTCTATTTAGTTAAATGATTTAATAATAAATTCATTACATCACTAGATAATTTAAAAACAACAAATTTTAAAGCTCTTTTACAGAAAAATATATGTATTATAGAGTGGAAAAAACCACACAATTAATATATACAACTTCAAAAAATTAATATTACTTATTGATTCAAACAAATGTTTCATATGAATGAAACAATTAATGTGAGTGATGTAATCAATAAAATTAATAAATTAAATATGTATATTGGTTTATTTATTCCCCATATTCCTTCACACATCTAAATGAATAACATTGAATTTTTTAGTAGAAAGTATATCAAAATTTTTGTGTAGAGAGTTAATAATCACCCCCTTTAGTAGTGTTGAGAATATATAGTATTGTTTCTTTTTAGAAAAAGAAAATAATGAAAATTTTCTCTATTGATGATCTTATCCATATTCATTTAAAAATTATGGGGAAAAAATTTATTCCAAATTTCATTCTCTTCTTTCATGTTTGGTATGAATGAATTTCTATCATCACCAACATGAAAAAAAAAATTTATCTATAGTCTTTTCTCCACTTTTAAAACATATTCTATCATAAAGGTTCAATGAAAATAACCCATCCTTCATAAAAATTACTTTTCTTACATTATCAGAAAGATAATAAATATTAAACATAATGCAAGCCCTTAAATAAAAAGATAGATTGTTTATAGATTTCATATTTTATTGGTAATTAATAGTTGACATAACTCTGTTTACATTTAGTGAACCATTGTTTGAATATTTAAAAGAGACACCATTTCAATTTTAATACTATTTCAATGGTTTTAAAACTCCTATCATAGAAAATGAACATAAATTTTCCTAGATCCCTATACTTTCCCATTTGGATACTTTAATTGAATCATCAACAACTAATTATTTTTTCATTTCATTTTCTTTTTTAAATAATGTTGTTGGTAATTGTAAATATAATTTTTATAGATATTGTATTGGATGTTGTAATAATTTTAATGGTGAGAATTATAGTCACACCATCCATATACTTTTCCAAGAACATCGTGATGGTTCAAATATTTTCATTTAAAATTGTCAATTAGTTTTTATATTTTATTATATATAAGGGACTAACTCCCCCTAAAACCATGATTATGAATCCTCATATGAATAAATTGGTATTGGTAGTTAAATATTGAAATAGTTTCCAAAACAATATCCTTCACAATACAAACTGAATCCATATAATTAATATATTCATTTTTAGAAAGAATGTTTTCTTGGAATTTTGTGTTGTATTCAATCATTATTTGAATTCTTAATCATAGGTTTTTTTGAAAATAATATTTTATATAAAATCCTAACTTATTAATATTTATATTCTATTTCTTCTTAAACTATATAGATTAAATAGTTAAAGATTTTTTGACATGAATCTATTGTTCCCAAAATATCCTAATTTTTTAGTATCATATATTTTAACCAAAAACATGGTATTTATAACTTGATTCTTCTTATTTTTTATTATATAGAAATTTAATCAATTTTTAAACATTATTGGATGATATTTATGAGTTTTATCAGGATTCATTATTCTTTGAAATATCTCATTCTTCTCTAATATTGTTCAGAATACTTGATTTAGAGTTGTTTAATTCTTCTTCAGTGTTGATAGAAATTAATTAAAATTAGTTATCATACTTCTATTTCTTCTTCAAAGTTTATTCTATCATAATTTTAAGTGTAATATAATCATCAATAATATAATTTAGTTACTAAATATTATTCATAAATTTTGTTATTTATTCCATAAAGATAGATTCTCCATTATTGGATGACTGGGGATCATTATTTGAAATTATGATTTATTTCCCTAATTTAGATATCATTGATAGAAACTACTTTAAATATTTATTTTGAAATATCTATATAATAAAACATTGTTATTCAATATTATAACAACTACCATAAATTATTAATTTGTAATCATATACTATTAAAAGGATTAGTATTCACCATCTTTATAATTAAAATTCTCAACATTCTCTTTATCAGTACTTCCTTATATCTATTTAAAATATACATCTATCCTCATATATTATTGTAAATTTTTAACCCTTTAATATATATGAAAAAAATTACTAATTTCATTTCATCTTTGATAATATTATTAGATAAAACTCTTCCTCAACACAATCATCACTTGTTTTTATTTTTTATTTATATTAAAATGTAAAATAACCCCACAACAATAATATTTCAAAGTAATATTTAACGTATAATTTCTTTTCACTCTTCTCCATTTTAAAAAGATAAAGGATATTAATTAATCAAAATTATACAATAAATATTTATCGAAATATTAAATATTGGATTCTAATTCAATAATTTCCTTCTTCTCAAACTTCATAGGTTTTAAGGCAATGAATGAAATTTTATTTTCATCCTTTTAATTTTTCATATTTTATTTATCATTCCTCATATGATATTATATAATAGTACTATGTAAATGATCTAGAAGGATACAATTAAGATCATTTTCGTACAGAGATTATACTTTTTTGTCCATATTTTCATGAATGAAATAAAAGATATTATCTTAAACAATAGTTTAATACCATATTTAATAACGGTTTCTAATCATGCTCATAAATTTACTATACCATCTGAAAAATATACAGTTTTATCATCATTAAAATTGGGGTATTCAAATTTATATCTCTAAATATTTAAATTTTTTTAGTTCACTTGAGTTTTTCTTCAATATATATTCTCTAATTTATTCCAAATAGCTTTTATTTTTATGTAATTTCACATCCATAAATTCAATATATGAATTTGATGAAAAAATATCATATGTAGAATGGAAATAATTATACATATTCCATTTTTTCAACTATTATAGTTGCAGTTTCCTCATGTAGGGGAATCTCTCAATTACAAATTCTAGAAAAACATAACTAATAAAAAGTTGGTTAGTAAAAGTTTGGTTTTTTTCCGTAAATGAAATCCATTCAAATAATTTTTTCATAATCACCTTTTATTATAAAATTAAGATTTTTAAATATAAAAAATTAAATTACTGATAAATTATTATTCCAGTGAAAAAGTAATTACTTAAATATTCAAATAGCCAATTAAAAATAAAGAAAACCTTATAATAAAACCAATTATGGAACCACCAATGAGGTCTATAAAATATCATTCAAAGATTGATGATTCATTTATCTATTCACTTTTTATGATTCTTTCATTATAACATTTAATATATGATAGATTATTTTTATATATGTTATCCTCAAACCCCAAAAAACACCATTATAAGAGAAAATAATATATTTATAAGGGTCACCACAAAATTTTACAAGGATTGACCTTATTTAGATATATATTCCTCCGAGATAATACTATCCACTAGAATCATCATGTGAGTATAATGAGATGGGTATAACATTGGAACTCATGTTTTAATTTTTATAGATATACTTTGAAATATCTTACAAACCCCCACCACCCAATCATTACAATGATAAAAAAATATGATAACAAATGATATATATTCAGTCGATAGATATATATCATGTTTTAAGGTTAGTGGATTTCTTATTCTTCTTATTATGTTCATGAACAATTTCATGACACCACTTCAACAAAAATGAAATGTAACAAATTTAAAACCTTTACTAGGAAACTATATCTCTCTTTTGAGAGACTTCATTATAATATTTATATATCATTAGTGACTTCTTCTTTATTTGTTTCGTCTGTAAACATCACGACTAACGTTCTTGGTTGGTTAGTTCACAATTTATACATCATTCCACATCTTTATTTAAATTAATAATTATTAATAAAATACCTTGTAATTAATGATCTTGAAAATTATAATTATTTTCTAATATAACACCTATTATCATATAGTTATAAATATTATTATTTAAATACTCTTTAAGAAATAGATATCTTTTTTCAAAACATCCACTTCTCATCTTCATAAATTCTTGTAACTTTATATAGATATAGAGTAACTTTCATAGATTTTTGTCCTTAAAAAAATCATGTAATCCTTAAAATTATACTATTTTTATCAATGATATTAGTATTAATTAAAATTATTTCATTAAAAACTATAATCATGGAAACACTAATAAAAACACAAACACCATGAGTATTTTTCAGTATTTTTTCTTCATGGTATTTCCTTCCTCATGACATATTTTCATCATGATAATATTTTCATCAATTTTTTAAAAACACCTAGAAAAAGGCCCTACTCCTTGACAGTGTAAAATGGTTTAGTGAATCGCTAGGTTAAAATCCCTTTGTAATCCCCATACATTTGGTTGCATTTATTTTTTCCATTTCCCTTAGAAATCAGAGATTTACAACTTTAAAAATTTTAATACAGCCATTAAAACACTAATCTAGGTCTTCCCATTTAATATTGGTGGAGTAGAAATCAATGACATGGACCAAAGGGCCCTCTAATAATACACCATGGTGTGTTATTTTCCTTATTTAATAGATTATTATTGTGTGGTCTCAATTTTATTAGCTTGTCGAATAGTAGAGTATAGAAAATTCATTAAAAAGAACTCTAAAAACAATAGTTTTTACAAAGATAATTCTCATTTATTGTGATATTTTTTCCCTAATGACCAGTAATAAAATCATCAGATGATTTAATCGTTGATAGTTATTTAAATGAATTTTCCATTCTATATATATCATACAATCCTTAAATAGAATTTATCATCTTTTAATATAGATATGCATAAGTTCATGCCTTTTTAAAAAATTTGGCCAACTACAATTTCATATAACATGTGACGATATATAAAAATAGTAATGTACTATTATTTAAAATGAATATATATTAAATTATTTATAATAAATACAGTCTAAACATGAATTTGAGTTCAATGAAACTAATTGGATATCTATTTGCATGTCATATGAAATATAAAAAGTTGAATGAAAAGTTAAATGTTTTAAAAAATCCCATGTTAAGTCACAAGAAATGATCAAATTCATAGAAAATTCAATTGTAAGTCATTCGACGTGATAAAATCCATACGAAAACCACTTTAAATCTTTATGATTAATTCATATGATCCCAAACCATTCAGAAAATAAAAATATGTCTTTTAAATCCATAAATCTTGATTAACTCTATATGATTTCAAACCTATTATACATATCCTCAATATAATTCTAAAAAACAATAAAATAAATGGAATAAATATTACCTAAAATTCATCACCATAAATGATTTCCATTTCTACAAAATATAGTTTTAAAATTAAAGACAACAACACCATCATATCATCGTTATTTTCCTCAAATAATTCATCTCATATGAATAAAACAATATAGATGAATTTAATTATTATAATGACATAGTATGAACAATAAATATTCTATGTGTTACCACCCGACTAATTTAGTTTCCCCTCTCTAATTCACCATGTCCCTTAACACATTTCAAACAAACAAAAATAACCATATTATCAATTCAATACAATTCCTATAAAGATGATCCAAAACATTAAGTGTCACTAGAATCAATTATTAATGAAAATATTTATCCACCTACACATTACCCTTAATGTAAACATGTTAATCATAGAATAATACATATGAGTTAACAAATAATACCCAAAATGATATGAAGTCGATTATAAGTGTTCTTGTATAAGTTTTAATTGGAAATAATAAATAGAATGATGCTTTTTTGGATATAACAGGTAGGAAATTTGAACATCAAATATCCAATAATTGATAACTAAGAGACTCGCTTTCATTAGAGTGGTGAATATTTCAAGGGAATAAGAACCCCAAAAAATCACCCAAGTATATCATATTTTATTGAAAATGTAACAATCATCTACTATTAATTCCTAATGAACTATATCATACCAAATTTACACTGAATGATTATATAAAATCATTTCAACATGATGTAATAATGATAAATTTGTAAATAAAAATAAAATTTTCAACTATTATTCTTAAATAATTATAATATGTATTTTATCTATTGGATTTATTTTATAAATATATTAATAATTTATGCCTTAGTAATTTTGAATTTTATAATAACAAAAAATATTATAATCTATAAATGATAATTAATTATTTTGATGGATTTATGAAATCATTTTTACCGTGTTCAAGATTTTTTACACATATACTTTTATTTAATAAGTAAATTAATCTTATTAAAAGTTTTGTATTCATATAATAATTTTAATAGTATTTTATGCATTAATATGTAATTATTTACAAAGCTTGGTACTTGTTTTAATAGTCACATAATTATAATATATAACATATGTAATTATTGTAATAAATTTTAATTTCATATAACATTATATGTACATAATATAAAAAGTATCTGGTTAAAATTTATTTTTATAAAAAAAGAATATTTAATGTTCTATTTTTAATTTATGTAATTATATATTTAATTTTTACATGACTCATCTCATATATTATATGAATGATTTTTTACACTAAAAATTTATTTAAAAATAGTATAATAATAAATTTTAGATGAGAAAATATGAAAATATATTTATTTTTGTCTATATAATATTTAATTTAATGTTGATATTGTCTTACTATCATAAAATTTATACTACAAATGTATATTGTTTTATTTAGAAAATTAATTTCTCACCCTCACATTGATTATCAATCATACTATATAATGTTCATTCCAAAAATCTATTTTCCTCATTACATATTTATAAGCTAGTTACTAATTTTATAGATTATGAGTTTTATTAAGTAAATAATTTTTAAATATATAAATAATTTTTTATAATACATATAATAATTAATTAATAAAAAATCGAAACGTAATTACTCAATATTAAAAAAGTTTTTATTTATTATAAAATAGATTTTCATGTGCAATATTTTTTTATTTAAATGTTTAATTTTCCAAAATTAAAATTTTAATTTCGTTTAATATAATTAAATGTTAGAGTTATCACCCATGTTATATTCTATTTTGGGTGTGTTTAAATGTCATATAAATCAATATATCTTAAATCAAACACTAATAAAACTCTTAAAAATCACCAATAGTCATAATGATCATAATGGTTACCTGAAAACCCTGTAGCTGAATGAAACTAACATAAAAAATAAAAATTGAAATCTATCAAAATGAATTATGGTATGGTTAATTATCAATTAGTCTACCAATTTAATAATCAGGTAGGGTTTGGCTAACTATTTTATGATATATAATATAATGAACACTTTTAAAAAAAATATTGTTTTAATAATTTATTGATAAATAATCAATTGGAAGTCAAAAAAACACACTTGGACAAATGATAAAGCAATGCAATGTTAGAGAGTATAAATTTAGCTTCTTGATATCTCTATAACATGAGCCAAAAAAACCTTTGTACTTAAAACTCACTTCCTCAACACCAACTCATGCCTCATCTATATTCTACTCCACATTAAACTCATCTTAACAATTTATCTCCTCATCATATTATATTAAACCACAAAATCATTATATTTTGTATGTTTTTTTCCTAACACACACTTGAGAAACCCCTACATGCATTCCAAGTTTTATCATATCTTCATCTGTCATTCAACAACACCTACAAAATCCTATGAAATGATTGTAGAACTCTATCATGTATCTAATATACATTCACACACAAATAGTGTTCTATCATAGATGATTTAGATTTCCTAAAAATGTTTAAAATATTTAATTAAGATGTATTAAAAAGCCCCGACATTGACATCACAATGAATTAAACAGTGGTTTATAACCCCCACACGCCTTCAGCATCACAAATAGTTCTTTTAAGCCACATAGAATGAAAAAATTGGATACCCCATATCAAAATTTTTTAGAAAATAAATATCTATATATATATAAATTTAAATTATATTGGGTATTAAATTAATATTATATATTTCCTTAGATATATGTTAACATTCCAAGTATCATGAAAAAACAATTGTTTATTTAATGATACCCCTTCCCACTTAGAGATATAAATACCCGTCTTCTATCCCTTTACCCTAACATGCATAACTCTCTCAATTATGAAATATCTATATAAATACCTCTCTAAAATTTTATAGCCTCATTTGTATTTATAATTTATTTGAAATGTTTCCTCCTCCAAATGTTTTATATTAAATCTAACATATCCATATCATGGAAAATGGTATGTGTTACCAAGTATCACATACCTTTCTAATTTTTTATTCATTTGACTCAAATATATTTTAAACTATGTCACGAAACCCTAATAATAAATGTTTACCAATCTTAGTCTAGTACTGTAAACAGTGATGACCCCAAAATCCAACCTTTATAATTTCATGTGATGGAGGAAAGCATTGATGGTATTAAATTCATAATAATTCTATCCATTACCCTCTCAATATGAATTTATATAAAATAAAAAAATAAAAAAACACTAATCAATACCATCTCATAGATAATATGTAACCCATACTAATACATGAATAAAATTATACACAATAAAGATGAACCGAAAATACTAAAATGAATCCTAGAAAGGGAGAATAGTACTCTAAAAACTCATGAATTACACCATGATATAATATCACCCAAATAGATCACCAAAAATCACATAATAAAACTAAAAATTGATCACATATATGAGTTCATGGGGTGGATATATTAGTATATTTAGTCGGGTCCTCATACAAATTTTTAGGAAGATGCAACAGAAGAATACTGATGCCTAGTGAATAAACAAATGAAACCAAATTGTTACCTAAAGAGTTAAAACTGTATTCCATCATCACTAGGTATTTATAAACAAGATTAATATAAATTTAGTTATTTCTATATAAAAAAATATACATAAAAATATTATGATATATCCACTTCCCCTTTGATTTTGCTCTCTCACACCCAAATTCCAAAAAACCAGAGCTACAATCCCCACCAAACGTAATCATGAACTATGTCAAGTTCATAAAATTATCCTCTCATAACAATGTGACATGTTTTGAAGACATCCTACCTCTGGTAACATGATTTATATCCCAATCCATTATAAACCATGTGAATAAACCTATATAATACCATAGTAATGATAATTTGAATACATGTGAGTGTTTAACCACAATATGCTAAATCACACAAAAACATTATCCTAAAACTGATTTCCAGCACAACATTTGTAACCACATATCTTATACCATAATTAATTACATCTCATATAATCCTACACATAATGTTACTATATATTAAGAATGTGAAAGAGTTTAAAGATGTCAATTTATTCCCTTAGCCTCTTAGATGTTAGGGAAAAACCCAGATCCAATAACATATGGCCATTAGTTTCCCACACAACATGGGTTATAAGGAATATGAATTAACTAACTATATTGATAGATATCCCACAACACAAATATTATGATACAAAACTACAAATATCATCCCATATGACACCAAACTTCCAACACTTAGTCCTATGAATCTAAATCAAACTAAATCAGCAAAATAAATCATAAAATAACTCATTAGTTAATAAATAAAATAACATTCATTTATTTTTTAAATAATTTTTAAAATAATTATTTTCACTTCATTTTATAGGAACCGATTACAACTTATATTTAAATTTTTACAATTTTATCCCATACTCATGGATCATTTATTTTAACCATCAAATTGAATCCATTATTCAAAATCTCCAATATCTATAATCCCATGAGTTCATAATTAATTAATTTTGTATTCAATAATCATGGTATTCTAGGAATTAAACCAAAATAAAACTATGGGAATTCACATATGGTATATAGACCAACTATATTATTTATTTTGAAGTAAATATAAAAACAAATTGTAAAATTATCCATAAACCCACAAAAAAAGATACAAATTCCTATCTCTCAACCCATACCAATCAACAAATTATCAATACTCACACAAAAAATTATCAACCATATAATCCCTATTCTCAACATGTGCCATATATTCCCATCAACCTCATCATAAATACAAATCAACAAGATGTAATTTATATCAATTTGTTCTACATATCTACCATATAATATTACAAATATGTTGAGTTCACTATAATTCATAAAAATGAAATAGATAAGTCAAAAAATATCCATATAAACAAAGAATTTTTAGTATAGAAGTATCATGTGGAACCCAAGGAAATTTCTCTAAGTAAAATAACACTTTAAAAATGGTGGGATTACACAACCACAAAAAATTTTGTCAAACAATCAAACATTTAATAACCATTTGGATTTAAATAATTAATTATTTATAGGATTCAACAATTAGTAACCTATCATAAATATATAAGATTGTATATGAATTTTCCTTAAAATATATTCATGTGATACTTTCATAATCAATAGTTTTAATGTATGGAAGGTAATAAATCTCATATTCCTCTTCCAATATTAATATTATTTATACCATATTACCATTATATAACTAATTTCTTGAATATAAATCATGTCGGTGAACTAAAATTATAATGAACTCATTTAAAATTGTAAATAGAATATATCCTGAATCATTATCTAAAAAAATTACCACATCAATTCATTGTGAAATTATAATTATTAATTTCTTCTCGTGTAATCTTTATATATTTCAATCCAACTTATAACTAAATAAATTAATGCATGATAATCCCACAATTTCACATAAAAAATAGAGTTCATAAATCCCGGGTATTAATTTAAATACTTAAATTTTATTTTTGAATGAATGGTAGAAGGTTAAACCATAAGTAAACTATGCTCTAAAGTAGATAAAACCCCCAAACAATGATCCTATAAATTAAATGATAATATAAAAAATTGAGTAAATTAAACTAACAATAAACCATGAATTACATGGGGTTCATCATTGAGATCCAAGAGGTTTAAACTCCCAAAAGAAGTGGGTAGAGAGTAAAAAGAGGTATAGAAACTATCTAGGGTGAAAAAAGAGAATAATAAAGTTTAAAAAAAGGATGTTCAAACCCTCAATTTATAGTGAATGCCTGAATAACCTCTGGAAAACTATTTTGACTTCCACTAATGTGTGTTGACTTATACCATGGATGTGGTTCCATTAGTCGTAGAAAGATATTTGTTTTTTGAAATTCAAACCTTCTATCTTACCACACCTTAAATGCAATATTAAATATCATCCAAATTCCACCATGCTACACAATTGGGAATAAATGATAATATTTCAGAAACATGAGCATCCATTACCACCACCCTTAACAATTCATGAAATATTACCTTATATTTTTATCTCTCCAATCCCAATGATATATAGTAGATATATCAAGAACATTTTATCCTTTATAAGTGACATGGATCATCCTCCCAAATCCTATATACCACCACACCCAACATTCAATCATTTCATGGGTTATTGTTTTAAATAGGTGGACTTATTTAAGTTCTGCTCACAAAAAAATAGATTCAAAACATGGTCTGCTCATAAATTCATTAAAGGAAGAATATTGTTAACTAAAATTAATCACCATGGATAAAACTATGGGAATGAAATTTTAATCATTTCACATAATAGGACTGTTGCATATATAATTCCCTCTACAAAGGGTGTTTTATTCAAAAGTTTTCTTTAATCACCAAAACGGCCAGCCCCCATAGTGAATTCCAAAAAATACTCCTGAATTATTTCATAATGTTTCAATAATGAGACTCATCACACCCATCACCATGGTGTGGTATACCTATACATGTCCACAAATAAACACAAAGTTTTGGAATGCAACCAAAATTATTCTCTTTAGCATTAATCCACTAAGAAATTGAAATGGGAGGGTTTTAGAAAATTTTACCCCAACAAACCTCCTCTGATTTTTTCCATCATTATATTTCCTTTGTATAAATATATTTAACCTTTTATTTATGATGAATTACTCATTCCCTCTCATCTAATCCTTTTTCTTCCATTTCAATGTTAAAATAAATTTTCCCAAATCAAATTCTTTTAATTTCAATTATCCTTTATTACCTTTCGATAACATAAGTAATCTTTATAAGTTACCAAATATTTTATTATAATAATATTATAAATTTCAAATAATTTCAAAAAAAATTTGTTTCCATATCTTATTATTCTCATAAAAAATTATTCAGTCATAGTGGTTTTCCATTACTTAATTAAAAGATGATGTTTTATAATCAAATAATATTTTGATGGATATCATTATTAATATATTTCATGATTCAATATGTAATGAATAATAAAATAATTTATTGTTTATAAAATTTTAATTGAAAAATATCCATGATAATAATTATATGAAAAATCAATAACAAATGTAATTTTGAATGCCTAAAACTTTCTAATGAATAAGCCATTGATATTTTGGGACTATTTTGTTGAATAAATTGATCTACTGAACTCCATTAATTTTGGAATTACATGAACATTATTCCATAAAACATCAATATATTTTGGTTCTATTTTATTTCCACCTATGGCCTTAATATTAATACTAATTCATTTTATTTGATATTATAAACTAAATATCCTCAAAAGCTTTAATGTATGGAAAATTTAAAAAATACTATCCATAGTAATAAATTAAATAAAATGAATAAAAATGATGAAATAAACATAATAAAATTCCAATAATAAATAAATAATGAATAGTATCTAATCATTCCAGATTTTAGAGGACATATAATGTGATTTGGGACTCTGAGTAAGGGGTTATTTCATCACAATATTACTTTTTTATCAAGTCTTTATTTTCTATTTTATATCCTCTATTATAGGTATTATTATATAATTTTTTAAATAATAATGTAATTTTTCTAATTATATTGTAATTATTGCTTATATCTTAACTGATAAAATATATTAAATGATGAAAACTAATAATTTTCATAAGGTGTTATCCTACTCTTTTTTCTTCTTATGGTTATTTTTATATCAACCTATATATGTCTTTTTATATTTTTATATTTCTAAATTCATTACATTATGTTATTTATAGTTCAATATTCTTATATTTCTATGGAAATTCATTCCTTTGTATTTCCCATTATATTTTTACATTATGTCAAACTCTATGAATTTTATAAGTGAATAATTTCAAATATTTATTTCTCTTTTGATGATTCTTCTGTATTAAATATATTTATTATCAAGGATTAATTATTGGTACATTTCATAATGAAAATAATTTTTTGAAAATAAATGCATCACTTTTTAAAATATATTTTTCTATGTTACATATATCTCAATTTTAATATAATTTCTCCATACGTTTTGAAAAATAATTTAAAAATTTCACTTTCATTTTTATCTCTATTAAAATAAAATTAATATTTCAAAAAAATTAATTATATCACATTTCTTAAATTATTATTAAGGTTTAAAATATCAATTTAGTACATTTATGTTATTAATTAAAATTTATTATTATTTTTTTATTTTAAATTTTTTAACATATATGGAATTATTTTATTTAAATATACCCAATTTCATATCATCCTCTAAAGAATGTTTGAATATTTTAATAATATTTTATATGATAATATTTTTTATTTTTTTATATTGTATTTTTCTAATTGTATAATTTTCGAAAAAAATTAATGAAAATAATCCTCTGATTCATTGTTTGTTTAGATTGAATATCAACGTGAGAAATGATCCATTATCACTTTTGTTTTATGTTATTTTAAACTATGAATAATGGAAACCTTTCTAGAAGAGAATATCTATTTTGAATACAATATACATTATTCTTCATATTTAACATTGTCCCCCTTGATATTTTTCATTCAATTTACTTGAGAAAATAGTAACAATAATGTAAACAATTTTTTTATATGGTGTTAATAGTATATACATTGTTAACTTTTTTGAAGAGTGTATACCTAGATATATTCATTACTAATTCATTTTTATATTTTTTCATAATATATTCATGAAATTATTTTGAATGATTTATGATTTATTTCATATTATGATGGAACACATATGTATAGATATATAATAATGGTGATTTTTGTGCCAATATTTATATATTCTACTAACCCATTGTTAAAATCTTTATATCTTATGATATCTCTTTTTTATGATTGAACATGAGATGGTTCATTTTGTTTACAAGGTTCTATATGGGAATAATATTGTTTTATTTCTCTACATTATTATTCTTGGAAATAATCCATGCTGTATTTTAACATTATTGTATATAAAATTGGTCATTATCTAGTACATAATGATATGAATATCCTAATTATGAACCCTGACATATGATTATGATATATTATTCTTTTTCTTATATAGCATTACTATATTATTCTATTTTCTTATTTATCTTTAAATGATTCTTGATTAGTGTATCATGATTATACATCCTTATATCATTGTATATGTTAATCTTCCATGATCATAATTTGTGGATAGACATATCATTTTTTTATGTTTATTATAATTTTCCTCATGATCACATTTTATGATTTCATGATCTTTATATGTTAATCATTTCATTATCCATTTTCATGTATTTCAGTAGATTATGATATATTTATTATTAAACTAAGTCTCATTGATAATGTTTAACCCTTTTTGTTAACATATGTTCACTACTTGTGTATATTTACTCAGTTAAACAAGTTATGATTCGTTACGAAGACATCTTGTTCAGAGTTTAAGGGTTATAAGATGATGGATTTTATGAATTTTATATTTTGATGTTGAAAGATGTAACTAGTTCCCACTAAAACTAATAATTATATTCTTGGATATTGTTTTAATTATGGTCGTTTGTAAAAAGTCTATATATTTATAACTAAATCTTAAAGTGTGGGCCTGAGGAAATTTATTTGGTATTAGAGTAGAGTTTAGTTATTTCATGGAAACTGGATTTTGAAAAGTTTGGTATAAATCCTTAGAAAGATAACCATTAGTCATAAAGTTCTATGTAAAGTATAATTGTTGAGATCAGACAAGGATAAAATTTCCTATACATTTATCTGAACATTTATAAGCAGTAAACCGTTGTTAATTTTTATGATTAAATTTTGGTTCAATAATTTGGATCATGAAATTTTTTTGAGTCACTGATTAGTGAATAATAACGAGTACAAAATTTTAGGAATCATTTTATTTAAACGATTTTAATTTAACTTCATATATTTTTTGTGGTTTGTTTATTTTTTCCCTTCTATTATATTTATAAAATGAATTTATTTTTTTAATGATATTATGATAGAATTTATTTATGAAATTTATTAAATAAGAATTTTTCATTAAGTTTTATGAATTAATAATAATTTGTTTCTCATTTTTTTAAAAATCATGATAAAATGAATTTCATTCTTCATATTTATATTTATTAGGAAATTAATATTGTATCCATTAGTAAAAAAATTGTATACAAACAAAAGAATTATATTATTTTATTAATTATTTTTTACTAAATATATTAATAATCTTTCTCTTACTAAATTCATGATTCATTTTATTCATAGATTTATTTGATAAGTACATTACTCTCATTAATAATTCAGTTTTCATATTAGTTTTTATTTAATAATTTAAAGCTTAAAATCTAATTTTATAAAAATGATGATACGTGTTATGTTAGTCAAATAGTAACATATATCCATAGAATGTAATGTCATAATTTTTAATTTTATATGAAATTTTATGTTCATAATATGGAAAAATATTTTATTAAATTAATTATTTATCACAAAATAATATTTTAAATTCCACTTATAATTTGTTTATAACAAATTTTAATTTTAATAATATGGTTATCAAATTTTATTTTCATCATTTTTTAGAGAAATAAATCATTTTAAAATGTAAGATAACATTTTTAAACTAAACTAATATTATAAAATACTTATTAAAATCATTTAATGATATAATTCGATATATACATAGGGTATTATTATGTTTTAATTTTTAATACAGTTTATAAGGTTTCTATTAGAAACAAATTTGGTCATTGAAAAGGTAATGCAATCCATAGTTTATAATGACTCTGGAAACAAAACTATTTTCTTATGTATGTTTTTAAAAGATCAATTCATCATAATTGGGGGAATATTTTATCAAATAGAAATTTTTTAAATATATAAATAATTAATTATCAGTCATCTAATAATTAATTAATAGTAATAAATATAGATATATCAACTCTTAGTAATATATATTGTCTTTATCCAATATATAATTTATTTTCATGTATTATATGATTTTATTAAAAATAAAATTTAAAATAATTAATATATGATATTTCTAAATGATAATTCCCTTCTATAATAATCACATAAAATTTTTTATGGGGAATGTTTGTTTTTTTCAAGAAAAATTATATTTTAATGAAGAGTGAAAATATAGTTTTTTATTTTACAGTAAATTTTATGACATCATCATGATATAAATATGACATAAAAATTTAAATTATTTTTTTCATTAATAAAAAATTTATTAATGATTAATATTAATAAATTTCAAATAGTATTATTAATTTTGAATCATGTAAATAAGTTTTTAGAAAGTATGTTATAATTTATTTTTTAAAAAAATATATTTCATTTGATACTTTATATAAATTATTTCAATGAGCCATTCGGTTTTGGGTTTGTTTTAATATCTAAGAAATTTTTTAATTAAATAGTAAAGAAATTCATAACAATCAACAGGATCTATAATTATGATCCTATAACATAAGTTCATCAATATTTCATTTGATGATATAACTACCCCATTGGCTATAAAAACACCTATTCTCCACCCATTTCACCTCACTTAAAAAAATGTATTTTTCAAAATATTTAAAGCAAATAAATGTAAACAAATAACTAGAATAATATTTAATTTTCTATTGTAACCAACATAAACTCCTCCAAGGGCTTTAGACAAAATCCAATGTAGGTGACTGAAGATGCAAGGTAAGGGTTCCCTTGTTACACTTTGCTTTCTATTTTTAGATGGTTTTATCCAAATACTCTTGTTAAACTCCACATAATTTGATACAATGATTTAATATCCAGATTATTGACTTATCTTTAACACTCTATCAATGACATATTAACCATTTTCCTTTCATTGAACCCTTTTTCATATGTGGATACTTTTTCAAAATACATGTTTCAAAATCGAATTATTTTCATTTAAATTCTCTTATATCACCTTTTAGTAAAATAAGTAATCATTAAAATTAAGTTAAAAATATATATCTTTAATTATATTATATTTTTATTACTAAATTCAATAATTAATTTGGTTTCCCTCTTCTTTTATAATATTTACAAAAAATCATTCTCCATTTGTCAATTTGTGTTATCTAATTGAAAGATAATGTTAAAAGTAAACAATCAAAGTCAATTTAGTTATCTAAAACAAACTTATAGATAAATGATTTTTTATTTGGAACAATATAGCAGAAAATATTGAACTATTGAACTATGTTACTTCTAAAATTACATCAAAAATTTATTTTGACACTTCTAATGAAAATGAAACCATTTAATAATAGAAATTTATAGTTATAATTATATTAAAAAAATGGTGCTTAAAAACTAAAAAACCTCAAAACATATGATACATGAAATATTAATGTAATAAATGAATTAAAAATGATGATAAATAATTTAAAAGGAATAATATTGACCAATTCAAAAGGAATAAGGTTATGTTATAGTTAAGTAATTAATATTATTTAATCATTCAATAGCTTAGTGTAAATATGAAGCAAGTCATGTCTTTAGGTAAAGGGTATTCTCATCCAAATACTCCATATTATTGTATTTTTTTTCTATTTACTATCCTATATTATATATATAATCACTATATTTTTAAAATCATAAATTTATATTATACATTTATGTTTGATAACTATATTCCTTTTAGTTGATTTGTTGACTTTACTTTACTATTTTGGAAAACTGTGAAACAATTCATTTTAAAATAGATCTATCACATGTTTTTTATTCTATCATTGATTTTAAATAGTTTAATAAACTTATAATAATATAAGGATTAATAAATAAATATTGAAATAATTTATAGATTCAGATAATCTAGTGAATTTTTTAATACTAAAAGTATAATGTTTTCATCTAAAGCGCTATTTTGGAGTAGAACCATCCTATAAGTATATATGGAAGAAATTAATGTATATAATAATATGTATGGTAAAGATTCTAGTGATAACATTTCAACTAAAAATAAATAATGAAAAGTTTTTATTTTGGGATGATTACATAAAAATAAAGCTTCACACCATGTATTAGAAAAAAATCGTACAAATTTAAGAAACATCAAGACAAATTTGAAATTTTTGGGCCATATTGAAGAATTTAATTCTCTTGATTCATGATCACTTTTGTCCAGTGAATATTCTTATTTTGATTGTTTATAATAATAGATACCAGTTTGTGAGTTTTTCAATATAAATCTCTTTGTATATAATTTTTATTTTTTCTATCATGATATCATTTTTGTAAAGAGAAGAAACTAGTAATGTAGTGGTAATATCGAGTTATTAGTTATAGTAGAAGAAGAACAAATCTACTAGATATACAACATGGAAAAACCAATATAATAGTTTTTGTAGCTGGGTAAAATTATGACCAGAATTCTTAAGGGAAAGGGTAAGTAAGATAGGGTTTAGATTCCAAATTTATGAAGAGGAAAATTTTTAACTATTTTTAGCCGAAGATACCTATGATACAATATAAAGATCAACAAATTATATTTTTTTAATTCTTCATTTTCACAATATCTATTTAAATAAATATATAATTGTATAATATATACTCCCTGACTATTTTTTAAACATAATGTATATTTTTAATCTATTTTATAAAATATAGTTTTTTATAAACTTTTGTTAACATTTCTATTAAAAATAAATAACAATTAGTTTTTTTAAATTTCAATTTACTATATTTAATTGATTGGTAATATGAATTAAAAATTTTCATTTTTTACATTAATTTTATCTTTTTGTTTTGTCAATTGTTTTTAATAATACTTTAATCACTAGGGGCTAATCATATTTTTAAAATAAAATAACCTTATAAATTGAGGGCGATGAAAACATATAGTTTAATTCAAACAATATCCACCACCCCACACAAATATTATATTAGTATTACCATAATATATAAAATTATGATTTTATATTTGGTATCAGAGAAGCTTTCTGCAGTTTACACTTATTCTAATACATACATAATTATTAAATCCATATGTTTTTTTACAGTTTCTATGCACCTAAAAAGATTGTATAAAATTCTTTTTGTATTGAATGTTTATTAGTTTGTTCAGAAGATAGTTTAAATCTATAGAGACTAATAATTATTAATTTTAATGATTATGTGTAATAGAGAGATATACTGTAAACTTATATTAAAAACCATAAATTTGGTAATTTTATTATTCTTAATAGAGTGTATAAATTTTTAAAAAAAGATGTTTCCACCTTCAATAGAGAATAAAAATATAATTCTAGTATAATATTACAGTAAAAAATTTATATTTTCCTTTAAATAAATAAATATGTGTTCAAATTTCTTCTTATAGAACCACATGTGGTATAAAGACAAAAAACATTATTGAAACCAAAAGATATATGTTAGGAGTAAACTATCAAGAATTACATTTTACACATAGAGAAACTTTTGATCAAATAATGCATAGTTTAATGAAAATATTTAATTGTTTACAAACATTGGTGGGAATGAATAATATATTTATCTCTTGGTTGAAATAGTTAATGATGTCCAATATAAGGATAAATATTAAAATATAAATTTTATAGATAATAAAAATATTATCAAAAATTAATTCTACAAGGAATAGATCTTTTTGCAGTATGAAATTATATTAAAAAGAGAGTAAGAGAATGTGACAAAAGAATTGAGTTTATTTTATAACTACTAGAAACTCAAATAAAAAAACAATTAAAAAATGTTATCCAATGAATAAAGAATTATTATTTCTAAATGGATTGGATGTGATCCCATATGTGGTTAATATTGTAATCCTTAAGGAAACATGATTAATTATAATAGTTTCTGAAAAAAAAAATTATACTAGGTAATTGAAACATAAAAATTGTACCACTATTCTAATCAATTATGAATTCAGAAAACAAGGACACATTTGACCTAAATATCCTAAGTGAAAATTAAATAAAATTAATCTACTAGGAAGTATTATTATAAGATAAGAATGAAAATATTCAATCACATGGACACCAAGAGTTCTAGTTAAGGTGATAATTCTTCCAAAAGTTCATTTAAAGAATGTGATATTAATAAAAAATTCATTGTAATATATTATAATATTCATAAATTAGACAAATTTATCCACTTAATATTTACTATGGATGTACTCACAAATCAATATCTAGATTATAAATAATTTTACTCTTTATAAATTGATAGTGAGAGTGATGATATTATTGTGACATGTTCAAAAGAAGAAATATTTCCATAGAATGTTGATGTGATGAAAGATAATATTTTTTAATGGGAAACTATATTTACTATACTGGATAGGAAGTATACAAAGTTGAATGAATAATGTACTAATATAAGTTAAAACATCAAAACATTAGAAGAGAATATAATTGAGATAAGAATTTAAAATTAAAATAATCATTAATATTTTGAAAAATATTAATAGAAATATTGCATAACATGGTTTTGATATGAAAGGAAAACCTAATGCTACCAAATTTGATGATTCTAAATAAGAAAATCTAAAATAGAAAAGAGAAAATTAAAAAAGGGTGAGTATTTCTAGGATAACACAGATATGGTAAAACATAAAACAATAATTGAATGATTAAAAAAATATTGTAATTAATGTTACACTTGGTGGAAAATAGTTTTAAACATTGTATAAATTAATAAGAAATTTTAAAACTACATCTAGATTAGTAAAAATAACAGTAGATATTTTCTCTATAAATAATATTTTCTTCTAAATAAATCACCCTTTTGAAGAATGATCTAGAGGGTAGTATATTTTAGAGTTCAATATTTCTTCAATAAAAATAAATTACTTGGAAAACATAGATCAAATTTTTTAATTCATCTATACCCAAAGAGGTCATTCTTCCTAAATATGATTTTATTTGTTTTTAATTTTTGGGCATCAGAATCTAAAAATATATCACCGATGCCTTGAGTATTTATTATTTAAATTTATATAAATATGTGACTATAATATGTTTTTATTATGTTTTAGTTAATAATTTCATTAAGGATGGGGAAACTATATTTTTCTACAAGTTATTATAATTTTCAATTTTTCTAAAGAATATAAACTCTTGAAAAAATTTATAGTACCATATTTGAATGAAGAGATCAAGTCATTTATCAGTGTTATATAAATTCCTAACCTGTTTAGATAATATTTTTTTATCATTAATTTTTTTGAAAATGTTATTTACTCTATCATATTTTCAAAATTTTAATTATATACCAATATTTTATTTTATTTTTTATTAAATTATATATTTTTTTTAAATATTGGTCCCTTACTATAATTTAGTTTTTAAAATTTCAAATTATTTATCATTTAATTTTTTTATATAATTCATGGTTTCTTTTTATCTGAATTCAAAATATTACATAATTACAAGGTTTTTAAAAATTATTTTTTATATTGTAATGTACTAAAAAATTCAAAATTTTTAATAAATCAATTAAAATATTTCTTCCATCATATGTTTTATGTGGGAGATTAAATGAGCCATATTATTGAATGAATCAATGTTGATGATTTGCCATCCTGAAAATTCATTCATAAATAGGTGGGCATATAAAATCATTCGATTCATTAACTTCTAATGGAATCCATGCCTTTGATGTTATAATGGTTATTTATGATCAGCTTATGAATCTCATTTTACATCGAACCTTTATAAACAAGTTTTATTCTATTGATATAGTTACAGAGGGATCCTTAGTGAAATATTGGTTGATTCAGATTAGGTATAAAATTATGAATTTATATCAACGGATCTTTTAACCATCTAGGGTAGGAGGAATCTAGTATCAACTACATATAAGAACAAGATATATTTTATTCTTATAATCAATAAATTTTATGGTTTAGAAAAGTTTACTAATGAATAATGTGTTATTAAAGTATCATTTTTTATTTCATATATATCTTTATTAGGATGTAAGAGAATATTGTAGAGTTATTGGAAAAAATATTTGAGCGATTTTCCCACATTTTCTCCCGTAATATTCTAGAACGTAGAAAAAAATATTAAAATCAGATGCTATGAATCTTATTTTTATTTTAAATAAAACAGTCCATAGTACTGGATATTGAAATCTTAGAGTATGATTTGGTTTTCAATCAATTTTGTAATTCATTTTTTAGATAAAATGAGATAAATTTACAATTAAAATACAAGATGTATATAAATTTATTTTGTGAAATCAAATATGTTAAATTTGGAAAAATTTTGTATTGTTTTATATTCAAGCACTCAATAATAGTATAGATATCATGATTATATTACTTTTTTGAAGAATTTCGACTCTGGATTTGGTTATTCTACTGAATGTATATTATTTGGAGAATTAATCACATCCTAAAAGGAAAAAATAGAAAACTGATAAATGGTGAGAAAATTTCAAGGATGATATTGGTCTTGGATTATAATGAAAGAATTATCAATCAAAAAAAAAATTAATTGCATATGTGTAAGATAATATGTCTAGTGAAGGAATTCATGCAAACCCTAAGAGGAAAACATCTAATGTTTCTTTATTGATAAGGATCCTATGAAGAAACGATAAATTTCAAAGAATGTTTAAATAGTTAATAATGTTTTATTAGAGAATAAGACAGATGAGAAGAAAATTAATTTTTTAAAATGTAATATAGAAGGATCATTAAATAGTAAAATTATATTAAATTAATGAATCAAGAAGATGATTGATACACATAGTGGGTTCAAAAAAAATATGATAATGATCAAAATAACAAAGTGGAAAGTGCAGTTATAAGGACCTTCATTCATTTGAATAAAGGTAATGAAATAGAAATAAATCAAAATTTTAAATAGATGATAGATATAGAGTGGGAATGACAAACTATATCTGAAAGATGAATAATTTATAGATTAATAAAACTATTATATTATGATTAATATACAATGATATTTTCATTATAGAATATATTTAAAAAATTTAATTGAATTTTATTTAAAATTAAAATTAGTTTTTTCTGATGATTCCAAAAAATATCATCTATATCTTTACAATAATAAATTACTAGTAGTCTATCTGTAAAGGTAGCTGAATTTTAGATGTATAATATTCAACATCTAGGTGTTAAGAAAAATTATTCTCATCAATTTAATGTTTCTAAATAATGTTTTTTTCCTATTTTCTTTCCCAATATAAGTTATTTTAAAAAATTTAAATGAAAAAAAATCTGAACATATATTAATAGATTTTATGCATGTAATATAAAAATAATTTGAATAAAAATAAAAACCCAAATCACTGAATGTATCTGTATATGATCAATTATCTCTCAAATATTATTTGAATAAATATATTACGAACACTTATTTACCATTGAATAATGTGTCTTTAAAATTAGGTTTATATGATGACAATTACTACTCATGTACCTCATCATGATCTAATGACTAAACATTTGAAAAATTAAATTCTTATAATGATGATCTAATAAACAAAAATTATTCTTGTCTTAAAATTTCCCAATCATAATATAAATGAAATACTAATAAACCCATTACAAAAGAGAATAATAATAAATGATCATAAAAATCATTACGAAAAATAACTGCTAGATTAATTTATTAGAATGTAGGTGTTTTTTTATTATGAATAGTAAAATGAACTACAATATCATTTTAATCCTTGATATAATTTCTATATTGGTCTTTATAAAAATTTAAATGTTTCATGTTAAAAATCCGATATCCCAAATTTAGTTAATATATTCAGTTGAAAAAATGAAATAATAACTCGAGGAAATAAGAATATAAATTGTAATTTTTTAAAATAAATATTAAATAATCCCAAATATTTGTACATATTAAGTGAATTATTTGAACACTATTAGAGAGAATAATATTTACTTTCATCAAAACTTTATAATCCTTTATAATAAATCAGTTGTTATTGATGATTTTTTTAAATATCTTGAAATAGAATTTGATAGAATTTCTAATTCGATTGAAGAAGTGAAGGACCATACCACAAATTAAATTAATTTTTTTTTTAAAAAATGTATCATAAATTCCTTAAACTGAATCTAACATTTTATGTGTTGATTCATACAATTAGTTCCTGGAATGAAAGATTCACATAGCATGAAGAGTAACTAAAATCCCATGAATTAAGTTTTTTAGTAAAATAATTAGAGATTAAGGATAATCATACATTCATGGAAAAAAATTTATCAAACCATCAAAAGTATGTTAATAATTTAAAATAGATGATTTATTCATAAAATAAAAGGGAATCATTTTTTAAAACATTTAAATACATGTAATATCAAACTATTCTCCACAAAATATTTCTAAATATATATCCAAAATTTTTGTTTCAATATACATTAATACCTGTTTCTTTTACTACTAATTATTATTAATGTTCATCAATTAAAAAGTTATTATGAATGTGACTTAATATATAAATATTTTATTAAATTATACTCTAAACATTTTTTCTATCATTGTCTATATTACAAAAAATTATTTATTTTCAAAGACAACATTTCCCCTATTATTATTTTTGAAATACATAAAATGGGAGTCATATAAAAATGAAATATTTTTCTTAATAATCTTCCAAAAAGAAGATATTATCCAAAAAATTAAAATCATATATATTTATTCTTCTAGGGAGATGATAATCCACCCAATGGAAAAAAATTAAATAAGGTGGTATTCCTAAGGATAATGGTATTGATTGGGTGATAAATTAATTATTTTCTGAAAATATTAATGTTTTTCATAGTGTTTTTGTTTTTAGAACATGGATAGATTGTTGAGTTTTTGAATTAAATAAACATTAGATGTTTTTAATTCCAAAAAAGACTTCATGTTATAATTTATCTAACAGAATGTTGTTATTTTATCTTTGATGTTAATCCCTTTCATGAATTACCAAAAACATAGGGTTTAATTAAAAACTATTTGAGATGATTTCAAAAAATAATATGATCTATCAGATTTAATAATATTTAATGTCTAATATGTTCATCTAAATCACAATAGAGTTTTCGAATTATCTTATCTGTAGACATGTAATGAAGTTAATTCCACATGAAGATAAACATGAAATTTATTTCTAGTACCATAGATACTGACTATAATAAATATTAAAATTTTCAATTGGAGGATATCATATAAATATATCTACACCATGTGTATCATAATCTCAACAAAAAAATTAATTGACCTCATGATCATTCTAAAAGATGTTGATCATCTTTATTATTTGTAATATCTTATTAATTGAGTTCTTCCATTCAATGTAATTTTTTTTGAATGTCACTAATAATATATTTTATTATGTGAGGTTTTACTTGTAAATATCATATTATTTTAGTTTTAGATTTTTTACCAGTATACCCTTTAATTAGATTTTACACCAAGCTTCTTGTAAAGTTTCAGGTAGAAACAGAGCTATCAGTTGTTTTAGAATAGGAAAATTATGATCTAGGAGATCAAAGTACTTCTAATTAAGGAAGAAAGATTCATTATTTTAACTATAATAAGTGAAAACCTTTTGGAAATTTTATATTTAAGGATATCCCCAGACAGTTCATTAAATATATCATTCACTTTGGTCTATATGTGATGTTTTAGAATATCTTTTTAACGGAGTACTTGATTTTATAATGAATACATTTGTCTAAATAATAAACAAAATATTTATTTCTTTTATTAGTTTATGTAATAAAATTTAATTCTATTTATACTAAGATAAAACATTATTAATAATTGTAAATAAACATTTTAATAATTTTCTATTGTAATTATATAATTTATCAATACTATGAAATATCAATTTTCAATCTTTGTTGCCCTAATTTTATTATTCCAGTTTATTTATTGATTATAATATCGATACATTCAATAAGGGAAAATTATTTTTATTTATATTGTTACCTATATTAATTTAAAAATATGAAAATATATAGTTTCCTTTAAAATACAATTCACCACACACACTTTGAATATACTTACCATTCTATATAAAATTATAAACCTACACTTTTTACTTTTCCTCTGTATTCAATGATCATGTCATATATTTATAATAAGGGTTCTTTCGTACACATTTTCATTTATGTTGTTAGTTTCTTTACCACCATTTATCTCTCAATCTATATTTTTTTATAAATTAACTTCATTATGTTATATGATTTAATCATCATCCACTTTCTAGTGATATCCATTCTGTTTTATTTCCTTTTTCATAATTAGCTTATATCAATCCTTATGATGTTCATAAGGAAATATTTTCTAATATATTTTTCCACAATAAAATCATTCTACACAAACACTATTTATTTTCAATGTTCCATTATTATTAAATTTAGTAATTAAAAAAATAAAAATCAATTTCTTAATATTTTAAAAATTATTTCTGAAAGTGATTAATTTCACTAGTTTAAAACTAAAATCTCTAAATGTTTTTAAAACACTTTTCAAGATTTCATTTTCATTTCACTCAATATTTTTATCAATAATATTTTTTAATTTTTTTTACATTATATTGTATAATCATTATTCAGTTTAAAAATAGCATTTTTATATATTTATGTGCTTTCATAAGAATCAAATTTTATTTATTTATTTAATCATCATGCAGAAACTAAAAAATTATTTTAATATTTTTTTGTATATATTATCATATAAAGAGTTTCCAAACATATAAAAACTCATTCATATTAAAATATATGTCAATTTCTTATATTTAGTTTCCTGGAATGTTATGTTTTTTATAAATTGTTTTTACACCAAAATATTTCATTATCAAACTCCCCATGTTCATATATCTTTGTTGTGGAAAATCTCAACCATTTCTAGAGTTGTCTCGGGATGGCTTACATGTACTCTATTTTCATATGTTGACTAATTTTATATCGGTTATTACCTCATTTTTTTCATTGGGTGAGATTCGAGAAAAAGATTAAATGAAGAGAGTTGTGCATGGTTAGTATATGGTTAGAGAAAATCATGTGCCTCGACCCAACAAACTACGCATCCATGGATAATTGTGATTTTCATAGTTGGTTCACCATTTTTCAAATTGTGTTCTCTATTAGAAGTAACTATTAAATCCCAATAAAATTATTGCATGGTTTTGTCACATGATTAAGATAAATTGTGCACCCTTTCCCATCAAACCATGTTGCACAATTTAATTAAGCTAAAAATTAGATTTTTAATCACATGAACCCGCATTTTGTTCTCTTAATGACCCCCATTATATCCTTTACATTTTGTCATAATTTTGGAGCTTCATGTATATAATATGAGCCATAAAAATATCCATTTATCATGATTTGAATAAAATATCAATGATCTACACCCCTCTGATTTATATAAATCTATCTTGGTTAGTTTCCGTTCAACTCCCTTTCCACTCTACTTCTTTAAAAGAATTCATTCTTTATTTGGGTTAGATCTATTCCCATCTTTAAGATCTTGATCTATTATTGTAGATCTAGATATAGACTTAGGAGATCATAAAATATTGAATATTGATTTAGGTAATAGATCTAGAACTCATCATAGGGCTTTACTCCCATAATGTTCTCGGGATATTCTTTGGGAATTTGATTGTTGATGAATACAGGTATGTGGAAAAATATTCAAATCCCATAGTCTAGATTTTGATTATGTGTATGAAATATTTTATTTTCTATAGTTTTTTTAAATTTAATTTTCAGATTTATTTAATTATTTTGGATAATTAATTAGTGATGAAATTATAAAAATACGGGATCGGGGACAATTATTGTGGAATTAATTATGAGATATTGGATTGTTGAATTAGATAATTAATTTTTGAATTAATTATGAGATATTGGATCGTTGAATTAGATAATTAATTTTGAAATTAACTATGAGATATTGGGATCCTGAAATATATAATTGATCATTGAAATAATTTTGAGATATTGGAATTGATGAAATGAAATTAATTAGTAATTGAATTAATTAATTAAAAGTATTTGATTAAGTAATTGTCGAGTTAATTAATGGTATGAGTGTGATTCATTAATAGTAATAATAATTAATAGGATTATTTTGATAAGAGGATTAATATTTATTGTTCATGAATGATGTGATATTATGATATTGTGATATTGTGATATTATTATATAGTGATATATGTGATATATGTCAGATTGATTTATAAACATGTGTTGGACCTAGAGTGACACTCCAAATACCCATAGAATTAAAATTAAATGTATGATAAATTTAATGTCATATGGTATGATTCTCCAAATACCCATGTTGTGTGGGACACTGACAAACGCTTTAATTAGCCATGATGTGTGTGACATGGACTGATGCTCCCAATAATCCTGGGCACTGGACATAACATTCTATCATGAAATAGTGGTAGAAGACTATTGTACCAATTATCTATATCATGAATTGAAATTAAATGGATAATGAAATACCATTTTTTAAATGAATTGTGAATTGATAATCTGAAGGATCATACTTTGGCATGGGTTGAAGCATGTAGTGAGGTTCGGGTGTCCTCAGGAACCTGATGGTTTATATGGTTAATTGAAGAATAAATGAAATTGTGATGATTTTTTACTTATTCATTATAATTATTAAGTTTTAATACTGTATACACTGTAATAGAATGGATATTTTATTAGATGTCATTGGTGGTGGCCTACTGATTTGTGCCCACACCCAACTTGGGCTTCCTAATCGGTACCTGAATATATTCCATGGTTATAAAAAATATTAATGGAAAATTCCCTATGTTAGATAACTAATTTGGTAATGGATCATCGATGAAGGAACTAGATGTGGTTTATGACCCACTTGGGAGTTTTCAGTGCCTTTACATTTCAGTTGTATTTTGACATTGGGAATAAACTTTAGCATCACATGTTTATTGTTATGTTTTGATATTGTATTTCTATTTTTGGGTTATCTTATGAAACATGTGTTGTTTTTTTTATGGTTATATATTATTCAGTTATTATATCTTATATTCAAATGTTGTGCTAAATCAAAAAGTGATTATAGTCTCTTCATGACTGATAATAGACCCTTGCATCTAGTTGGAATACTCTAGCATGAGGGGAGGCATGCCTGAGGTCATGTGAGCAATTGTCTTGGGGCATCGGAGTGTGGAACCAGATCCATGAAATTACAACGTGGTATTAAAGATTCATTATTTTTTCATACTATTTATGAAATCTAGATTGAAGAATATGATGAGTCAAGATATGGTCATGAACTTGTGTTTGGGAGATTCATACCCATGTATGGGGAAAACCCAAGTACCCATGTTGGGATTTCTATTATTGTTTTTCTTTTATTATTTTGATACTTTTTTCACCATCAGTGGCACAATTGTTGGGGGAAGTGATTATTGTTTTGGATATTTTTTAGATATTATGAGTTTTGACTCATGGCCAGGTAAGGCATTAGAGTCAAGTATATGTGTAACATTCTAGGAACTCTGAATTATTTTGTACCATGTATAATTTTTGGCACACGTGAGAAAACAAGTTTTGGTTATATTGTTTAACATGATTTTTTTTCATTGAACGTGAAATTTAATTAAATAGGATTCCTAATATGATGTTGAATATGGAAAAAAAGATAAAATATGTTAATAGTGGGAATCTAATAAAATCTGAATAATTAGAATGTTTTTACCGGTGTTAACCAGGAACTAGGTTTGTGATTATTAAGGGTAAGGATAACCCCTTGGTTTTTCTTGTATGGCATGGGTTGGGGAAAATAATTGTTCTAACTTCTTTTGATTTTTCCTTATTATGTAAATGTGATAAAGTTGTATTATGATTTTGAAGACACCTGATTGGAATTAAAGAGACATGCCTTCATTATGATGCTTGTTGAGAGAATGACAGTAGAATATGGCTGGATATTTCCACCAGTAGGGCAATCCAAGGCACTGATAGTGCTAGTTGAGGAATTATGAAAGAAAATTTGAGATAAAATTTTTTTATTCATGAAATTCCTAGAAATATTTTTAGGCCTGGTTTTGATAAGGAAGCCTAATATGGTGAGATAGTTTCAGTTACATCACCCTCTAATTTTTATGCCAGAGGGTGGACCCGAATAAGGCTTCTGAAGGAGGAAAAAAAATTGTTGTACAATGATGATGTTAAACATTTGAGATCATAGTGTTTAGTTATAATAACATTATCTAATGTAGTGTGATGTATAGTGGCAAGAACGATAGAGCAGTTAGGAAAGATATCACATGATTAATTTTCAACAAGTTTGGTAGGTTAGTAAACATTCAGAAACATTATCCCTGACCACCAGTAGAGTGTTGAGGCTATGGTAAAATGGGAAATATATAGAGGATATTCAAAAAATGAAGAAAATGGTATGAGATAGAAGATCTAAAATAGTGTTGATAAAGATTCGTCTACCCCAAATTAGTGTGGGGGTTAGAGTTCTACTATCTGAGGTGGTTAATTTATTGGAGGTGGTGTGTCTTTGTCAGATCACCAAATTAGTAGAGAGGAGATTCTCATGGAAGTAAATTTATAGCATAGAGAAGAGGTTTGAGATTGTTATAGGCCATTCATACTCACATAGGGATAGTAGTTTGGGACCATCAATTGTCAAAGATACTATTCTTATAGCATTTACATTAGATAGTTCTTTATTTGATACTAGTTCCTCTCATTCTGTTATTAATACAAAAAATATTATTTGTTTGAGTTTTTGAGTGGAGTATTTATTCGGGGTTATGATGATAGATAACATGATGGGAGTATGGTCAAAATACATCTCTTTGTTCACGAGGTGTTATCTCAATGTTTGGGAGTATTGTATTCTATGGTATCTATATATCCTAGACATGATAGTGTGTGACTTGATTTTGGGAATGGATAGGCTAGTATGATACTGATCCAATGTAGATTTTTGATACAAGAGAGTGAAATTTATATCACTTCAGGTTGAAAACAATATTCATCTTGAATAGTGGGGTATATAGGTAGGCCCATAAATGAAACTTACTTAGCAACTAAGAGAGCTCTTTGCCTAAGTATATAGATTATTACTACATGAAGGAGGTGAGATTAATTATGTGTTTCAAAATGTACTCTATAGGTTTGGGTATGTGTTTTATGAAAACTTATTAGGGACTTCACCTAAGATAGTTGTAGAATTCAATATTGGGATCATGTTGGGATCTATTCCAATTTTAATTACACCATATTGAATGGAATCGATAGATATTCAAGATCTCATGACTCTGTTAGAGGGCCCATAGGACAAAGGATTAATCAATTGTAGTACGATGCCTTGGGGTTCACTAGTGTTGTTTTCTAAGAAGGCATATGAGACTATATGCTTGTGTGTTGAATACCAAAAGTTGAATCTGATGAATTTGAACGAACGATATCATCTTCCATGTACCAATAATATAATTGATAAATTCAAGGGATCCTGGTCCTTCCTATATTGATTCGAGATCAAGGTTTTATCATCAAAGAGTTTAGATATATGATTTACTAACAACATATTTAAGAAGCAACTATTGAATTTACGAGTCATTCATAAATCAATTTTTCCTGATTAATGAACCAAAAAAATTATGCCTTTAATGATCAGAATAATTAATCTATAATTAGATAAATTTTTTGTAGTGTCTTTGGATGATATCTTGGTGTAAACCAAGACACACGACGATTAATCCCAACATCTTGACAGTATTTTGAGTATACTAAGAGATCATCAGTTATACGAATATATATATATATATATATATCAATTTTGGATTGATTATGTAATATTTTTTGGTATTATCATTTGAGAGGAACGTGTTTTTAGGGTCCCATTGAAATTATAGCCATATTTATATTAGGAGAAGCCTAATAATTTTTCTGATATCCATAGCATGCTAGGGTTACATTGATATTATCAAAAGTTCATCCAAGTGTTTTCTAAATTGTAATTCCCACTTAGGGTCTGATGAAATAATGGATTATGTTTGGGTTATTAGAAACATGGTAGAATACATTCTATGAGATAAAGAGTTGATTGAATTCGATAGATATATTGATCCTACCAGATCCAGGTTAGGAGAAAAGAGTGTATTGTGATTCTATTGTGATCAGAGTTGTAGGTGTGCCAATGCAGGGAGATCAAGTTGTGGCATATGTGTCTTGTTATTTAATGAAAAATGAATAGAATTTTCCAATAATTAAACACATGTTAGTATCATTTGTTTATGCCTTGAATTTAAATGCATTATGTATTGGGTGAAATATTTATGGTGTATATAGATCATAAGAGTTTTATGTACATATTTTAATAGTGATAAATTAGTCTCCCACAATGTAGATGGGTTGTGTATCTATAGTAATCTTATTTTAAGATAGCATATATTCCTATGAATGTAAATTGTGTGGATATTCCATTGAGTAGGGAAACATCAAATTATGATATTCAAGAGTCTAGTGTTGAGTGGAGGATAATGATTCTACTAGATGTGATGCATGTGGAATTTCTAGAGAGTCAGGATCAGATAAATGTCGTATCAATTTCTATGGATTATACACTTTTATGTGGATTAGAGACAAGAAGTATGAAAAAAGGGTTAATGAACTTGAGATAAATCATTGAAGGTGAAAGGTCACTGAAAGAGCGATGTCTTGGGCACCCTAAAATGATTAATGTGATTTTTGGGTACTTAGGTGCAGAAGAGTGGCTGACCAAGGTCATCTCTCAAAGGAGGAAGTAGATTTAAAACAAATTTTTTAAGGAATTATAGAAATAAAATAAAATAGAATAAAATTAATACTTGAAAGGAAGGGGGTGGTTGTGTATAGTTTATAAAACTTGAAGAAGTTTACTGGAAGAAGATTTCATTTTTTTGTTTTTAATTTTGAAATGAAGTTTGATTAAAAGACACAACAAGAAGATGTTTTTTTAGAAAATATTTTAAAAGGTGTAATCAATCTAACTATACCACTTAATTAACTTATTAATCATTATCATTTAAACCAATATCCACTTAATTATGATCCCTTAATTTGTTAAATCCCAAACCCTACGAGAATTAACTTTACCATGAAGATGATGTGAATTTAACCTTAGGCTAACTTCGGAACATTCAATCGCAGCACCCTACTTTAATTGATTTATAATATTAGCTTATGGTCAGTGGTAAATTAAGACACATATCCATTCTAGAAATGTGGATTAATTGTGCTTAAGGATTATATTTTAACTCTACAAATTTATCCCGTATGGTCTTGTATTACAGATTAATATCGTTCTCTCACAATTTACATAAAATCCCGACCTCACGTATTTTTGTGTTAATTGGTCAATTGCTTTCATAGTTTCTTAATATTTAAAAACCCAATTCATGGATCATATTAAGTTAATTACATTAGCTCAATGATTCAAATTAATTAAATGAAGAGGGTAGAAGATAGAATAATCACTAAAAACTACTCTTCCATGGGCGGTGTCATCATCGTGGGGACATTTTTCATGAGCAAAGGATTGAAAGGGTAGAATCCAATTTCGTCTCAACTCTTGATTCCAACCAAATTAATAAGATTAATAGAAGAAGAAAAGGGAATAATACAGAAGGTTATTTGAAGAAAAATTCAAGATACAAACATGAAAGAAAAGAAATACAAAGAGGAGGTGGGAGAGGAGAGCCTTTTTGGATGAGAGGTTTTCACAAAGGATTACTTCTTACAAGAGTTGTAAGGGGATATTAAGAGACACCCTTTAGGACACACATTACCAAAGCCTCTACCAGCCCTCCCAAAGAGTTAAAACCCCCTTTAAATAGAGTTTGTGATAGTTACGGTTACATAACCTTTTATGTGTGAAATGAAAATCTCGACCAAATATTTTATTCTAAGTTTCACCCCTAGTTGATCACAAAAAAGCGTGAATTGACCATCCTTCTATAAATATGATTTTTTTCGAATAAGGTTCCCAAGCATTCCTTAAAATTTGGGCTCAATCCAAGCCTGAATAAAGAAGATATTTCCCAAATACAGAACCCATGTCTATTCTATCGAGTCCAACCCACCATTGGATTAATGGCTCATTTACTCCATCCAAATGCACTTTTTAGCTCTATTGTCCTGAATTAAAGATGTAAAAAATTATGTTAGGAACACTGTTACCAAATTTAATTTTCAAATAATAAATATAAAAATATTTATCTTCGAAATACTACAGCGCACTATAAAGGGTAAAACTGGAAATTTCATAAAATTTTCAAATGAATGATCAAATCCCAAATATTTTATAAATAAACATATTTAAAAAAATGTGAGGAATTTATATCATTTATTATCACTAAAATATTCAACATAATAGTATTTTATCAACTCCCT
This sequence comes from Viscum album, assembly GCA_963277665.1. Taxonomy (NCBI): domain Eukaryota; kingdom Viridiplantae; phylum Streptophyta; class Magnoliopsida; order Santalales; family Viscaceae; genus Viscum; species Viscum album. The sequence continues at coordinate 543,306,003 of OY728148.1, forward strand.
CACACTTACCCTTTTGCACTCCTGGGAAAAACCTCATGTCTAGTAAACATCAATATCAAATCAAAACCAATTTTAAAACACATATCCTTGAGATCATAGAATTACACACCAAGAAACAAAATATATCATGCCTCATAAAAAAACATAATTTAAGATCTCTATTTATATCATTAAATATATTTCCACTTCATTTATCCTCCCATGCACAAAACACTTACCTCGCTTGAATTTTCTCTCATCACACAAATATCATTTTTTTGCAATGTCTTTCTCATCCAAACTCATACAAGGGTCACCATAGGCTTGATAAATTCTTACATCACCACCCAATGTAAGTCAAGGACCTATGTTTATCATGAGGAATTTTCAAGGTTGTTCTGTGGCTTTCGGTTGTTATGATTAAGATGTGAAAAACTCTAAGGCTAAATGAGGAGGGCTTGACTCTTTTTCAAGCAAAATTGCATTAATTTAATTTTCACATAAATATGGTCTCCTCCTTAATCCCCATAGTATCAATTCAGCTCCATTATCATGAAAAGTCATGAAAAGTTTACACCATTCATCATTTCAGCATCAAAATTTTTAATCTTCTCAAACATGATTTTCTTGAAAGCTCCAGATATGCACAACTTTCCACCTCAATTAGAAGCTCTAGAAAAGGTACAACTTCACTTGTCATGAAAGCTCCAGAAAAGGCACATCTTTTAATATAATGAATTTCATCAGTAGGAAACACATCTCTTCAGAATTTAATTTTCCACCCAAAGTATCGCAGAATGTGGTAGCACAACACAACATAGCTTCCCCCACACTTAAGCTCTACTAGATTATGCAATTTCACTTCATGAGTTGGTTGGATAGGGAAAATTGTCTTGTATTGTGGCTACTCTAACAGGTTGTGAATGGATTCTAAGGTCTAAAATGATTAAATGTTCAAGGTAGGCCATTATAAAAATGGATTCTTTGAAATTGGGGCTTTAATACCAAACAAATGCCTCAATAATTTAAACATAAGTACCTCATACCCTCATGTTTTGATAGGAATAGATAAAATTCTGGTTAAATCAACCATGGTTTGGTTCTCTCAAGAAGTGAGGTGAATGTAAAGAATATGAAAATAATGGTTCCGAAGACTCACAGGAAAGTGATTTCAAATATAAAGATAGTGAAATGTGGCATGGGATTCAAAATTCAGTGTTATTTTCATGAAATTAATAAATATTTGAACATGAAACAAAGTCATTTCAGCATTAATTTAAGCTTAGCTTCAAGGGATAAATTGTTTCACTCATTGATAGGCATTTCAAAATTTTTATGAGAATCATTTCAGCTCAAAAATTTCAAATACTCAAAGAAAATTGAAAAAATAAACACACAAAATTTGAAAAAAACACACAATATTTTTTGTTTTTTTAATCCGGAAAACAATTGAAATTACTAAACTAAAAGGTTACCTCCCCCACACTTAAAATATTTCATTGTCCTCAATGTGAACCCATGAGATGATATATGCAACTGAAATTCTGAATTTTTAAATATGAAAAATAATATAAAATTAAAAGGGTTAGGAATAGCCTGATGAGATCAAGTGATGATGGAGTCATGCAGTGTGTTAAAATCCACTACATTAGTAGTAAGTCCCTCAATGTATCTCTTCAAACATTTCCCATTGACTGTAAAACTCCTTATAGTGTCCTCTTGTTTGACCTCCACTACACCATAAGGAAAAACATTAGACACAATATAAGGACCTAACCATCTGGAATGCAACTTTCCAGGCATCAGCTTCAGTCATGAACTATAGAGAAGGACTATCTCTCCAACATGAAACTACTTTTGTTGGATAATTATATCATGAGATGATTTTGATATTTTCTTGTAGATCCTTGAGTTCTCATATGAAGACAATCTAATCTCCTCAAGCTCTTGAATTTTTATCTTCCATTGGATTCCATCTTGGGCTAAAGCCATGTTGCATTTCTTTATAGACCAATAAGCTTGATGCGCAACTTCCACAGGGAGATGACGTGCTTTTCCAAAAACAATCCAAAATGGGGACATACCAATGGGTGTCTTGTGTGCTGTCTAATAAGCCCACAATACATCATCCATGTTCTTTCTCCAATCCTTCCTATTTGGCTGCACGGTTTTCTCCAAGATTTGTTTCAACTCACGATTTGAAACCTTAGCCTGGCCATTTGTTTGAGGGTGGTATGGTGTTGATGTTTTGTGTGTCACCCCATACTTTTAAATGAGGGAATCAAAATTCCTATTGCAAAAGTCTGTCCCTTGGTCACTGATGATGGCCTTTAGTACTCCAAACCTATAGAAAATTTGAGCCTTGACAAAAACCACTACAACATGAGAATCGTCAGTCCTGGTGGCCTTGGACTCCACCCATTTACTCACATAATCAACAACAACCAAAATATATATAAATCCAAATGAACTATCAAAATGACTCATAAAATAAATGCCCCATACATAAAAAATCTCACAGAATAGTATAGGTTGTTAGGGCATCTCATGTCTCCTAGAAATATTCCCTGTGTGCTGGAAACGAGAGCATGACTTACAAAACACATGGGCATCATGGAATAAACTAGGATAATATAATACAGAGTCCAAAACATTCCTAGCTGTCTGTTGGGGTCCAATTTGTTCACCATAATAAAGTGTATGAGAAGAATTCAAAACAGACTCAAACTCATTATAGGGAACACACCTCCTAATGACTTGGACACTACACATGTGCCATAGGTAAGGATCATCCCACACATAAAACCTAGAATCACTTTTTAATTTTTGGACTTGATGTTTCTTTAAATTTGGAGGGATTTTAGAGGTAACAAGGTAGTTCACTAAATTAGCATACCAAGGATGCGTACCTGAGATGGAATAAAGATGCTCATCGGGAAAAGTTTCCCGAAGTGGTACCTGGTCCAAGGTGTCATCCTCTAGTGTGTGAGTAAGCCTACTCATGTGGTCTGCCACCAAATTATGTGACCCCTTCTTGTCCTTTATCTCAAGGTCAAACTCTTGAAGAATGAGCATCCAACGGATAAGTCATGGCATTGCATCTGGCTTCTATAGGAGGTACCTCAAAGCTACATGGTTAGAAAAAAACTACTTTAGAGCCCAATAAATATGAACATAATTTATCTAAAGCAAATATGATAGCAAGAAACTCCTTTTCTATAGTTGTGTAATTTGATAGGGCTGAATAACTGTCCTCGATGCATATGCAATCACATGTGAACGTCCATCCACCCTCTGAGATAAGACAGCTCCAACCGCGAATTTGGAGGCGTCACACATAAGCTCAAAAGGAATCTCCCACTGTGGGGTTTTTATGATAAATGGAGTGGTCAGAAGTTGTTTTAGCTCATCAAATGAATTCCTGCAAGAAACATCAAACACAAAATCAGAATCCTTTTGAAGTAATCTTGACATAGCAAGAGCAATCTTACTAAAATCCATGATGAAGCACCGATAAAATCCCACATGCCCTAGGAAATATCTAACATCACATGCACATGAAGGATATGGTAAGGATGAAATAATATCAACCTTTGATCTATCAACCTGTATCCCATGTTTTAACACTACATGCCCTAAGACAATTCCATGCTCTACCATGAAATGTCACTTTTCAAATTTCAAGACCAGATTCTTCTCAAAACAACTATTCAACACCCTTCCCAAACTAATTAGAACATCATGAAATGAAGACCCATACACTATAAAATCATCCATAAATACCTCCATGTAGCTCTAAATAAAATCATAAGAAATACTCATCATGCATCTTTGGATGGTACCTGGGTCATCGCAAAGTCCAAATAGCATCCTCCGGTAGGAAAATGTGCCAAAGGGATAGCTGAATGTTGTGTTAAATTGATCCTCTAGAGATATAGGAACCTAAAAATATCCAAGAAATCCATCCAGGAAACAGTAGTGTGTTTTTTTAGCTAGTATCTTAAGCATTTGATCAATAAATGGGAGGGGAAATGATCCTTGTGAATGGATTGATTTAGTTTCCTATAATCAATACACACACGCCAACTATTTTGCACCCCCATTATAACTAACTAATCTTTCTCATTTTTAACAATAGTAACACCACTCTTATTAGGAACAACCTGAATAGGACTTACCCACTGAGAATATGAAATGGAAAAGATTATACCTACCTCGAGAAATTTCTCAACTTCTTTTTTAACATCTTCCAGGATGGTGGGGGTGATTCACCTTTATGGTTGCCTCACAGGTTCATCCCCATCCTCCAAGAGAATCATATGCATGCAAATGGAGGGGATAATACCTGATATGTCAGCCAAGGTCCACCCAATCGCCTTGATTTTCTCGCTCAAAATATTCAAAATATTTTCTTCATGTTCAAAACGGATATTTTTAGCAATGATAATAGGTAATTTCTCACCACATAACAAGTATGAGTATTTTAAATTTGGTGTTAATGGTTTGAGTTCCAGTGTAGGGGGTGGTGTATGGATGGAAACATATAAGGGACTGAAATATGTGCACAAAGAGCATCAGTATCAGAATAGAAATATTCACAATCAAAGAATAAAGCATCAAATCCATCAGCATACTCAATAGCCACGTCATAATTAGAGTTCACATGATCAAAATCAGAATATGATTCCATTTAAAAATCAAATCTTAGAGAGTCTTGTTCCTTTGAAACAGGTGTGGAAGTACCCTTAGTCATCAAACTAGGACCAATACAAATAATCTCCCTAAGCATAGGACAATCCAATTCCATGGTGTTTTTACTTAGTGGTTCAAAATGGGAGATAACAAATGCAGAATGATCCTCTTAGGGGTACTTCATGGAGTCCATAACATTAAATATCACAAATTAATCTCTGAACTCCATGGAATGTTTACCCTCATTGACATTTATTATAGTTTTTTCAGTTTTGAAGAAGGGTCTACCTAAGATTATGGGAGCATGGGAACTTACCTAATCTTCCTCCGTGTTATGCACATAGAAATCTGCAGGGACGATCATGTCTCTTACCTGACAAGTACATCCTCAAGGACTCCCACTGGATATGTTGTAGCTCTATTTTCCAACTGCACCACTACTCTTATTGTCTTCAACTCACCAACTTGCAAGGAAGAGAATACATAGTGAGGCATTTCATTTATTGAAGCTCTTAAATCACAAAGATCATAATAGAAGCTTAACTCCCCTATGGTACATGGGATGGTGAATATCCCAGGGTCCTTGCACTTTGATGACATTGCTAGAGTTGGTGTAATGAGTGCTGAGACATTCCATCCAAGGTTGAACCTCTCATTTCCCTTGAGCCCTCTTCGATTGGTGCAGAGTTATTTTAATAATATGGTATACCTTGGGATTTTCTTAATAGATTCATGTAGAGGAATGTTGATCTCCACATGCTTGAATATGTCCAAAACCTTCTTTTGCATTACTTCTTCAGCCATCTCCTTGGATTGAACTACCCTGTTTGGAAAAGGAAGGGGTTTAGGAGCAACATCACCAACCTTTTTCTTACCTTTATCTTTCTCCTTGGATTTCTCATCAGTTGGTATGGAATGCGGCTTCTCTGGAGTAGAGGTGAATCCTATTGTGATGGTAGGTACAGATGTATCTTTCATTAGCTTCCCACTTCTCAATGCTATGGCACTAACATTCCCCTTTGGATTTGGAGTGGGTTGGGAAGGTAGATTTCCGGAATTCTTACTTATAAGTTCATGGAGGGCGGTGGAAATCTGGCTCATTTGAGTCTTCAACTCCCTCAACTCTAAACTTTGACTCTTCAGCTCAATCTGTTCATTATGAAAAATTTGCTTCAAAAGATCATCAGTATTAGTATCTACCTTATGTTGGGGATTCCCTTGTTGTTGGCTTGTTTATGCTTGGGCTTCAAATCTTCTTTGGGGTTGTTGGAAACCCTGCTAGTAAGGCGTAAGCTATTGAAAGTTCTGTTGAAAAGGTGGCCTTTGTGGTTGTCCAGAGCCATACCTCATGTCCAATTTATCTTTCCACCGTTGGTTGTATGTTGGAGAAAATGAATCAAACTTCTTTTGGGGATATGGTTGTTGTCGCTGCTGAAATGGTCTCCCTAAGATTACTGATGTGCAATCCTCTGTCTCTTGTTGTTGTGGGCAACAGTCAGTTGGGTGTCTTGTCTTAGTGAAAATGCCACAAGGCCTTGAAGGAGGGGGTAGAGATGTCTTTTTTCCAATGAAATTTGCCTCACCATAGTTGTCAATTCATCTAACGTGGTATCAATCAAATGACTCTCAAGAGAAGGACTTACCTGATGTACTCCCCTAACTTGTGGTGTACCTATATTGCCAAATTGTTGGGAGTTTTGGGAAATTATGTCAATCAATGCATGTGCAGCTACTGGTGTCTTGTCCACCAATGCCCCTCCTACTGTGGCATCCACCATGCTCCTCTCCATGGGTGTGATTCCTTCATAGAAGTATTTAATGAGGAGTTGCTCACTGATTTGGTGATGCGGACAGCTTGCACAAAAATTCTTGAATCGCTCCCAGTACTCATACATTGACTCCCCTTAGGATTGCTTGAGCCCCGAGATCTCCTTTCAAATGGATGTGGTCCTTGATATAGGGAAAAATCTCTGTAAGAAAAGATGTTTCAAATCGTTCCCACATGTTACGTCTTCAGGTTTTAAATAGTACATCCAATCCTTTTCAGATCCATCAAGTGAGAATGGGAATGCTCTTAATTTTATTTGGTCTTCAGATACATTTCCAGGATTTAAGGTTGTGCAAACCACATTAAATTCCTTAAGTTGTTTGTTGTGATCCTCACCAGATAAGTCATGAAACTTTGGAAGAAGGTGAATTAATCCAGATTTCAATTCAAAGTCTGATTCGAGGTTCAGGTATGCAATACAATTTGGTTGATAGTTAATATCTGCTGCAGTCAATTCCCAAATGGTTCTATTTAGCTCATCGTTATTATTTTTAGAAATGGTTCTTCTTTTATGTTTAAATTTTAATTTCTTCCAATTTCAATGTTTCTAGAAGAGATGAATTCTCCAATTGGTTGAATATTGAAACATCCCGTAGACTGAGACTGTCTGATTCGAGCTCGAATTCTACATTCAATCTCAGGGTCAAGATCTATGAGATCCTCAAGATTAGTTCATGTCATAAACAAAAAAATAAAAATAGGAAAAGTGGACCATTAGATAAAATTAGACGTTTGAGTTGATGGTACAAAATGAAAGAAGATTATGAAAAAAACGAAAACCTGAGAAATGGGAAAGATGAAAGAGAGAGGTGAAGAAAATAATAAAATAAAAAATAAAATAAATACCTCTAAACTGTTGAATAAATTATGTTCCTCCCCTGAAATAGCACCATTTTGAAATAGATCTATTGTGGGAGCCCTCAAATGATTAATGTTATTTTTGGGTACCTTGGTGCAGCAGAGTGGCTGACCATGGTCGTCTCTCAAATTATGAAATAGATTTAAAACAACTTTTTAAAGGTATTATAGAAATAATATAAAAGAGAATAAAAATACTACTTGAAAGGATGGGGGTGGTTTTGTATAGTTTATAAAACTTGATGATGTTTTCTGGAAGAAGATTGCATTTTTTTTATTTTAATTTTGAAATGAAGTTTGATTAAAAAGACACAACAAGAAGATGTTTTTTAGAAAATATTTTAAAAGGTGTAATCGATATAACTCTACCTCTTCATTAACATATTAATTATTATCATTTAAATCAATATCCACTTAATTATGATCCCTTAATTTGTTAAATCTCGAACCCAACGAGAATTAACATTACCACGAAGAAGATGTGAATTTAACCCTAGGATAACTTCGAAACATTAAATCACAGCACCCTATGTTTATTGATGTTCTAAGATTAGCTTATGGTAAGTGGTAAATTAAGACACATATCCATTCTGGAAATGATGATGAATTGTGTTTAGGGATTATATTTGAACTCTACGAATTTATCTCGTATGGTCTTGTATTACTGAATAAGATCGTGTTCTCACAATTTACACAAAATCCCGACCTCTCGTGTTTTGGTGTTAATTGTTCATTTGATTGCTTAGTTTATTTATATTTAAAAAAAATTCATGGATCATATTTAGTGAATTACAGTAGCTCAATGATTCAATATAATTAAATGAAGAAGGTAGAAGATAGATCAATCACTAAAACTACTCATCAATGGGCAGTGTGGTCATTGTGGAGAAGTTTTGGATGAGCAATGGATTGAAAGTATAGAACCCAATCTCATCTACAATCTTGATTCAAACCTAATTAAGATGATTAAGAGAGGAATAAAAGGGAATTATACAGAAGATTATTTGATGAAAAATTCAAGATACAAACATTAATGAAATGAAATACATAGAGGAGGTGGGAGAGGAGAGACTTTTGGGAAGAGATGTTTTCACAAAGTCTTTCTTATTCCAATAGTTGTAAGGGGATCTCAAGAGACACCCATTCAGCCACAACTTTCCAAATCCTCGGCCAGCCATCCAAAAGAGTTAAAACCCTCTTTAAATAGAGTTTGTGAGGGCTAGGGTTACATAACTCTTTAGGAGTTAAATGAAAAACTCGGCCAAATATTTTATTCCATGTTTCACAGCCTAGTTGACCTCAAAAACCGTTAATTGACCATCCTTCCATAAATATTATTTGTTCCAAACTTGGCCCAGATATTTCCTCAAAATCTGGGATCAATCCAAGCTTAGATGAAGAATATATGGCCCACATACAGAACCCATGTCCATTCTGCCAAGTCCAGCCCACCATTAGATTAATGGCCCATTTACTCCATCCAAATGCACTTTTTAGATCTAGTGTCCTGAATAAAATTTGTATAAATTTAAGTTAGGAACACTGTTAAAAAATTTCACATTCGAATAATAAATATAAAATATTTATCTTCGAAATACTACAGTGCACTATAAAGGGTAAAACTGAAATTTTCACAAAATATACAAATGAATGATCAAATCCCAAATATTTTATAAATAAACATATTTAACACAATGTGAGGAAATTATATCATTTATTATCACTAAAATATTCAACAAAATAGTATTTCATCAGTCAACTTCTTATTGAAGCATAGAAGAGGATGATATCTTCTATGTTAAGAATCAAGTTGGGTTTACAAGTATGCGAGAAGATCTAATGTGGCTATTTCATGCCTCTAAGGGGGTGGTACATTCAAGAAAGACCGAAATGTATTGTGATCTAAGATGATAGTTTTGGTGGTCATTGATGAAAATAGAGATAATATTATTCATGACATGATATTACATATTTCAATAGGTGATGGTTGGGCATCAATAACCTGGAGGGTTACTATAGTTGTTGCCAATGATTGACCAGAAGTTGTACGATGTGACCATGGGCTTTGTTATGGGTTGCCCAAGGATTCCTCAGAAGAATTATTTTTTTTTTGTTTTTTTGGAAATATTTACGAAGTTAGATCATTTATTACCTATATATGAGACATTCTCAGTGGATAATCTGGGATATTTGTTTTGGACAGTAGATATCCTTTCTGCACAGGGTTCCATGGACTATATATTCACACTATGATTCATATATTACTTCATACATATGGATTGGATTACATAAGGCTCAGGGTACACAAGTTCAATTGAGTATGAATTTTCAACCAATGAAAGATTGGAAGTCAAAGTGTAATATACAGGTTCTTAAGGATATGCTCTGAGAATGTGCCATCGACATTGTCGGGACTTGGGAGAAGCACCTAGCCCCTATGGAGTGTTCATATTAAGAAACTCATGGGTGATATATACTAATGGAATCATAGAACACACATTATGGTAGGCCAGGAAGATCCCCTCTATTCTAGATAGAGGATGTTGAGTAAATGTTTTTGGGACCCAGTCTCATGAAGGAGATGTTAGAGTAGGTACAATTTATTCAGAAATGTGTGCCTACAGCTTAGAGTATACACTATTCAAATACTGAAAGATGATGATATTACCTATAGATTGTTGAGGGGAGTCGTGTATTACTTCGAGGGTCTCCAAAGTTGTCTCACCAATGGATATGGAGATAGGGTAATCTAGATCCCCGGATTATTGGAACTTTTGAAAGTGTTGAAAGAATCAGGCCGGAGGTGTTCAGGATTTCTCTTCCACATAGATATAGTGTTTAGCCCAATGTTTTCAATGTATTAAACCTTTGATAGTAACACCCCAAAACATATAATTTTATAGACATGGATTATATTAATATTTTGATAGATATGTCCTTTTAAAATTGTATGGTATATGTGTTGGATCATAGTGATAAATTTTTTCAGGAAAAGACCATGTTGATTGTTCATGTATTGTCGATTCCTAGGGATGTGAAAAAGAAATAATGTGAAAGTCAATTGCATATAATTTCTCTATGGCCTAATCTTTTTTACATGGAATACTATATATTCTTGGGAGTGTGGCTCAAGGATGGCCTATTATAAGGGTGGGAGATTATAAGATCATGACCCTTTATATAGTTTCCTTGGGCTAATTTATAGATACTATTTTACCATGTGTTGATTATTTTCTTCATTGGGTTTTACATTGGGGATTTTTTGGTGACTTTTGTGAAAAAATTGAATGGAATATGGATATCCACAATTGGCCCATGATTAGACAAAACTATGTGCCCCAACCTAGTAAACCATGCATCCCTTGATAGTGTGAATTTTCATAGTTGATGCATTGATTTTCAAAATATGGGCCCTCTTAGTAGTAAGAATAATTCCCCTAAAAAAGAAAGTCATAGTTCAAGATCATGGTTTGGAAAAAATGTGTTCTAAAACTGGAAAAGTATTTTTTTCTATTTAATTCCCTAGAAAGATAGATTTTTAATTACCTAAACCACCATTTCAATCCCTAATCAACCCCCATTAAAACCAATATGATGTATCAAAAATTTTTGTACCTCTTTGATTGTCTCCAAGCCTTATTGACATCCATTATTCATTATTGAAGAACCAAATAAAAATCCATACCTCTCCTAATAAGATAATTCTATCCCAGTTATATTCAATTCCATCACTTTGTCCAATCTCTTTCTTTAAGGGAAATTATTTTTTGTTTTGTTAAGATTTGTACCTTGATTTTTTATTTAGATACAGGATTTTAGATCAAGATATATAATTAATAGATATTGAATTTTAAATTCTTGATTTTGTTAATATATATGGATCTCATCCCACACCGTTACTCCACTGGTTTTTTTTGGATTTTTGTTGTGTGTTTATTAAACGATTAATCAAATTTGGAGGTATAATATTTAATTCTTATAGTATGGATTTGGATTAACTAAATGAAAAATGTACAATTACTTTTGTTTTTTTTCAATTCAATTTCATAATTTAATTAATTAATTCGGTCAATTAATTAATGATAGAATTGTGAAATAATGAGATTATGGGTAATTTTTTAGAATTTAATTAGAAGATATTGGATTATTAAATTAGACAATTAATTTTAGAATTTATTATTATATATTGGATCATTCAATAAGATAATTAATTTTGGAATTTATTTTTTTATATTAAGTTTGTAGATAATATAATTAACCATTGAATTAATTATGAGATAATGGAATTGTTGAAATGGATTTTATTAATTATTGAATTAATTAATAGAATGGATGTGAATAAATAATTTTGGAATCAATTAATTCTATCATTGTAGATAAATAATTGTTTGATTAAATAATGTGTTTATTTGGATAATAATACTAATGTTGATTGATTTTCATTGATGTGATATAGTGATATTGTGATATATGTGATATGGGTGATATATGTGAAATTGAATGATAAATGAGTTTGGGACAAGACCTTATACTACCAATACCCATAGAATGTAAAATAACTAGATTTCCAAATTGTATGGGAAATGGAATGATGCTTCAAATACCCATTATGCGTGGAAAACTGACTGATGATCCAAATTAACATGATTTGTGAGATCTGGACTGATGCTCAAAATACTCATAGGGTTCTAGACATTGCAGTCCACAACCATAATAGCGGCACTGGACTATGGTTCCAATTATCCATATCAAAAATTTAAATGAAATCGATAATTAAATCCCATTTTTTTAATTAATTGTTAATTAATTATGTGAAATGTGTATACTCTGGCACAAACTGATGCAAGTCTTATTCTTTGAGTGTCCTCGAGAACATAGTTGTTTATATGGTTAAATAATGAATATATGATAATGTTATAATTATTTAAATATTCATTGTACCTATTTATTTATATGAATTTATACACAATTATATACTATATTCTATTTTTGATACTGTAGGTGGTGGCCTACAAAGTTGTACTCACACCCTACTCGGGTGCCTTAATCGGTACCCAAATATATTTTAATCTTGATATGATTTTAATAGATTTATGATAGTTTTCACATTCATTTTGTGCATATATATGTAAATATATAATTATTACAGTTATTATGGCCAAAATTATATAATCCTCCATTGATTTTGGTAGTGTTTCATATTTTAGGGGATCTTCATATTATGTGTTATGCATGGGTTCAATGTAGTAAGTTTTACCAAAAATCATAGGGATATGATCTGGACATATTATTCCATTATCTTATGTAAATTTGGAGGTTATCCTAATTCATATGATTTGAATGTCTTATTAGTTAATAATTAAAAATTATTATGATATCAGATTCTTTTATATATATATATATATATGAAACATTATTACCTATAGGCCCATGGTTCTTGATTATTTTCTCATGATTACCCGTCCTTATTCCCTAATACATGTTACGCATTCATGATCAAACACTATCAATCTACATCTCTATTCAATGGTTTATGATTATGATATTATTCATCATGATGAATTCTTTTGTTATTTCATCATATTATACAATTAATAATTTATTTTATTCATGATCATATACATCAATTTATTATGATCTATTAGTAATTCAACTATATATCATTGATAATATTTTACCCCATACAGTGTGTCTTAGCTCAGAAGATTCATGTGTGTCCCCATTTCACTAGGTGATCATAGGTGAAAAAGATACTTTAAATACTTTATATGGGTTTTAATAATTTCATTGTGTTTTTAGGTTGATGATATTATATATTCTTAGTTCCCAAATACACAAAACATTAGATTAAATATTTGGTAGTAATTAAAATTATGTGTCCATATTATGTATGTTTCATACTATAATCAGATGTCTAGGTATGAGGTATTTGATGAATTCTCTCTCAAGACAACCAATGGTATTCCAAAAGAGTTCATTGGTCCCCTTACATTTTGGAATTTTTAATAATCATTTTTTTATTACTCTCTCTTGTGTTGTGTGTGATACCACTATGTAATGAGATTAGTCTTACTATGAGGGCTTTAAACTGTAGGGTACTCAAGAACCCTTATACGTGGTGAATCATGTTGAAAGTTGAATTCATATTCTATTTTCAATTTCAAATTCTTATTCTTTTTACTTCATTATCTTATTTTCTTATTTGATGGAACTTTATTCAACTGTTGATTAATTTTTCACATCATCACACCCATGTAGAAATATAATTTCAAGGAACATAGATGTTTTACATATTTCACCTATAATAGAATACTCCCATCATTATTCAACGATACTAAATCCATGAAATCTCGTTATTATTTTTGGATAAAAATTTTATTTGGTCACTATTTTATAAGGCTCACTATAAGTACAATATTTCTGGGATGATGTCATTACATACAAAGGATTATAGTATATTAATGGTTTAGGGGTAACATACATATTCTAAATTTTCAATTACTCTTCAAATAATTTTCACACTACATTAGTGAAGGTATTAGTTTATAGGCTCATATATTTATTCTTTGTTTTTTGAAATGAGATTACCTTCAATAATAGATATTGAAATATGAATTGAAAAATATCAGATAGTGATGATTTAGTAAATAAAAAATGATACTTCCAATTCTATTTTGGATGTGAATATCCCATTATATATATATTTGAAACAAGGATTATTTTTTGTTATTTTATATAGTCATAATTCAAAAAAATTAGATAATACGAAATGAATAGATATTTGGTGAAATATACTTTTTTAATAAATTAAATGTTTTCAATATTTTTCATTACACACATCACTGATTTTATCATTCATTACACACATATCCATGTTAATATTTCATTACACATAACACTATGTTTATCATGGATGACACATAATGTTTATATTAACCTATGCTAAATTCAAAAATGATTTTAAATACAATGTGTCATACAATTAAAATATAATTATTTAATATGAGGGTTATCACATGGATAATGGAATGGAAGGTATAAATAAGATTACTTATATTAAAAACTAATATGGTTCAAATAAGTTTATATAATTAGATCCTTGGTGACTAATTAATTATAAATGAAAATAACAACCCTTCAAAATAAAATGATTTTTTATGAAAATCTCTTTTTTGTGCGCAAACATGTTTTATGTCAATAAATTAAATAAATAAAATTTAATTATTTATTTAAAAAAATTTATATATAATGTATTCAATAATAATTTCAATATTTCATTTATTTCTTTCTTGATAACTAATAATAATATATCTAACTTTATGCTTAAAAATTGAATTTTTCAAAAAAACTGTTTTTCCAATTTTGAGATCTTGTTTTAAAATTATTACGTTCAACAATTAAAATTTTTAATTTAAAAATAAATTTAAATATTCATTAAAACAGTATATTATGTGGAATTTTTTATAATTTTTAATGTAGATAGCTCTTTCAATGATTTTTGAAACATAATACTTTTTATTATGAATTTTTGTTATCATAATTCATTTTAAAATATAAATAATTATTATAATTTTGAGGTAAATTTTTTCTATTTTATATATATTAATACTAATTATTTCAACATAATCAATTTCATATTTAATTTATATGTGAAAATATAATAATCTTTTAAGGATTTTTTTATTAGAAAACTGATAACTCATATCGTTTACATGATTAGATTTAAATTAATTTTTCCCAATTATATGAATGGAAATTATTAAAATAGATATATAATTTTTAATCAGAATAATTTTTATTATATAATTTGGTTAATTTAATTTTTTACCATAATAAATATTGACAATACTAAAAATTATTTATCTCGATTATGGAAAAAATTTATTTACTAGGGGATAAACATAATATATAGTGGTTAAAAATGACAAAAAATATAAAATTCCCATTTTATTGACATATATTTACATTAAATCATATATGTTTTAAAAATTTCAATTTTGGATCCTTTTGAAATGTGAAAAATGGGGTTACACCTTATTATGATAAAAAATTACAAGTGTGCCACCCACCCCACTTATAAAAGTCCACACAACTCTCATCTTCTATTCACACATCCAAAACCATGTGGTTTGGTAAATAACATATCAATTAAATTCTTTAATTACATCATATCATCATAGAATAATTATTATGTTCATTAATTAAACCTAAGAATCCTTTTGGTGAAAATAAAAAAGAATTTTTCTACCGAAGTGGTTATGTCCCTAAGTAAGCATTCTATTATATTTCTCTATCTACATCTTCCAGTTAATATTCAAAAAATTATTATATAATATCCTATGTGTATTCCATATTCTATTTTTTATTGTGTTAATAAAATATCCAAAACACTTCTTCTCATCAACTGAGTGGGTTACGAAATCATCAGTTATGTGTTTGGAGGTCTACCACATCGTGAAATGATGTTATTTGTTTTCCATGATAACCTCTCACTGGTGGATATAATGATGGATTTAATATTTATATAGGATATTTATAATATTATTGTTCTTATTTAATCATAATATATATTTTTCTTTCTTACCATCAATACTATGGGGAAGCAATAATGCCATTCGTGTATGCATCAGACTACTACCTCGCGAATCGTTGTAATTAGTACACACATTGCAAGGAAGGTAATATAGATTGTTTTAATGAAAATTTGTGATAAATATAATGATATTTTTTCTAAAAGGATAATATATTATGTAATATTCCTTCTTCATTTTCATCTACAAACTGGAAACCACATTCATGTGTACGTACGAGATACTATCTTCATGAATGCTGTATTTTATTTTCTATCACTAACATTTATCGATCACTATAAATACATTAATGTTGAATATATATGATATTTAATTCAGGTATAAACTATTATAGTATATGTATCCATGGTAAAATTATGAGAAACAAATATAAAATATCAAAGCATACAAAAAAAACAATGTAGTTATTATCTGAAATGTGAAATTAACATCAAATTGTTAATAAACTGGTAATAAAAGGTCATGAGTAAATCATATATGGTATGATATATATATGTATCAATATATAATTTATACATAATAATATAATAAATATTTTATAGTATATTTAAATTTGGAGTAAGTAACATGACACTTATGGTATGGTATTTCCATATCACTTTTATTTTGTGTGAGACACATGCCATATTCACCATTTGTTTATTTAATGTTGGTTGTATTATTCCTATGAGTTTATTTTACGATTCTTATCCTCAAAATTATTATTATTTAAATATAAATTTTAGGATATATCAATCATAGGTTTTATTGTATAAAATTCAGAAAAGTGGATGTGGGTTTAAGGATACAATCCCATCATTTTTCAGGATTATATATGTTTACGTTTCTGATGATGAAATATTAGGACCCATATCTAAATAAGAAAATGAACATTATTATCAACTATTTTTTTCATTGGAAGACATGTTTTCCCATCATTTTATCACTTTATGAATTCAAGAGATCAAATGTATTAATTTCAATGAAAACCAACATTATATCTCCCTGTGAATGAATAAATATTTTCTCTAAAATCACATTTACTATAATTGTTTTAAAAATATATTTATTTCCTCTAGTTTATTTTAATTTCATTTTAACATATGTTTTATCTTTTTACAAAAATAATTGATTGTAATTTTCGTGAGTTTTTCCAAACAATGCATGTTTGGATTTTAATGTAAAATCGAAAGAAATGTTCATTTTAATTTGTATATCCTCAATGGTATTTTACACCTTCATGACCAAATAATTATTTTAGATATTAAATAATAATTTTAAAATTTTATATTAAATGAAAATGATATACATTTTTTAAAATTTATGTTTTAAAATGATTTTTTCAAGGTGGAGATGATATTTCCTTCAAGAAATGTTTTAAGTGAATTTTAAAGATTCATTTATAAGTTTATAAGGAAATTTATAAATAAAAGTATTTTGAAAATTTTTTATGTTTTAAAAAGACTATTTCAAAGTGGAAAGCTAATTTTCCTTGATAAATGATACAAGTGATTTTTCAAAATCATTTTCCATCTATGATAACATCATGTTATGTCACTTATTCATTAATTAATATAATGTTGGATGATATAATGATTATTTTTTCTCTAGATGGTTAGATTTTAAGTTAATGAAATGTTTGTGAAATGTGTTTATTTTTTAGGAGTTATACTATGGTGAATTTATAAGATGCTTATGAATTACATTTTCCGTACACTGGTTTTGATGTAATAAAATGATGGATGTTTTATGATTTTATTACACACATATGTATGGTTTTATTTATGATATTGGTGTAACATATATCTCACTCCAATTCAGTGATTAATTCATTCTAACTCATTACATAACAATGGTAATCAAGTCAATGGTCTTGATCCACTAGGAGAAACATGTGCATCATGGACCACATTTGGAAATAAGTGATAATTTATGATTCACTATGATGGTAGTATTGGAATTTAACCCTGAAATATGAAATTATTTTTCTATATTTATGATGGTTACATGCTTTTATAAAATGATATTACTGTTTATGACTGATTTATGATGATTTCTCACTTCTATGGGCCATGTTTTCTAAATTGAGAATGCTTTATTCCATGAATCATGATTGTGATCTATGAGAGGTCAGGTATGAACATAATAAGTTATGTTCATGATTAAATAAACTTATGATTATCTTATTATTTCATATGATCAGAGATTGATATCTCCTTATTTTACCCTTACTAAGAATCTAAACTCACCCTTTCTTGTGTTTTCTACCACAAGATATATATAATGTTGAGGTTGGGTATGTATAAGAGGAGTACTATGTGATAATATCATTTTGGTAGATGTTTAATATCATTTATAATATTATAAGATCATGTTTCCTGTCTACAAAAAAACAAAACTATTATCATCCTCATGTGTCTCTCTATGGAATGAATTTAATATTCATCTAAAAATATGTGATATTTATCAATAAATTTCATGATATATATTTGGAATCAATGAAAAGTTTTATTAAATATTCAGATATTTTGGTAAGGGAAACATTAGTGAGACACGTAGGGATGTGCCTAATTACATGTCTAAATATATATCAAGGTACATCTCTAAGGATATGTATATGTATAATTATAATTATATGAAAAAATACATTAATTTTGGTGAAGAATATAGAAAAGAGTTTCTAAGAAATTGCATCCATGACTAGATACTACATTTGGATTGGATATATCCTAGAGGCACATAAGTGTAATAAATCTAAAAATGTCTAAATGAGATGAATTTAATTGTCACCTAGTGCATGAAATTTGGCTTTTTTCTAAGATAGTTTGACACACATAGGGGATAGAATATGGAAATTCCAAAAATAATTATAAACCATCATGAAGGAATTAAATAATGACCATTAATGTCCTATGTTAAGCCTAAGGTGTCATTGAATTGATATAAGGTTTTATTATTTTGACATCATATAAATAATGTTTCAAGATTATGTGGTTTTCCACTATGATTTGTGTTTATCATACAATTCTGATTTATTATTATCTATGGATATAATGTGAACTAACTGAGAAAATACAATGTTTGATAAAAAATCATGGATTGTATTCTTGATAAACGAAATGTTATGTGTGCTAGAATTTAAAATCTTGTTGTTACACTCAAAAAAAATTTCCAATCTATGAATCATTCGGGGATTCAAATGATTAATGGTGGGAAAAGGTTTTTTATTTATTTATGACATAATATCCATGTTATTTTACTAGTTCAACTAATCCAATAGTTTCCTAGAAATGGAAAAGTACTAATAAAAATATTTTGTTATTTAGTGTTTGGAGAATGAAAAAAATGGAATTTTTTTTCAATTTTAAGGAGAAGTAGATCAGAGGGGGAATATTTTTAATAACATGATGAAACAAGAAGGAAATTAATATATTGAAGTGAATATTTTAAGGAAATATTTCTCAGTATCTATATCACTCATATTATTTTAAAAAATACTGTAATGATATTAGATGAACATAATAAACATTATGATAAATATATTTGTAACAATGATTCAAATTTGAGATGACTCTCAAGGTAAGCATCAAGTTTAATCATCATTCATGAAATAAAAAATTAGTCAAAAATTTGGTTCCCAAAAACAATGTAATATAAAGGCTTTCCCATTAATAGACTTTATAAGTTATGAAGATGTTGTTTGATATTTACGTAATGTAGAAATACAAATTTGATATTCAAATTATTCCTATGGTTTTGATAATAAATAATAATATAGAGTATCATTAAAACTCCAATGGTGATAAAAATTCCATCCATATTCAATCCATAAATGTGGGTAAATTAATAAAGGAAATTTCATATATGGAACTCGGATGTTATTTTAATGTGGAACAATTGGTTATAAAGTACTTGAATGATGAAATATGATAATGAGTTGGTTAATGAAATTTATGATAATATTATGACAACTAATGCACCTCCCTTACTCTTGTGTTTCAAGTTCATGATGTTCGATAATTATGCGAATAAATTTCCAAATATGAGGGTTGATGTTGATGATAAACCACAACAATCTCTAATGAAAGTGGGAAATGGGAAATATTATGTAATCCTAATGGATGAAGTGAGTCATGATATTTAGGGAAAAATTATCCTCTCTTCATTGTATTGTAATTTCATTTTTTTTATAAATAATCCTTATGAAAATATTATGGTTCATCCTTTAGTAAAAAATTTTGTTATTATATCAATCTTCTTGGATTCTAGGATAACAACATAATATTTCAAATTCTATCTGTACAAGGATAAACCTAGGATTCCAATGAAATTTTTTTTTGTATAAGATAAGAGAACATATATTCAATAATTGTAGAATGGCCTTTTGTATGTGTATATATATCCATGCAATATTAACTTAAATGTTATAGATATCATCATCGGTTTTTGAGTTTATGTATATTTATAACATCAAGGTCATTAACCCCCATTTTGTGGTTTTATGTGGTGGGGGATTATTTATATTGATGTTATTTAAAGATACTTTTATGGAAATTAATCTCTTTGGTTTTTTTATATTTTTGTGAAAAATAAATTAAGGGTGAATTCCTTTACAATTTTTGGGCTTACGATTAATGGTAATGGTAGCCTTTAGGATTTATCGTATCTTCGATATTTAGGTAATTAGGGATTTTAGTCGATCACATTATGAAGTCATCATACATCATTTCTATTGGAGATGATTTATATTTGAATTCCATTACCATTATATATATTAAAGAGCATGTAAGGTTTCATAGAGTACCATAATCAATTGTATCTAATCATGATCCAAATTATTCTTTTTTTTCAATGTGTTATCTGAGATCTGGATATAGTGTTGAGTTTCGAGTCTATGTATAATCCTCAATCAAATGGCCAGTACAAGATGATATTTGAAAACCTAGATGAGATGTTATGATCTTATTCTTAGGAATTAAATGGTGGTTTGGATCAACAACATTCACTAGTTGAGTTTTATTTCAACTATTTCTTTCACATGATAATTTCGATGTTTCTTTATGAAGACCATTATTGATTAAAGTGTACACATCAAACATATAATAATTAAATTGAAGAAAGAAGGATATCGTAGCCTAAAAAAGATGATGATATGGCATAGAAGGTTATATCCAATCAACAACACATAAAGAAAACATAAAGTTGATAGAAATATTATGTCGATAATTGTTGATGTGTTCTAGAAGATTATGTTACTGAGTATGTATTTTGTAATGTATCGGTTTCGGAAGCTACCTAGTGTCACCCCGTACCCTTTTGGTCACATGGCCTCAAGCACATTTCCCCAAACGCCAGAGGCTGCTGACTAGTAGCGAGGGTCTTGGGTGTGATAGTGAGGAAACTATGACATCATTGGAAGAGTACAAGTCGGATGTAAACAACGCAATAAAGCAAAAGCAGTAAATATCCAACAACAGTAAATAGTAGAAGACTGAAATAATAAAAAACTAGAGCACACACACACACATATATATATATATATATGATTCATGATACATGTGACTAGGAAAGCATCCAAACAAGTCACAATGCTAGAAATAAAAACAGTGCTAAACCAAAGTACAAAAGAAAAAGATAAACAAATACTCAGCCTCACAAGCCTAAGCTTAGTCTCATGCTCTGCATTTTCACAGCAAGTCATGTACCTAAAGTAGAAAGGCACATTCCCTTATCTATACCTATAGCAATATAATCTATTTGGGCCAAAAAGCATGACCCAAACAGGGTGTGGGACTAAATCCTGGTAGGCAACCACCTGATGATCTATGCTGAACAGTTAGTGTATATATGGTTGGTAAAAGTACAGAAAATAGAAAACAAGAATGAACTCGGTAGTAAACAATCCATAGTTTTAATATCAAGCAACCATTGAAACAAATAGCTAACACAAATAGGAAACCCACTGGGAAGTTATCACTACCATCCCCTTTGGTCCTACGTAATAAGTAAAAGCAACACTCTGGGTAGTACACCAGGCCTAAGACATGTGATTATGTATATAAAGACTCTCTAAGGAAGCAATCACAGACAATTTCCCTTATAGTGTAAGGTAGTCATGAACTCTCTGAGGAAAAAAACAGTCATTTACCATTTTATCCCCATGGTCAAGGACTCTCTAAGGAAGCTCACCCAGTTAATTCCCCTTATTTCCCAGGTCGTTCAAAGACTCTCTGAGAATGCTCACTCGGTCAATCAACTTTATAGTATAGAGTAATCAAGGTAATTCAATGTAAAATAAAGACTCTATAAGGAGGCTCGCACGGTCCATTCCTCTTATAGTCTAATGTTCTCAATGTCTCTATGGGGAAGCTCACTTGGTCAACTCCCTTTATAGCCTACTACACCATGTTCTCACGACCATTTGAATGTCAACGAGCATATCCATGCAAAATGGAAAAATTAAACCTACATAAATACTTGGCTAACTAGTATACATCATATTAAGAAATTTCAGAATACAATCTCTCCATCCTAGAGTAACAGGCTTAGAAAACAGGCAAGGCAGCCAAACTGGCTAAACGGGACCAAACAACCATAAACAGAACTTGCATGGTCAATACATTCAAAGAAGAGAAATCAACCCAATTCATAACCAAATAACCTCAACACAAACATGTGAGCATGGCAGGAAATCGTTACGGGTAAAACTGTAAACACACAATACCCCGTTCAAGGTTATTAGTGGAATTTTCAAATACTACTCAAAGACTTCGAACGGAAAGTTACAAACCACCAACCATGACATTAAGAGATTGATATATGTTATCCTCGAAGTTTGATTCACCCAATAACGCTAAATATCGATGTGATTCCAATTCAACTGACGGAGATTGATTCATGGGATGGACGAACTCTTGGGGGTTCGTCAATGATCCACAAACGTACGGAGCTCTCGGTCGAACAGAACCTAAAATAAGAGAGCTCTGGATATTAGATGTGACCCCAGTGCGTTTAATGAAAAAAAATGAAAGTACACGACATGTAAATTTTAAGTACACGGTGTGTACTCGCTGTTTCCGTACTCCGCATTAAGTGGCCTCCAAGTCACTCCCATGTGGTCGTGTGTGTGGATACTACACGGCTAGCAAACGAACTCCTATGATAAAGATGTTCACGGCATGTACTCATAGTGTACACGTAGTGAACTTATAGAATTTCCATAATTTCCTCTTCTTGAAAAAAATGACCTAAAAATGAAACAAAATAAATGAAAATAAGGTCCGAGTTCTTAAAAACTTCCCCAATTAAAGAAATTTGTCCCTGAATTTCCCTAGAAAATTGTAGATGAAGAAACCTCGAACAGTTCCGACCACTATTCTCGTACATCAGCCTCCCTCTCCCAATTTTCATCCTGTACTCACCCATGCTACCATAGCACTCGTACCAGAGGAATAGACCGGAAACTAAAAAATCATTGTACTATGATAAAAATACCAGATAGGATGCTCCTCGAATGATGAATCCACATAGAGCTCAACCTGGTCAGGTAGAAGGTCATGGGATGGATCTAAAAAGAAATGTCGAAGCTGAGAAACGTGGAAGATTTCATGCATATCTCGGTACCTCTGAGGTAACTGCAACTGATAGGCAACTGTCCAAACTCTCTCTAACAACTCAAATGGAAAGACGTACCTCAGTGAAGGCTTACCCTATCTCTTAATCCTTATATGTCTTATCCTTGGTGCGGCATTCAAGAAATCCTTATCCTTGACCTCAAACTCTAGTGGTTGTCTCCTTTGATCACCATAAGAATTTTATCGAGACTGTGTAGTATCCATTCTCTTCTAAATCATCTTTATCTACTCTGTGGTCTCCTAGAAAAGACGATGTCCCAGCATAGCTTCCTCTACTACCTCCAGCCAACATAAGGGTGATCGTCATGGCCTACAATACAAAGCCTCATAACGTGTCATCATTATAGTTTCATGGAAACTATTATTGTAGGAAAACTCCACAAGAGGTTTATGCTTCTCCCATGAACCTCTAAAATCTAGGATTCATGCATGAAGCATGTCTTCTAGCACCTGAATCATATGCTCATACTGGCTTATATCCGGGGGTGGTAATCTATACTCAAATGTACATGTGTACTCAATGCCTTCTAAAGCCCCTTCGAGACCCGATAAGTAAAACAAGAATCCTTTTTTGGAACAATGGAGTATGGATCTCCATGTAGACCTACAGTCTCACAGATGTAAAAACGTCCGAGCTAATCGACACTAAATGTCTCTTTGATCGGAAAGAAGTGATTATCTTTTGTGAGTCTATCATTGACAGCCCATACGACATCATTTCCTCGAGGTGACCTCGGTAAACCTATCACAAAATCCATTGCGACATCATTCCACTTCCACTTGGTAATATGTAACTATTGTAAGAGCCCTAATGGACACTGATACTTCAGCATTCACTTGCTGACAGGTGGAACACCTCATTATGAAACTAACCACATCTTTCTTCATACTTGTCCACCAATACTGGTGGTGAATATCATGATACATCTTGGTGACACCAAGATGGACTACCCAAACTGTATAATGAAGGTCCTACATCAGATCTTCGATTATGTCAGTTGGCTCCCATAAATTCCCCTAGAAACTCAGGATCTTATCCACACCTATGGTCCATCCAATAATAGGGTCCTCTCCTAATACATTATCCCTTAGGACTAAGCCTTCATAATCTGATATCTTCCTAATTCGAACTCGATCAAAAAGATTCTAGGTAACAACTACATATGATAGAAAATTCTACCCCTGTTTTTCGTGCACCACCAAATGCATCTTAGAGAATATACCCCTATGTTTCCACTCACTGCTGGCCTCCGGAACTGCATGTACCTGATTCATCCTGCTCAGCGCATCAGCCACTACATTGCCTGTCCCATGAATATAGGCAAGCACAATGTCAAAGAACTGTAGGTACTCAACCTACCATCATTGTCTCAAATTCAGATCTCACTAAGTGAAGATGTACTTGAGACACTTGTGGTTAGTGAAAATCACAAAATTCTATCCCATAAGATAATGTCTCTAATAGTGTAAGGCATGAACAACCCCAGCCAACTCGATATCATGCATCGGGTAGTTTCCATCGTGTCACTACAACTGGTGAGACACGTACACAATACCTCCATCTCTCTGCATAAGTAGAGCTCCCACCCCGATACCTGATGCATCACAGTACACATTATAGCTCATTACCATCTCTGACAAGACTAAAATTGGTGCTAACGTCAACCTCCCCTTCAGCTCCAAAATGGATGACTCAAATGAATCTGACCACAATAACCTCACACCCTTCTTAGTCAAACCTATCAATGGTGTTGTTAAGTGTGATAATTCTTATATGAAGTGTCTGTAGTATCCAAAAAGTTCTATAAAACACTGCACCTCAAATACGTTCTTCGTCGTTTCCCAGTAAAATACTGCTCTCATATTCTCTGGGTCGACTGATACTCCTGTCTCTGAGATCACATGACCCAAGAAGTGACTCTGATACATCCAAAAGTGGATTTTGAAATATTAGAATATAATTGATTCTCTCTCAGTGTACTCAAAATGATTTCAAGATTTTTTGCATGGTCATTTCAAGTGTGAGAGTACACGATGATATCGTCTATGGAAACAACCATGAATAAATCCATGTATGGATGGAACACTCAATACATAAGTGCCTTGAATATTTCAGGAATGTTCGTGAGACCAAACTACATAACCATGTACTCGTACAGACCATACCTACTCTGGAAGGCTGTAAGTAGTATATCTGATGTTATAACGCATAAATGATAATAACTGGACCTCAATTAAATCATTTAGAACACCTGAGCTCCTTGAAACTAATCAAAGAGATCATCAATCCTTGGAAATGGATATCGGTTATTGACCATTAACTAGTTCAAATTATAACAATCCACTCAAATCCTAAGGGTAATGTCTGCCTTCTTCGAAAACAGGACATGCGAATCCCAAGGAGAATTTCTGTGTCAGATGATACCCTTTTCCAATAACTCCTCCAATTGTTTCCTGAGATCCTGCAACACTGGTGTAGCCATCCTATAAGAAGGAATGGACACCAGTTCCTCTCTTTGTACAAGCTCAATAGAATAGTCAACCACACGCTATAGAGGAAAACCTGAAAATACATCTGGAAGGACACCTATGAAATGATACACCACTAGAGGAAAGTCTAACTATGATGTCACCTGATCATATTGATACAGAATAGAAATATGTGTTGTATATCTTCCGAACCCCTGATGTTCTAGACCTGCTCTACTGGTCTGGACACCCCATTCACCCTTATGAAGGAATGATATGCACTCTCTTGATGTGAAACTCACCCTACGGTGATAGTAGTCGATGACTATCTAGAAGGGAACCAACCAGTCTATTCAATGAATGACATAATGTTCTATCATCTCTATGATATAGAGGTCCCATGGAAAGTGACACCCACCAACCTCAAGAGGGAACTCCTTGCACTGATGTACACTCGTCATCCTAGTCCCCAACAGAGTGTCAAGAGTCAGGATATCAGAAGAAGAAAAGATGTAGAGACCAAGTCTCTCTACAACAGCTATAGATATAATGATATAGGAATCCCATGTATTGAAAAGAAAAAAAAGCTAATACTGGGGATAATAAGATTGTACCTCAAACTGGAGAAGGTCCGGGATCCTTCTTCTGTTGGGTCTACTCCACTGCAAAATTCTGGCCTGCAATGCGGCCCTGTGACCCTTTCTAACCACTCTAAGCTGATCCACCCTGCTGTCACTGAAGAATCAGTGACTGGATACCCCAGCCACAACCTCCACCTTTGCTCGAACAACCAGAAAAACTCTATTTCCCTGACTACTGTGAAACTGGTGGTGCTACTCTTAAACATTGAGTAATTGAAGAACCCCCATCACCAGCTGATGTTGAGAAAATATGAAAGAAGTGTTGAAGATGACCCATCATGCCGCACGATCGGCACTCCACTGGGTCTCTCGGGCAATGTGGCCTCGTATACCTGATCCTCCCACACTGGTAGCATACCACCTGGCTTCTAGAAGATGCATCCCACCTACTCTAATCTCATCATAAAATCTATTTGTGGTGCTTCCTACTATTAGTAGGAGGAATACTAACTTTGGATGCCGAACCGCCCTGGCTCACAGCTCCATAATCCCTTAGACTATGCTTTGTGATGAGCGCCTGGTTGACGATAGAGGATATCGATTTCAACCTGATGATGTTCAGGTATGATCAGATATCCTGCCTCAGACCATCCTCAATCTTCCATGCAATGAATAACTCATCACGTCCTGGAATAGGTGTGAAATAATGCAGCATAGTGAAATGAGAGGAATACTAAATAATTGAATGAGTACCCTGCTCCAGGCTCATGTACTCTCGAACTCGATCAGCCCTCAGGGTCTTTAGATAGATGTAATCATAGAAGACATGATGAAACTCATCCCACTCTATGTTCTGCTGGTGTCCCACCTATGAGATCACATCCCACCACCTCCTGGAGGAGTCTCAAAGCATGTAGATAGCGAGCTTCACCCTCTCCTCTGGAGGTATCTCCAAATTCTCGGCAATCGTCAGCGTGGCTTCTATCCATGACTCTATAGCCTGGGGTCCTCTATCCCCTAAGAAAGTTGGATTATGCTGCTGGTGAAATACCTGAATCAATTCTATCGTCGATGGGGAAAGGGGAGGCCCTCCCTTAATATTCCACATCATCCTCAAAAAGCCCTCTCAGAACTGTGCATCAGCACATATGTCATGTAAAAAAGCTAGTGCCAAGGCTAGCACAACTAGAGGATCTACAGGTAATCCCGGATCAGCCATTTCCAGTGTCTAATCATTGCATGGAAACTAGCATACAACCGGAAAACGTCTCGGTGGCATGACTCTGCATGGTCAAACGTAGACTGTAAACAGGATTGTTAGGGACTGAAAACTAGATGTGTAAGAAGGAAATAGGAGAAAGAAAACACTCATGTTTCTTTTCAAAACATTACTACATGGCGTGAACACTTCCTACAAAACATGTTCCGTTTTGTAATTTACATGGGCTTGTACTCTTTCCTAAAATAGTCATGTAACACCACAAACACACGACGTGTTCTCTTAACACATGATGTGTACTTGAATCTTCTTCCCCTTCCCAAGTCCTTCTACGTGGTTAAGACACATGGCTCTCCTAAGGCAATACTACATGGCGTGTTCAAGATATACACAGTGTGTACATAAACAAACTTTACATGGCCTGTGTGGTAAGTGACATAGCCTGACACACGGCTCACACTACACAGCGTGTTCAAGGTGGACATGGTGTGCATGTTAAAGGATAGCACTGAACCGTGTAGTTCATTGTATGTTTTAGTACCGAAGTCAGTTTACATGGCGTCTTCAACTAGTACACGGCATGTTGCAACAAGAATATCTTAACCCCGTGTCTCCACCCATACGGCCTATGAAATGGTTAGAGAATACACGACGTGTACATAGAGTACACGACAGGTACTTAATAAAAAAAATTTCTTTCCCAACAGAAGTACAAATGGAATGTAATTTACATTACACGGCGTTTATTATAGGTTTTTCTGAACAATAATCCCCAAAAACTACTCTAGATCCCAGAAGACACTGAAATGAAAATAAATGTGCCACATTCTTATCTGTGAGGGCCCATAATCACCGTAAATCAAAGTTTGGCATTTTACACTTGTTGTAACAAGGAAAAATCGTAATGATCCACCAATTTCTGGTCAATGAGGGACCATAACACCTCAATAACCAAAGTTTGGTGTTCTTTCATAAAAAACATTACACAAAAAATACCCTACCAACAAGAGTTATTTTATCATGTCATCTATCATAACATCATGCATACTTTTTTA
Organism: Viscum album; assembly: GCA_963277665.1. Taxonomy (NCBI): domain Eukaryota; kingdom Viridiplantae; phylum Streptophyta; class Magnoliopsida; order Santalales; family Viscaceae; genus Viscum; species Viscum album. The sequence goes on from OY728148.1 coordinate 543,334,888, forward strand.
CACAACATCAATCACATCAACATGCAATCGCTAATTCATCGTAAATGGAATGGCAAGAATGCATGAAATGTGATTTTCAACAAGTGACTATATGATTCATGATATTTCATACCCTCATCTAATAGAGCTGCAACAGAAATAGAACCTAAAAACCATCAACAGTAATAGAAAAATCATGTGAATTTCTCATGGTGAAATCAAATCAACTATAAAATTGCAATGCCAGAAAATTTCAATAAACAACGCTAGTTGGATTTTCATTGTACATGGGTTAACAACTCTTGGGCACAACGTATTACCAAGTACCTATTTCTTATTATCCCTGGCTAAAGGCTCCAAACAGTAAGTCAAGAGAAAATAATTTCTCTGATACCACATTGTAATGTCCCGATTCTGGAAGCCACCCAGAGGTGCCCCTTACCCGGTTGGCCACATGGCCTCAAGAACATTTCTACAAAATCAATAGAATACTGACTAGTAGGGAGGGCCTTGGGTGTGATAGTGGGGAAACTATGCCCTCATTGTCAGAGTACACGACATATGTAAACAACACACAAAAGAGAAAGCAGTTAATATCTAAAAATAGTAAACTATAGAAGACTGGAATAATAAATAACTAGAGAACACACACACAAACACACACACACACAAATATATATATATATATATATATGATGCATGATACATATGACCAGGAATGTAGCAAAACAAGTCACAATGGTGGAAATACAAATAGTGCTAAAACAAAGTAAAAAAAATGATAAACGACTCTTTAGCATCGGAAGACTAAGCTTGGTCCCATGCTCTCCAGCTTCACAGCATGTCATGTACCTGAAGAAGAAGGGATCATTCCCTTATCTACACCTGCATCAATATAATCTATTTGGGCCTAATATCATGACCTAAAAATGGTGTGAGGCTAATTCCTAATAGGAAACCACACGAATATCTATGCCTAATAGTCAGTCAATATATGACAATAAAAATTATAGAAAACCCCAAACATGAAAGTACTCAATATTAAATAATCCACTCTTTCAATATCAAGAAACTAGTGAAATAAAGCTAACACGAACATGTAATCCTCTGGGAAGTGCTCACAGCCATCCCCTCTGGTCTTACCTAAAAAGTACATGAAACCCTCTGGTAAGTAAACCTGAACTAACCCATATGGTTCTGTATATAAAGATTCTCTGAGGAAGCACTCACAATCAATTCCCCTTATAGTCTAAGGTTTTCAGGAACTCTCTAAGGAAGCACTCACATTCAATTCCTCTTATAGCCCCATGGTGATGGACTCTATGAGGATGATCACTCAGTCAATTCTCCTTATATCATACGTCATTCAAAGACTCTCTGAGGAAGCTCACTCGGTGAATCCCCCTTATAGTACATAGTAATGAAGGTAATTTAAAGTAAAAACAAAGACTCTCTAAAGAGGCTCACATGGTCCATACCCCTTGTAGTCTAATGTTATCAACGACTCTCTGAGGAGTCTTAGTCGGTCAATTCCCCTTATATCCTACTACACCGAGTTCTCACGGCCCTATATTGGTCCACAATAATAGAAATTCAATATGGCCAAAGTAAACCTTCAAAACTACTTGGCTAACCAGTCTACATCATATTCAGCAATGTTAGAATACACTTTCTAAATCCTACAACAACAGGCATGGGAAACATGAAAGGCAGTAACACTATCTAAATAGGACCAAACAGACATAAACAGAACATGCATGGGAAATACATCCAAAGCAAAGCAATTAACCCTATTAATATCCAAATAACCTCTACGAAAACATGAGAGAATGGTAGGAAATCATTAGGGGTAAACCAGTAAAAACGAAATACACCATTCAAGGGTGTTAGTGGAATTTGAACGTAATACTCAATGTCTTTTAATAGAATGTCACACAATAGATACCTTGGCACTAGTAGATCACTATATGTGAACCTCGAAGAATTATTCAACCCAGAACAAAAAATATCAATGTGATCACAACAAATCTGATATTGTTATATTTGGAGGACGGACACACGCTCAGGGGTTTGTTGAAGATCTGAAGTCGTACCGAGCTCTCAGTCGAACGTGACCTAAAATAATAGATTTTTGGTAATTTGACGCCACCCTTCGGTATTTAATAAAAAAATACACGGCATGTACTCTCTGTTTCTGTACTTTTCTTTAAGTAACCTCCAAGTCACTCCCACACAGCCATGTGTGTGGCTACTACACGGCCAACACAGGACCTCATGCAGCAAATAAGTACGCAACATGTACTCATAAAGTACACAGTGTGTAAACAGAAAATTTTCAAAATTTCCTATTTTACTCATAAATGACCAGAAAAGGAAAACATACCTGAAAGGAAGGTCCAATTAATTACATCTTTATATAAATTTCTCTATGGAAAAAATAATTTAAAACTATGCCCTATGTATATTGGTCCCCTTTAAATAATAGATTTAATCGATAAATATTCTATTCATTTGGAACATCCATTGAACATTTCTCTGGTTTAAGATATATTCAATGTACCTCTCTAGAAGAAGTACATACATGATCATACACATGTATTGAATTTAGATGTCATACCACTAAATCAAAATCTTTTTTATAAGAAATAATAAATTGAGAATCTAGATCATATAGATAATTCTCTACGAAACAAGTCCACTCACCTGGACAAAGTTTTATGATAAAACCACTATCATTAGAATGATATGTGGGAACGAGTGGCTGTAATGAGGAAAATTTGTCTTCATTTGTTTTACAATATTGATGAATATAGAGGGTGAAATTTATTTGAGTGGGGGATAATGTAAAAACCTGATATTTTTAAAAATTTAATTTTTTGAATAAATATTGTATTTCCAATATATTTCATTACACTCAACATTGAGTTTGTTTTTCATTACACACAACACTATATTTATCTTGTGTTACATGGGACTATAATTTTATCTTCTGTTACCTGAATCCAAGGGTTTATCTTGTGTTACATGTAACACTGAGTTCAAATGAATCCCAACATACAATTAATATATTATTATTTAATATGATTGTTTTTGGCTAGAAAATAAAATGGTAGGGATGAATAAGATTATCTAAATTATGCGAATATTTGGTATAAACAAGTATATGTAATAAATTTTTTGTTGTCCAATTATTTAAAAATGAATATATTTTTTAAGAAATAAATTCTTTCATATTTTTCACACATATGTTAAAATTAGTTTTTTCACATTTAGAAAATTTATTTGAACAAATGATATTAATTTTTTATATCAACATGTGACAACTATTATAAGGTGAGTATTTGATAATTTTCTATAAAGATAATTTAGTTGATTAATTGTGAAAAAAACTAGTATTTGTAATGAATTTTCTTTTTATCCAAAGCATTTAAAAATGTGAAAAACATTAATATAGATTGAAAGGAAAAAAAATTAAATATATATACATTATTCCAATTTACTTCATTGTAATCAAATTTATATAAAATTTTTATACAAAAACTTTTTAAAATATACATAATTTACTCTTCAGACAATAACTTCCTCGTCGCATTTGCGTGATTAATTATAAATCAAATTTTTTACTAATTTGAGTATAATTTGAAAAAATTGATTCCCTATAAATAATCAAATTATTTTATATTTTATAATAATTTAAACATAATTTCATAAAATAATCAATAATAAAAATATTAATAAAAATATTCATCGTTGTTATGGTAAAATTGGGTTTTCATAGGGATTAAATGAAAAATATAATGGTAAAAATTGACCCCAAAATGTCAAAGACCAATTTTATTGAAATATTTCAATGTTATATATTATATTCTCAATAATGGACCAAATTATATCATTGTGTAATTTATAAAAATGTCGGTACACCTTTTCCAATTGAATCAATAATATTGTGCCCCTCACCCAACTTATAAAAGGACACCCCATCTCCTGTCCATTTACTACTTCGAAAATTATTTTCTTCATATAATTATTGAAAAAATTAAAATCCTTACTTCTCTAATCTCATCATTAAATACATTTTTTGTCAATAATTTATCCTATGAATCCTTTTGGTGAGAACACGAAATTTTGTCACAAGAAGGGTAACATCCCTGACCGAGCATTTTGTTTTATTTCATCACATACCTCTTTAAATTATTTTTAAAAAATGGTAATACAATAAAATCATAATATTAAATATATATTTATATTTAATAATTTTAATTTGATCACCAAAATACTTTACCTACATCATCAATAGGGTGATGAAATCATTATTTGCGTATAAAATGGACCACCACTTTGAATATCGATGTTATTTGTTTTCCATAAACACATCACAGGGATGGATATAATGAATGATTTATTATTTAAATATTATATTAATGATATTATTACTAATTTTTAATTATTATTTCATATTTTTTAACCATCAATTCTATGGGAATACTATAACATTATTCATGTGGACAATGGTCTACCACCTCATGAACTGATCAGATTTGCTGAAAATTACATGTTAGAAAATAAGTATGATTTTAATAAATATATGTGTTTAATATAAAATAAAAAATTATTATACAACAGAAATATATTATATACATTTCTTTAATTCTTTTTTTCTAATGGAAAATGGGAATAACATTCACATGTATGTATAACCTCCAATCTCTATGAATGGTGTTTTAAAATTGATATCTATAAAAATAATGTTTAAAAATAAATACATATATAATTAATATATATGATATTTTAATCATTTTTAAAATTCTTGAGATTATTTCAATGTTATCAATGTACTAGGAAAAAACACTACCAATCAAAACATATGTGGAAAATAGTATTTATTTCCCATAACATAACATTATCGTGGAATTGTTAACAAGTGGGTAATAAAAGGTAATTATTAAATAATAAATGGTATGTTATATATTAGAATGGTTTTATAAATTATTTATTATAAACATATATTTATTATAATGGAGGTTTTAAAGTGTACGAAGGAATTTGATATTTATGGTAATGGCTTTTTGTCTCTCTTTTATTTTATGTGAGACACAATCCATATTCACCACTTGTTTCTTTTATTTGGTGTACATAATTCAATTGAATTTATTTGATGATGTATATCATAAAAAATTCATGGATTTAAAAATATATTTATGGATCTACAAAAAAATTTATAATATAAGAAAATTTACAAAAGTGGTAAGGGTTTTATGATAAAATCTATACATTTAATGGGACTATTTATGTTATGATATTGATAGTTAAATCATATGATCCGTATATAAAGAAACTAATGATATTTATTCCCATTTAGTTATGTCATGATAATAAATGTTTTATATTCTTTTTTTACACTTCATTTAAAATATAGTTTTAAAAAAATTAATGAAAAGTTACATAATTTCTCTCTTTAACCAAAGATCATGATCCCTCCAAAAACTTGTTTTCAAAAAATGGTTTGAAAACAATTTTTAAATCACAAAAATTATTTTTTAAATTACATTTTTACCCATGTTTTACCTTTTTAAAAATATTATTTGAAGTGAATCATTATATCTTTTTCTAGATGATTCTTATTTATATTTTATAAAAATCATGAATGTAAAATTTGTTTTAAAATTTATGACATGGAAGGTATTTTCCACTATCATGACCAAATCATTGTTTGAAATGATCCATTATGAGTTTCAAAACTTATTTTCAATGAAAAAGACTTCCAATTTGTTTTTAATTTTATATTTTAATATTTCATTTTTGAATTGGAAAGTATATTTTCATTGAGGAATATTTAAAATGAATTTTACATCTTCTTTTATATATTTCAAAAAATATCATTATGTAAAATGTTTTTTTAAAAGTTTTATGTTTTAAAATGTTTTTTCAATTAGAAATCATATATTCCTCTAGAAATGTTCCATGTGGTATTTCATAATAACATTTTAACTAACATTAAATCCTTCGATGATATTTATCATTTATTAGGGATAAAAATGAATGATATTATCTTTGTTCTCTCTCAAGATGGATAATTGTTCTGTTGATGTAATTTCTATGAAAACCATTTTTTCAAGGTTTATGCTATGGGAAATTAAAAAAATATTTATGAAACATATTTTCATTAAATGGTTTATGATGTGATTATTTTATGAATGTTTTATGATATTGTGGAACACATAATCATGATTTTTTATGACATGGTTAGGACCTATAACTCCATTATATTAATTTTTCAATGTTTAATATCTCATAAGATAATAATGTGTATAATTATGATGTTCTTGATCTACTAAGGGAGAGTTGTGTGTCTTAATTTACTATAGGAAATATGTGCATCTTGATCCATAATAGGAAATAAAAGATAACTATTGATCCACAATGTTGTGGGCTATTCCAGTATTAATTCCAACATATAGAATGGCATCGATAGAGATTCAAGATCTCATGACTCTGTTGGAGGGATCATAGGACAATGGATTTATCAATCGGAGTACGATGCCTTGGGGATCACTATTATTGTTCTCTAAGAAGGCATATGAGACTTTATGGTTTTGTGTTGACTATCAAAAGTTGAATCATATTAAATTGAAGGATCAATATAATCTTCTATGTACCAACAATATATTTGATAAATTGAAGGGACCATGGGTCATTCCATGATTTAATTGAGATTACGGTATCATCATCTAAGATGTTGGACTTACGATTTATCGACATCATATTTTAGAAGCAGTTATTGACTTTAAGAGTCATTCATAATTCTGTTTTTCTTGAGTAAAGAACCAAAATCATTTATGCCCTTAATGAACAGAATCATCAATCCATAACTAGATATGTTAGTCATAGTGTTTGTGGATGATATCATGGTATACACCAAGAGAAAAGATGATCATTCCCAACATTATGAAATTATTTTGAGTATAATAATATATCATCAGTTATAACACTTTCTATATATGTATAAATTTTGGATTAATTAGGTAAAGTTTTGGGTCACATCATATTTGAGGAAGGTGTGTTTATGGTCCCATTGATATTCTATCCAGTTTTATATTGGGTGAATCCCAATAATTTTTTTGATATCCATATCATGCTAGGTGTCAATTAATAATTTCAAAAGTTCATCCATGACTTTTCAAAATTGGTATTCCCACTTACAGGTTTCATAAAAGAGGAGATAATGTTTGGGTTATTGTAAACATGGTAGAATACATTCAAAAAGATAATAAAGTGCTTGAAATTGATAGAAATATTGATCCTACTTGATCCATGTGAGAAGCATATAGTGTATTGTGATACTATTAGGATCAGATTTGGAGTTGTGATAATGTATTGAGATCATGTTGTGGCATATGTGTCTCATAATTTGAGGTAGAATGAATAAAATTTCACTACTATTGAACACATGTAAGTAGAAGTTGTTAATGACTTGAATATTTTAAATCATTACATATTGTGGGAAATTTTATGATGTATATGGATTATAAGAGTTTGATATGCATCTATTCATTGTGAGACCTTAGTCTCCAACATTTCAGATGGGTTTTGTGTCTATAGTCACTATATTTTGAGATAACATATATGCCTAGGAATGTAAATTGTGTGGATATTCCATTGAGTAAGAAATAATTGACTCAAGATATTCAAGAGTCTACTACTGAGTGGAATAATGTGATTCTACTATTTAGGATGCATGTGGTGGATCAGGAGAATTAGGATCATATGAATGTTGTGTCAATTTTACTAGATTATAAACTTTTTATATGGGTTAGAGATAAGATGTATGAAAAAAGAGTGCTAGAAATTGAGAGAAATAATTGAAGGTGAAGATTCACCTTCAGATTGAAGCATAGATGAGGATGATATCATCTATGTCAATAATCGAGTTGTGTTTACAAGTATGCAAGAAAAAGATATTGTGGGAAATCCATACCTCTAAGTGGGTGGTACATCCAAGAGATACTGAAATGTTCTGTGATCTAAGATGATATTTTTGTTGGTAATTAAATAAAAAATAGATAATAGGATTCATGACATGATCTTACACATGTTAATAGGTGAAAGTTGATAATAAATAAACCGTAGGGTTACTACAGATATTGCCTATGATTAAATGGAAGTTGTACAATGTGACCATGGAAATTGGGGTGGGACTCCCAAATATTCCATAGAAGAATGAATTTTTTTCATTGTAGTGAAAATATTGAAGAAGGTAGTGAATTTCATACCTATATGGGAGAACTTATCAGTGGAAAAGATGGGGTATTTTATGGGTGATATATATCCTTTTTTTGCAAGGTTCCATAGGCTATAGATTCAGACTTTGATTCACACATTACTTCAGACATCGAGAATGGATTACAAAAGGATTATATTACATAGGTCCTATTGTGTAAGCATCTTCACCCAATGAAATATTGGAAATCGAAGTGTACTATATAGGTGCTTGAGGATATTCTTTGATAATGTGTCCTAGAATTTGGTGGGACATGGGAGAAGCACCTAGCCCTTATAGAGTGTTCTTATCAAAAAACTTATCATGGAAATATACACCTGGAATCATATGACACATATTATGGTAGGCCAAGCAGATCCCATCTATGCTAGATGGAGGATGGTGAGTCAATGTTTTTGAGACCTAATCTCATGAAGGAGATGTTAGAGTAGGTATAACTGATTTGGAAATGTATTCCTATATCTCAGAGTATATAGAATTCATATACTAATAGATGATGATATCCATAATAGTTTACAGAGGGGGTTCTTGTTTTACATCATGGGTCCCATATGTTGGATCACCGATAGATATGGAGATATGGAAAGGTTTAGGCCCGGATCATTGGACATTTTTAAATTGTTGAAAGAATCAGGTCGATGGTGTACCGGTTCTCTCTTCCACAGAGATATAGTGGTTTTCATGATGTTTTCCTTGTTTCCCACCTATGATGGTAACACCCCAACACTTATCATTTGATATATGTGGATGATATTTATCTTGTAGTAGATGTGCCCTTTGAAAATTATATGGTATGTTTGTTGGATCATAGTGAGAAAGTGTTTTACGAAAAGATCATGTTTATTGTTCATGTATTATAGAGTCATGTGGATGTGAAAAAGGAATAATGGGAAATTTATGTATAAATGAGGGAACTATGGCCTAATATTGTCTGTTATGAATCTTAGAGAGGCTTGGGAGTGTTGCTCAAGGATGAGTTTTTATAATGTTGGGGGATTATAGGAGTCTAATATTTTCTGGTGTTATCTCTGGCACATTTATAGATACTATTGTACCTTGGGTTGATTATTTTTTTCATTAGGGTTTACATTGGGGATTTTTCAGGAGAAATTTAAAAAACAATTTAAAATAAGAGGGACTTCCATTATTGGACCATGGATAGATAAAGCTACGTGCCTTAGCCCAGTAAACATTGCATCCCTAGATAGTGGGGATTTTCATAGTTGGTGCATAGTTTTTGAAATGTTGGGCCCGATTAGGAGTAACCATGATGCCCCTGTAAAATAGGTGCATAGTTCAGGATCAGGGTTTGGGAAAATGGTATTCCCCAACCTAACAACTCACTCTTGACAATTTAATTCATGTGAAAATTATATTTTTAATTACCCAAACACACATTTCAATCCTTAATCAAGCCCCATTAAAACGCTTATGATTTATCCCAATTTTGGAGCATCTTCGATAGTCTCAATGACTTATTGTCCTCCTTTATTCAAAATTCAATGACTGATAAAAGATCCCTTCCTCCCCTGATAAGAGAACTCTATCCCAGTTACATTCTATTTCATCTCTCTATTAACTTCCTTTATTTATGGGAAATTATTCTCAATTTTGGTGTAATTTATACTAATTTTTTTATTTGGATATAAGATTGTTCATCTATATATATAATAATGACATATTGAATTTCTAATTCTTGATTTAGTTTATATATATAGATCTTGTCCCACACTGTTACTCTAGTGAATTTTTGTGGATTTTCATTGTATATTTATTCATTGATGAATCAAGGTAGGAGGTATAATTTTCAAATCCCATAGTCATTATTTGGATTATGTTAATGCAAATTTTATAATTGGTAGAGTTTTTTTAGAAATTCAATTTCATTATTTTATTAATTAATTTTGTCAATTACTTAATAAAGGAATTATGAAATTATTGGATTGTGTATAATTATTGTGAATGAAATTATGAGATATTGGATTATTTAATTGGACTATAAATTTTGGAATTTATTATGGTATATTGGATAGTTAAATAAGATAATAAATTTTGGGAATTAATTTTGAGATATTGGGTTTTTAGATTATATAATTAATCACTGAATTAATTATGAGATATTAGAATTGTTGAAATAGACTTAATTAATTGTTGAAATAATTAATAGAATTGATGTGAATAAATAATTTTGGAATCAATTAATTCTATAATTATAAACATATAATTGTTTTCTTAATTTATTATATTATTTGGACAATAAGACAAATGTTTATTGATCGACAATTATGTGATATAGTGATATTGTGATATATGAGATATATTTGAAATTGAATGATAAATGAGTGTGATACAAATCCTTATATTACAAATACCCATATAATTTAAAATTACAAGACCATTATGAATATATATAGTTTTCTTTTAAAATAAAATTAACCACACACACTTGGAATATATCTATCATTCTATCTAAAATTATAATCCTACACTTTTTACTTGTTCTATATATTCAATGATCATATCATATATTTATAATAAGGGTTCTTTCATGCCCATTTCATTCATGTTATTAGGTTCTTTATCACCATTTATCTCTCAATCGATATTTCTTTATTTCTAAAATAATTCCATTATGTTATTTATGATTCAACCTCCAGCTAAATTCTTGAGATATGAATGATTTTTTAATTTCCTTTTCATAATTAGCTCATATCAATCCTTAAGATGTTCCTAAGGAAATATTTTTTAATATTTGATGCACCATAAAATTATTCTCCCTAAACCCTATTTATTTTCAATTCTCCATTATTAGTAAACTAAATTATTTAAAAAATAAAAAAATCGTAAAATTTTAAAAATTATTTTTGAAAGTGATTAATTTCTCTAGTTTTACACCACCATCTTTAAATGGTTTGAAAACACTTTTCCTGGTTTCGTTTTTATTTTCCTCCATATTTTTATCAATATTATTTTTTAATTACTTTTTACATTATTTTGTTTAATCATTAGTCATTTTTAAAATAGAATTTCCATATATTTATTTCGTTTCATAAGAATAACAGTTTATTTATTTATTACATCAAGGTAAAGAATCTATGAAATTATTTTAATAATTATTCTTTGTTTTATATAATTATTTGAAGGGTTTTAAACAATGTGAAATCTCATTCATAATAAAATCTATGACAATTCATTATATTTAGATTCATGGAATGTTATGTTTCTTATAAATGGTTTTTATTCCAAAATATTCCTTTAACAAACTCCCCATGTTCATATATTTTTGTGGTGTAAGATCTATACCTTTTCTAGAGTTGTCTTGGGATTGTATACATGTACACTATTTCCATATGTTGAGTAATTATCCTTTGGTCATTACATATATTTAGGTTTGGGTAATATTAAATAAATAAATGAAAGGAAGAAGGTTATGCATTGTTAGTACATAGTTAAATAAAACTGTGTGCCTCAGCCCAACAAACTACGCAACCATGGACAGTAGTGATTTTCATAGTTGGTTTACCATTTATAAAATAGTGTTCCCTATTAGGAGTAACTATTAAATCAAAGTAAAGTACATTCATGGTTTGGGCACATGATTAGGATAAATTGTGCACCCTTTCCTAGCAAACCATGTTCCATAATTTAATTAAGCTAAAAATTATATGTTTAATCACCCGAACCCCCTTTTTTCCCTTATTGACCCCCATTAGATCCTTTACAATTTATCATGATTTTGGAGCCTCATGTATATAATCCAAGACATAAAAGCCTCCATTATTCATGATTTGAAACCAATATCCAATATCGACACCTCTCCAATTTATAGAAATCTATCCAGGTTTTTTTCCCATTCATCTCACATTCCACACTATTTCTTTAAGGGAATTCATTCCCTTTTTCATATGATCTATACCCATCTTTAGGATATAGATATATAATTTTTTATCGAGATCTAGTCTTATGAGATCAATAAATTTTGAATTTGATTTATGTAATAGATCTAGATCTCATCCTATGTCGTTACTCCACTGATGTTTTGGGGATTTTTATTTGGAATTTGTTTTATGAATACAGGTATGTGGCCAAATATTTAGATCCAATAGTCTTGATTATGATTATGTGTATGAAATTTTTCATTTTCTAGATTATTTTTAAATTAAATTTCCAAATTTATTAAATTAGCTTGGTTAATTAATTAGTGATGAAATTATGAAAAATACAGGATTAGGGACAATTATAGGTGAATTAATAATGAGATATTGGATCATTGAATCAGATAATTAATTGTTGAATAAATTACGGGATATTGGATCACTGAATTAGATAATTAATTGTGAAATTAAATAAGAGATATTGGGACCATGAAATATATAATTAATCATTGATATAATTTTGAGATATTGGAATTGTTGAAAAGAAATTTATTAATAATTGAAGTTATTATTTAAATGGATTTGATTAAATAATTGTCTAATTAATTAATGGTATGAGTGTGGCTAATAAACATTAAGACTAATTAATAGAATTATTGTCATAAAAAGATTAATATTGATTGGTCATTATTGATGTGATATTATGATTTTGTGATATTGTGCTATTGCGATATATTGACATATGTTATATATGTGATATATGTCAAATTAATTTATAAATATCCCCAAAATCTCAACCGAATTTTTCTCCATGATGGTCAGAAATTGTGTTGACTTGGTGAGTCCATAAAAAATCACTATGATAGAACAAAATAACTCATTGTCTATAGAATACCCATCACGGAATAAATTGATATTCCATTGCAATTTTATACCAATATCTCAATAGGTTCAATCAAAACTACTTGAAATTTATGTACAACATTTACCTACTTCAATGTTAGACACTGAGATATGAACCCGATAATTATTTTCCTCGTGTAATCGAACAAAAATAAATACTAAATTTAACTATACATATTCAATACACTTAGATTTACATCCAAGGGGGGAAGTATGAAACTCCCACAATACCTCCCATGCATTGTGAATGGAATCCCAGTTCTTCCTGATAAAAGGATATTTTCCTTTCCAATATAAATTCAATAATATGTATATATAGAAGATATATAGTCACATAAATCCTCAGAGTCTATGTCTCCTTTCTGATCCTTTTTCAAATGCTAAGGAAGTGGAGGTTTCATGACCATCAACATAATATAAAATATAAACTCAATACTCTACCATGGTTAGACTCAAAAAATCTAACTATATATAAAACTCAACTACCAAGTGAGAATGAGACTTCTAATAAAGGGAACATACCACAACATTTCACCTACCAATGGTGTTCTATCTCAAAATTATTTTCTTAATGGACCTCCAACTATCACCTCTATATCATGTTGATATCTGTTTAATTGAAAATATACTTGAAGCTCTGGTAATGTGAGTAAAGTATGAAACTATAAATCAAAATATTTTTTCACCCCATCATTAGAGAAAAGACTACATATTTTAAAAATAATTAATGAGTCACATATTTCTTCTCTAGGGGGATCTGAAGCCTCAATATTTAATAATCACAGTCAGCCTTTATATCAATATGAATTCGAGATTAACTTTAGAGGAATCGAAAAACACCACAAACACAACAGACTCGTCATGTCGTCTTAAAAATGATTATTGGTCAAACATAGACACAACGCCTTGAAGGATATTTGAAAAAAAATGAATAAAGGTAAATGGATTTTCTCTCCATGGAAATGAATCAAATTTGATGTTACCCTATAAAAGTAACCCAAGAGCCTCCTATCGTACCCCTATAAACTAATTAAACTCTTCACCTTAGACGTTCCCATGGTTGGTTACCATAAAATAACTTAATTAATATTTTCTATCTCTATAAATGAACCATAAAAGGATATGAAATTTCATATAAATTGAACCACATGGATACAAAACAAACACTATGACTGATTTCCATAATGTTTATTCTCTCAGTGTATTTACTATCCTAAAATAATTTTCATTCATTTCATGTGATGAAGTGTAAATCCATATGTAATTGATGAATAAAAACATGAATCGATCCACTAATAATTATAATATGATATTCATATGATCCATGATCACAAAAGGGGAATTTATCAGAACAAAATTAATTATTTGGACCTCATAGTATCTATAGAAACATTTAAATTATATCTTCACATTATTATCACTGTGAACCCTCAAATGATGGTATCATTCCCTGAAATCCTTTTTTCAGAGCCATATCACACCATTTAACATATAGAAGAGATCAAAAATAGTTTATAAGGAGTATTTCTTCTTTAACATTTCGTAATTTAGGAAATGATAGTCAAAACAAAGTCTCAAACACATATCTTCCTTTTTAATCAACAAAACTGGAGCTACCCATGGATCACATTGGTTCTAATAAATTTTTTTCTCAACGATAAAATAACTAAATCCTCAACTACTTGATATTGATATCATCCATCAAATACAATTCATAAGATATTAGTTCGGTCACAAACTACAATTTGATGAGAAATACATATTTTCCTTGGAGGCATTCCCAAAACATCCTTAGGGAATATTTCCATATGTTAATCCAATATCACTACAATAATGATTTACTAATTTACCATTATATCAATAGATAATTCTAGAATCTTATATGAGATGGATTTTAGTTTTTTTCTCATGTACCCCACCCACTCTATAAGGAGATGTCTATCTCACCCACATAGGAGACTCCTTTCTAATCTATCCAAAGGAATAAATCTATCTTGTTATTATATTCTATCATGGAAAGCAAAATGGGAGGACAATTCATTTCTTAGAAAATGTCATGTGGTTTTATTTCGAATACCAAGGGTACCAAAAATGAAACTCTCTCCACTAATTCCCAACTCACACTATTGTGTGATGTGTGATATAGAATAATCCACTCCATTATAAACCTTAAATAGAAGTAGTTAGGAAAATGTCCCAACATGACGATCTATTAGTAACACAATTGGTATAAAGATGAATGAATGACCCACAGACATGTAAATATGTCATGGTGAATGTGTATAAAATACAAATAATGCAACTAAAATCATCTCATGAGAAGCTTGATCAAAATAATCCATATCTCAAGGTCGTATGTACCCATGACGGCCATCCATGTGATTCAATTGTGGTCCCCTGGTAGTGGAAGTGGAAGTAGCTCACAGCATCCCCCTCCACTAGAATATCATCCCTTTAGAGCTCCACCTACTCCTCTATATACACTGCCTCCCTTAGGGCCTCCATGTCTACGTCTGAGAGACCATTGGTAATGATGTTTCCTCTTCCATGGAAGTCTATCCATTATCTTCCTACCCACCTCAGCATGTCTGGTTATGAAATCATGAGCCATATGTTCTCACCAATCATGAGCATAACATCTCCCATCTCATGGATGACTAGATCCTCAGTGAGAACCCTACACTGTATATCCACATGTTTGAGATTGGTCAAGGGGATAACTCTTATGCAAAGACCCTATAAACTAACACCTAATATATACATAAAATGACTTATTCCAATGATTTCATTTACTGGTTCCAACAGTCTAGCATCCCCCTTCAAGGAATCTCTTGATAACCTGAGCCTTCTCTAACACTCCATCATAAGAAAAAATGCATTAGAAGACTACAATGGCACAAATATCTCAATAAAGTTATTTTTAAACTTCCATTCCTGTAAAATTTATGTTGAACTATATTGAGGGAGAATTGTGTGAAGTCATCAAACAATGTGAAAACTTAATAACTGATGTAATAAAATTTTGTGGCAATATAAGATTATAAATCCGATCAAATAATATTTATTAAGCATAATAATTGTCACAAAATAGTTGTAGGATGTCTATCCATGTGAGTATATTCTCACCAGGAGTGTGTCTAATCAAAATCCACCAGCACCCTACTGCTCCATGGAGAAGACTAGATACAAGTGCAACAATATAATAGATCTTGGAATAAAAAAGAATGAAAAATAGGTCACCCACTAAACAAATTAATATTATTCATGAGTTTCTAGTTCATAATAAACCCTCAGTGGTCTCTATCATTGTAACTCATGTAACACACAAAGCCTTCATGAATATTTATCCAGACATTTAAGAGCTCTAATCTTTCATACACCCTATATATCGTCTTCCTAGATCACTGGGGGAGACACCTCATGTATATGTTCTAGAAATAAATAATCATCACTCAAAATATCATCACAATGATCCTTTAACATCATCATATCTTTATATCATCACAACTACATCCGAAAAGTTATTAAGGAATACAACAATTAGATGAGAATATATGGAGAGTTGATTCAAGAAATACATGAAAGTAAAATGACTCAGGCTTATATTATAAAAATTCCATATTTTTCTAAAATGTATGTCTCTATGTGTTGAGTCAATAATTGGGTATTCAAAGGGCTAGTGGATGAGTTTTTTGGACACTATTCCAACACTTGGTTCCCTAGCCTGAACATCACACTTGAGACACACCAAAACAATTTCTCAAGGTTCCTAATGAAAAATTAAAATAGGTTCCATCTAAAAATATATACCCAGGGAAAAAAATTGATACGAGATTGTCATGACCCAACCCACCATGGCCTTCCTAGATGGTGATAATATGAGTTTGATTCCCAAATCCTACCTAATACATTCTAGTTGAGAGAGTCTAGCACTATGAAATCATATAAATGAAATTGGAGGCCTTAGCCTAAGTAAATAAATTCAAGTACAACAAAAAACACTATGAAATAATACAAAGATAAAGGGAAAATCATAAAATCTAGAGTGTAATACAAGCATAAAACAACATCTAGGAAAGAATAAAAGTATAATAGTATAATATAATAGA
Source organism: Viscum album (assembly GCA_963277665.1). Classification (NCBI taxonomy): domain Eukaryota; kingdom Viridiplantae; phylum Streptophyta; class Magnoliopsida; order Santalales; family Viscaceae; genus Viscum; species Viscum album. The sequence goes on from OY728148.1 coordinate 543,352,032, forward strand.
TTAAAGGCAAAAAATAATTTCCTACCCATAAATGACGTTTATGAGTTCATTTAATGCTTACAATTGTTAAATTTTAAATCATTAATGGCATTTTTTCCATTGATTAATACCCATGCTTATATTATTAAATATAATTTTTTGGGTAATTATAATTTTATGGATATTATTAAAAAAATATAAATATAAATAAAAACAATTTTTTCATTGTTTTATTATTCAGAGTATTTTAATGTTCAAGTGGTTGGAAAATGAATAATGGAGGTCATCTATAAAAATTTTCAACCAAAGGAATCCATCATCTATGGCCGGGAAAGCCACTTTGTAGGCCTAATGCTTTCTAGAAAATCCCAGCCTCTAGGTGTACAACATGGGAAGAATATAAGAAGCAGATCACAAGCAAATGATTACGAGTAATCATATGGGGAATGTGTCCATATAGGGTTAGGAGGATATCTTCAGTATCATATGTATGTTCATAATAGTGTAGGTGGTTTTCTAAACACCATTCGACTTGTTATAATTCTTAGGGTACATGATCAATTATTATGTGGAGTGAATAGACTTGATATTTTGAAATCGGATATGAACATAACACATGCACTATTCACTAAAAAAAATGACAAAATTTCTCTTTATGTGTGAATCGTCCTCATCAAACACACCACCCACACCACCTTGCTCAAAATATCGGCCCTCAAAAATGTCATGAAACTATAGGAGTCACTAGAAAATAGCATGAAATCCCTCATTGAAACTCAGATATAATACATACTCTACTATCAAAGCCCAGGAATACAATGGATCACCTCTTAAACTGAAAAATACCATCATATAGATTTTATAGAAGATGAATGAAGCTAGAATGGATGACTTGGGATAATCTCTTCACTACTGTAATTTTTATGATGACTATTCCATAGGCCTCATCATTGAGGTGTAGTCAATAAGAGAAGCCTAAACCAAATGATCTATTGTTCCTTATTCTAAAAATTATTCTTTGACCTCATGAATCCCAATAATGTGAATAGTATCCATGTGGAGTTGCCAAAATTGTTTCACTATGGCTTGATGTATATGAAGATAGTGGAGAATAGATTTTTTATAGGACCTCCACTCTAACATGGGGGTCCTAAAATTGATGCAAGAATGTTTTTGAGTGAGAATGGGTTTAGTTCCATGGTTATATGAATACATCATAGACATTGTTGGTGTAATTCCTTAATCCTAGTTACCTAGAGTTAGTCCATGATTTTAATACATTTTCATGATTATAAGGAATCATGTCCTGAAGGACCGATCTGTTTAGTGGTCTAGAAAAATATATTACATACATGAACGTTACATTACACAATGTAACATACAACACAACATAAATAATCCTTTAAGAAAACCATTTTCTCCTTAGCTTAACCCTGCATATCAATCATAAAACAATTCTTGGAATCCTGGGAGAATAAAACATAAAAAGTGGTGATCTCAGATGCTCAGTAATGGTAAAAAATTTAGTAGAAACTAAAAACTATTAAGGCAACTTGTGTAATAAAAACAACAGACTAATAAACTTAAACATGAAAAAAATATGGATAAAATAAATTAAACATTACCATATAAACATGACCATGGATATTATACTAGTTTACTAATCACATGTAATAATTAATTTCATAATGAGGGAATGCATAATTCCGGAGAACATAATCACATAGTCAAGGCCTCATGCCAAGAGTTAAAATTTAATTTTTTTCAAGGCCTTGTGCGAAAACACTATTTTGTCTCATGAGACCTATTGATGCATTGAGGATCTATAGAAGGCTCGACCCATAACATTATAAGTCCAATTCATTCCTCATATCAAAATGTTGAAACAAAACATAAGCATTCATATTAAAACTAGCATAGGAAATGTCAATAAATTAATCATAAACAATGAATGGTATAAAAGTTGCACATCCACAAAAAAATATATCATAACACCTTTAATACAATATGGAAGATAGTATTATAATAAATCATTCTCAATCAATAATAATATCTAGTAAAGGATGTTGACATTGTTGAAAATGCTCAGTAAAACACTTTGAGTGAAATATCGCTTTCTGTGAAATCATCAAAAGTCACTCATTTATAAATGACGTCATTTAAAATAAATTTTTGAATCCGTGTGTCCCATACCACATTGAAACATTTGGAAGAAATTAACATTTTAAATAGTAATGTCCACATAAATAAATCCTTAAAATCATTTTTAAAACATGGACATTAATTAAAAAGATTTAGAAAAATAAATCATTAAAACATTTAAAATGCTGATCTTGCAAATTATTCCCTTCCAAAAAACCATAAAATATTAATTTTAAAAACTTATTTATGAAACATGGACCTGGGTGATTAAAAGGTCCCAGTAAACACTAACTCATAAAAAATCTTAGATAATAATGAGATTGAGGAATTAACCCTTAACATGCAATCCAGGGTACGTATAACCTCATGTACAATGACCATAGTATGTTATTAAATTATACCAAAACCATATTCATATTTATTATATCATACATGATTCATTTATTACTTTTTACTACCTATTTATCAATGGATTCCATGTTAAATTAACATTTGGGGTATTAATCGCTTTCATTATTGTACGTGTTTTAACTTGTTATTCATGATCGTATCATCATGATTTAAATACTTCTAGAACATAAAACATGATTTATATATCATTTTTATTTATAATATAAATATGTATAATATATATATATATATATATTAAATGGATAACATTACTTATGGAGGTTGTAGGTTGTACGTACACATAAACATTGTTTCCGTTTTCATATCGTATTGAACGAAAGTAAGTGAATAAGATATATGTAAGTAAATACATACATACATACATACATATATATATCCAGTAGCATTATTATGACATATATTAAAAATATATTAATAATATATATCTTTATAATCATCATTGAATGGTAAACGTGGAAATGAATCTCATCGCGTTGTGGAGACAATAATTCATTCGTACACACGAGCAACGATATCATTTACTTAATGATTAAATGTTTTATAATTGTATGGTATATTAATTGTAAAGAGAAAATATTATGTTATTTTCATTATTTATATAAATATTACTCATCATTGTATCTATCCAAATAATATAGTGTTGAATAACAAAGTACACCACGACATGGAGACGGTAAGTTGTACGTACGCACGCATGGGGACATTATCATTCATAGGATTGATATAATAATGAATATGGTTATACAATATTTATAATAAAATCACACTATGTACATTGTACTAGAGTTATTATTTTGGTATGGAAATAACTATAAATGAAAAACTGGAAAAAGAAAAGAACTCTTAAAATGGTGATAAAATAATTACATCTTCTTTGGGTGTTTCATTTTGATTTGAACAAAATGACTCCTTAGGTTGGCTTTCAACTAAAGGGATGGACTCTAGGATGAATTTAGGGAAGATGGTAGAAGATTTTGGTAGGGGTTGGCTAAGACAAATGGCTTTGCAGGTGTGATTTTTAGAGAAGGTCATGTACCCTTTTATCAGAGAGGTGTGGGGAACTTCTGTGAAAGATTAAAATATTAATTTATTCTAAAATTATTTTCGGTTTATAATAGCTCCAAATAGATTTATTTCAAGAAAAAGGTGGGTATGGGTTGAAATCATCTCAACAAATAGGTTTTATACAAGTTTAGGTCACCATATTAAACGTATCATTTAGATTTAACTCTTAGTTAAGTAGTTTAACGTTTACTATGTCCTCTGGTATTATTATAATAAATGGTTAAAAACATTATAATATACTCCTAGAGAACCCCAAGGGGATAATTAATGAGATATTTATAATTATATAAGTCCTATGTAGGATAATTAGATTTCTAGGAGTATTATATCATTTAATAATATAATATTTGATTTAAAAACTCATTTATCTCAATTTTGACACTATTTAGTATTTGGTTGTTGTAAAATTCATAACACCATGGTTACATAGAAAAAAAATCATTTAATCATCACTAAAATGTCTTATTCATCTATAAAATTAGTTTATGGTCTCAGAACATTCAAATTATATTAATTTTAATATTTATAATATAATTTATTTTAATCTTTTATTAATAAGGTAATTTCTACATCATCATTGTGACACAATAAATTTAATTATTTAATGTAGTAAATTATATATAAAGTAAAGTTATGTTGGAAATATTTTCATATTTCTAATGAATACTTATAGTAGATTTTATCATATGTATAACCCTACGTTAAAAATAGTATAATCCTTAAACTTTGAATTTTACACTTTTGAATCTTCTTTAAATAAAATAATAATAAATGTCCAAATCTAATCAAGGTGGATTAAATAGGATCATATTTTATTCCTATAGTTTATTTTGGTCTAAATTCACTTATCCAATATAATTAGAACATGTGTTGGTGTAATTTTAATATTATGTTTACGTATAATTGCCTTATTTACTTTTAACACTGGTAAATAAATTTTAAATGTTACTATTCACAGAAATTATTTTCAAACTATTGAATAAAATTTTACTTATTGATGTCATCAATCTCTCTAAAAAAAATTAAATTAAATTCACAAAAGTGGTAAAATTATTTTTTATGCAAATTTGGAAACATACCGGAATGGTTGGTAAAAGACGTTAAAAGATCAATAAAAGTTCATATGTCTAATATTATTATAAATTGAATCCAATAAATAAAATTAGACTAATATAGGAATTATTTATTTATTTATAATTTCAAATAAATTTAAATAAAAATAATTATTATTTAAAAAATTGACAGTTTTAAACAATAACGCAGTCTTTTTCACTCTTAATCAAAAATTGAAAGTGTTTAGAAAAATACGAAAAATTCACCCCAAGTTAATTTTGATATTCCAATTCCAAAAATGAATTCTATTTTACCAAATTCAAAGCGTTTAAGTTTTATTAATTAATGTAAAATCAATTCCCGTTGTCAAATTAAAATACGGGTTTTTTAAAAAGTAAAAACAATCAAAATATTGACATTTGTTTCTGTCCAATTTAAATGTGAAGTTACATATAATAAACGAAATTGTATTAAATGATAAAAATATAATCTAATTATACTTCAAGAAGATTCAAATGTTGAATTTAACACTATAAATAATATTGCATAAAAAATTTGTTTTCAATTAAAATTTGGCATCTTTCATTATTCATCAAAATATGAAATTTATCAAAAAACACAAAAAATTTATCCAAAATAGAGTTTATGTACTTATTCTAAATAAAAATATTATTTTGTCCAATTTAATATAAAATTGTCGAATATTTCATTTTTAAAGGTTTCACCATTAATAAGCGGTAAAATTGCATTTTTTCTGAAAAATACATCCTTTATCTGAAAAATTGAATTTGTTTTTATATTATGTATAAGTAAGAAATAATATGTATTTTAAATTTATATGGAGTATATAAGATTCAAAATGTAGTTAATAAAATTAAAAACCGCTTTTTTAATGAGCAGTTAGGTATGTTGTGGTGCGCTCGAACTCGATGTTGCATGTAGCGCATGTTATTGAATTACTTTAAAGAGATAATATACTATGAAATATTGGGGTGATACATTCTCCCCCCCCCCTAAAATAAATTGTTTCCTATCAATTTGAAATTTTTCTTCAAAAATAAAAGCATTAAAATAGAAAATACCTTTGTGGAAAACACACTTCGGAAATAGGGTTTATAAACATTGGTGTTAATAAGAGGGAAAGGGAAATGAAAATTTCACCACAAAATTAGGATTTAGAATAGGAGAACATTGGTGGTAATTATAGAAAAAGAAGTGGAGAAAACATAAATATTTATATGGAGTTATTGATATCGTCAATCAAAAACATGTTTAAAATTGAGGGCCACAAAGACATCTATGTATGATAATTTAAAATATCATCAGTTCAACAAAACATAAGGTATTAGGATAACTCATTTTTGGTTTTAATATCCCTTCCTTAAAGTTTTAGAATTAATTTATTCATAAAATAAAATAAAAAATATACATGACAAGTAGAGTTTCATGATTCAACAAATTTCTACCACAAACTCATCTCTTTACACAAAAAGATAGTAGAACACAAAAATATTCAATTTATCATAATAGAATAAGGTTCCAAATATAAACATATATCATTTAAGTGATGAAAAATATTTTTTAATGAACAGGTACTTCTTGTAAGATAGTGGAAGGTGATGAATCCTTGTCGCACTGTGGTTGTGGTTTTGATTCATGCATCTTTTTTCGATGTGATGAGTTATCACATGACCTACAGGTTTTCCATTTTCTAAAACTATAATATTATAATATTCCATAAATAATCTTAAGAAATGTTTTGACCTTAATCAATACTATCCAAAGTTCAAAATAATACATTGCAACATTTATAGTTATCCAAAATACTTCCGTCCAAACTCTCTTTAAAAGGTCTCTAAATTCTAAAATCAATTGTAACATCAGGTTCCCCAAACAACATAAACTTTCCTTTATTGTCACATAATGAAAATTTGATTAAATTCATCGTATTAAAAGATTAATGAAAATAAAAAGTACTGCATCACAATCCTTATATATATCACATTATTCTTATAACGAGAATATAATTCTTGATTGCAAAAACACAAATAAATTAATTTTTCTACTTCAATTGTACTAACATCATAAGCTTGGCCTTTCTCCCTTGGCCTTTTTTAGGTATTATTCCATGGTTCTTAGGATATTCATTTTCATAAAGCCATAATTCTCTACAATTGTAGCATTTAACGTTGACATCCTCTTTCTTTCCATTGCAATAATGAGCCTAGTGACCTTTTTTCTCCACATTCACAGCAAACTCCCATTCCTTTTAGGAAAATACTGGGGTGTTTCTTCCCAAAATTATCACATAAGAGGAATCCTTCTTTCCATTACCCTTTATCTATCTCATGCTCTTCCATTATATTCTTCTCTTTCTTTATATTATAGAATTTATTTTATGTCTTGATAGCACACAAAACTATATCTTAATATAATGAGAAGTATTGTGAGACTAATTCTCGATGGAGAAATGGTTTTAAGCCATCAATGAATCTATCAATATTACTCATTGAGTTATGTATATAATTTTTTGCATGCCCTGCTAACCTTGTAACTTTAGCCCCATACATTGCATCATTTTCATCCTCCTATTTCCTCAGACTCAGAAATTGCCTTTCCATATCAACCCGATGCTCATGAGGAAAGTATTTTTCTAATAAAGTCTCTTTAAACTACCTCTATTCCATAGTTGATACTTCCTCATACTCCATTGTTTTTTGAATCAATGACCACCATTGATATGCATCTTCTGTGAGGCGATAAACTACCATAACAACTTTTTCCATTTTTCTACTCCCCAAATCATGAAATATTTTCTATAAGGAACTTATCCATTGCGCATATACAATTGGATTTTTAGTCCCATTTAATGTTGGTGTTTGTTTCATAATGAATATGTCTAACATTGATCCTCCAAATTGTGGGTCTAGGTGCTCTATATAGGTATGGTGATCAATCGAATCCTGAGTGAGTTGTCCCAGTATGGTTATATGCTGATCAGCACCAGTTGCATCACCAGCCCCACTATAATTATCTTGAGTAGGAGTAAAATCCTTACCTGGATTATGTGCACTGATATGGTTTCTATTTCGTCCACTAAGTTCCATTTATAAACAATGACATAAACTAGATTAGTTTATGAATCACAATACATAATTCCAAACATGTAAAACAATTAACATAAATTGAACAGTTTATGGATATAATCCATAACCATAAAAAAATTCTTTTCGGAAGTATATACTCATAAATCCTTCATAATTGTTTGTAAAGAAAATATAAATTATCTTAAGCATATCCACCGAGACTGTCGTAAAAAATAGTGCAGAAAGGCCCGTTGTCATGTGCTAGGATACCCATCCAGGTCATGCCTGAAACTCCTTGTTGGAGTTTTCACTTCATTGAACATCTATGTCAGAGCTGAATATACATTGTCATATCGAGACAGGGATGTATTTCTTGGAGAATACACAAAATATCAGCATTAGAAATATTCTATAAAGTTCTTCTATACTAGTCAACAAAGTCTATCTTAGGGGTATATTCCCTAATCATAGATTTTATAAATCTAGTTTCTAAGGATTGTAATAATGTTCCTCCAATAAAAATTATAATTCCATGACCCTAGTTACCCATAGTAATTGGATTATTTTAATACATTGGCATGATTACAATGAATGATGTCCTGAAGGACTAATTAGTTTAGCAGTCTGAGAAAATAGATTACATACGTGAAAATTACATTACACTTTCTAACTTACATCACAACATAAATTATCCTTTGATAACACTATTTTTTTCATTTAACTTAACCCTAAATATCAATAATTAAAACATCTTGGGATCCTAGAAAAATAAAACATAAGAAATGGGTTATCTCAGATGCTCAATATGGGTAAATAATTTTGTGGAAGCTATATGCTTTTAAGGAATGATGTGTAATAAAAACAACAGCCTTTGAAACATAAACATGAACATAATATAGAGAAAATAAATGAATAGTTACCATTTAAACATGCACATGGACATTCTACTAGTCAAATAATCACATTTAATAATTAATTTCATAATGAGGGAATGCATAATTTTGGATATCATAACCACATATTTAAGGACTCATGCCAGGAAAAAAAAATTAAAATTTGTCCAAGGCCTTGTGCCAAGACACTATTTTGTATAATGAACACTACCAATTCATTGATGTGTTATAGCGGGCCCTACCCATCAATTACTATGTACAATGCATTCTTAATATGAATATGTTGAACCATAACACAAACATTCATATTAAAAATAGCTTACAAAATGTCAATAAATTAACCATAAATCATGATTGGTATAAAAATAGCACATCCATAGTCAATAATATCATAACTCATTCAATACAATATGGTGGATTTTATTATAATAAATCAACCTCAATCAAGAATAATATCCAATAAAGGATGTTTACATAGTTGAAAATGATCAATAAAACTCCTTCAGAGAAATATCCCTTTCTGTGAAATCATTTAAAAGTTATTCATTTATAAAGGAATTCATTTAAAATATATTTTTGAATCAATATGTCCTATTCCACTATGAAAAATTTGAAAGGAAATAACATTTTAAAACAATCATGTCCATATAAATAAATCCATAAAATTATTTTTGAAACCTAGACATTAAATAAAAAGATTTAGAAGAAAAAATCATTAAAACATTTAAAATGATGATATTTCTAAATATTCCCTTCTACAAAACCTTAAAATAATAATTTAAAAAACATTTTTATGAAACATGTACATGGATGATAAGAATTTCCCAGTAAATACTTACATATAAACTATCTTAGATAATAATGAGATTGAAAAATTAACCCTTACCTTGAACTTTCCTTCGGTCGAGCGTACATTTATCATCTTGTATAATGACTGTAGTATGTTATTAAATTATAACATAACCATATTAATATTTATTATATCATACATGATTCATTTATGACTTTATACAACCAATTTAATAATGATTTCAACATTAATTTAACATTTCCGACAATGATCTCTTTCTTTATCGAACTTGTTTTAACTTGTTATTCTTGATTTCATCATAATGATTTAAATACCTCCTGAATATAAAACATGATTTATATATCATATATATTTAGAATATAAATATGTATAATAGATAGATATTTTAAATGGAAAACACCAGTTATGGAGATGGTAGACCGTACGTACGCATAAATGTTGTTTCTGTATTCATATATTATTGAACTGAGGTAAGTGAATAAGATATATGTATGTACATACATACATACATACATATACATATATATATATATATGAATTTCTACAATAGAATTATTATATCATATATTACATATTTATGAATAATTTATATTTTTATAATCATCATTGAATGGTGAACATGGATAGGAATCGCATCGCGTCGTGGAGACGGTAAGTCGTACGTACACACGCGCAACGATATCATTTTCTTTAATTATTAAAAGGTGTATAATTGGATGGTTTATTAACTGTACAAACAAATTATCATGTTATTTTTATTATTTTTATAAATATTAATCATCATTATATCCATCCAAATACCATACTGTTGAATAGAAATTTTCACCACAACGTGAAGGCGATAAGCCATACGTACGCACTCTTGGTGACATTATCGTTCATATGATGGATAGAATACTGACTTTGGTTGTACAAGATTTATAATAACATAACGATATATAAAATTTATTGGATTTATTATTTTGGTATGAAATTAACTAAGAAAGTGAATGTGGAAGATGAAAAGAACATTGGAAGTGGTTATAAAATAATTACCTCTTCTTGGGGGGTTTCCTTTTTATTTGAACAAAAGGGATCCTTAGGTTGGCATTAGGCTCAAGGGGAGGCCTCTAGATTGAAGTTAGGAAAGGTGGGATGATATTTGGGCAGGGTTTGGCTGATCCAAATGGCTTTTGAGGTTTTATTTTGAGAGATGGGGAAGTACCCATTTATAAGAGAGGTGAGGGGAACTTTAGAAAAATATTGAAATATTAATTTATTCTAACATTATTTTATATTTATAATAGAAAAAAATGGATTTATTTAGATCCTGAGGTGGTTATGGGTCTAAATCCTCTCAACCAATAGGTTTTATATAAGTTTAGGTCACTATATTAACCTTGTCTTTTAGATTTAACACATAGTTAAATAGTTTGACTTTTACCGCGTCCTCTTGTATTATTATAATAAATGGATATTAAAATTACTATAAAATTCCTAGAAAACCACATGTGGTTAATTAATAAAATATTTATAATTATTTATGACCATTGTATGAACCTTAGATTTTTAGGAATATTATATCATTTAATAATATAATATTTTTAAAAAAACCATTTATATGAATTTTGACCCTATTTAGTATTTGGTTTTTGTGAATGTCATAATAGCATGATTACATCAAAAAACAAATCATTTAATCAACCCTAACATGACATATTAATCTATAAAATTCATGTATGTCATAAAAATATTCAAATTATATTTATTTCAAAATTTATAATATCATTTATTTTAATCTTTAATTAATAAAGACATTACAGCATCATCATTGTGTCATAAATAAATTTAATTGTTAAATGTCTAAATTTTTTTAATTAAATTCCATTATGTATGAAATATTTTTATCTTTATAATTTATATTTAGAGTTTAATTTATCTTATGTATAACATTATGTTAAAAATGGTTTAGTTATTAAACATTGAATTTTACACTTTTAACTCTTCTTTAAATAAAATAATAATAAATACCATAATCTAATTCAAGTGGATCAAAGGGGATAATATTTTATTAATATGGTTTATTTTGGTCTAAATAAACTTATCCAATTGAATTAGGACATGTTTTGGGGCAATTTAAATATTAGTATTACCTTCAATTACCTTATTTACTTTCAACTATGATAAATTAAATTCAAAAGTTACTATTCACAAACAAAAATTTTCGTCAAATTAAACTACATTTTCCTTACTGGATTCAACCAAGACTCACAAATTTTTAAATTCAATTCACTGATTTAGTAAAATTATGTATTATTAAAATTTTAAAATGAGCCTAGAAGGTTCGTAAATGACGTTAAAAAGTACAATAAAATTTCAAATTTATATTACTATTGTAAAATGACCCCAATGAATTAAATTAGACTAATATTGGTATTATGTATATATTTATACATTAAAATAAATTTAAATAAAAATAATTATTATTTAAATAAATATTGGTTTTAAACAATAATGCAACTTTTTTAACAATTCATCAAACATTAAATGTTTTATGAAAAATACCAAAAATTCACCCTAAGATAATTTTTCTATTCCAAATCCTAAAAATATTTCTATTTTACAAAATTCAAAACATATAATTTTCATTAATTAATTTAAAATTAATTCCTATTTTTAAAATTAAAAAAGTGGGATTTAAAAAAAATAAAAACTATCAAAAGATTGACATTTGTTTATGTTTAATTTAAATGTGAAATTAGATATAATGAACTAAATTGTATTAAATGATAAAATTTTAATATAATTATACTTCAAAACCATTAAAATTTTTAATTTTACACTATAAATTATTTTGATTAGAAAAGTTGTTTTCATTTAAAATTTAGCGTCATTCCCTATTCATCAAAATATCAAAGTTATCAGAAAACACCAAAAAATTATCCAAACTAAATTTTTATATCCCAATTCTAAATAAAATTTTTATTTTGTAAAATTTAATATAAAATTGTCAAATATTTTATTTAAAAAGGCTTCACCATTAATAGGTGGTAAAATTTCATTTTTTGAAAAATACTACCTTTCTCTATAAAATTGAATTTTTTCTTTTATTATATATATGAAAAAAACAAATATGGATGTTAAAATTATATATATTATATAAGGTTCAAAATGCAGTAAATAATTTTCATAACTGCCTTTTTAACGGCAAGTTTGGTACGTTTTGGGGCTCTTGAACTCAGTGTTTCATGTAGCATAAGCTATTGAATTTCTTTAAAGATATAATGTACTATGAAATTCGGGGGTGTCACACTTTACCCTCCCTCAATAAATTTCTTCCTCACAATTTGAATTTGTTCTTTGGAAATAAAAGGTTGAAAATAGAAAATATCTTTGCGGAAACCCACATCAGAAATAGGGTTAATAATATTTAGTCTTAATAAAAGAGAAAGGAAAATAAAAAAGTCACAATCAAATTAATATTTCGAATAGAATAAAATTAGAGGAAATTATAGACACATAATTCTAGGAAAAATTTAAATATTTATAGAGATTGATTGAAGTCATCAATCATAAACAAGTGTAAAATTGAAGGCCTCAAGGCCATCCAACTATGATGATTTAAAATATCATCAGTTCAAAAAAACATAAGGTATTAAGATAACACATTTTTTGTTTTAATATACCTTCCATAATGTTTAAGAATAAATTTCTTAATAGAATAGGAGGAAAATATATATACATGACAAGTAGAGTATCATCCTTCAACTAATTTCTTCTACAAACTCACATTTCACTCCAAAATATAATAAACACAAAAATATTATATTCATCCTAATAGTATAACGTTCCAATCATAAATATATACCATTTAAATGAGGAAAACTATTTTTTAACAACAAAGGACATCCTGTAGGGTAGTGGTATGTGATAAAACCTTATCTCACTTTGGTCGTGGGTTTGATTCCTATAGCTTTGTCCGACACGACGGGTTGTCTCATGACGTGCAGGTAGTCCTTTTTCTAAAACTATAATGTTATAATATTCCAAAAATATAATTAATAAATTATTTAACCTTAAACAATACTATCCAATGATAAACTTAATTCATTCCATCTTTTATAGTTATCCAATATACTTTCATCCAAACTCTCTTTAAAAGGTCTATAAATTCGAAAATCAATTGTAACATCAGATTCCCTAAACAACGTAAATTTTCCCTAATAGTCACATACTGAAAATTGGATTACCTTCATGATATTAAAACCTGAATGAAAATAAAAATTACTTCAATATAATCCATATATATAACACATTATTCTTATAACCATAATATAATTCGTGAATTCTAAAACACAAATACATTAATTATTCCGATAAAACTGTAGTAACATCATAAGCATGGCCTTTCTCCATTGACCTTTTCTGATATAAGTTCTCATGGATCATAAGACATTCATTTTCCTAATGCCTTATTTCTCTACAATTGTAGCATTCATCATTGACAGCCTCTTTCATTTTATTGAAATCATGAGCCTAGTAACCTTTTTTCTCTACATATGTAGCAAACTCCCATTCCATTTTGGTAAATACTAGGGTCTTTCTTCTCACAATTAGCAGATAAGGGAAAATCCTCCATTCCCTTTTCCTTTTATCTATCTCTTTCTTCACCATTCCCTTCTTCCCTTAATTTACTTTAGATAATTCCTTTTGTGTCTTGATAACACACTATACTATATCATTATACGATGGAGACTATTAAGAGATTAATGCTCGACTAAGAAATGGTTTTAACCTATCAATGAATTGATCAATATTACTCCTTGGGTTATGTATATAATTTTTGGATGCCTTTCTAGCCTTGTAATGTTAGCCTCATGCTTTGCGACATTCTCATCCTCTTTTTTCCTCAGACTCAGAAATTGCCTTTCCATATCTACTCAATGGTCTTGAGGAAAGTATTTTTCTATGAATAGATCTTTAAACTTCCTCCATTACATATTTGAAACATATTAATCCCTATTTGTGTTTTGAATAAATTACCACTATTGATCTGTATCTCCTGTGTGGTGATAAACTATCATGACAACTTTTTACCGTTCACTACTCCCTAATTCAGGAAATATGTTTTCTATAGAACTTATCCATTGCTTAGATACATGTGTATTTGTATTCCCATTGAATGTTGGTGGTTGTTTCCTCATGAATCAGTTTAACATTGATTCTTCAAATAGTAAATCAGGGTGTGCCATACGGGTAAGGTTATTATTCATAACCTGAGTGAGTTATCCTAGTACGGTGATAATATGATCAGCACCAGTTGCATCACCAAACCGACTACAATTATCTTGGGTAGTAGGGAAATCTCAATATAAATTACTTGCATTGATACTTTACCCATTATTTCCACTAGATTCCATTTTATAAACAATGTAATACACAAGATTAGTATATGAATCACAATACATTATTCCAAACTTGTAAAAAAACTTATCATAAATTGAATAGTTTATGGATATAATCCATAATCACAAAAATGTTATCATTGAGGAAGTATATACTCATAAATACTTTATAATGGATTGTAATGAAAATCTGAATTATCCTAAGCATATCCACCATGAGTTTCGTCACCAAGAGTGTAGCAAAACCCATTGTCATGTACCAGGATACCCTATGTTATGCCTGTAACTCCTTGTCAGAGTTTTCCCTCCTATGTATATCTATGGTAGAGCCGCCTCTACCTGCTTGTATCCAGACAGAGATGTATTACTATGAAAATACACAAAATCTCTACAATACCGAAAATCTAGGAAGTTCTTTTATAATAATCATCAATGTCTATCATAGGGTAATGTCCTCTAATCAATGTTTTTCAAAATATAGTTTTAAAGGTTTGTAACAAACATCCTATGATACAAAATATAACACCCCGAACACAATTACCTAGAGTTATTGCATTATTTTTATACATTTCCATGATTATAAATAACCAAGTCCTAAAGGAACGAACAGTTTAGCAGTCCTGAAAAACAGATTACATACATGAATGTTACACTACACTTTATTACATATAACACAACATAATTAAACATTTGAGAACACCATTTTTTCCTTTAGCTAAACCCTGCATATCAATCATAAAAACATCTTCAGATCCTGGAAAAATAAAAAATGAGAAATGGGTTTTCTCAGATGCTCAGTGAGGGTAAATAATTTGGCAGAAGTTATAAAATTTTAAGGAAATATGTGTAATAAAATCAATATTCCAATAAACATGAACTTGAACATAATATGAAGAAAATAAATCATACATTTCCATATAAACATGCACACAAATATTCAACTAGTTGAATAATAAAATGTAATAATTAATTTCATAATGAGAGAGTCCATAATGTCGAAAATCATAACCACATAGTTAAGGCCTCGTGCCAAGACTACAAATTAAAATTTTTTAATGGCCTTGTGCCAAGATACTAGTTTGTCTCATGAGACCTACTGTTGCATCAAGGAGCTATATCAGGCTCCACCGGTCACTAACTATGTTCAATGCATTCCTCTTAGGATAATTTTGAAACATAACCTAAACATTCATATTTAAACTATAATATTAAATTTCAATAATTTAACCATAAACTATGAATGGTATAAAAATACCACATCCAAAGTCAAACATATCATAACTCATTCAATACAATATGAAAGATTTTATTATAATAAATCAACCTCAATCTAGAATAATATCATGTATGGATGTTGATATATTTGAAAATGATCAGTAAAACTCTTTATGAGAAATATCCCTTTTGTGAAATCATTTAAAAGTGACACATTTAAAAATTAGGTAATTTAAATGTGATTTTTTAATCAAAGTGTCCCATACCACATTGAAACTTTTGAATGTAATTAACATTTTAAAACAATCATGTGCATATAAATAAATGCTTAATATCATTTTTTAAAACATGGACATTAATTAAAAATATTTAAAAAAATAAATCATTAAAACATTTGAAATGATGATCTTTTTAAACATTCCCTTCCACAAGACATTAAAATATTCATTTTGAAATCATTTTTATAAAACTTGGACATGGAAGATAAAAAATTTCCCTGTAAATACTTACACATAAACAATCTCAAATAATAATTAGATTGATGAATTAACCATTACCTTGCACATTCCTTGGGGTCAAGGGTATGTTTATCCTCATGTATAATGAACATAGTATTTTATTAAATTATATCATAACCATATTCATATTTATTATATCATAGATGATTCATTTATGACTTTATACTACCCATTTAATAATGATTTCCATGTTAAATTAACATTTGGGTAGTAGTCGCTTTCTTTTGTCGTACATGTTTTAACTTGTTATTATTGATCGTATCATCATGATTTAAATACATTAAAAAAATGAAAAATTATTTACATATCATATATATTTGGAATATAGATATGTATGAAAGATAGATATATGAAATAGAAAACACTGGTTTTTAAGACGGTAGGTCGTATGTATGCATAAACGATGATTCCATTTTCATATCATTTTGAACTGAAATAAGTGAATAAGATATATGTAAGTACATATATATATATATATATATTAAGTTGAATAATTATATCATATATTACATACATATTAATAATATATATTTTTAATCATCGTCGAATGGTGAATGTGGAAATGAATTTCATCGCTTCATGGTGACGGTAAGTCAAACGAACACACAAGCGATAATATCATTTATTTAATCATTAAATGGTTTATAATTTGATGGTATATTAATTGTACATAGAAATTATCATGTTATTTATATTATATATATAGATATTACTCATCATTATATCCATCCAAATAACATAGTGTTTAATAACAAATTACACCACAGCGTAGAGATGGTAATGCGTACGTATGCACGAATGGTGACATTATCATTCATAGGATGGATAAAATAATGAATATGGTTGTACCATATTTATAATAACATCACAGTATGTATAAGGTACTGTATTTATTATTTTGGCATGTAAATAACTAATAAAGAGAATGTGGAAGAAGAAATGAATGTTGAAAATAGTGATAAAATAATTACCCCCTTCTTTGGTTGTTTTCTTTTGATTTGAACAAAATGGCCCGTTAGGTAGGATTTATGCTCAAGGTAAAGACTCTATTTTGAAGTGGGGGATGTTTGAAGGATATTTGAGCAGGGTTTAGCTGATCCAAATTGATTTGGAGGTTTTATTTTGAGATAAGGGGAACCCTTTTATAAGAGAGGTGAGGGGAACTTTTGGAAAAGCTTGAAATATTAATTTATTATAAAATCATATTTGGTTTTTAATAGCTAAAAATGGATATATTTAATTCTTAAGGTGGTTATGGGTTGAAATATGATCAACCAATATGTTTTAGACATGTTTAGTTCACCATATTAACCCTATCTTTTAGATTTTACTCTTAGTTAAATAGTTTAACTTTTACCAAGTCCTCTTGTATTGTTGTAATAAATGGTTAATAGACTTACTATATTATTCTAAGATAACCTCATGTAGTTCATTAATGACATTTTTATCATTATATAAGTCATTTTTATAAACCATTCATTTTTTGGAATATTATATCATTTAATAATATAATATTTTTTTTAAAAACTCATTTATGTCAATTTTGACACTATTTAGTATTTGGTTTTTGTTAAAGTCATAACAACATGATTACTTAGAAAATTTTTAATTGAATCAACCCTAACATGTCATGTTAATATAGAAAACATGTGTTTGGAAAGAAACATTAAAATTATATTTATTTCAATATTTATAATAGAATTTATTTTAATCATTCAATAATACGTTAATCACCGCATCATCATTCTATCATAAATAAATTTACTTATTTAATGTCAAAAATTAATAATAAAAGAAATTATGTTAAAAGTATTTTTAGATTTCTAGTGAATATTTATAGTCAAATTTATATTATGTTTTACCATATGTTAAAAATAGATTAGTTATTAAATACCAAATATTACACTTTTTACTCTTCTTTATATAAAATAATAATAAATATCCCAATCTAATCAATGTGGATCAAATAGGATAATATTTTCTTCATATAGTTTATTTTGGTAGAAATACAAATATCTAATAAAATTAGGACACGTGTTAGGGTAGTTTTAATGTTATTTTTATGTTTAATTAACTTTTTTACTTTTATTTGGGGTAAATAAAATTCAAATGTTCATATTCACAAAAAATTATTTGAATTCTATTGAACCATATTTTACGTACTGATTTAAACCTTGTGTCTCTGATTTTTTAAATTCAATTCACAGAAGCGGTTAAATTGTGTTTTATGAAAATTTGCAAATGTGAGTAGAAGGTGGGTAAAAGACGTTAAAATGTTCAATAAAATTATATATGTCCAATCTTATTACAAAACGAGTCCAATGAATTAAGTTGGACTAATACAAGTATTATGTATCAATTTGACTTTCAAATAAATTTAAATAAAAATAATTTTTATTTAAATAATAGTCGGTTTTAAACAATAATGTAGTGTTTTTCACTATTCATCAGAAATTGAATATTATTAGAAAAATACCAAAAATTCACCCGAAGCTAATTTTTAAATTCCAAATCCAAAAATTAATTATACATTACCTAATTTGAAATATATAAGTTTAATTAATTAATTGATAATTAATTCTCGTTTTCATAAGTAAAAAAGTGGGTTTTTTAAAAAGTACAAACAATCAAAATATTGACATTTTTTAGCCCAATTTAAATTTGAAATTAATTATGACGACCTAAATTGTATTAAATGATAAAAATATAGTATAATTATACTTCAAACCCATTAAAATGTATAATTTATCACTATAAATTATTTTGATTAAAAAATTTGTTTTCAATTAAATTTTAGAATCTTTCACTATTCATAAAAATATGAATTTTATCAGAAAAACACAAAACAATTATCCAAAAAAAATCTTTATGTATATATAATAAATAATAAGATTATTTTGTCATATTTAATGTAAATTTTTAAATATTTTATTTAAAAAGGATTCACTATTAATATGCGGTAAAATTGCATTTTTTTTAATGCTTCCTTTATCTAAAACAAAGAATTTGTTCTTATATTATGTCTATGAAACACACAATATGGTTGTCAAAATCATATGAAGTATATAAGATTAAAAATAAAATTAATACTATTTATAACATCTTTTTATCCGCTAGTTTGGTATGTTGTGGTGCACTTGAACTCGGTGTTTCTTGTAGCGTAAGAAATTGAATTACTTTAAAGAGATAGCATACTATCAAATCCTGGGGTGTTACAGTTGGCCCTTTTTGGAGAAGAAGATACATGAAGTTATTGTCATCATGGATACGAAAACATGTACATGACCATGCATGGATGGGTAGAAAAGATATCTCCCATATTTTATATGTAGGTATTGAAATGACCTATTCTTTTTGGCCTTCTACATGATACAGGTGACCTTAGAGGATGTTTTTTATAAAATATATCCATAAGAAGCCTCACAAACCTCTAATGAATTGATGGGGTCTTATCACTAACTAAAATTAAAAATAAATAAACAAAAATAAAATACTTTTGTGAATACCTTCTTAGTGGTAGAATAATATTAGGAAATTCCCTAGAATGTAAAGCTATGGAGATATGAAATCAACATTGGAAAGAGAGAGGGGTAATTCTATCATGAGAGAATAAAAACATAGGTTTCCAATGGGCATGGGACTCATGTTTTGTAACTTCAAATGGAGTACTGGAACTGAGGACAACATTAAAAGGGTGATGTTGGAATATGTTTCTATTGTAATTTATCTTATGCATTAATTTACATTCCCCTCATGAATATCATGAGGGGGTAAATCATTTTGTACAATGAATTTTAATGTAAGAAGACTAAACAGAGTATAGGGAACATATTTTCATTGATTAGTTAAATGGTTTGGTGAATTTTTGTTACTCATCATAATTCATACCTATCCTTATCATGAATTCTGGTGCTTATACATATGTTTCTCCTATTAAATTCTTGGACCAGTGACCCATATTCATGGAATAACCAATGCATGAATCCGGGGTTAGTGTGTTTAAATATGGTTCCATAAACCTATCTATGTACTGAATTGTTAATCATGAAGGGAGTAGTAGGTTTTACAGATTAGAGTGTGGGATCATGGAGACAAAGATCACAAGAGTTTGGTTTTGATAACATTAAACAATAAAGAAGAACACTTACCCTTTACGTGTGAATGAACCGGAACAAACCAAATCATAATATGTCCATATCATTAATTAAATAAACTATCCAGTTCACTATTCAATCATTATTCATTTATGTTTTAACAAAAAAATTAATTAATTTATATACTGGTTTTAGTGGATGGATATCGATCAAAAATTCACTATGTTTTAAATTAGTTACCAATATTTGATAACATATATTTGTTCTTTGTTATTTTTTGATTTAAAGAAATACTCTTTCATGTGATGTCAAAATTTTCAACATTTATTAAGAATAATAGTTAATTTTGATTAATGATTTTATAAAATTTCCTTTTTATTTTATTATTTTTTACTCTTCTAACACATGTTATACTTGTGGTGGGGTTTTAAGATCAAAATAACATCATGAATACTTCATTAGGGGGAAACAGAAGGAGGGAGATCTAACTCTCAATCCTGAGATCAAAAGGACAATACAAAAACATAAAAAAATAATCCACAAGATAACATAAACACCTTGAATAGTATATATGATTATTGAGGGTATCTTTAATGGGATTAGAAGAAGTTTCACAAGGATCCATTCAAGGCTTTCGTGGAAAAAATATGGGGAAACTGGTTATTTTTTACAATGGATGATCCTCAAACTAAAGGGTTCATCTGAGCATCTTAGTATCACTAACATATGATCAACATGTCAAAATGACGTTGTAAATCATTGAAATGATCACACAATTTAGTTCAATTTCCTAAGAGGCAACATGAAGACACTAATTCTCATATTTCTAGTTTTTTGGAATTTTGATACATGTATCAATTCAATAACATCCTATGAAATGTAGTATGATTTTTCTTAATTAGATTCTTATTTATTGAAAATGCACATGATTGGATTCAGTGTCTTCCTCCACATTCGATGAAAACATGGGAGGTTTTAGTCTGAAATTTCTTTACATGATAACTCTACCATTAATGTCAATATAAATTTAGGTATGTGCCCTTAATTTTGATCACTTAAGAGAAGAATGATAATATAGTTCATGTGATATGTTTATATTTTTGATACGTTGATTCCCTCATCATTGAATTGAAATGTGTTTTCTAATAAAAAAATATTTTATAAAGAATTGTACATGGTTAACCACTCAATAGTAGATTTGACTGATAGTGTTTCGATGATGAGGAAATCAGCATATGAGATGTATGAGTTACTGGATGAAATTTCCAGCCATAGCTTCAAATGAATGGTAGAAGTATTCCATGTGAAATGAGTTCACATGGTGAAATGTAGCTATTTTTTTCTCCCAAATTAACTTGATTCCAATGAAACGTAATGAAATTATGGCTAATCAATAGCCCCATGGTAAGAATTGGGACAATGATAATTACATATATTAGAATCAAAAAAATAATATATATGGATATAGACCACATTATATCCACCACAAAAAAAATAAAGAAAATAGCAATATTTTTGTGCTAAGAGAATAGGGTTTTCACCCACAATATCAAGGTCCAACACTCATAGGTCATTTTAACTACTTTGATGAGACCTTGTAATGTTTTTCAATAACAATAGGATTTTCCTTGCGGATTTGATAGACTATTCTAATAATAAAGGTAAAACCATCACTAAATTGAGATATAACTCAAGAAATAAATGGGATTACTTAAATAAGATATACATTCATATTGGTATCATTTATAATCAGTGAAAGTAGATTGAAATAAGATTTCTATCATGTGATGAAAAATTATGAGCCCATTTTGAGATCAACTCCATTAGTCTGAGGAGGTGCATGAAATCCCAAGAAGTTTCTAATTTTTTTTCCAAAAAGATAAAAAATAAATTGAAAAAAAAATCAATAGACTAATGAAACGAAAGAAAAATTAAGATGAGATGTATGCTAGATTATTTCCCCCACTATATCATCCACCACCACAATTTCCATAACTGTTTATGCATGAATAATATTATAAGAAGAGGAAAAATTTCCTCTATATATTTAAAAAACTGCACATAAATATCCATTCAATGAGATAATTTTTAACACGCCTCCCAATGAATATTTTATGAAGGATTTGGTGATGGAAAAAAGGAGATAATAAAAATAATTCACCATCCCACAAACGACATATTATTTATATGTGGTATCCAATTGACTAACTATAAAAAGAATTCCCTGGGTATTTTCGATTTTCCTATTGACATTAGGTTTCTTATTTTTTTTTGATTTGTGAGGTTTATGTGAATGTTTACAAATTATTTCATATTAAAACATAAATATAATAGGTCTAAAAGAGATGAATAGATCTCAATATATTATTAATATAGAAAACACACTAATTATATATCCTTGAGGACTACTCAAGGATGGAATTTTAAAGGTATGAAAGTTTTAATATCAAATTGATTTCTTGGTATTATAAATTGGTGAGGAGAAGACAAAAATTATTTTTAGAAGAATGTTCTTGAAACAAATAATTACATTGATTGTTGTCCATAAAGGAGATCTGTGTTTTAATGTTACTAGAGAAGAGGTGAAGTTCAATATCCATCATTTAATGAAAAATATCTTTGAGAAATATGAGAATATGGTAGAAGATGTGTTGGTGGACATTAAGGAAACTATTTAACATGGATGAAGAAAATATTTAGAAACTATAAAATAAAACTAATAATCTCAAGATGAGTAGATTAAAGGAAATAAATTTCATAAAAAATATCAGGAAAAGGGGGGACACTATTATCTAAGAATTATTCAATGAGGTTCAACAAGTTTGTACCATTACTGATCATCCATTTTATTATTCAATAATTTCTCTAACTCATTGAACTGGTCTAATGGATATTATTATTTTTTAACCCTACTATGGGTATAATTTATATATAAAAAATGATAGGGCTAATCTATATGCATGAATTACATCATTGTACATTTTCAAATCTTGATTGGGAACCCTTCTTACTACCCTCACTCAATTAAATTCAAGAGGTGATTTTGTGGTGAAAAACATTTGAAAAACATTTTATAAAGGAAACATTTTTTTTAATTTGTTAATTTCATTTTTATTTCTTAAATGATTTTAAGATTGAATCCCCTTAAAGAATTTTTAACTATCATGTAATTGGCATGCACTTTCAATATCTATATGATTTGTTTGTTCTATAAAATTAAAAGAAAAATAACCAACTCTAGAAAAAAAATATAAGGGAATATATTAAATGTTAAAGGAATGTTTACATTAATTTTTAGTAATAATTTTCTTACTTTAAAAATTTTTGAAAATAGTTTTGCTACGTTTGCAAGGAAAACAAATACATGCCAGACATAGATTAATGCTTTAATTTTTTATTAATGAATCTTCTCATTTGTTAACAACCCAAAAATAACATGTTTTAATTTTTAAATTTAATAAATTGAACAATTAATATGGGAAATTTAATTTTTAGAGAGAAATATAGAAATATGAAATCAACAAAAAAAAATTTTCTATATTGACACATGCTGCTGAAAATTCCCTTTCAATCTATGTTGATTTAATTTTCATAAGTTAATGTTCATTGATTTATTATTACACATGCAATGATTTATTGAATTTAATTACATGATATTATCTTCAAGAGATTTCTAATACAAATTTTATAATTATTAATAATAATTTATTTGATATTTTTAAGCATTTAATAAACTAGGAATTTTCTAATATCTGAAAAATATTATTGAACTAAATTTTCTACAAAATTGTTGCGGAAATTTTTTTTATTTATCAGTTAACCTTGAGACATAATTCATATATTTCCACCTTTTTCTCTAATATTCCATGAATTTAATTTTATAATAATACCCAAAATTCGAGATCATTTATCTATTCCAACAATTAATCTAATATTTTTCATTATGTTAAAAGTTAAAGAGTGGGGGAGTGGTTTTTTACGGAAAATGGATTTACATATTTGATATAATATGTTTCTACTATATATTATTGTATTTTGGGAACATGGATGATGTAATTATACACTATTATTATTCTTCACCCCTCTAGAAAAAAATTGTGGGTTGAGTTATGAAGGGTCAAAAATCACTATAAATTGATCATTTATTTTAATAATTTGGGTTTATTTGGTGGATGTGATACTTGTAAAATATAAATTACATAAAAATTTCAATTGGAAAAAATGAAAAATATAAAAATTTGTGGAAACTCATAAAATGTTCTTAATTTGATCATGTCCTTACCTTAACCTAGTAATTATCATATAAATGTCATTTTTCTGATAGGGTGAGTTACAATGTATATAAAATATTTATCATTCTTAACACATTGTTATTAACATCATTTTTCATAATTTTTATACATGAATTTAATTTATTTCTGTATCCATAGAATCATTTGATCCCTATTTCAATGACCTCTGTATTTTGTGCGAAATATTTCATAACAAAGTGGAGAAAGTAGATAATTTTCAAATTCATATGTTTGGTTAATTTACTATAGGTATGAGAAAAACATCATATTCATTTCTCCTTGAGTGATGAGAGAAGAAAAAATTGTTGAGGTAGATCAGAAGTTAGCATTTTAATAGTGATGAATTAAAATACTTGAATGGAATAGATAAAAATACTAAAATTTATGCTAGAGAAAATTTAAAATCATTGTCTCCAGTGATTAACTACAGTAGTTTTTTAAATGTGAATTTCAGAATTTTATTTTCCAAATTAAAATCTATTTGTTATATTGATATTAAATTCTTAATATTGACATAATGGTCTTCACCTTTTGAATTAAAAGGTGATATATATGCTTATGTATGAAAATGGTTTATTTGTGGGGAACATGATAATGTTATTTAATGCATAATTTTTTAAATATTAATTAATTAATTAAATAGTATTTACCTGACTAAAACCCTTGGTAAAATCCTAAAATATTATTTTTCAGTAATTTTAATTTGGAAGGTATATTTAGAATAAGAAATAAGAAAAAGGAAATTAAATTTATTTACTTTTTTATTAGTTTGATTATTTTTAGCTACATGTGTAGAGAAAAGAAAATTTAGGTAAGAGGATTTGCCAAGAAAATTGGTCAATCCATGTTATTCCTTAACCAAGGATAAGAAATCCACTTAGTAAGCTCATAAGGAAATTAAATAAAGCATGGCCTATAAAAGGATTGCATGAGTGACAAACAAGAAGTTTATCATGTACCCATGATCAACTTCTAAAGGGTAGGGAATGTGTCCACACATAGCCTAAAGGATAGCTTCACCAGCACAAGATAGTAATTGGTTTATTAAGGGTTCATTTAGCTCCAGTATAACTATTTGGAATACTTAGCGGATGTAATGACTTATTGAGAAAATGTAACTCATTTGATATTAAAATTTTGATGGGCACGCTACAAAGGAACTGTGAACTCATATAAAAAACATAGTTTTCCCCAATCACATTTCATCCACATTGGACACAAAACCCTCAACACCTCTCGCATCAACTCCACCCTCAATATTGAGAGATCACGATATGATCCACCAAAAAATTCCATGAGAGACCTCTATGTGGCGTGTGATTGGTTCAAATACCAGTTCTGAACCCTATAATCACAATGGATCACCTCTTATGTAATGATGAAAACCATAGATATTTAAAAACAATAATTAAGATGGAATCGCTAGTTTGACAAAAGATCACAGCCATTGATAGTTTGAAGACAATTATTCCATAGGATTTAACATTTTGGCATAGTCAATAAGATGATATTGAACAAAATAATCAACTATAATGTGGTTCTAAATATGATATCATGGAATCCCTTAGCCAAAAATGAGAAGAAGAGAACCTGGGTTTTGTCAATAGTGTCTAATTCTGGTTCGATATATATAATGAAAATGAAAAACATCTATAGTGTTAGACCTCTACATTGGATTGGGGAGTTCCAAAAAAGATGTACTATGTTTATTAATTAATAATTGGGTTTTTATCATGGTGATATTCAAAAATCCAAAGCCATGTTTGGAGGGTTTGAAGAAAAAAATACATAAATAATCTATAGTCATAGGTAAGCCACAAAATCCAAATCAATAAATAGACATTTGTTGTTTTCCACACGGATATAACCCATTATATTGAGATAGGGGTTCAAATACGTGATTCCTTTTAGATTTCCACATGATATAGGCAACCTTTCAAGTCTTATTTTTAAAATTAGATGTATAAGAAGCCTGAACAGCCTCTTTTAAATTTTAGTGGTTTTATCACTCTCTAAAAACAAGAAATATTAGGGTAAAAATTAAATAATTTGTATAGTACCACCATGGAGATTGGAAAGCACCTTGTTATATAATTAAACATTACAATTGGTAGATATTAACTCAAAATTGGAATGATATACGGAGAATTATCTAAGGGGATAATAAGAAAAGTGGATACTACTATGCAAAGGGTGTACCATTTTGGACTTCAACTGGAGAACTAGAACCAGGGACTACTAGAACAGAATGCTGTTGGAAATTGTTTTTGTTGTAGTATGACTTCTATTTTATTTTATTATCCCCTTTTAATTAGAATATAGAGAAAAAAGAATTATGCCCAAATTTTTAATGTAATTATATTGAAATTAGTGTGGGAAACATGTTTTGATTTGAATTTTTAAAAGGTTGTTGCAATTTATTCATTCAAAATAATTCAAAACATTATTTCATAGGAATTAAATTTCTATGATATAATTGGTTTACTATTAAATTATTTGTCTAGTGACCACTACTCATGGGACTACTAATGCATGAATTTGGAAAAAGTTTGTTTAAATATGGTTCCAGACACCGAACAGTAAATTAACCATCAAATTGATAGGGTATAACAAGGTACATAGAATATTTGGTCAGAACACTGAGAGGGAAAAATCTAGAGTTCTGTTCCAAAAATATTAAATAAAAAATACAGGCCTTTCCCTTAACTAGAGTATAAACCTGGAAACACTAAATCTTTGATCATATTAATCATTCAATCAAAAATCAACCAATATAGTCTTCTATATTTTTAAAATTTGGTTTTATTATAAAAACATAATTAATTTAAACTTCAATATTTGTGTATCAAAATTGATCAACACTATGTAGGGTTTAAATTAGTTATTGATATTCGAGAACAAAAAATTTATCATTGAAATTTAGAAAGAGAAATAATGATGCTCTCATATGACAATAGAAGTAACAACCGAAAAAAACAAGAAAATGGCGACTAAAGAGTGACCAAATAACAATATTAAAGTCAAGCACATGAACATGGACATCTCCCCTATGTATAGCTATCCTCCTCCAAAATCTATTCTACCAATGTCACTATTGATCTTTTTGTCATCTATATAAGATAGTACGTGTATGGTATAATCATATCATTTAAATAAAACATATATACTGAGTAGGATTCCCTATAAATAACTAAGGGAGATATAAAATGATACAATAGTTAGATCAATCAATAAGAGATAGTGGAATGAAAAACAAACAAATATCCCCATAAAATAACTATTTAAGAGAGAAAAGGGGATCTCAAAAATAAAAAAATAGATAAGAATGATCGGTTATACTACAAGTAGAATTGTCTATATATAATTCCAATTATCATGAAGAATTGTATAAGAATCCATGTGCAGGGCATGTGCCTCGCCAATATGCTACACATCAACGGGGGGAAATTCTTCATTAAAGAACCCACTCCCACAGAAGTTTGAAGACAAGGGCACAACAAAATTCATGGAGAAATTTTCCCTACATATACTTGGGGTATTAAAAATCTAATTATAAAAAGAGAATGGGGGTACTTGATCCTTGGTGCGATATAGGGATTTCTTACCCAATATTCTCCTTAATAAACTCACTATATCACTACATTTATCCATGCATCGATGATTGAAACATAATTATTATAATACATAATGGTATACCTATAATCAATTAAGAACTCCCACATTTCATTGTACATGAAAACATAATTAGGATAGAATACTTTTGGGCCAAAATTTGAGTCTCAATTGAAGATATACCCCAGGTGAATGATTCTGATGGTGGTACATGAAATGTAAATTGGGTCACACTGGATGTGAAATCACAAGGACCCATGGTTGTGTGATTGCATTTATACATATTGACTATTCTTGTTGGAATACATAGTATGTACATGTTGTGAACGAAGTGTCTTGGTTGCCCATGCAAACTGATGTCCTTCCAACTAATACTCATGTACCAAGGATCGTGCTATGTACACAGGTTTTTCCTATGTACACTAACTATGTTAAGGTAACCTATCCTTGTCTGAGTACATGGTAACCCCAATGTACTCATACCATGCCCATATACCTATTCATGACCACACATGTGTACTCCTGGAGTACATTCCAAGATTATAGTTCAAAATCATGTTGTATGTATGGATCACACATGGCATGTGATATTTATCACAAGCCAAAACCCTAGATTCCATAGCTATGGGATTACACTGAATGTTTTTATCGACTCTGTTCCATATAATTTGGGTTTTAAAAAACTGAAGAAAACTTCATATATCTCACCCATACCATAATTTTCTTTAATTTTCATCATGATTAATTATGGGGAGTGCAGATATATGGCTGACTATTTTTTATTGATCACTGGTGAATATATTTTTAACACCCAAAGCTTGTGCAGTTCATCCAGTCACACCATACATCTATCATGGTTGAATGAACAGTCATTTTCATGAGATCCAAGTCATCACCCCTTGAAACCCAAGTATTATGATTATCTAACCATAGAAGATAAATTCATTTTTCACATGCACATCCTAAATAAATTTGGGGGTTTTATCATGCCTAAATCCACCATAACAATGTAGAATAGTGACATTATAGCCTAATAGATAAAAATGATTAAAATAGTTGTGGAAAAGGAATAAAAATGAAGACAAATCATATTTTTGGATGTCCTGATTCAATCCAAAATTTTCATAATGTGAAATCTATGTTAAATTAAAGGGAACAATGAATAAAATTATATATGTTCATGTGAAGGAAAACCTCAATATAAAAGAAAATTGGATAATAATCTATGATTATCAAAATAATTAATAGCAGAAATAAAAAAAATAATTTTACCTACCTCGAGTTTTATCGATAATTGGTGAAGAATTCACCATCTTGGAATGAATATGAATATTCTACTATTATCACTATCAATCTCACAATTCACCAAAATACATTCTTCATTGATCCTCAATCATGATCCTCCAATGAAAAATTCTTCCTCCTACTCTATGATATCCCATGGTTATATGAATAAAATGAAATACTTTCAATAATAGAACATTAATATATGAGTTCTTAGGATTATATTATAAAGTATATTACTTAAATTAATTAATTAATATACTCAACACGCCATCCAACAACCATCATCCATGAAGCATCTTATTTAGACTATCTTTAGGTGACCAATGGGTTAAAACTTGTGTTCAAGAACCAACCATGGTGTCCAATTTCACATATAAGGTCACAATTAATGGGGAAGACATTTTTTAGAAAATATTCACGCACATTATTTAATATATATTTTTATTAATATATTAATTCTATGGTCTTCATACACTCAAACATCTTACCAACCATATAAAAAAAATATATATATAAATAGACATATTCAAAGGACTAAATCAAAAAATACATATTTTATATACCTATACATTGGATAAAAAAATTTAATAAAATTATTTAGGGGATTTCTAAAAAATATGTATACACATAAAAAATTGATATGAAGTAAATTAAAATATTTGGGCATGAATGAAAGTACCCAAATGTGTTTGTATCTTCTTCTCATTAGTGGATTTCCTTATCCTCTATTAATCCATTAAAAACTCTTCATAAATAAATGATAAATTGATGGATAAAGAAATATAGGTACTATAAAAAGAAAATAAAATTAAATAGTAATATAAGTTATATAAAAATAAAGTAATATAATGAAAACATCCATATACATTGGGTTGTATCCAATAATAAATTTGGTTCATAAACTTCATCCTGGATTTATTATTTATTAATACCTGATATTAAGGGGGATTAAATTTCCCATGATGGATTATTTCTTAATCCTATCCACTTCTATTCCTCATGATGAAAACATCAACTTGAAAAGTGGGAGGATTTGTGGAGGAAACCTATAATTCATCAAATACTGTAATATACCCTTGGAATTTCTAGTATTTATTATATTGAACAAATATTATTCTTAATAAAATAGACCTTGTGGAAATCTAAGGATGATGTTGATAAATAATGGGATTAATCCTTGGATATGTCATGTATTATATAGTTATATGCCTCATTAATTTTGATTTTATCTTTAAATTATCTTTATTTTTTTATAGATAGTACATCCTTTTTTATCAGTTACCTTGAAATTGATCCATCCCATTACAAAAGTGGATATCCAATGTTTTAGAATATATAAAAAAATAATATTCAAAATGATTCCACCAAAAAATATCAATTTCCTTCAATATTAAATATATCTATAAAAACCAAGGTGAAATAATATAATACAATATTTCACTTAGAAACAATTATCAGAATAGGATATGATAATTAATTCAAAATGGAATATAAATAGTGAAGAATTTATGATATTTTTGTGAATATATAATGTTTTGTTAACTATTTTGATTTAGAGTTTTAGGAAAATACATGGTCACTTGGGATGTTACTAGAAGGATAGATGTAGTATCTATTTTATTTTATAAAATATATCATTTTGTATCATATCCATGTGATTTTTTAGGGTTTTAATTATATTATTTATGAATTAATTATTTAATGATATGATATATATGAGAAAAAAGAAACACATAGAATATTTTACAATGATCAACCTCAATATGAGATAATGAACCTTATTTTGTTGTACTGGTGTCAATCATCTGAATTTTTTAATCACAATAATGTTTTAGTGATTAAAAATTCCATAAATTTTTTCACAACTTTTCAACATCAATTATCCTCTTCTCATTAAAGTAATTCATGTAATCTTTAAGATACTGTCCATATTTTATTTAGAGCTTTTTCATTACTCTCTAATGAATAACATCATCACTAATCTTTATGAATCTTTTGTTTAAAACATGTATCATTTTCTAGAAGGTTCTTTAATACACATAAAAATTATTGGAATATAATCATATCAGAATTTTTTTCACCTGATCATAAATAATATTATTCTAATGAGATATATAATACATGAATTAATCTACTTATTTCTTATTAATATGGGTATAGATTAACAACAATCTAATTATATTTCCCTTACATTTTGAGAGAAATTGTTGATATACATGTTGATCTATCTCAAAAAAAAACTTATTTTCTATAACAATGTATGAGAACAAATAACATAAAACTCATCCCCAGCAATAATAATTTATTTTGGAGCTATATAATCTTTGGTAGAGAGATTTACTCATTCCTAAATTCACTCAGACCTGATACAATAACAATTTAAATATTCATTAAATTTCCCAAAATAATAGGGATTCATTCCTCCTCAATATATAGAAATATCTACATCATCATCTTTTATTTTAAATTCAATAATAACATGGTTCATCTGTCATACATGTAATATTAAAATATCATGATATCTTCATCACAAGGTCCCCATTTTAAATCACAATAATATTTTGATTTAATTTCTCTTTGTAATATTCCAATTTTGGAAACCTACTGATCTTCAAACTATATGAATCCAAAAATAACATATGTGAATGAATCCCATGCATAGATATCAATTTTTCTATGTATAATTTTTTTACATGAATCCCCATTCACATATTTCATTAAATTGATATTTTGTTTTTCTTATGTATCATAAATTTTCTCTATATAGAACTTAGATATATGGCTCTATATACTACACAAAATATTCAAATATATGAAAAAAATAATATTTATACCATAATTCTTATATATAAAAACATTTAACTATGTTCTTATATCTAATACCTTTACATTGGGACAAATGAATGTGTAATTTTTGTAACGTAATCGTAATTGGCTACGTGTATCACATTGACTATATGGTTTACATTAGCTATGATGTAGTAATCTGATATTTGAATTATAATAATTCATAAACGTCACTAAACATAAATATGTCAGACATTCGGCTACGTGAACATGATAATTTAGATATTTTTCAAAACATAACATTTACATTATTTATCCAACATCTAATCCATCTCATCCAATTTAACAATTCTAAGAAATGCAAGAACATCATCCAAAAATTCTTCAATATATTTTCAGAGTATTTATTACCTTGAGTGTACATGGATGGACACATAAAATCCCCAACCAAAAAATCCTTCTAGAATCTTATTTTTATTGAATAAAGTACATTATTAAGTAGACCATGTATTGGATTTGGATATTAGTGCATCAAACAAAACACTTAATAACCATTTATGTAAACAAATAAATCATCTTAAAAACTAAATGTTCAATTATTATAAAAAACATTGGTTCTTCCTGAATCATTTTTATGTTCTCCAAAAAAATTATTCAAAATCTATTTTAAAAAAACTGTAACAAGTGCTCGGTTGAGATTTTAATATTCTAGAATATCTCAATATGAAATATGATTGTCATTCTAGTTCTCTTGACATGGTTACAAATGTAAAACATAAAATTGTCACTCTAATTATCCAAACCAAACTGATAATATTTTTTCATAAACATCATTATAATTTCTAAAGACATCATAACACTAGAAAAAAAATTCATTGGAGACTTTAATATATTTCACTGTTTAATCATTTGTTCAACTAACACTTATACTGATGAAACAATAATGGGTGTAACTCAATATCGGATGACTTATTGGTTACAAAGAATATTTAATGATCCTTGACCGAATTGAATTAATTCATCAGTAAAGTTTTTGAACCATGGAAAATTGAAGAGATTGAATTCTAAAACTGATTCTTTGAGAAAAATTAAAAACACTTTCTATGTTATTTCATTTCATATTATTGATCTAAGTCAACATCATATCTATTCAAAAACACCAAATAACATTAATAAATATGATATTATTTGAGTATTCTAATGAATTTCATCTGATGGTACTCTGCATCTCATTCCTACCAAATAAAAACCACATTTCTGAGGTATTGGTCTCACAATCTCTTCTGATGGTTCAATGTGTGTACCGACTTCATTTTTACTAAAATGTAGCAACCGATGTTTTATTTGATGTATAACATCAGATGATGGATCAGTACTTCCAATCATTCAATGGACCAAAAAATTTGAAAAACCTCTAACTTCAAAAAATCCAATCTATTTGACATAAAATATTTTTTGGGTTTTGTACCTCTCAAAAAAATTATATGTATTTGGATGAATTTCATCTTCATAGAAACACTAGTGGGTCAAATTTCTCTTTCCTTCCACAAAATCATAATAGTATCATGAATTCTTCATGATGATTAGAACATTGTGATCAGAATAAATTGTCATATTATGTATCTAAAATATATATTCTGAAATTTTTAATTTGGTACATCATCCCAAATCATTCTGAAAACATAATTTTATAAATATGAGAGCAAAAAATCTATAAAAAGTCATCATAATAGAAATTTATAATAAGTGGTATTTCTTAATAAATATGCATCTAATATTCTTATTCTGATACTCCCTTCATCTGATACTGAAATATAACATGTATGGTGATATCATATAATGAAAAACATAGAAGACATTCAGAAACCACACCTTCCATCATCTAAAAAACCATTTACATCAAACATGTTCTAAACAACAAGTTCCAAATATTAAATAACAAGAACCATATTATCTAACATTCTTATGGAATATTAAAATTCTAGAAAACTATAGAACATTATACCATTAAAAAATAATACTTTATTGAATCCCATATGTTTCTTGAAATTTTCATGTGATTTATTTGGATTAATGAGTCCTCATTTTTATATGTTGTTCAATTGGGTTAGTCATGTCTCTTATGAAGCATAAATTTTATATGTGAAGGATTATGCTACATGTCCATTTCAGCTACATGAAATATTAATCTCTATAGACAAAATGTAACATCGACCATAAATCATGTGTGTAGCACCATTCAACATTGTGTTTATATATAATTCATGTATGTCGAAACAAACTCATACGCGATTTCAGCTACATCACCATAATCGGTTATGTGGATCACATTAGCTACATGGTTCACTTTGACTATGTTAATGAAATTAGAAATATGTATTGTAATCATTTGGATACATTACTTAAAATTGTTACTTGTGATGTTTAGATATGTTATTCAGCTCTGTGAATTTGGGAAATTTCAATAATTTCTTCAAATTACAATTAAATCTCTACAGCTAAACTTTAGGACATCCAACACTCTTCAAAACTTATAAAAAATTTAAAAATAATATCCCAATAGTCATTAATAACTATTCATGGTATTTATAATATAGGAATCAAACTAATGGAAACATTAATTCCTCATCCAGTTTTATCATAATATTGAAAACTTACAGTTCTTATAAAATAAATATATAACTTCTTTTAGGATCAAATGTCTAAATAATTCAGATAAACATATTAATTGGAAAACTGAATAAACAAGCTTTCCAGTAAAGAAAAATCTTCAACAATTCAAAGGGTATTTCATTCAATAGTTTTTTAGTTTTTTTAAAAAACATTTTAAAACAATTGTAACTCAAATTAGTATACCTTGAAATGATTAAAAAAATTTATTTAAATAAGTGGTCACCTACACATTCACCTTTATGTAAATTTTTACATTATACCACAATACGTTTGAGTAACCAGGTTAGCTTCATATGGACATGAGATAATATATAATTTATCATGGATTGATTTTATTTGAAAATAATAAAAGTGATGAGGTGTGTTGGATAGAAAGTAAAAACATTATTATGTTTACATAACCTAGAATTGAAAACTAAGATATAAACCTTCACTAGAGAGGTGACACATATAAGAGATAAAGAATCCAACCATGTAAATAATGCATATAACATAGCTTTTTAATTATATATAGTATCATATTTTGATTCCCTTATATTTATATTTCTATATTCTTGTGGTCTTCATAGAATGGTTATAGGTCCCATTAAGGATCCCTATAAAAATATTATTACAATTATTATTTTATATATTTCAATAGTGTTCCGTGTGGTGCAATTCTCAAAATATATTAAGCTTACATATATTAGGTTTTAGTGAATGATTTTTTTTGTAGTTAAGTGTTAGGATTTCCTAAAGTATGTCCCCAAAATATACACAATATGAAACAAGATAAATATAGTACACCTTTACTATGGAATTCAATTTATAGTCAAATAGAGTTTGTTGGTATGGAGTTACCACATTATATGTGGTTCAAAAAATGTTTGATATGTGAAATGAGTTAAGTAAATGATAGATCATCATAATTATTAGAAATATTAGTGGTAAATAAGGTGTTCATGTTTGGGAAT
Organism: Viscum album; assembly: GCA_963277665.1. Lineage (NCBI taxonomy): Eukaryota > Viridiplantae > Streptophyta > Magnoliopsida > Santalales > Viscaceae > Viscum > Viscum album. Next base: position 543,388,287 of record OY728148.1, read on the forward strand.
ATTTAAGGGTAAGGTATGGAGCCATTACCATGGGAGGTAAGACTTTCAAGAGGAAGTGAATATTTATGGTCACATTATATTATTTTTCATTGGAGTAATATCCATTGAAATATTTTTTTTGGTGATTTAATGTAAAGAGAAACAAAGGAATTAGGTTTCGATAACAATGTGCATACATAGTAGTATTTAAGATGATACATAATATTAAATCCCTAGAGTTTTTAAATGTTATAACTGATCAATGGGAGGTCCGGTTGAGGTGGTTATTACCTTTGAGTAATTGGAAGATTTTTTGGATAGGTCATAGTAGACTGGAACTCTCACCTCAAAGATAGAAATGTTGTATATCATTATGTTTCTCAATGTATGATTTTTATATTTACTATTTATATGAGATAAGGAACAAAATTTGTAAGTGTTGGATAGAATTCATTAAATATTGGAGTGCTGACACTACACATAACATTGAAGTAGAAAGATGTGATACAATCAATCCATATAAAGAGATTTCTCTATACCATAAAGTCAGAATGATTCATTGGAGGAATTATTGAAGTAAATTTTATAGGGTTTCTAGAAGTAGTGTTATATAATATTTCCCTTATATATTTATTTTGGTAGGATCACCAAATGTTAAAGTTTTCCTTATAACAAAATTTTCATAGTTTAATGGAAATGCATATTATATAATGCTATATAGTAGAGATAATGTTAGTACTTTTCTATTTCAGTGTGTTTTCCATTCATATTTTTATTAAGTTTTTTCTTTAATGTTCATTGTCACAAATGGTAGATCTTCTATAATTCCATATAGTGAATAGAACAAAAGTAGGGATGGATCTATTTGGTGGTAAGGGTTTCTTGACATCCCAATTTTTAACACAAAATATTGAGGATTTATTGATGCTAAAATGCATCTTATGATGATCAATGTTCTACACATGATCCCAAATTAGATGAATCATATATTTCTTTCATGGTTTTAGGATTGTAGTTTACCATGACATTGTAATTGTAATGAACTGACCTAAATACCATCTCAAATTGATACCTGACCTGATATGGAATATACCATAAGGGAATTACCAATCCACATGGGCTTGCTCTATCACCTATGCATCAAAATTATAATAATTAAATAATTCAACCAAACTAAAATAAAAAAATGGAACATGTATATAAAAGAGACAAAAAAATATAAATATATTCATAATAGAGAACTAATAGTGAATACAAAATAACTCAAGAGTAGAGAGAATCACCAGTTATAAGTCTAGCCACAAACGAATATCGAAAAATAAAAACCAAAAACATCCATGTGATTGTGTGGGTAGACTCCCACCATCTATCCACCAGATACCCATCATAGATAATAGAAAACCTCACCACCTCATAGTTGTTCCTTATGATTCCCTATATCATAATACATAACCCAGTCAACACACCACAAATGAGGTAATCATTATTTGATCTAACATGATCATTATGGAATCATGTTGGTTTTCAATATTATGACTCTTAATAACAATAAAATATTTATCAAATTCAAAGAAAAATGCAACATTATATATTCTTAACATTTTTTAAATCAAAAACATGGAAATTACTGTAATTTCCTATATTTAAACACTTCTAAATAAAGTAGGTAAAATAGTTTGAAATAATTTCCTTTAAAAATATATTTGTATAAGTATCGTGTTAAATAAAATCAAGAATCATATATCACATCAAATCTATGGTAGTATAACCAAATTGTACAAACCAAAATAATTAGTGTAACAATATGAACAATTATAAAAAAATCCCCATGAAATTTATTTTAATGTATTTATATGTAATTTACTTATCGAATAACCTAAACTTCTTTGGTTTTATTATACCCTATCAAATTTAATTGATCATTAAGAAACATTTACATTGATAGTATATTCATTGAATAGTTTTCACATGATTTGTATGAATATAGGGTTTTAATAAATCTATTTGACCAAGACAAAGAAAGTGATAGCCTTATATAATTGGATTGTTACGAATGAAGCCTATTTATCAGAGCTTCTTATGTAGATACCGTCTTTGGGATTTTCTCATGACTAATCCCAAGATGATATCCAAGAACTTAAGCATGTCTGAAACCATATACGGGGGACTTTAATGGTAATTGAGTTCATGTCGCAAACCATGTTTTCTAAACCGCCACATGAAAGTCCTATCATAAGGTACCATACCCTTAGGGTGTTTTCTAGTGTGTTAAAGGGATATGAATCAAGAAAATACCAAAATATTTATGTACATGATTTTTTATAGAATAATAAATATATATTCATCCTATTAATGTTACTTTATAAATTATTTTTATTTTGATTAAATAAAACACATATTGTATTTTTGGTTAATATTCAATTTAAATTATGTAATTTATTTTGATGATTTAATGTATTTTTGAAATAAAAAATATTTTAAGAAAATTTTATTATTAAATTTTATTTATTAAATATATAATATAATATAATTTTTAGGATATCAAATGTACTTTTTATATGGTTTTGAAAGCTATTATTGTAAAAAAAACACATCATTTTTAATAAATTTCGGTTATTATTATAAATTTGAAAACCACGTACTATTAAAACTAGTTAAATAAAATAAATATTTTATTTTTAATTGGAACATTGAAATTATTCAATCGATAATTTTTCATAATTTTCAAAGATAGTCAAATTTTTTGTTAAAAATTGAATAACGTATAAATATACATTGTGTATTTTCACATTATAATGACCCAACAGTGATGTAATTAATAGTATAATAGGTATCTAAGACCAAATTTATTTTTTCACATAATAATAATTTGATTTTATGTTTATTTTATTTATTTTATTAATCCATAATATATCCTCCAAAACAAGTAATATATTTTAACATTTTAAATTTCTTTTATTATTTTATTAAGTTAATCGTTGGGAAATATGAAATAAAGATAAAAAATCCCAATTTCAATAAACCATGGTCAAAAACCATGGTATGGTTTGTCATTTTGGTTATTTTAATATGTTGAGCCTGAAAACAAAATAATAATGAAATCCCCCTATTTTACTATATAAAATCAGACAAGCTACCATTTTCTATTCTCTGACTACTTGGAGAACATTAATAACCTTCCCTATACTCTATAATTTCCACCAATGTTTCCCCCAATCTCTCAATAATCCATTCCCATGAATTTGGAGTCACACACTCATATAAGGGATATTTCGATCTTTTTTTATTCAAGAACTTCATATATGTCAATGTTATGTATTTAAATTTATTCATGTTGGTACATTGTCTTCCTTATCCTACATAATTTTATTTTGATGTCTAAATGATTATATACCCCTTTCGCACTCATTAATCCTTCCAATAAACCTTTATGTACACCTGCTACCCTGAGGAAATATAGTATGCTATTTCTCTCCTCATTTCCATTGAATAAATTATTTTATGTTATGTCTCTTAAATTCCATATTCATATGTTGTGAAAAGATCATCCATATTACCCTAACATTCTATTTTATTTATAATTTATGATATACCCATTTCACTCTCATTAATCCTCCCATGATCCTTTATGTTTACCCATTACCATGATAAAATATAATTAGGATTATTTTCTTTATTCATGTTTCTTTATTACTTTATACCTTCTATTTCTCAGCATCTAATGATAAGATATGATTTTTCATATACCTATCAAATCGAATTTAATTTATATGTTTTTATAGACCCATTTCTCCCTCACCAGCCCATTTTTATGAATATTTATGGGATGATGTTTTGCTTTCGAAACATCAACATGATTTTCCATGCTAGAACAGTTATATAGTGAATACCATACCCATTTACTATCAATGGTGTTAAAAATTATGGATATATACTTTTTTTTTACGAAAAATAATTTATGTATCCCGCACTCCATGATCATGGAATAAATTATGATGATGAATGAACTAATGATGTATGATCTATGTGGAATAACGATACATTAGAATAAATGAATGTGACTGGTACACCTCAAATTATATAGCACTACAATGCATTGGGTAATGTTCAGTATTATAATACATCATGTTGGGAAAGGAATTGATCCAGATTCCATTTTGGGACTTTTTCTACCATGATTTCATAGCAGTTTCTCCTTGACATGTGTTTTTGATGAATTGTTTTATGTTGTTTTCATATTTCCCATGTTTTTATATTCCTTTTATATCATTACTCATTGTACATGTTTAAGATTCTTAAAATTATTATGAAATATTTATATACCTATTTTATATCATGTATTGTTAGCTTCATGTTATTCTATTGTTATTCCCTTACACAACATTATTTCTCACCCATTTCTAATGTATGTCCCTATGTTATCCCATGCTCTTTAAAAATATATTTAAATTTTTGAGGCACGTTATGAAATTTTTCAATAATGTTGTTGTATTCCATGTTTAATAAGTTTTCCTTGGTAAATATTCCCCAAATACACAACAATTATCAATATTTTGGGTTTTATTATGTGTCATTTTATTTAATAAATCATGAGTTAATATGTAATAATAAGAATGGTTGTTACAGTTAGTAACTTAGAAAAAATTGAATTTTTTTTGGGATTTGGATTAGGAAATTCTAGATAAAGACTTAGTTATATGACAAAGTATAGGAATAAATCCATAAATATAGATAATTATAGATTATATGTTTTATAAAGAAAATACATCGTTTTCTAGATACTAAAAGTTGATGTGGTATTGGAACATATGTACACAGGGGTAACAACTCTAACAAGGTGTGTCGGTACTAACTCAGTGTAACATGGAACACAACAATGTGTCTTACTTCACCCCTAGTTTGACACTCACAGAAGATATTTTTTTTAAATTCATAATCTTATTATCAACCATTGTTAAGGGAATAAATAAATACACATAATAGTATACGTTCAAAAATATATCTCGGATAACATAGACTAATTCTATGAAATTATTATGTTAAGGAAGTAAATGTAATTTTAAAGTTATCCCTTTAATTTTATTGGTTCCTTATTTATGTGTTCAGTTGATTATAAATATTTATCCCTAGTATTACCTTTATCATATCTTGTTTTTGGTAGTATGAGGAATTAGGTAAACAAGAAGTATGGTAGGTAATGTGATGACTTCCATAATGAGATTTCCAATCTAATGGGACTAGGAATCACAAACATTGGGATGATACTCTCTCAGAAGACTTAATTTCTAAATATAAACCTAGATCATTAGTACCATCCAAATACCCATAATAGAGAACATGATATATTTGATACCTTTCTACGATAATGGTATCCCACATTTAATGGATCGTATGATCCCTTAGTCGTAGAATAATGGATTTACTTCATTATGTTATTCTCAATCCTTCAATGATACAAACAAGATAAATTTATACTAGATGTTTATAAAATGGAGGGATAATATGATCAGTAGTGTATATTTATAAATAATATTAATCCTTGTGAAGAGATCAAAGTGATGTAGTGGATGGAATTATGCACAATGTTTTTCATTAAATATTTCCCTCACACTCCCTATATTAAAATGTAAAGGGACTCCCTTTCCCTCATAAATAGTGATGATGATTCAATAAATTCATATGAGTAAAACATCACTGTAATTTCATTAAATGTATTCATTTTTTTCATTACCCATGAATGTAATGTTTACTACTTATTTGGTGGGATAAAACCTAGTCTATGAAATGACCTTATAATCTGTAACTTTGATAATTATGATGAAATAGTCTAATGTTACCTCAAAGATGAAATGGGGGTTTATGAATATCAAGGGTATCATTAGGATAAAAATAAAAAAAATAAGCACGACTATTTAAACACCACCTCAAGTAATGGAAGTAGATCTGTTAGTGAACAAGGAAAATGAGGAAATTATTATATATAAAGAGGATAACTCATATTATATCACACTTTTTGGGCTAAACATTCTAGAAATTCATTTTATACACCCTTTTGTATAATTTGACACAATTTTTGGAATGTATTTTATTTCCTTATATAGATCCAATAAAAATTACTATGGGAAAGAAACCACTCATTGTATTTTGAATCGACCCACGATTCTATAAAAATGCAACGACGAAGATGAATCTTCTTTAGAACCAACATATATAGTATACATATTCTTTTCCTATATATAAACATATCTACCTAAATGATTGATTATATTAAACGACTCATCCTTTAATACATTCCTTTTGAGAGGGAGTATGATGATTTGTTTCCAATAGAATTTTATGGCCTTCATTCTAGTCAAGATGCTACATTTTTAATTTATATTTTACCTAGGGTGTTATAATTTCCAAAGACTCCATATATAATGTATGTTTTAAAACATGAATTTTTGAAGAAACTACTAAATGATAATATGCAAAAAGGGATCATATGACCCTGTGCTTAACCATTTGGTGCACCAGTCCACTTCTTCATGAATGAGAATGGGACAATAAACCATTACATTGATTATCATGAGCTCAAAATTATCATGATAGTGAATATCTATCCTTTATAATAGATTGATGACTTGTTCAATCAGCTATGTGGAGATCAATACTTATCCAAGGTGGTTCTATGTTCACGATATTACCATTTTCATGTGAAGGAGGAGGATATCCCCAAGATTGATTTTTTTAGGTGATTCCATTCAGATAGACTATTTCTCCATCAATTATCATGTGAATGATAAATAGATTATTTAGATATTTCATTCAAAAATTTGTGGTAGTACTGATAGATGATATTCTGATATACAACAAAACCACGGTGGAACATGAGGACCATCTGAGAACTATGATAAAGACATTGTCTAGAAGAATATTTTTTCTAAGTATAGAAAATGTGAGTTCTAGTCAAAGGATGTCTCATTCTTATGGAATATAATCTCAATAAATGGGATTTATGTGGACCATTAAATGATATAATCAATTGAAGAAGGATGAAAACAAAATATGTATTGGATATTTGTAGTTTACTTGGATAAGATAGGTATTATCATTGATTTTTGAAAATTTCTCATGACTAACTAACCATCTAAACAAGAAAACATAGTGTTAAGTCATATTTTATTAGAATTATGAATGTCAAGAGATAATCAATTAATTGAATATAAGTCTTATCACTCTACATGTTCTCCCACTACTAAAAAGTTGACAACCATTCATGGTATTCTGTGATCCTTTGAATAAAGGATTGGGTTGTTTGTTAATGCATAATGGCCAAGCCATGGACTATGCTTCAAGGCAGTTACAAGTTGATGAAAAGAACTACCCAACATATGATCTGGGGTTGGATTCAGTGATCATAACTTTGAAAATATGGATTTATTATCTCTCTAGGGATGATTTTGAAATATATGTGGATCAAAAAAATCTCAAGTTTATATTCACATAGAAATATTTAAATATGCACCATAAATTATTGTTATAGTTGACCATGGACTACGACTACTCAATCCACTACCATCCAAGTAATATGAATAACGTTGAAAATACACTATGTATAATAGACCCCATAATTCTATCAGTAATGAGAATTGATAAGGATATGATCCTCTTAGAAGTATAAACTATGGGCATTGGAATCCTAATGAAAGAAACATCATAAATATATTCACAAATGATTTCTAAAATGCCCTTTATGGTGAGGTTGAAGGATTCAAAAAGATATTATTTTGGAATTCAAAATAAACTGGAAAATATACTGAAAGATAAATCCTTATAGATCAGTGTAAATGAAAAATGATTTGTGAGATTTTGGTCCAGACTATGTGTATCCTCAAAACTAGATTTAAAGAACGATCGGTTGGATGATGCACAAAGCTAAACCTTCTCCATCCACCTAGTAATCACTAATATGTATCACAATATCCAATAATACTATTGGTTGATCAATATGAAGAAGGATAATGCAGAGAATATATCAATATTTCTTGTATGCCAAAATGTGAATGAGGAAAGTCAAAATCCAAGGGGATGATTAAACATTACCCATGCCTATAGGGAAATGGGTAATCATCACCATAGTCATTGTCACTAGACTTCCAAATACATCATGAGTGAAAAATTATATATGCAGTTTGATTGATTATCTTAAAAAAATACAAAATTCATTGTGATTTAAGAGGATTTGTCATTGGATCAACATGCATGGATATATATTCGATAAGTGGTAAGGATGTATAAATAGCCACTATCTATTATATCTGATGTAACACCCCGACCCCAGCTACCCAGAGTCGGTGCATTACTTCGTAACATTGGCATGATCACAAGAAAGATCAAATCTCGAAAGACCGATTGGTTTAGTAGCCTTGGAAACACTAGATATATTCATAAGTTTTACATTACATCATAAAATGAAAAACTACTACAACAACATAATGTTTCCACAGTCCACACTATAATCCCCTCATAATATCCCTGCAGGTCATTCATAACTTACATCTTCACATCCTGGGAAAATAAAACATAGAAAAGGGGTGAGCTCAAATGCCCAGTAAGGATAACAATATAGCGGAACATTCAAAAATAAGCATAAACATTTAAGGCAATGTATAACTAAAACAAAATCCTTTTAAACATGAACTTTCAACATGGTATGGCATAAATACAATGAAATAATGCCATTTACTTATTCACATGGATATTCTACTAATCAAATAATCACATGCAATATCAATAACCACTTTCATAATGTTGGAATGCATAATGCTAAACGTTAATTTCTTTGTCTAGGCCTCATCCCAAGACCTAGGGGTTACTTCTAACCGGAACCCAACCCGGAGTGCCTCTAATAACCGGACACCAACCCGGAGTGCCTCTAATAACCGGACACCAACCCGGAGTGCCTCTAATAACCGGACACCAACCCGGAGGGCATACTTTTAGCAGTCCCTAACCTGGAGGGCTTACTTTAACCAGTCCCCAACCTGGAGGGCTTACTTTTACCAGTCCCCAACCTGGAGGGCTTACTTTTACCGGTCCCCAACCCGGAACATACTTGTTTAGCACATTCATCTGAAGAAAAGTTTGAAATATAACATAAACATTTGGATTAAAACTAGCATACGAAATGTCAATAGTTTCACCATAAACTATGAATGGTATAAAATAGCACATCCACAGTCAAACATATCACAAAACCTTCAATACAATATAGAAGTTTTGTATTATAATAAATCAACTTCAAATAAGCGTAAAATCCATTAAAGGATGTTGACATAGATGAAATCAAAACACTTTTTAGAGAAATATCTCTTTCTATTTTTGAAATCATTTAAGAGCCATATAAAATAAAACATTTTCTTGAAAATATTCTTTTAAGCTTGTAAGGAAAGCTTTGACGATTTTATAACGGCGGAAAATAACCGCACCCGCCGTATAAGTAAAAAAAACATTCTTATCTCAATTCTGTCGATAAGGTTAAAAAGGACCTTGTTTTGAAAACGACGGAAAGATTCATTTATAAACCTCTTATAAAAAGTCAAACAAGGGTATAAATTACTTTAACCCATATTCTTGTAAATAGTAAAAAATGTTTTGAAATACATTTCGAAGAAACATGGATGTGGATGATAAAGAGATCCCAGTAGATTATTACGTATAATACAACCTCGGATAATGAAGAGATTGTGAAATAACCCTTACCTTGTACTTTTCCTTGGTTGTGGTAGGTTAACCTCCTGTATAATGGTGAAATAATTGTTATTAAATTATACAAGAATCATATACATTAATATGATATCATATATGATCTTTTAATATTGATTTGATAATAATATCTTAGTATTATCGTTGTTTCGGGTGTTAACTTACTTGTTTTCTTTCATATGTTTTGTTACGTAAGACATGTTTGTAAAGGATAGGTTGTATATTATTCATATCCAGAATGATATCAAGTCCTTAAACATCATTTTTAAATCATAAAATGATAATTATACTTTAATGGTTACGATGGAGAATGAATCTCATCGCGTTCGTGGAGACGGTAGTCCGTACGTACGCATGAGCAACAATATCATTCTTTTGATATTAAAATAATATATAAATGGATGGTATATCATATATACAGAATCATTAATATGTTATATTTATTATTTACATGAGTTACACATCATTATTATACCCATCCAAATAATAATATATTGAATAACAATTACACCACGACGTGGAGACGGTAAGCCGTACGTACGCACGTATGGTGACATGTTATTCAAAGGGTGGATAGAATACTGAATATGGTTGTACCATATTTATAATAACATCACAGTATATAAATGATACTGGAGTCATTATTTTAGAATGGTAACAACAAAGGAAGAAGAAGTGGAAGAAGAAATGAACTTGGAAAAGGGGTGGTGAAAACATTACCTCTTCTTCGGGTTCTTCCTTTTGATTTGATCAAAAGGGCTCCTTAGGTTGGCTTTCTGATCAAACTAAGGCCCCTAGGTTGTATTGAGGGATGTTGGTAGAGTATTTGGGCAGAGTTTGGCCGAACCAAAAGGCTTTAGAGGTGTGAATAAATGATAAGGAGGAGTGCCCTTTTATAAGAGGGGTGAGGGGCACCTTTGGAAAAGCTAGAAATATTAATTTATAATAAATTCATATTCGGTTTCTAATGGCTCCAAAGTTGACTATTCAAAGGTTAAGGTGGGGATAGGTCGAAAACCACTCAACCAATAGAATTTAGACAGGTTTGGGTACTTATATTAACCTTATCTTTAAGTATTAACTCTAAGTTAATTAGTTTCATTTTTACAATGTCTCTTTGTATTTTTATATAATATGGTTAATAAACTTACTATATACATCCAAGCGACCCCCAAGTGGTCCATTAATGAGGAACCTATCATAATATAAGTCTCTTGGCCGAACCTTAGATTTTTAGGAATTTAATATCAATTAATAATATAATATTTTTTTTAAGAACTCTTTTATGTCAATTTTAACACTATTCAATAGTTGATTTTTTTGAAACTCCTAACAGATTGATTACTTCGAAAAAAGTCCATTAAATCAATCCTAATATATCATATTATCATATAAAATTAGTTTAATTCATTAAAAGTTTCATATTATAATTATTTGGGTATTTATAATATCAATTATTTTAATTTTTCACTATTATAGTAATTACTGCATCATCATTGTGTCATAAATAAAATAAATTATTCAATGTCTAAAAATTATAAATAAAATATCATTATTTAGGAAATCTTTTTAGCTTTCTAATTAATATTTATAATCTAAAATCCAACATATATAACCCTATGTAAAAATTGTTGTTCTAAAAGGTATATGCTTGTGTCATTTTTGTATTCATTTTAACTAAATTAATATAAAGTGTCATTATCACTTACAAGTGGATCCATGGGGTCCCAAAATAGACCCAAAGATGCCCATGGTCGACCATGTATCAACCAATAGGGTTAAGACACGTTTTAGGGTAATTTAGTATTATTATAATATTATTTTTTAACCCTTATTTACCGGATTTACCCTTAACCATGGTAAATAAAATATTTACCGCATTAATTATTCAAAATGTCTAAAAATAAAAGTTACCTATTTACACAATTTGAACATCCTGATTCCAAATATGGAATCCATTTTTCTAAATTCAAAACACAGAAGTGGCAGAAATTAATTTAAAATTAATTCCCGCTGTCAAAACAAAAAGCGTGTTTTTAAGAGATAATAACTATCAAAAGATTGACACTTGTTTATGTTCGGTTTAATTCTAAAATTATGTCCAATGACCAACATTATATTAAATGGTAAAAATATATTCTAAATATACTTTGAAACCACTCAAATTCATAATTTATCACTATTAATTATTTTGATTAAAAAAGTTGTTTTTAATTAAAATTTAGTAATTTTCACTATTCATCAAAATATGAAAGTTATCCGAAAAGTACCAAAATTTCACCTTAGGATAAATTCGATATTACGAATCCAAAAATGAAGTCCATTTTGAAATATAAAATATATATAATTTCAAAAATTAGGTATTACTATTCATAACGGCTAGTTTGATTGGTTGTGGTGTGTGTTAAAACTCAAGGTTGCGTACAACACACGCTACTGTATTATTCAAAGAAAACGTACCGTGGAAGCTTGGGATGTTTCATTTTAAATTTTTGATGTCCCAATTTAGTCAAAAAGATTAAAATATTGTATTTAAAAATGTTTCACTATTAAAAGTTGATAAAAGTGCAATACTGAAAATGAATTTGTGCTTGCATTATATTTAAGAAACTCATAATATGGATTCTAAAATTATAAGGATTACATAAACTTTAAAATTTATCTAATACTATTCATAACCTCTTTTGAATGGCTTGTTTGGTAAGTCATGGTGTAATTGAAATCGGTGTTTCGGGTAATGAAAGTTATTGAATTATTTTGAAGAAATAACACACTATAAAATCTTGGGGTGTTACATTCTCCCCTCCTTCAATAAATTGCGTCCTCGCAATTTGAAATTGTTCTTCGAAAATAAAAGGTTGAAAATAGAAAATATCTTTGTGGGAAAACCCACATCGGAAATTGGGTTACTAAAATTTAGTCTTAATATGGGGAAAAGAGAAATGAAAGGGTCACCACCAAATTATGATCTCGATTAGGAGAACATTGGTGGCAATTAGAGACATATAATTGGAGGAAAAACGTAAATATTTATAGGTAGTGATTGAGGTCATCAATCACAAACAAGTATAAAATTGAGGTCCTTAAACTCATCAATCTATGATGATTTGAAATACCATTGGTTCAACAAAATATAGGGTATTGGGATAACACATTTTTGATGTTTCAAAATATCTTAGTTGAAATCCCACATCGAAAAATTAATTAATGAGGCCTCTATTTAAAATAAAGAGTGGAAAGTATGAAGATTACTGAAAATAACACATACTAGGGTTCCATGTAGGAAAATATGGATATGGAAGAGAAATCTAACCATCAATTATCTGATGGAGAGTGGTAGAGAACATGGCTATGAAAAGGCCAACAATCCCAAAGCCATAAATTAGTGATGATTTAAGGTACCATCTAGGACAACATTTTTGTTCTAAGTTCCTTTTCTTAATGTTGTGGAATTTATTTATGAGATTGTATAAGATCATAAGGAGATATACTTACTTTATAATTAGAGTTTTATCCATTAATAAATTTCTACCACAAACTCATCTTTCACTCTAAAAGATAATAGAATTTAAAAAAAATTCTATTTACACTATTCGTATAGGGTTCCAAAATAAACGAGTTTATAATTCATCTACAAGATCTTTTAATAAAAACTACATTATTTAATCCAGGACCTCTCGTGGGCCAGTGGTATGTGATACACCCTTGTCGCCCTTCGGTTGCGGGTTCAAGTCTCACAGCCTTGCCGGACGCGATGGGTTGCCGCCCGACTTCCGGGATGTCCTTTTATGGCAATCCAAAATAATCCAAACAAGAACTATCCAAAATACTTATGTCCAAACTCACAGTCCAACATTTATAAGGAAGGTATACATAAATTAGATCCTTTTTACCCCGTAATAGCATATGAATACCTTTATCATGTATTACCATATTCTTTATTGATTACATTCATGCTCCCTTATTCCATATAGAATGCTGGATATACTTCATTAATCCAAAAATGTTTTAAGCCCCAACAATGATGGAATATACAAATCATTAATCAGTTCCAAGGTAGTCAAGAATATCCAATATAATTTATACAAAACAATCACATATTATTCCAAAATCACTACCCCAGTATCAGAACTATATTATGATTTATCATTCTCTCAACCATATATTTTCCAAAAATTTATCCTGCTATTGAGTCACTTTTCTTTGTTCCACACAATCTCATGTCCTTAATGAAATAGTAATGCAGTACAATCCTTATATACTCCATAATTATTATATCAAGTACATTGTTTATACAATACTCAATTGACATAATCAACATAAGAACTCTAATCATTCCTCTTCATCTGCGGTAGTATCATAATTTGATTATTATCCAATAACATCATTTGCGGTATAGTCTGATGACTGGGACATAGGTTCGCGTAGTGTCCAAACTCCTTGCAAATGAAGCATTGTACATTTGAAACCATTTTCTTACCCTTGCAGTCATGTACTTTGTGCCCTTTTCCTCCACACTTATAACAAACTCCCATTCCTTTCAGGCAAGTTCCAGGGTGTTTCTTTCCACAGTTACCACATATGGGAAAATTCTTCTTTTCCCTCTTCCCTTTATCCATCTTTCTCTCTTCTATCCTTTTCTTCTCTTGCTTCCCTTCAAAGCCATAGGACTCAGTAAACTCTTTACTTATCTTATCAACACATGATATTATTTCTTCATATGATGATAATACATGGGAGACTATTTCTCTTATAAATTCTGGCTTAAGACCATAAAATATATGATCCTTCTTTCTCTTTGTATCATGTGCATTGCTAGAGTTCCCATTCCTTCTACTGGGCGCCATTTCTAAACAATGGCATAAACAAGATCAGTTTATGAATCAAAATACATAATCCCATACTTATAAAACACGTAACATAAATTGAACTATTTATGGATATAATCCATAATCATAAAAATGTTTTCTTTGAGGAAGTATATACTCATAAACCCTTCATAATGATTTGTAAAGAAAATGAGAGTTATCCTAAGCATATCCCCCGGGAGTGTCGTAACCAAGAGTGCAGCAAGGCCCGTTGTCGTGCACCAGTTCCCGTTCGAGTCTAGCTCAAAGCGGTGTTTTCGGGTTTTACCCCTAGGTACATCTGTGCCAGAGCCGCCTCTACCTGCTCGTATCCAGACAGGGATGTATTGCTCGGAAAACTCACAAAATCTCTACAATACCAAAATTCTAGGAAGTTCTTATATACTAATCCTCAAAGTTCATCTTAGGTCTACGTGCTCTAATCAGAGTTTATCTAAATCTAGCTTCCAAGGTTTGTACTAAACTTCCTCTGATACCAACTGTAACACCCCGACCCCAGCTACCCAGAGTCGGTGCATTACTTCGTAACATTGGCATGATCACAAGAAAGATCAAATCTCGAAAGACCGATTGGTTTAGTAGCCTTGGAAACACTAGATATATTCATAAGTTTTACATTACATCATAAAATGAAAAACTACTACAACAACATAATGTTTCCACAGTCCACACTATAATCCCCTCATAATATCCCTGCAGGTCATTCATAACTTACATCTTCACATCCTGGGAAAATAAAACATAGAAAAGGGGTGAGCTCAAATGCCCAGTAAGGATAACAATATAGCGGAACATTCAAAAATAAGCATAAACATTTAAGGCAATGTATAACTAAAACAAAATCCGTTTAAACATGAACTTTCAACATGGTATGGCATAAATACAATGAAATAATGCCATTTACTTATTCACATGGATATTCTACTAATCAAATAATCACATGCAATATCAATAACCACTTTCATAATGTTGGAATGCATAATTCTAAACGTTAATTTCTTTGTCTAGGCCTCATCCCAAGACCTAGGGGTTACTTCTAACCGGAACCCAACCCGGAGTGCCTCTAATAACCGGACACCAACCCGGAGTGCCTCTAATAACCGGACACCAACCCGGAGTGCCTCTAATAACCGGACACCAACCCGGAGGGCATACTTTTACCAGTCCCGAACCTGGAGGGCTTACTTTAACCAGTCCCCAACCTGGAGGGCTTACTTTTACCAGTCCCCAACCTGGAGGGCTTACTTTTACCGGTCCCCAACCCGGAACATACTTGTTTAGCACATTCATCTGAAGAAAAGTTTGAAATATAACATAAACATTCGGATTAAAACTAGCATACGAAATGTCAATAGTTTCACCATAAACTATGAATGGTATAAAATAGCACATCCACAGTCAAACATATCACAAAACCTTCAATACAATATAGAAGTTTTGTATTATAATAAATCAACTTCAAATAAGCGTAAAATCCATTAAAGGATGTTGACATAGATGAAATCAAAACACTTTTTAGAGAAATATCTCTTTCTATTTTTGAAATCATTTAAGAGCCATATAAAATAAAACATTTTCTTGAAAATATTCTTGTAAGCTTGTAAGGAAAGCTTTGACGATTTTATAACGGCGGAAAATAACCGCACCCGCCGTATAAGTAAAAAAAAACATTCTTATCTCAATTCTGTCGAAAAGGTTAAAAAGGACCTTGTTTTGAAAATGACGGAAAGATTCATTTATAAACCTCTTATAAAAAGTCAAACAAGGGTATAAATGACTTTAACCCATATTCTTGTAAATAGTAAAAAATGTTTTGAAATACATTTCGAAGAAACATGGATGTGGATGATAAAGAGATCCCAGTAGATTATTACGTATAATACAACCTCGGATAATGAAGAGATTGTGAAATAACCCTTACCTTGTACTTTTCCTTGGTTGTGGTAGGTTAACCTCCTGTATAATGGTGAAATAATTGTTATTAAATTATACAAGAATCATATACATTAATATGATATCATATATGATCTTTTAATATTGATTTGATAATAATATCTTAGTATTATCGTTGTTCCGGGTGTTAACTTACTTGTTTTCTTTCATATGTTTTGTTACGTAAGACATGTTTGTAAAGGATAGGTTGTATATTATTCATATCCAGAATGATATCAAGTCCTTAAACATCATTTTTAAATCATAAAATGATAATTATACTTTAATGGTTACGATGGAGAATGAATCTCATCGCGTTCGTGGAGACGGTAGTCCGTACGTACGCACGAGCGACAATATCATTCTTTTGATATTAAAATAATATATAAATGGATGGTATATCATATATACAGAATCATTAATATGTTATATTTATTATTTACATGAGTTACACATCATTATTATACCCATCTAAATAATAATATATTGAATAACAATTACACCACGACGTGGAGACGGTAAGCCGTACGTACGCACGTATGGTGACATGTTATTCAAAGGGTGGATAGAATACTGAATATGGTTTTACCATATTTATAATAACATCACAGTATATAAATGATACTGGAGTCATTATTTTAGAATGGTAACAACAAAGGAAGAAGAAGTGGAAGAAGAAATGAACTTGGAAAAGGGGTGGTGAAAACATTACCTCTTATTCGGGTTCTTCCTTTTGATTTGATCAAAAGGGCTCCTTAGGTTGGCTTTCTGATCAAACTAAGGCCCCTAGGTTGTAGTGAGGGATGTTGGGAGAGTATTTGGGCAGAGTTTGGCCGAACCAAAAGGCTTTAGAGGTGTGAAGAAATGATAAGGAGGAGTGCCCTTTTATAAGAGGGGTGAGGGGCACCTTTGGAAAAGCTAGAAATATTAATTTATAATAAATTCATATTCGGTTTCTAATGGCTCCAAAGTTGACTATTCAAAGGTTAAGGTGGGGATAGGTCGAAAACCACTCAACCAATAGAATTTAGACAGGTTTGGGTACTTATATTAACCTTATCTTTAAGTATTAACTCTAAGTTAATTAGTTTCATTTTTACAATGTCTCTTTGTATTTTTATATAATATGGTTAATAAACTTACTATATACATCCAAGCGACCCCCAAGTGGTCCATTAATGAGGAACCTATCATAATATAAGTCTCTTGGCCGAACCTTAGATTTTTAGGAATTTAATATCAATTAATAATATAATATTTTTTTTAAGAACTCTTTTATGTCAATTTTGACACTATTCAATAGTTGATTTTTTTGAAACTCCTAACAGATTGATTACTTCGAACAAAGTCAATTAAATCAATCCTAATATATCATATTATCATATAAAATTAGTTTAATTCATTAAAAGTTTCATATTATAATTATTTGGGTATTTATAATATCAATTATTTTAATTTTTCACTATTATAGTAATTACTGCATCATCATTGTGTCATAAATAAAATAAATTATTCAATGTCTAAAAATTATAAATAAAATATCATTATGTAGGAAATCTTTTTAGATTTCTAATTAATATTTATAATCTAAAATCCAACATATATAACCCTATGTAAAAATTGTTGTTCTAAAAGGTATATGCTTGTGTCATTTTTGTATTCATTTTAACTAAATTAAAATAAAGTGTCATTATCACTTACAAGTGGATCCATGGGGTCCCAAAATAGACCCAAAGATGCCCATGGTCGACCATGTATCAACCAATAGGGTTAAGACACGTTTTAGGGTAATTTAGTATTATTATAATATTATTTGTTAACCCTTATTTACCGGATTTACCCTTAACCATGGTAAATAAAATATTTACCGCAGTAATTATTCAAAATGTCTAAAAATAAAAGTTACCTATTTACACAATTTGAACATCATGATTCCAAATATGGAATCCATTTTTCTAAATTCAAAACACAGAAGTGGCAGAAATTAATTTAAAATTAATTCCCGCTGTCAAAACAAAAAGCGTGTTTTTAAGAGATAATAACTATCAAAAGATTGACACTTGTTTATGTTCGGTTTAATTCTAAAATTATGTCCAATGACCAACATTATATTAAATGGTAAAAATATATTCTAAATATACTTTGAAACCACTCAAATTCATAATTTATCACTATTAATTATTTTGATTAAAAAAGTTGTTTTTAATTAAAATTTAGTAATTTTCACTATTCATCAAAATATGAAAGTTATCCGAAAAGTACCAAAATTTCACCTTAGGATAAATTCGATATTACGAATCCAAAAATGAAGTCCATTTTGAAATATAAAATATATATAATTTCAGAAATTAGGTATTACTATTCATAACGGCTAGTTTGATTGGTTGTGGTGTGTGTTAAAACTCAAGGTTGCGTACAACACACGCTACTGTATTATTCAAAGAAAACGTACCGTGGAAGCTTGGGATGTTTCATTTTAAATTTTTGATGTCCCAATTTAGTCAAAAAGATTAAAATATTGTATTTAAAAATGTTTCACTATTAAAAGTTGATAAAAGTGCAATACTGAAAATGAATTTGTGCTTGCATTATATTTAAGAAACTCATAATATGGATTCTAAAATTATAAGGATTACATAAACTTTAAAATTTATCTAATACTATTCATAACCTCTTTTGAATGGCTTTTTTGATAAGTCATGGTGTAATTGAAATCGGTGTTTCGGGTAATGAAAGTTATTGAATTATTTTGAAGAAATAACACACTATAAAATCTTGGGGTGTTACATCTGATCAAGATTCAAGGTTTTAATTAATGTTATAGAAGAGTCTCTAACATGCTTTGAATAGTTATTTGACCTTCAACATTACTTATCAACCTCAAACTGATGGGCAATGTCATTGAACTATCCAGACACTTGAGGAAATGTTGAGGGGATGGTCAATTGACATCAATGGAGTATGGGACTAACATCCTCCTCTATTCAAGTTATCTTATAACAATAGATTCCACTCGAGCATCAAAATGACCCCCTATGATGCTATTTATGAGAAGAGTTATAGAACACATTAATGTTGGGATGAAATAGGTGAATGCAAACTGGTAAGTCATGAAATGGTGAAAGATATGCTAGAAAAAGGTTATGACCATTCAACAGCACATCATGGATCATCAGAGTTGAAAAACTAACTATTTTGACAATCACTTATGAGACCTATAGTTTGATGTTGAAGACATTGTATTCCTTATCATGTATCCATGGAATAAAGTGATGATATTTCATATAAGGGGATTATTTGTCTAAGATAAATCACCCCTTTTGAGATCCTTGATCACATTGGAGTTGTGTCCTATCATCGAAAAGTCACACTAATCATATCTAAAATTAATAATTTATTCTATGTATCCATCTTGAGGGATTAAATACTATACCTCTAACATTTACTCAATCAATAAGTAGTACCATTGGATAATGAAAATTCCTATGAATATCTTCCAATGAATATCTTATATCATAGAGAAGTAATTATATAACATAAGGTAATGTACCTTATACTCGTGTTGTGGAGAAACGAAAACCATGAGGAAGAAATGTGGGAACTAGAGGGGGTGTTGAAACAATCATACCATCATCTGTTTTACTATGGGAAAAAATATTGAGGGTGAAATTTCTTAGGGGGGGGGGCATTTCAACAACCTAAACTGTTATAAATAAAACCCCCTTTTATATTATTTAAATTTATTATTATGTTATACAGTTATAGAAAATACATTCACTTTTTTGGTTTTATTATATCATACCAGATTTAATTGATCGTTAAGAATCATTACGATTGATAATATAGTCATTTAATAGTAATCACATGATTATAATAAATAATGGATTTAAATAAATCCAATTTACAAAGAAAAAGGAAGTGATGTAATCAACCAGTAGGATCAGACACTCTGTAGCCCATTTGTTAGAGATTCTAAGGGACATAGAATCATTTTTATTTTCTATTGAACAAGCTAGAGCTGAGATCCAACAACTAAAGCTTGAAAGAAGGTGTTTATAGGAGAAGTTCAATCTCATTGAGATCATGACCCAAACCTTGTTTGTCGAACTGCCCAATGAATGTACCTCCATCTTATACTTTAAACATAGTTAATTTTCAGGTGTATTAAAGATATATATATCAATATCATAGAAATATGAGTATTTATATTGTTTTTTATAAAATAATTTATATATTATCATCCTATTTTTGTTACATGGTAATTTTTTTATTTGGATTCAAGATAACACCAATAATATTTCTTGTTAGTATACATATTCAATTAAGGAATTTATTTTGATGAATTAGTTGATTTTTTTTAAAAAAAAATTAATAAGGTATTTTTATTAAATATTTTTATGAAATATACTTTGACATATAATTTTATAATTTCGAATGTAATTATTATAAGGGTTCAAAAAAAAATTATTATCAAAATACATATCATTTTCAATAAATGGTGGTTATTATTTTAAAAATAAACATTTGCATATTTATAAACGTTTTTCGAATAAATTGATATTATTTTTGTAATCATAACTTCAAAATTATCAAATGGTGAAATTTTCAGAAATTTTCGAGATAAAAGTCTTTTTAGGAAAAAAAATTCAATACCATAAAAATATACATCATGTATTATGACATCATAAAGAAAAAAAAAGTGAGAAATAAAAAATATAAAGATTATCCATAAACAAATATATATTTTTTCTTTTAATATAATGTGATTTTTGGTGTATTTAATTTTTTTATAAATCTATTATGAAACATAAAAAACATGTAATATATTTTAAGGTTTTAACATTCCCTCTTTAAGAGTATGACTCACCTATACATAATAAAGGGAATTATTATACATATATTGTCCCCTCGACTTATAAAATAATTATAAAAACTCCCAATTTCTATAAATCGTTGGAGAAAACCATGGAATGGTTTTAATTTTTGGTTATTTTATTATATCCAGTCCAAAATGTAAATAATAAAGAAACCCCCCTATTTTCGTATATAAAATCACTAAAAAACTCATTTGACATAACTAAATCTCATTATATCACATTAATACTCTTCCATAGAATCTATAGTGTTCTCAAAATGTTTCCTCAAGATTTCACAAAGCCCCTCCCAAGCATTTGTATTCGTACTCTCACGCAAGGGATCATTCACTCTTTTTTTTATCCAAGAACATAATTTATGTTATGATTATTAATTTCCATTTGATCTTGATGATATATGTTATTAAAAGTCCCACATAGTTTATTTTTTATGTATACATTATTATATTCCCCATACACTATTATTAATCCTAACAATGAATTGTTTTTTACACCTATTTCCATGCCAAAATTTAGTAAGTGATTTCTATCTTCTCTATTTCATTATAAATATTATTTTACGTTTTTTCTATTAAAATAAATTTTCTTATGTTGTTATTTGTTCTTAAATATTCCCCTTACATTCCATTTAATTTATAAATTATGGGATCCACATTTCAATCTCATTAATCCTCCCTTGATCCTCTATGATTCCCAGTTACTAAGTTTAAATATAGTTATTATTTTTTCCTTTTTCATGTTTCATCATTACCTTATACGTTATATTTCCAAATATATAATTTTCAGATATGATTTTACATGTCATTTTTACTACCCATTTTAGGTATATGTGATTAGAGGTCCATTTACCTCTGATAAACCCACTATTGTGAATTTTTATTTGACATTGTTATGCTCCCAAAATTTCACAGCGATTTTCCATGCCAAAACATTTGTGATGTGAATACCATAACCATTTTATATTAATGGTTTTCACATTTAAGAATATATAAATTATTATTTGAGTCATATATGTATGTATTATACAGTCCTTTATCGCGTAATAAATTGCGATGATGAATGGACTCATGTTGTATGATCTATGTGAAACACATAAGAATGAGAATGGAAGGAATGTGATTGGTGCACCTAAAATTATATATTGCTCCAATGCATTGGGTAATGTGTAGTATAATGATACATCATGTTGGGATTGCAAGTGATCATTATTTATTTATAGTAATTTATCCACTATTATTTCCTATTAGGTTTTCCTTGACCTGTGATTATGACCCAGTTTTTTATGTTGTTCCTACATTTCCCATGTCATGATTATCATGATTTATTGTGTCTCATTATTCGTGTTTATTATTACTACTATTTTTATGCTGTATTGATATTACAATTGTCTAAAATGTATTATTCCTTTAATGTTATTCCATATTTATTCCCCTACTAATATTTTTAGCTCAACCCTTTTTTATGTATGTCACCCAGTTATCCTATGTAGTTTTAAAATCGATGGAAATTTTAGAAGCATGTAATTGAATTTTTAAATAAATTGTTTATATCCCATGATCAGGATTTTATTCTATGTACCTAATTTCCAAAGAAACTATACTTCTTGACCTTTAAAAGAGTATTATTTTTACTTTTATGTAACAAATCTTGAATTAATGTGAAATAAATAATAGGGTTTTCAGAAGAAGCATTGGTTAAATCATTCCAATGATCACACTCAGTCAGGATAGACATAAAACATGTACCTAAGATAGAAAATTGGGTATTTATAAAGCCACTAGACAAATACATCGAGTCTAAAGGGTATAAGAACACCCCAAAAAGTGAAATCCCCAATATGTCTAACGATTCCCTTGAACAATAGGTCAAGAGATCATAGATGATCCCCATAACCAAATATCTTGACAATGGATGATGCCTATTACTATACAATACAACTAAGTACTAAAGGATTACCATGTGATCTTTTTCAAAACCATCTCCTCAAACCATTTTCATCCAATATTTCTTTGACAACCATTTCATAAAATAATTTAAAAATTCTTTGAAAACCAATTCCATTTACCCAAATCAAGTGTAAATCAACTATTATGAAAACCTAGTCCATAGACAAAAATTAATCAGTCATTCCTTCCATTTAATTTAATATAACAATTTATAAAAACTAGTGAAAGGTAGTATAGAATCATCGGCTAGAGATTGAATCATGTACCTCAAAACTCAGGGTAGCACATGACCAAAAAAGGATTCCCCAAAAACAAGTATTTCACAATGATAATAGAGGCCCTAATGTGAATATGCACATTTTATAATTGATCAAATTCAAAAAGAGGTTGGATGTTAATAGGAAACAACAAATACCTTAAGAATGAACACCCACCACCCAATAACCTACAAGGATTGGACCCCGAATCGATTTCACACAATGGATTTATAAGGAATCAAAATTAATCATAACAACATATCAAAAAATCCAAAAATCCAATGATGCAGAAATACCATTATTGAAGAAACCAAAAGGTAGAAATTCGTACTTATCTAGAGAGATGCATACCAACCGAAATGTTGATCAATGACTAAATGAATCAATTTGGACTGAATGGAGACTCCCAATATTGATAAAGAATCCTTCTAAGTTGAGATAAAATGGGGTAGTTGATGAATTAAACAAAATTTCAGAGATGAGGCACCCTAAAATCCTACCTCACAATTGTTACATAATGTATAACCCCATTACATGTTATGAAATCCACTGGAATCAAGTACACCAAAATACCAGTCACATTTAAATTAAAACGGATCATTAAACATTACATGTCATATAACAACTAAATAGTTTTTACTCCTTTCACACAATGTACATAGATTATGAATTGCGTCTGGAGACCATGTATACATCATTTAACCCCTTTACAAACCATTTAATCATTTAATATATAGAAAAAACCACATATTAATTACCAAAACACAAATTTATCACTGGAGATCATTGAACATGGCTAGAATCCCGACAATACATTACACAAATATACCCACATGCCATTAATTCAATCAAAAATACATCCTCAAAAATTGAGTCATTTTCCACAAAAAACTTCACTCAAACCTTGGGAGTACCAACATGCACACAGTTAAAGTTGAAAATAATCAAAGAAAATAGAATTACCTAAAAAGGGGTAACATGATGTTACAAACTATCCACTATAATTATTTCCATCATTGGTAATTATTTTGGAATAATGAAGTCTGGTAATGACGTGAGGAATATGATCCTCGTCATTGATTTACACACCCATGTCTCATAAGAGTCTAATCTATTCAATCACAACACTCTGACTAATGAAATAGACTTCCAACATAATACATTCGCTTGAAGGTCAATGATCTCAGCTGGCAGGTCAACAACAAAAACATCCGGCGCTATCTCAATTTCATGAAAACATAGAATCTGAGGTGGATCGGGATGATATTTCTTGATTTATGATATGTGTTTAAAAATATGAATTACTTTCAATAACTCTAGTAATTATAACAAATAATCAACCAGACTGAGATGCACAACAAACTTTAATGGTACAATGTTTATTGGAACCAACATCCACTACCTTCCAAGGTGATGGATGCCCAACCAAGGAGAATCATTCAAGAGAACCCATTTACATGCAGAAAAATCCTATTTATTATGTCATTGATCAATGTATTATTATTTTAAGCTCGTCACTTTATCCAAATGCGGATGTATACCCTATATCCTCACAAACATCTCTTGAACCAGTCTTGTTCCCACCAAAGAAGCTTCGCCCAACTATAGTGAAAAAAAGATTTAATCTTCCTTATTGAAAATAAAAATCCTCAAAAGAATTGATTCTGATTTATGATAGGTAATTTTTGTTTTATGAAAATTCATACAATCCAAGATAACTACAACAAAATCCACCAAACTCTAAGCAATAGTCGTGAGTCATATCCTCCAGGATATTAATAGCATGCTCATTCAAACCTTTTATATGTGGGTGATATGTGGTACTCAACAAGAACTGACTCCCCATCACTTATTGAAGACATCTCCAAAACAACAAAGTATTCATATGATCACTATTTCAAAAAATAACATAAATAACCCATTGTAACCTCACAATTTATTACTCATAATTATTACCTAGATCATAAAGTTTAGTGGTGTCCATGAATGGAATGAAATGAGATAACTTGTTAAACCATTTAATCTACACTCCCTCAAGAATTTCCCTCTCATAGTGTCTATAGTAACCAGAAAAAATTCCATCGATACCTTGTCCTATTTTAAAACCATAACCTGAATAGGTTGGGGAAAACTAGAAGGTTTCAAATGATCTGACACTGTGTTTTGGTAGGTGTAATAATGGGATACATATTTAGCAATGTCACAATTCATATTTGGACACCATAATTTTTATCTCTTATTATAATGCATCTTCATAGTTATTAGATGAACATCCAAAAAATAACAATGAAAATATTACAAAATTTAACTCCTCACATATATAGGGAAGAAAAACCAATCCAAAAAGTTTTGAATACCATCTGAAGAAAGATACCAACCAAAATGGTCTCTCCACCATATATGGATTCTCTATTTTTATAAACGTTTATTCATGATACTGATTATATAGAATAGACATAAGGGGAGATGATTATAATCATACCTAAGGCATCCTAATGATCATCCAAATGTAATTGAGAAAAAAATCCCACAAGGTTCAGCTCTTGTTTTGATTCCAAAATATCTTGTGATGGTACATTCCTATCATGATCATATTCCACAACATTCCCCTTCCCAAGGGTGTAGTTGATATCCAAGTCAAATGTTTGAATGTGTTCCACCCACTACATTGATGTAATATTCATTTGATGTGAATAATATATATATCATAATGTCTTATGGTTTCTATTGACTATAAACATTTCCCCAAAAAGATAATGTAACTAACAATTAAGTGAATTCATAACTGTGATATGCTCTAAATCATGAGTGGGAAAAATATTCGCATATGGTTGAAGATAATGAGAGTCATAAGACACCGAATAATCATCCTTCATGAATTAAAAACTCAAAATAGCTCCATAATCATCATATAAAACCATATACCCTTCACTGAGATCTACTAAGATTATAATATGATTCGTTGTTAGAAGACATTTCAACTAATTGACAGAATACTAACGCACTACATCCCATGTTAATTTCACCCATTTCCTAGTAAGTGTAGTCAAATATGAATACAACATTGAGAGATACATTAAAAACATTGATAGTATCCATCAAGACCAATAAATATTTAAATGTAAAATTAATTTCATTGATCGTCCAATGATAGTAGAGCCATTAAATTCTCAAGATCAATTGATAAGACATGATTAGAAATCATGTTTCCCAAGAGTTTCACTTATTGAATTTATAATTATCAATATTAATGTTTTATATTACAATTGTGACTCACCAGTATTTCCAAAATGAAACACATATGATGATCATTATTATGCTCGAATCTCAACTAATCCAAAATATCATCCACGAATACAGTCAAAAAGGTGACGAGATAATGATACAATTTATGATTCATCAATTCATGAAAACTCTTGGAGATTTATTCTGACTAAATGGAATAATATATATTAACAATATCAATACCTTCTCCTAAAGTTTGTACTTGGTATATCACACTCCCAAAAATTGATCTGCTTTTAACCCGACGAAAGATCAATCATTCAAAACCACATTCCCTCCATTAACAAATAAAAAAATCATATAAACAAGTAAAATGATACTTTTTCTTAACCATCACCCTGTTAAAATTCTAAATTTTCATGCAACACTATAGTGAACCATCTACCCTCACATAAAGGAGAATCAAGGCTTCCAAAGAAGAAATGCTACGTCTAACAAAACACTTCTTTACTAGATTGTCCAACTATGTTTTGAAATATTTCAATATAGATATTTCCATAACATTGGAAGGTATTGATATAGATTTCATTCCTCGATATCATTTAATAATATAATCTACCTACATATTTAAAGAAACCCTGGAGATATATTATGGGAATCAATTAGGAAAATCGTGAATGATGGATGGAAGACCAAAAATTAAAGAAATTTCATTAGGCTCAACTGAAATAGAAAACAACAACATCCTGAGATCTAGGAAAGAAGGTATGGTAAGGATAGACCTCAAGTACCACTCTATATGAAATACCCATGGGCTCCCATCAACTATAAGAAATGAGAATTGATGATGATGATAATAAACCTCAACTCTATAGGAAACATGTCAGATCATCCCATTGATGAAATCGAACAAATGATTATCAAGAACAGGAAAATATCATACTACCTCCATATTAGCTATCGATAGGGCCAAAAAAAACTAAAACCCCTATACTTTCTTCTTCCCAAAATGTATTTATAAATCCATAATAAGTGGAATGAGTTCCACTTGATGGTTAAGAATATAAAAAAATTACTAGATATAAATTAGTGGGAAGCACCAGTATAAAATAATGAAAAAACAACTAAATATTCAATAAATAAATCACTTATAACTATTTATGGGCCCCTGCCTACCTCCACTAAAAATTCATATATTGTTTGAATGTGCTTCACTCCTTATCCCTAGGGGTAAAACCCTGTTTTCATTGAATCATCTAATTGCACTACAGTTGAATTTGGAGTCTATGATCCCTAACTATATTGAGGAGTAGATATATCCTAATAGAAATGATGAATATTGCCATAACATCCATAGATGTTACTCACCATTCAGGATACGGAAAATAATTTCATTTGTTTTTCATGTTTTATACTAATTAAAATTCATAGTCATAACACTAGCTACAACTGAAGTTGTTGATGATGCATGCTACCAAGAACCACATCCTCTGCTACTGTGATTATCTTTCCACTTCCTTTTTCCATTAGTGTGCCACTAAAACTTCCACTATGTGGAATAGAAGGACCGTAATATCCAATCTTGCCTACCATATTCAAATCCACCATTATATCCACGTCCACTGCCTCCATATATTTTAATGCTTCATTATAAACACCTATGATTTCATATCAAGTATAAAACCGTTCAGGTAATTTTCATCTTTCAGATGGTCATTATTTACATCCTATATTGTAAAAATAACTTGCTCAATAAACAATTTGGTTTTTGTTGACACCGAATGCACTCTCTATATCAAATAGATGAACTCCATAGATTAATCAATCTTCAGTGACTCTGAAAATAAACTACTAGAAAATGTGTGTCTTGAAACACTTACAGTATAAGCCCACATGTATATCTTCTTAAACAATGGAATCTAATCAAAGCATGATTGGACCCTTAAGATTAAATTATTCACAAATCAACTTGATATTATCATGTGTTTTAAGGACGTCGATGATTTGACCAATCTTGTAAAGCAAGTAATCCACCTCTTGAGGATCTTTCAAACTTTTAATGGACATTGTATTCTCATGAAAAAACTCATTTGATCAATCTAATTCCCCTAAAAATACTCACTATACCTCAAAAATAAAATTCTAAACATGTGGAACATTCTACTCAACAACACAAAATTCTCTAATGATATCCTTGGGAATTTTCTAACCAATTGAACGATTCTGTTGAGGCGCATCTATTGCACCCTCCGAAGGAAATCACTAAACACATCATAGAGGCATAGTTTTGTACACTAGGGAAAGAGAAAAACCATAAAACATAACACCCTCAGATCAACTACAAAACTCATTAGCAAAAAATGATATTATCATCAAGAACTCAAAATAGTACACACACCTCCCAACATCCCATGGTTACTTGATTCTCATCATGGAATGAGATTGATGGGAACATACCACAACAAACCTACCATTTCTTGACAATCCTATGCCTGATATACAATGCATATAATGAAAAAGACTCTGGACTAAAAACCTACCACTTATACCATTTTGTAACAAGCCTACCTGAATACCTTCTCAAACAGGTACCCGACCAAACTCATCACATATTCTAAGGGCATTCTTGATCCCCACGGGCTAGAGACTAGAAATCAAGCAATGAATATCAAATAGAGAGAAATTTTTTTTTTAATCTAAAGCAACAATAGGGAACTTATCTACAGTAGATAAAATAGTAGAAAAGAATAATATATACCATAATAGAAAACAAAGAGTGGAATCCAAAAAAATCAAGAGTAGAAAAAATATCCAGGTACAAGTCCAACTAAAAAAGAATATCAAAAAAGGAAAACCGACTTATCTATGAGAGAGGATGGGAATAATCCCACCATATCACCACAAACTACCCATCCCAATTGACAAAAAACCTCACAATAAAACTATGAAACCTTCCCCTTCCCTGTATCAAAATACATAACCCAGCCTATGCACATCCAAAGAGATATATAGAGTGTGAGATAATTTTCTCATTAGGGACTCACCATGGTCTTACATATCAATTCTCAAAAAAATAATCCAAATATGTAAAACATTATGGGAAAACAATGCATGATTACAGTTTAGCAATTTTTATATGAAAAACAAAGAAAAATAGTTTAATTTTCCTTTTTTCACATTTACAATTAAGGAAGATATATTAGATTCAAGTAATTTTATATCCAAATATAACAGTAGATATAATTTGTTAAAACAAAGCATTAATCACATATCGTATCAAGTATATGGATTAGAACAAAATATTTCAAACCAAAAGAAAAGGCATTGGTAACATCAGGTTAGGGATCACACTAGATCAGGATAGTTAAGACACTCATACCTAACATATATAATCCGATACAAATTAAGACACAAAACATATTCATATAGTCTATAGTGTAGAGGAAAACCCCAGAAAGTGAACCACCCTATAGTTATAACAAGTCCCTAAAACAACATTCCTAGAGGGATTAAATAAGCCCTGTGAAAAAAAATAATAATGAATGTGGATGTATCTTATTACTATACCTTACACCTAAGTACCCAAGGCTCTCTATGAAATTTATTTTAAAATCAAGTTCATCAAACCATTTTTCTCAAATAATTATTTGAAAACCAATTTATAAAACCATTTGAAAATAATTTGAGAAACCTTTCTATTAACCCAAAACCATTGGCAATTCATCTTTTATAAAAACCTATATCCCCCAAACATAAAAAAACAATCATGTAATACAATTTAATTGAATAAAAATATTTATCAAAGCAAGATAAATGCAATTCACATTAAAAACCTTGAA
Source organism: Viscum album (assembly GCA_963277665.1). Taxonomy (NCBI): domain Eukaryota; kingdom Viridiplantae; phylum Streptophyta; class Magnoliopsida; order Santalales; family Viscaceae; genus Viscum; species Viscum album. Next base: position 543,418,954 of record OY728148.1, read on the forward strand.
ATGGAACCACCTACCTCAATTCTCTAGGTCACACATACCCAAGAAGGATTAACCAGTAATAAGAATGATAAAAGGACAAAAAGGTCCTATAATCAATCTACACATCCTTGAATTGATCCTATTCAACAAAATGGTTGATTGAGAAGATGAAAAAACATATGCTCACACCACAATATACAAGTATTAGCTCTTGGAACAGTTTCACTCAAGATAGCTATAAGGAAATAAGAGGAGTTATCACCACATATAAAAAAATCTTATAACGCAATGAAATGGTGCTACTATAGTAAATGAAATGAAGAAGAAGAAAATATTACTCACTAGAAGAGATGAAAACAAAACTCCATGTTCATAAATCAATTAATGAATCAGTTAAAATAGAATAAAGACTGTTAAAACTTCCAAACAATCCATCTAGTTAGAGAGAAATACATATTCAGATGAATGAAAAAGGATTTCATCCATCCACAACCATAAATGAATACCTATAGATAGTTACATGATGTATAACTCCATTACACTTTGTGAAATCCATTGTACTCAAGTACACTATAAAACAACATGTTTTAAATAATAAATAAACCTTTAAAATTATACACCATGTAAGCATTGCATAGTGTGTACTCATTCCATTTTGTGTACATAGTTCGTCACATGTGTCTTGAGACTATGTACACATTGTGTAACCCCATGACATATCATTTAATCTCCCATAATACCATAAGAAACGCAAATTATTTATGAAACAATCAATCCAACTTAGGTATTCTCTGAACTATAAAAGAGCCTCACAAAATCCATTATATGTTTATACAAATATTCTATGAATTTAAACAAACAAGTCTCCCAAATACTTAATTCCTTTTCCCCAACAAATTGATCTATATCCTTGAGAGTTCCAATATCCACCCAATTAAATAAGAAAGCAATCCAAGTGAATGGAATTACTAGAATGTGTGTAATGGGAGGTTACAATTATAGAGCACGGTTGGAATACTATTTGGTTCCCCTCTTCTAGTGTTTTACAATGTTTTATGAGAAATGTTAATTAGGATGATGGAATTATTGATAAGGTTTCTTGGTTTATTAAAATATATTATTTTTCATATGTGTTAGGTTTTATGTTTTTTATATTTAGGTGTAATTCATATCTTAGTATAAATAATTTTGTATATTTATTTAATACAATATAGATAACTTATGTCCTTTATTTTTATCAACTTCTTATTAATTTCGAAGGATTGTATTTCCAGGGGTATGGTTTTGTTTGATGTTTATATAGTGGAAACTGTAGACATACAAGTATGTCACATAACACCCAAATATTTTATGTTATTTATCTTCAAATAATTTTTATTATATTGATTACATTTTATATACACAACATCGAGTTTAAACACACTATTTCATAATTTTGAAGTATTATTATTTAATTTGATTTTTGTAACATATATATTTGATTAGAGGGTATAAATAAAAATAAATAAATTATAAAAAATGTACTTTATCCCCATTTATGAAATTAATTCATTGGTTATCAATTGAGTAGAAACTAAAATAAAATTCATTTGAACAAAAAAGTGATGCTTTTCTGAATATGGGATTTTAATGCTCATGATGTTTTTTTATCTTAATAAATTAAATTAATAAATGTTGATGAATGGTTTTAAAATATATATGTATTTATTAAATAAAATTCTTTAACATTCATCAATTCATATTTCTATTCATTTGATGAAAATAAATAGAAATTTATTTTTAAAAATGTATTTTTTCTATGAAATAGTTTTATTCATGGTTTTTAACATATATTAAAATCAATTTCCACCACATGTAGAATTTGAAAATTGATAAATGGATTCCAGATTAACAACTCGAAGGATCAAATTTGGAACATATTCCTATTTTAATTTTTTATTTGGAACTATAACCTTGGTAAATATGTGTCACCTCTGTAAGGGTGAAACTAGTAAAACGTGGTAAAAACAATAGAATAAAACATTAAAATTACACTGAAATATTATTCTATCATATAAAATTAGTGTATTTTAAAAATTATAATTCTTGGAAATGAGAGAAAATAGTTCAATTTTTATTTGATTATGAAATTTAATTTTTTAGAAAAGAATAAATATAAAATGCCACTCTCTTGAATTTAACATCATTAAAATTCAGTCATAAGGATAAAATATTTTATGATTAGTTAAAATTGATTTTTTATAGATTAATTAATTGATTTCACCATATCAATTTAGTTTTAATTTTTATTTATTTAATAATTATCTTAAATTCTTACAAAACACCATCCCAATATTTATTAAATTTATAAAAACATAAAATAAATTATTTAATAAAAAATTAAAGTAATAGATTATGGGAGAATTATAGTGGTATATAAATTTTATAGAGAAAATTTACACATTAGAGATGTTTAAAAGTATTATATTTGAATTCATTTTCCATAAATGTTTTTCAATGTAAAAATTAATTAATATTTTATAAATTGGCAATATTGAAATTTTCTTAAAAAAAATTTAATTGAGTTAAAATTCATAAAGAACATATATTATTCTAAATTAAAGAGATTTGAATTAATATATCAACCATGTTCCATTAATTATTCACTTTTCCTTTTGTCGTATTCTTATTAACACATAAATGGTGGAAAACATTATTATCAAAGTAATTATAAAAAGTATTAAAAGGGTTAAAACTTTAAGATAAGGGTGAAAACGTAAAAAAACTTGTAAAAAATTATAATATGAGAGTATTAACACTCATACTTTTATTATATTAATAATATACAAATTCATGCCCATTTTTCAATGATATTTTATTTATACCAATTTAATACTAGATTTAATTCCTAGAGTTCCCCTCCCTTCACATATAACTTGTCCTTAACTATTATTATTTCTTAACATTATTTGATCCTTAAACATTATCTAAGTCATACTATAATTAATTATTAGTATCCTACCCCACATTTTAGTGCTTCTATTCTTACCATAATACCATCCATTAAATGATTAAGGTGTAAATCAAAGGAGGTTTCTCAAAGATGTATAATTACTCATAAATAACTTTTTTAAATTCTATTTCTTCTTATACCACCAATAAATCTATGATGGATTAACCATTACTCAACTAATTCCAATCAATTGAAATATGATAACATCCCTCTTGCGTACATGTGGACTACCCCCACTACAAAACAATGTAGGTTTCTTCTCATTTTCTATTTATATGAAATGTAATAACAATATATTTAATGAATATATATGATATATATGATATAATAATGATTTTTTAAATGTGAATTATCATTTACCTTTCTACTGTTCCATCTGTTAAAAAATTGAAACAACATTCATGCATACTTGTAACTAATAGTCTCCATGAATGGTCTACTCCATTTTTTATCTCTACATTCTTTAAATAAATCCCTATATTTTAAAATGAAAAAACAATTATATTTTTATCATGGTTTTGACTCATAATATGATGGAACCACGAACAAAGTTCATGTACCAGAACTACAGAATTGAAACATCCAAGAGAAATAAAATTATTATCACCTTTAAATGATGATATAAAATTATAAATATAAATAAATACTTGTTGAAGTGGTCTAAGTGGATCCTATGTGATATTAATAGAATTTATATGATTATGGTATATAAATATAAAAAAATTGATTTATTATATATGTGGTCAGAGTACATTTAATGAAATATGAGCTTGAGGTAAGGAATTTTTATTAAAATTTTATTTTTTATGATGAGTAAATATGATTAATTTTTAGATGATGATATTTTATAACATACCACTAAATAAAATCATTAATTCTCATCTCATATGGTATTATTTTTAGACTACATTTTTTTATTTCATTATACATTCTTTAATAATTAAGGTGGCTGGATATATTTTTAAAGGAAAATCGACTTTATTCCTCTCTTGGGTTGAAAATCCATTTTCTTCCATATCTATGTTTGTTAAAAAATAATTTCAATAATATTTTTTATATTATACTATGATTTTTTAATTTATTTTTTTCCCATGTTTTACTTTTTTAAAAAATCGTTCAAAATGAATCATATTGTGGTTTTTTGAACAATGTACATTTGGCATTTTATCAAAAATGATAAGGTAATAATTATTTTAACATACATGGAATTATTGAAATTTCACACCATCATGACCAATAAATTATTTAAAGGTTTTATTATAAGTATCCAAGCTTCTTTTTAATGAAATTTGATTCCTTGTTGTTTGTGGAATATTTTTATTATAAATAATTAATTTCAAAGTGAGAAAGGAATTTTCCTAAAAAAAAATTATAATGATTTTAAAATGAATTTTCATCTAATATAAAATCATTTGATGTTAAATATTAATTATTGGTGATAATATCTAGTGATAGAATCCAATTTCATATTTTGATGGCTTATTATGTCACGACCCGTCCCAGTGGGGCCGGTGCCGGGGTTCCCCAATCCCAAATCTAATAGGCCATGGAGTTGGTGACTAGCACTGAGTAGGAATATTACTAACATGGGAGGCATCTCTAATGAAAAAGTACACACACACACACATCCAATACTAAAACTGTTGAAATTATAAAATCAATATTAAATAAAATAAATGCATACACTATCCCAACCAGATTATGATAAGAAATTAAAGTGGAGAAATGTAAACTGGTATAGAATACAATCCCATAAAAATAAAGAGCCTCTAAACAACATGTCCAACCAATAAAAAATAGGTACATGGACTACTTCTCAAAGATGTAAGAAAACCTTGACATGCTTAAACTCACAAATCTTTTTTTGATCTTGGTTTATCAATAGGCTGCTCGTTTACAAAAGACATGACAGATGCTAGAAAAGACCATGTAGGGGTGAGTATAACAATACTCATTAATAAACCTTGAAAGAACAATGAAAAAAAGGAAGATACATTCAACTCTACATAGTATATGTATATAACACATATAGTAATAATATCTAGATATACTATAGCAATAATATCTAGATATACTCAAACCAAGGCATACAGACTAAAGGTATGTCACAATTACAACATTGCCACACGAGGGATTTAGTTTGAAGATTCCACAAAGCACTCATTTGGGATAACACACTCTTGAGTCTGATAAATCCGATGGCGTTCATCTGTGAAGTAATTTTCATCAGAATCCATCAAGGGAGAGGTACAGTCACAGGTCTATAAAGATATGAGATTCTATAAATGGGGATCGTAGCAAGGGACATGGGGTGATACCAACAAATCTATTTAGATTAACATGCTATGTAGAGGATCGATTACCAGTGAAGTTGGTCCCATCAATACCAAGTTCTATTCCTAGGGAATGATGAATGAATATAGAATCCTGCTCCATGCCTCTTTATGGGGATTCCATCATCTCTATCCAGAAATTTTTTCTAAAGGGATCATATTACTATGTGAAAAAATGATATGCATCAACCCTCGGGGAAATGATCAATGGTACGAACCCTAATGAATCATGTCCAACATATAGCAGAAAAGAGATTAAATCCATATAGAAATAGGTAAACTGTGTATAATAGGGTCACACACCATGTCCCATTACCTCGGGTAATACTCATGTACAATGGCCCATGCCATTTAGAACATGTCATGTAGAAGATGGGTACACTTTGTGTTGAAGGGTCACACATTGTATCCTTCCATCTTGGGTTTACCTGTATATTCTTTTCACATGCCAGTACACAGTGTTATCCTATGTCTACCTACCCATGTTCCATTACATGGGAGAACCCGTGTAACCAGTCCGAGCCACACCATGTGGTGGGGTATAGGCAATGTATGAAACACTTTTACACCACCCGGTGTACGTGTTTCTCCCAAGATACACACGGAGTCTTCAGTAAGCGCCTACATTCTATGTGATATGTTGACATGCCATGTGGCATTTAAAAAACTCATGAAACCATAGCTACAACTGAGTGGGGGACACATGCCATGTGTCACCAGGAGACATGCCGTGTTGATTGAAAATTTCAAGAACCATCGTTCTTCTTCCAGACTCCTCGGTCCTTCATATGGTGTTTGATCTCATGCTCTATTATCCTTGAAATTGCATATCCAAGGTTATCTCACCATTAAAACACTAAATTGGTGGGTTTAGATCTTTTAAACAACACTAAAATAAATTTATGATCACCCACATGGAAATAACCTAAATAATGATATCACCCAAATCGCTTCCATTCATCCATTTTCATCATTGTCGCAACTCTTCTAGGTCATCCCAATGTCATATGACCAATTTCAGATAGTTATACTATTAAATGGAGGCAAAACTATTAATCATTCATAATCCATGAAGAACAAAGAACACGTAGAACATATAGGGGAGAACCAATATGCAGAAGAAAAAAAATCATGAGGAATATACATAGACCATTGTTCATTATGGTCTCGATAAATTCCCATATGAACGATCAATAAATCAAACATTATATCTACCTGTTAAATGTTGCAGTTAAATCACATCCCATAATAATCATCGAACCGTGCATCAACCTATTCATTGGTTGATTTGTGTTTACATTTTAATCTAAGAAAGGGGAAAATAAATAAAAATCACACACTACATCGGGGATTGATTTTCCACTGAATAGGATTGATCATCACATCACCGCCATTGGAGAGATCCATCAAAAACAACATCTAAAAATCACTAATCCAAGATTCATCATTTTTTTCCAATAAAATAGTTCTTCATGGTTATCTCTAGAGCCTATATGAAATTATAGGGACATCCTATTAACCCTTTATCCATTCTTAAAAGGATAATTAAAAAAAATCATTGCATCAACATGAAACATTAAAAAAATTCTTATTTTATTTTATTTATTAACATGAAAAAAACTAATTTTCATATATGACTCATGCCAATAGATTTTATGTAATGCTTAGGGGAAAATCGCTACTCAGAAAATGATGGTGCACTCAAATTTCTGATCTAGGACCCCATTAATAAGTTATTCCACTTTTTCATGAAAATAATTTTTGTGTACCATTTTATATTTTAAATTTTTCCAAATATTTATTTTGGGAACACCGAGCCCTGGAATAGTATGATGATTAAGCACCTAGTCTCAAATTAATTCCATATAATCTTTAAAGATGAAACATGAAAAAATATGGCACATTAATTTCTCCCCACAATGGGGCTTTATGTCCCTGAAAAGCCAAAAATAAAGGCTATACAAAACGATATGTGTATGGTGCATGAATATGAGCCTCGAAATCCCATTTTTTCTCATTGATATTTATATGCTACCACCGAACATGTGCTAAAATAATCTCTATCTTATTAAGGATCATTTCCTTCTAATCCATGATCTCTACTGGGTACTAACCAAATGTCACTCCATCATCAATGTCCACCTCACCTTAGTCGGCTACAAGTGATGGATCATGCATGTACCTGCTCAGATGTGATAGGTAGAAGTCATTGTGTACTCGATATAACATTGGATGTAGATTTTTGTGGTATGTCACCTCACATACTCTACATATAATCTAAAAAGGGCTGATAAACCCTAGACACAACTTGTCACCCCAAAAAATTATAAGAAATCCCCATCGAGGTGAAACTCAAAGGAACACATGGTATCCTTCTTCAAAATCCAAATGCCTCCATTTCTTGTTAACATGTGATTTATAATGGCTATGTGCATGCTTCATCTGGTCATGGATGATCTGCACCTTCTTGGTAGTACCTCACAGTAACTTCAGGCCCATGAGTGTTTACTCCCCTAGGCTAGTCCAGCAATGTGTTGACTGGAAGGGTTGACCATAAAAATCCTTGAATAGAATCATATTGATGGTGTAGTGGTATAGTTTATTGTACATGAAATGCACAAAGGGTATGTGATCCTCCTAAAGTCTATGTAGAACAAGCAAGTTCATAGTATATCCTCTAGAAGATTAATGGTATGCTTATTTTGTCATATTTATGAGGGTGAAATGTTGTGATCAAGCATAACTTAGTCCTAAACACCTCATGTAATCCCTTCCACAAACAATATTTAATATTATCATCACAATAAAAAACATTCATTAGTGGAACTCCATGGATTCGAAATATCCCCTAAATGTTGTGGCACCCCAAACTCTTTACTGAACTATGATCTCAAATAGCTAAGATGTGGGCCAACTTGGTTAAGTGATCACCTATCACCCATATAGAATAATTTTCGCTCAACATAAATGGTAAAAATATCATGAAGTTCATTGATATCCCATCCAACATCCATTCTGGCACTGAATGGTTTAGAGACAAACAGACTAGAACCAGGTTCTCAGCCTTAACCTGTTGGCATATAAGGCATCAAGAAATAAACTCTACCACTTCATTTTTCATCTTGATCCTTGAAAAATACTTTTAATGATCTTAGAACATACAATTTAGTCTAAAATATACCACCAATGGGGACGTATGAAACACTCGTGGAACCTCCTCCCACAACGTCACTAGTATAATTTCGCTTCCTATGAAAAGGATGATGTGCTCCCCACCTTTTGAATATCCATCAGGTGCATGTCAAGTGGATATCGAATCATGTAGAGTCTCGTAGTTAGTTTCCCAAAGATGTGCCTCCTTGACTCTCTAGAATAATGGAGAATTGAAATCCATTGACCGAAGTTATGATGATCCACCTCCATCCACAAAGGATAACTATAATAAGGATTAATTCTTTGATGCCTCATTCAGTAATAGTGAACTAGATCTTTTAATGAGAGCATCTACCACCATGTTCCCCTTATCGGGAGTACAGATAATCTTAATTTTATTTTCTGGATGGAAATTTATATATCCCATACGTATCATTTTTAAATCCTTTTGAGAGAATATATACGTGAGACTATTTTGATCAGAGTATACTATAAATCACTCTCCCATCAGGTAGTGTCGCCACATATTCAATGAAAATAACACAACTATTAAATCAAGATCATGGTTCATGTAGTGTTAATCATGTGGAATCAAATGAAATTAACCATAAGAAATCCCCACTTGCCTCTACATCAGGATGCAACCATGTCTAGTCCCTGATACATCAAAAACACTATGTACTTGAAACCCACCTCAAGAAGTCTCAAGATCGGAGCACCCGTCAACCGCTACCTCAATTACTGAAAATCAAGATGACAGATCTATCTCTATAAGAAAGGATTCCCATTTCTAATTAATTCAATCATAGGTGTTTATATCATAGATAAATCTGTTATGAATCTCTGGTAATATCCTTGTAGCCCACGGAATCTCTGCACCTCCATCAGAGTCCTAGGTGGATCACATAATTACATTGTCCACACCGTTACTGGGTCCAATACCACTCCATCCACTATGAAAACATGTACCATAATGTGGACTACCTAAATCTAGAACATGCATTTCGAGGGTTTCCCATAATGCTAGTGCTCTGAAAGTACATCCAAAACTATCCTTATGTGTCTTGTGTGATCCACCTCAGAAGCCAAGTACACAAGGATACCATCGATGAAGACTGTGATGAACCATTCTATGTAAGGGGGAATATTTCATTCAATAGTCCCATGAACACAATCAGGAATTCTTCATGCCAATTGGAATCACTAATTACTAACAGTGAAAAAAGCATTATCTGAATGTTTTCTTTGTTATATTCTCATCTTGAACTCGCAACTATTGATTGCCTGATCAAAATGAAACCTTTGGGAAGCCTCATGCCCTTATAAACTAATCTAAGAGGTCATAAATACATGGTAGATATACATGTTCTTCATAGTCCCTAGGTTCAAGTGACGGTATTCGACACACATCCTCAAACTCCCATCTTCATTTTTGGAAAACAAAACTAGGGCCACCCATGGTAAAACACTGGGTCTCATTAAGCCCTTCCTCTAGATGTCCCCTAATTGCACCCACTTCTCATGAAGCTCTTCATGAGCCCCATGATATGCATTTGATGATATAAGTGTCTTCCCAGGGTGTAATTTGGTGCAGAAGTCTACCTACCCGGGGGAGGTAATCCGAAAACATCTTTTGGGAAGAAATCCTTATACTCTGCTACTACTAATGGGAACTAGAAACTCATAATATCTACTACACTGAGGGTTAGGCTATCCAACAAATGAAAAATCAGGTACACCCTCTTATTCATGAGTCAATATTGTGCTTGATGGGTTTCCATTTCACTAAAAAAAATAAAACATCCTTCCAAAATTGTGGAAACACTGTACCCCATTCTGAAAACAATAAATCTAAGCATGGAAAATGGGTAACCAATCCATACTAAAAAATAAATAGTCATTAATTAATGATGAAACCGCAAGGATTCAACTAAAACTCATGCCTCTAATGGTTAGGTTGCACTGTTTTCATAGAAGTGTGATCATTGAGTCTTCTACAGTGGGTATTCCAAGCATAACGGTTGAGTTGACGGTTGAACCAGAATCTCTAGCTCTTGAACAAGATATGTGGAGAGAACGGAATGACTAGTACATGTGTATATCAGTACTACATGTAATGTGGAAAATAAATTTATTGTACAATGAATCATTCATGGAGACCTTGAGTCATATTCCTTGACCACATGCAGTAGTCTCCACCCCTATCCTCTAGGTCCTTAAGCCTGTTGTGGACCACCTGGGTGGTGGTGGTAACAAGTTGAAATGGTGACCACCTCCTACTGATCTCCCATATCCTCTAACACATCCTCTCCCCCAAATATTTTCCTTCTATTGTCATTGCATCTACATCGATTGTGCATCCATTATTTCCTTGTGATAGCATGGCTGGTCAGACAATCTTGAGTAAGATGTCCACTGCCATAACATGAATAGAACTGTCTCTCTCTATGCTGATTGTACCCACCCAATAACCCATGAACTATAGATTCCCTATCCTAGGACCTCCTTCTATGATGTTTCACAGATCCAGATCCCTAATAATGACGACAGCTCCCTGTTTCCATGGACTTCGTACCTGATCGTCCACTGCTGACTACTACTGGAAATACCTATTGAGCCAATAATGTTTTGACCTCCAATTATCACTCGATCACTCCACTTTAATTTAGAATTCATAGAAGAAAAACAATGGGCCGAATGTCTGTAAAACGATGTCACAAGAAGCTCTGGTCCCTGAATTACTGATCTCTGACCATATTTATTGAGTACCAGGAATGGTTAGTAAACCATGATGAATAGTCATCCACTGTCAATATACCCTATTGGAACTATAGAAGATCCTATATACACAAAACACTTAGCTTAATTGGTGAGAAATCGTCACTAAAGAGGTTCTTGAACTCTATCCAAAAAAGTGCCACCTTTTCGTGCGTTTGGATAGCCAAAATCCACAATCACCAAAATCATCCATGTAGAAGGCTCGCTAACAGGATCACCTTATATTCTTTTAGTGACCTAACTAGATAGAAAAATCTAGTCACCACCTCAAGCTTGTCCTTAGCAGCCAAAGTGTTGGGCTCACCATGAAACCTGAGGGGTCACTATCTTAGAAACTCATGGAGCACGCTTAGCCTGCGCTTCTCATCTGCTGGTACTATGGGCACCACATGTTGATTCATAGGTGGAGACATGGTAGGTGCACCACCTAGAAGTGATATCTAGGGAACTAGTTCCTATATTGAATCCTATTCATTATGGGGGTCATACTCATTATCGAGATGATGAATCCCAGCTAGTGTGTATCTTGGGGGAATCGAGTAAGAAAACAAGATGTACCATGGTCAATGACTATATCTAGTGAGCTGACTCAAGAAGGAAATGGAAACCAGAACCCATTTCTATATGATGCATGTACCATTATTTTCCCTAAAACTAGTATTTTTATTTAACAAGTCTAAATGAATGTTATCAGAGTTCTGGTGTAAGGATACTTTGGCTGCGTGCACCAACACTAGTGTCTTTGGCCTAAAATTTAAACTCAAAACACATAAAATTGTTTCCCCAAACCAATATCATAAGCTCCTAGTCCTAAGTGGGAACCGACCAGCTTTTATAAAAATCTATCATCTCCCATACATGTGGGTCATTTTTTGTGACTCCCTATGCTCGACTCCAATAGAGATTGTGTCGGTGACTAGCATCGAGTACGCATATCACTATAATGGGAGGAATTTCTTATGTTCTTGTATGCACACACGCATCTCAAATCCCACAAATGATAAAATGTATAAACCACTTTGAAATGAAATGCATGTATACCACTATCCCAACATGAGTATGAAAGGAAATTAAACAGTAATAAATTAAACTCGGAAATAATGAATGCCCACCAAAATAATGATTCTTTAAACTACAAGTCCAACCTATGAACAAAATATGTACTAGAACTACTTCTCAAATATGTAGGAACACCTCATATTTCCTGAACTCACAAAGCCCTATCTATTCCTAGTATATAAAAAATTTTCTCGTCTACACAAGTGATTAAATCCCATACAAGTTTGAATATAATAATACTCAGTAGGACTCCTCAAAACAAAAATGAAATAGATATAAAAAGATATAGTCATCTCTAAATAGTATATTTCATCATCACATATAACATGAATATCAGTATATATTGAAACTAAGATGAATATTCTGGTGGTATTTCACTGCTACCACATACCCACGCTAGGGATTTAGTTCGAATATTCCATAGGGCACTCATCCGAGAGAACACACTCTTGAGTATGATAGCACTGATGAGGTCTGTTAAAGAGGTACTATTCATTTTAAACTTTCATGAGTGAGAGAAGATGATATATTTGAGGAGAGATATGATACCACAAATGAGGATCATAGCCGTGGTCATGGGGTGATATAAAAAAAACTCCATCTAGGTTGACCTGCTAACTAGAGGATCGACACCTAGTGAATTTGGTCATGTGAATAATAAGGAATCAACCTAGGGCATGAAGAATGAATAGAGGATCCTACTCGAGACATCTTAGAGGAGATTCAAAACGAATATTTCCAGAAATTATTATTTAAGGGATCATACTATTATGATTAGGAAATGATATGCATCCTTCTTCAGGGAAAGGATTAAGGGCATGATCTCTAACAAATCTTGTCCAAAATATGGTGGACAATAGAGTAAATACATGTAGAAAGGGGTACATTTTATGTAGTAGGGTCACACGCTATGTCCCTTAACCACTGATACTAACTATGTACAACAACTCATGTGATTTGGAACATGTCATATAGAATATGGGTAAACATTGTGTAAAAGGGTCACACAATGTTTCCTTCAATCTGGGGTCCATCAGTGTACTATTTTTGTCTTCCAGTACATGGTTTCAACCTGTGTATGCCTACTCGTGTTCTAGTATGTGGGATATCTTATGTAACCATTCTATGAATACCCGTTTGGTGGGGTACACATAGTGCATGAAGCCCATGTACTCCACCCATTCTTTGTGTATCTCTGGAGATACACACTGAGTCTATGGGAAGGTTCTACATGCTGTGTGACATTAATATCTGCAGTGTGGTATTGAACTAACTCTGAAATCCCTAGCTACTACTGAGTGGGGGCCACACATCATGTAACCCAGGGTTATCAACCGTGTTCATCCAAAATTTCCAAAACAATTTTACTTCATCCACACACCTCGGTCGATCCTTCGATGTTCTATCCAATGCTTTATTCACCTCAAAACTCGATGTAACACCCCAAGATTTTATGAAAAGTATAATTTTTTTAATCTCATTAATGTCTTGTGTTGTTTGATACACCAAAATAAGCATGCACGACATGCTCCTTGACGTGGCCTGCATTACACGCAACTACGACCTTCCACGATATCGTATGTTGTATGCAATACCGAGTTTCACTAAGCAACGATATGTTATATAAACTAGCCGTTATGAATAGTAGTAGCCACTTTTTGAATTTTTTTAAATTTAATCATTCAAAATGGACTTCATTTTTGGATTCGGAATATCAAAATTAGCCTAAGGTGAATTTTTGGTACTTTTCTAAATACTTTAAATTTTTGATGAATAGTGAAAACATTGTGTTACAATTTAAAAACCAACTTTTTATGTAAATAATTATTTATATTATTTAAATATATTCTAGGTCAAAATTGATAAATAATACCTATATATGTTCAATGTAATTCATTGGTGTCATTTTATAATAATTTTAGACATATAAAAATTTTATTGAACTTTTCACCGTCTTTTAACTATCTCCTAGGAGAATTTGTAAATTTATATTAAACATAATTTTACCACTTCTATGAGTGGAATTTAAAAAATCTGAGAGACATGGTTGATATCATTAAGTAAAATGTGGTTCAATAAGATAAAAATAAAATTTGGCGAATAGTAACTTTTTTACTTTTATTTACCACAGTTAAAAGTAAATAGGGTAATTAATTGTAAAAATGATATTACTACTACCCTAACACATGTCCTAATTCTATTGGATAAGTTTAATTCAACCAAAAACAACATTATGAATAAAATATTACCCTTTAGGTCCACTTGGATTAGATTAGGACATTTATTATTATTTTATTTAAAGAAGAATTAAAATAGCTAAAATCAATGTTTAATAAATAAAGAATTTTTTATATAGGGTAATACATAAGATAAATTAAACTATAAATATTCATTATAAAGATAAAACTATTTCCTACATAATCGTATTTTATTAATAATTTTTAGAAATTATGTAATTTAATTTATTTATGACACAATGATGATGCAGTAATTACCATATTAAAGAAATATTAACATAATTGATGTTATAAATACCCAAATAAATGTAATTTTAGACTTTTGATGATTTCAACTAATCTTATAGGTTAATATTTCATGTTAGTATTATTTTAGTTAAATTTTTCAATACTAATCCTGTTGTTATGATTTTTACAAAAATCATGTACCAAATAGTGTCAAAATAGACATAAAATAGTTTTTATAACAAATATTATATTATTAATTGTTATTTTATTCATAAAAATCTATGGTTTAGAAAAATGACTTATAAATGGATATATATATTAATAATGACCACTGGTGGTTCTTTTGGATTTGTATTGTATGTTTATTAACCATATAGTGTAAGAAAACAAAAGGACATAGTAAAAGTTAAATTATTTAACTATGAGTTATATCTAAATGATAAGGATAAAATATAAATCTAAACATGTCTAAAACCTACAGGTTGAGCTTCTATCAACCCATACCCACCATTAATTCAAAATAAATCAATTTTGAGCTATTAAAAACCAAATTTGACATTATTAAAATATAATATTTTATGTTTTTTGTAAGGTGCCCCTGTCCTCCCTTATAAAAACGGCACCACTACCCTCTTAACTTCACTCCCTTTCGAGCCTTGAAGCTCATCCAACCCCTTTCAATTCCTCTTCTAGACCTCTTTATTTATATCATATAGGTTCTGGTCTTCTAAAAAGTCCAACTCTAGTGCCCTAAGAAGAATTTTAAAGGAGGTGCGTCGAGGAAGAGGTAATCTCTTCTAACGATTCTTTCATGTTTCTTTATTCTTCAACTTCTTCTTATTTATTTGTTTCATCATAAATTAATAAAATCAGTATCAATCATATACTGATATGTTATTATAAATATGAAACAACCCTATTTCACTTTCTATCAATCCTACAGAAAACGAAATCACCGCACGTGTGTATGTAAAGAACACCATCTCCACCCTGTGGTGTAATTAGTTTTTCCACCACCACCTTACATAGATGGGTATAATTGTGTAAAGAATAACTATATATTTTTATTATAAAATCATACTGATTCTGAGATATTATATCATCCACTCCAATTCCTTTCAATAAATACGGGAACGGTATCATCGCTTGTGCGTACGTACAGATTACCGTCTCCACGACGCAATGAGATTAATTTTCCATTCAACAATCCAAGAATGACTATAAAGTATATATAATAAGTAATCATGAAATATATGAAATAATAATTACACTGGATGTATATATATATATATATGTTTGTCATCTACTTAATTCTATTCAAGTCAATAAGGAATGGAAACCAACGTTCATGCCAACTAAGGGCCTACCGTCTCCATGAACAGTGTATTTTATTTCATTCATCTATCAATTATATATATGTATATACTGAATATATATGATATATAAATCATGATTTATATTTTGGATGTAATTAAATAATAATATAATTAGTAACTATATCAAGAACAAAAAATTGAAACACGTACGATAAATAAAATGATTTTACCCAAAATGTTGCTTTAACATCGAATTTACAAAAGAACAGGTATTATAAAGTCATAATTGAACCATATATGATATCATAACAATGAATATGATTCTGTAATAAGTCAATGACATTATTTAAATCATTATACAGGAGGTTCAGATACGTACGAAGCATATCAGACCTAAGCTAAGGGGTAATCTTTTCAATCTCATTTTCATCCGATATTGCGTATACGTAAGTATTTACTAGGGTTATATATTTCATCCATGACCATAAAATGTATTTCATAAAGAGTTTAATATTCTTCCATGAATGTTTAATGTCATGTTTACCCCGCATAGAATTTTAATTTGTGGTATGGAAGGAATCATTATTTTGTGTACCATACGAGGAACCTTTTTACTTTTCCAACAAAAGTACGAGGAGAATTTTTTTTAAGTTATACGACTTGAATGGATTTTTATGGTTTCATAACGACTTATTTCAATGAAGATTACTCTAAAAAAGTCATGGTTATTTTCAATAAAATCATTTTCTTTTAAAATTGTGTGGCATTTTGTGAAAAGAAAATGATTTTGAATAAGAAAGGATATTTCTCTCAAGAATTCATTTCAAGAGTTTTATCAAAATTATTTTTCATCTAATATGACATTATTTCATATGTGTATGTTTCAAGTATAATGTATCTATGATTTAAATGGTTCTAATTTTCTTATGATGAAATTATATCCATTTGTTTTATATGTATTATATTTTGATTGGATGATGTTTATGAAACACATTTTATTATTTGGGTTATGATGAATGATTTATGATTATGTTGTGACACATGTAAGAATGATTTAAATATGAGATGGGTGGGACCTATATCACCCTCCAATGCATTGGTTAATGATTTATATCCTATGAGATAGACATTTCTAGAATGGAAAGTTAATCTGGTTTAGTAATATAGAACTGGAACGTGGAGTGAACTAGGTTCAGTAATGGTCTTTGTCCACTAAGATGGTCTTCGCTTCAATGCCTTGGATACTATAGAAATCATATCAAGTGCCTAAGGGTTTTCTACAATTACATGTTTTCTTCCTAGGATATTTTATCAGGATTGATGTTCCGTTATGATATATTAATTATGTACTTCCAAGATTTATGTCTTTGCTCAAGATTTTTATGTTAGACTTGATGTTCAAGTTTTTGAATTCAAATGTTTATGGATTGTTTTATGTCTTCTATGTTTACCCTTACTGAGCATTTGAGCTCACCCTTTTTATGTTTTCTTTGCCCCAAGATATAAAGAATGTTTTAAGATAAGAAATAAAAAGGGAAAGATCTATTTAGGAGATGTTGAAGATCTTTCACCATGATTAGAAGATTATTTTTCTGAGTTTCCAAAGACACTAAACAATTACAGTCCTTTTGTGTTTGTTTTTGTTATGTATTAAGTATTCTAAAAAAGTAATGTAATGTCCATGTATGTCAAGATTTGGGTCTCTATAGTTGGTATCAGAGGTTCTGTTTAGTCAACCTTTGGAAAATAGGATGCGAGAACTTTAGTGAGATCCCTAGAGATATTTCTAATGTATGTCTAGGGATTTCCCTAAGGTTATGTATAAGTATAAGTTATAGTCCTAGAATTATGGTAACAATATTAAAATTAAACATAAGATGTTAGATATTGAAGGTACTCCCCTTTATTATGTTGTTCTCCTAGTAAGATTTTTGCCTCTCACACTATTCTTTTTTGGGTTTAGACGATGGATGGAACCCGAAGGAACAGTGTTGATCAATGTAATGGACCATGAAATTATAGTTCTCTAGAAAAACCAAATTTGATGGGAGATGGAGTGAAATATATTTTTTCTATACTTACACAATCTATGAATCACTTTGTATTTCCAAATGATCAGTGAAGGGAACAATATTCTATTGAGTCATTCATTAGGAAACGTCCACCTTCTTTCAATGGGTCCTCTGATCCACTTTTAGTTGAACAATGGATAAGTACCATTGAAAAGATATTTTCCATACGTCGATATAGAAAACAAGAAAAATTAATTTTAGTTATTTACCATTTAGAAGGTGAAGCGGAGTAGTGGTAGACTCGAATTAAGAACACAAGGCCCCAAGATGAAATTAAATCAATGGAATGGGACGACTTCAAGAACTTGTTTTTCAGTAAGTACTTCCCTCGTATTCTTCGAACAAAGATGGAAAAGTATTTCCTTGAGCTTATGTAGAAGGATGATGAATCTGTTGGTATATACGAAGTGAATTTTACAAGACATGCAAGGTATGCATCTGTCTTTTTCATCCAACCTGAAATTAAAGTTGATTGATTCTTCGGTGGCTTAAAACCAAGTCTTAGAAGGGAATTAGATATAAGAGACTTCAGTAGCTATGAATAAATTGTGTGTCGTGCTGTCAAGGTAGAATCGTAAGTTGGTGTAACATATCAATCTCATGGTTTTGACAAGAAATGAAAGATGGAGTTCAAGGAAAAACCTTAGAACAATGGTGAGATGAAGGTGAATGTTTCTTTATTCTCAAAGTGTGGAAAGAAGCCTGGTGGATAATGTATAAAAGGTACTAGAAAATGTTTCAAGTGTGGAAAAGAAGGTCATCAAGAAACTGAGTGCCGAAGTAATGTGAAAAAGGTTTCTAATGACGTGAATAGAGAAAAGACTACAGAGAACGCTCCGCCAACACTTCAATACTTCAAGTGCAAGGAAATGGGGCATTATGCTAATCAATGCCCTAATCCAAGGGTTAATGATGATCGACGTGACCAACCTATTAAGGAAAAGGACAAAGTAATGTCACATGCGATCACTATTGGTGATGTTGAGTGTGAAAATGATGTAGTGGAATGATTATTTGTTTATGAAAAGGGATTCCGAAATAATGTTGTGCAATCTAATTTATAGTAGTATGAAATATCGGAATGTCTATGTATTGGTTTATTATGGTTTTCAATAATTATATGGTACTGGTAACCATGAAATGTAATTCAAATATTTTGGAAAGCAAATGATATGGTAAGGAGAAAATGAAATGTTTAATAGTATTCATGAGCTCATGACTGATATAATGACTAAGTGATATTATGGTTTGAGTAGATAGAATTTTTTGGGATTTTGGTATGTGGAAAGAGTTATCCTTTGACAACATTCACTTTTTCACTAAGGTTCAATGGGTATTATGTTTAGATTAAGGTATTCACATGTTTGTAATTTGACCAAAAAGATATATCATATGATATATGGGGGATAAATGATGGTATTCACATGTTCGGCAAATGAAATTTCTAGTAATTGTTTTCTTTATTCTATGAGAATGGATAGAATTATTTTGGATATACCTAAAGATTGGAATGGATTATGTAGGACATAAGTCAGTATTGATTAAGTCTAGAAATTTTTTTTGATATTATTTATGGAATGTTATAATAATGTAGTTTTAGAAAAAGGAAAACATGCAAGATAGGCAACAACCCATCGCATCGGACAAGGATGTGGGAATCAAACCCACAACAAAAGTGCAACATGCCTTTATTTCCTCCCACTGGCCAACAGGAAGTCCTTGGTTAGTAGAAACTAATTTTATTAAGTGGTATGATAGATGAAGTATAAGTCCATTTTTGGAATGATATACAATTAACCTCACCATAGATGGACTTATGTATATTTGACAGCCTTTGCTAACCTTTGGATTGAGACATATGGAATGACCCATCATTCTATCACATGATCTTCTAATACTTCACTAATGATAAATTCAACTTCATTTCATTAAGAGATGATGTGGAAACTATTCAATCATGAACAACAGTGATATTATACCGAAATAATGTAAGTATTTCTTCTAATTCAAATTCTTCAACTTTAGGGAAATCATCTTGAAAACCAAAAATTTGGTCCTAGTACCCTTATATCCGATGAATCAGATGGTGTCGTAGATCATCACAAATTTATGGCTTTGTGTTTGTAGGCTTTTTCATAGCCATGTCCTCTACCACTCTCCATCAGAACTTGATGGTTATATTTTTCTTCCATTTCCATATTTCCACCTATGTTCTCTTATGTCGAAACCCAGTGATGAGTTAATATGGGTAACCATTAAATTTCTAACCGTCCTTTTTAAAATGACTTTTTAGTATTCCTTTTTTACAATGTGGGTTTCTATGAAAGAAACTTTCAAGTAGAAAACCACATATAACCCCGATGAATTTCAACGGTGAAATTCATTTTAAGGGGGTATAATGTAACACCCTGAGATTTTATGAAAAATATTAATTTATTAATTTCATTGATGTCTTGTGTGGTACGCTACACCAAAAAGAGCTTTCACTACACGCATACCTGACTTGGCTTGCATTACATGCAACCAAGACCTTCCACGATAGCGTATGTTGTACACAATACTGAGTTTCACTAAACAACGATATGTTATATAAAATAGCCGTTATGAATAGTAATAACCAATTTTTGAAATTTTATAAATTTTATCTTTCCAAATGTACTTCATTTTTGGATTCATAATATCAAAATTAGCCTAGGGTGAATTTTTGGTATTTTTATGAATACTTTAAATTTTTGATGAATAATGAAAACACTTGGTTACTATTTAAAAACCTAATTTTAATTAAATAAATAATTATTTTATTTAAATTTATTATCATTCAAAACTGATACATAATACCTATATAAGTTCAATGTAATTCATTGGAGTCATTTTATAATAATTTTATATATATAAAAATCATATTGAACTTTTCAACGTCTTTTACCTACCTCCTAGGAGAATTTGCAAATTTACATAAAACATAATTTTACCGCTTCTGTGAGTGGAATTTAAAAAATCCAAGAGACAAGGTTGATATCAGTAAGTAAAATGTGGTTCAATAAGATAAAAATATTTTTTGGTGAATAGTATCTTTTTACTTTTATTTACTACAGTTAAATGTAAATATGGTAATTAAGGGTAAAAATGATGTTACTATTACCATAAAACGTGTCTTAATTAAATTAGATAAGTGTAATTCTACCAAAAACAACCCTAGGGATAAAATATTACCCTTTAGGTTCACATGGATTAGATTAGGACATTTATTATTATTTTATTTAAAGAAGAATTAAAATAGTTAAAATTAATGTTTAATAACTAAAACATTTTTAATATAGGGTTATACATAAGATAAATTTGACTATAAATATTCATTAGAATGATGAATTTATTTCCTATATAATGTAATTTTATATATAAGTTTTAGAAATTAAATAATTTAATTTATTTATGACACAATGATGATGCGGTTATTACCTTATTAATGAAATATTATCATAACTGATGTTATAAATACCCAAATAAATGTAATTTTAGACTTTTTATGAATTCCAATAATTTTATAGGTCAATATGACATGTTATTATTGATTTAAATAACTTTTTTATAACTAATAATTCTGTTATGATTTTCAAAAAAATTATGTACCAAATATTGTCAAAATTGACATAAAATAGTTTTTAAAACAAATATTATATTATTAATTGTTATTTTATTTTTAAAAATCTATGGTTCCGCCAAATGACTTAGATAAGGATATATATATTAATTATAAAACACTTGTGGTTTTTTGGCTTGTTATAGAATGTTTAGTAACTATATAGTTTAAGAAAGAAAAAAGACATGGTAAAAGTTAAATTAATTAACTTAGAGTTAAATCTAAATGATATGGATAAAATAGTAATCTAAACATATCTAAATCCTATTTATTGAAAGGGGTTCGACCCATCCCTACCTTATCTTCAAAATAAATAAATTTGGAGCTATTAAAAACCGAATAAGACTTTATTATAAAATAAAAGTTTCGGTTTTTCCTAAGGTTCCCCTCTCCTCCCTTTTAAAAAGGGCACCCATTCCCTCTTCTCTTCACACCCTTTTGAGCCTTGAAGATCAGCCAAACCCTACCAATTACTCTTATAAAACTCTCTAGTTATAACATAGATGTTATGGTCTTCTGAAAAGACAAACTATAGTGCCCTAAGAGGAAGATTAAAGGAGGTGCGTCGAGGAAGAAGTAATCTCTTCTACCGATTCTTTCATGTTTCATTCATCTTCAACTTCTTCTTCTTTATTTGTTTCATCATAAATTAATAACATCAGTATCACTAATATACTGATATGTTATTATAAATATGAAACAACCCTATTTCACCTTCTATCCATCCTAGGGAAAATGAAATCACCGCGCTTGCGTACGTACGGAATACCGTCTCCACGTCGTGGTGTAATTAGTTTTTCCACCACCACCTTACTTGGATGGGTATAATGGTGTAAATAATAACTATATATGTTTTTTATAACATCATACTAATTCTTAGATATTATATCATCTACTTCAATTCCATTCAATAAATATGGGAATGATTTCATCAATCGTGCGTACGTACGGATTACCGTCTCCACGACGCGATGAGATTAATTTTCCATGTTAACAATACAAGAATGATTATAAAGTATATATAATAAGTAATCATAAAATATATTAAATAATAATTCAACTAGATTTATTTATATATATGTATGTACGACATCTAATTAATTCCATTCAAGTCAATAACCAAAGGAAAACAATGTTCATGCGTACGTATGGCCTATCGTTTCAATGAACGGTGTATTTCAATTCATTCATCTATCTATTATATATATGTATATACTGAATATAAATGATATATAAATCATGATTTATATTTCGTAAGTTAGTAAATAATGATATATGTAATAATAATACCAAGAACAAAAAATTGAATATCGTACGATAAATAAAACTATTTTACCCAAAACGCTTCTTTAACATGATATTTACAAATAACGGGTATTAAAAATTCATAATTGAACCATATATGATATCATAACAATGAATATGATTCTGTAATAATTCAATGACATTATTTAAATCATTATATCGGTGGTTTGGATACATACGAAGCATATCAAACCAAAGGTAAGGGATAATTTTTGGAATCTCATTTTCATCCGAGATTGCTTATACATAAGTATTTACTGGGGTTATATATTTCATCCATGCCCATAAATTTTTTTTCATAAATTGTTTAATATTATTCCATGTATGTTTAACTTCGTGATTACGCTGCTTTTACT
Organism: Viscum album; assembly: GCA_963277665.1. Classification (NCBI taxonomy): domain Eukaryota; kingdom Viridiplantae; phylum Streptophyta; class Magnoliopsida; order Santalales; family Viscaceae; genus Viscum; species Viscum album. The sequence goes on from OY728148.1 coordinate 543,442,402, forward strand.
TTTACTTTGTGTTATGGAAGGAATTTTTCTTTTGTTTACCATACGAGGAACATTTTGACTTTTCCAAAAAAATAACGAGGAGAATGTTTTTTTAACTTATACGACATGAATAGATAATTAAGGTTTCATAACAGCATATTTAAATGAATATTACTCTACCAAATTACATGGTTATTTTCAATAAAATCATTTTCTTTTAAAATTGTGTGGAATTTTGTGAAAAGAAAATGATTTTAAAGAAGTAAGGATATTTTCCTCAAGAATTAATTTCAAGTGTTTTATATAAACTATATTCCATCTAAGATGAAATTATTACATATGTGTATGTTTCAAGTATAATGCCTCATTTATATACATGGTTCCACTTTTCTTATGATGAAATGATATCCATTTGATTTATATGGATTATGTTATGATGGGATGATGTTTATGAAACCCATTTTATTCTTTGGGTTATGATGAATGATTTATGTTTATGTTGTGTCACACATAAGAATGATTTAAATATGAGATGGGTGGGACCTATATCTCCCTCCAATGAATTGGGTAAAGATTTATATCTCATGAGATATACATGGATGGAATGGAATGTTAATCCAGTTCAGTAAGACAGGACTGGAACGAGGAGTGAACTAGGTTCAGTACTGGGCTTTGTCAACTAAGATGGTCTTGGAAGCAATGCCTTGGATACTATGGAAATCATATCAAGTGCCTAATGGTTTGACACAATTACATGTTTTCATCCTGGGCTATTTTATCAGGATTGATGTTCCAATATGATATATGCCTTACGTACTTCCATGATTTATGTCTTTTCTCAAGAATTTTATGTTTAGATTTTATGTTCACGTTTTTTCATTCAAATGTTTATGGATTGTTTTATGTCCTATATGTTTACCCTTACTGAGCATTTGAGCACACCCTTTTTATGTTTTCTTTTCCCCAAGATATAAAGAACATTTTTAGGTATGAAAACAAAAGGGAACGATCTTTATGGGAGATGTTGAAGATCTTTCACCATGATTAGAAAATTATTTTTCTGAGTTTCCAAAGACACTAAACTATTACGGTCCTTGTATGTTTTTTTTGTTTTGTATTAAGTATTCCACAAAAGTAATGTAATGTCCATGTACATCAAGCATTGGGTCTCTACACTGGAGAACCATGTTTTTATCTCTATTGCAACACTCAATCAAGGTGGTTTCAGTCATTTAATGTGCTCTAAGAACTTATTCTTATCACCCTCATAAAAACTTCTCGAAGAACTATATTATCTAAATCACTTCGATACATCCATCACCATCGTCTTTTCACCTCCGCTAGGTTTTCCTGATGTTAAATCATCAGTTTCAGATCATTTTCCATTGAATGGAGGTGAAAGGGTCAATTTTTCATAATCCGCAATGAATGAATAATGCATATATCATACTGGGGGAGGAATATGCATAAGAAATAAAACCTAAGGAACATTCATAAACTATTGTTCATTTTGGTATTGATCTATTACTGTATGAATGATCAATAAATTAAACAATAAATCATCCCCATATATCCCACATTTAATGCCCGTACTACAAGAATGATCGAACCACGGATCAACATATTCGTTGGTTGGTCTGTGTTCGTCGTTGAATCCAAGTACTGGGAAAAGAAATCATAACAACATGCCTTACCTCGGGGTTGGATCGTTCACTAAAGAGGATTGATCATTAATTCACCACTATTAATGAGACCCATAAAAAATAACATCCTTTGATCTATGATACAAGCTCTGTCATCATTTTCCATCGAGAGAGTTTTCAAGGGTTCTCTCCAAAGCCTCTAGGAAATTCCGGGGTTTTGAGCCTCACCTGCATCAATGTTTATAAGGATAATTTAAAATAAACGTCATTATTTTGCTGCATAACATTAAAATAAAATATATTTTTTAATTTTTTTAAATTTAAAAAACTACATTTCAAATTTGACCTGAACTGGTCGATGTTAGGTCACACCTAGGGTAATCTCACATCTTTGAATACAGCGGTGCCCTCAGATTTCTGATCCAGGCTCCCATTTAGATGTTATTCCACTTTTTCAAGAAATACTTTTTTGTGTTCTATTTATTATTTTAATATTATTCAAACATTTATTCCAGGAACATTGGTCATCAGAATCACATGACGTCTCAACACCTACTTTCTAATTAATTCTATACAATATTTGAAAATAATACATGTAAAATCCAGGACATTACATGTTATGATTTTGATTTAAGGATGATCCCATGAATCCAATTTCTATCTATGGTTTAATTAATATATGTTGAATCATGTGTGAAATTCATTTCTTTTCCATGGGTAATAAAATGATAAAATAATGAAAAATTTATCAAAACAATTTCAATTCCATGAGTTATGGTGTCTGATGAATTTTATATGATCTTGTGGGATGAATATGTATTATTTCCATTATGTGTTGGGTGTTTTTGAGATTATAAATCATTCCAATGAATATAGTAAATATTGACATATCATGGGACAATTAAGTCTAGAATTTAGAGTGAACCAATTTCTGTAAATGTCTATGTCTATAGTGACTGTCATGGGAGTGAACCTTACTTATGAATATGATGGTTTGGGGAGTGAACCCAATCCACTATGATATTCTTGTAAGTGATCATTTACTAATAATTAGATTTATTTTTATTTTTCTATTTATTCCAAAAACTTATATCTTAATCCAATGTTATGATCTCATGGATCATATTGTTTGATTCATTTGTGATTCATGAGTTACGAACTACCTAGCTTTATTCCATGTCTCAATATTCTTGTCTATGATATGTAGGTTATAGTTTTCAAATGTTAACATATGACACACATACATCAGTAATAATTTATATTTCATAATATTACTAAGGTTTGAAATGATTTTTTGAGGTGGAGGCCGAGACAGATTGAATTTTTTCACTTTTGTTGACAAGCTAGCATTTTGGCATGGTAATGTTCAATATAGGTCTAGGACACGGTCGAAGCCTTTTGGCTTCCCCATATCATAGTGCGGTTTTCCCAGTGTTCAGTTAGTTAATTAATTAACAGAATGAGCCATAATATTAACACTTATTGAAATTAGACAAATAACTTTTTTAGAGTTGTTTCAATAATAATAATATTATTATTATTATTATTATTATCATATTTATATTAATTTGGCTATTATTATTAGTTTACTATTATTGGTATAAAATTATTAACATCATTAATACTTTAATTATTAATTTTTTAATATATTATTTTTGAGTTGGTGTACGATTGATTTTTTTTCTCTTTCCTCTCTTCCTCCCCCTCTTGTTTTCTCATGCTATATCCCCCCTGCCTCTTGGTTTTGCGATGCTTCTCGATCCCTCAACCCTAGCACAAACTCTCTAGAATGCTTTACTTACCTTGTCTGATACTCCCCCCTTCACTTCACTTCTAACATACCACCCATCCTCTCATCCAACGAACCACCCTCTCACCAACCCTATTGCCTTGTGAAACCCTAATAAACCCACCTTCTTATCTAAACCCTCTAAGGACCCCCCCCCCCAATCACACTACACACCTCCGTTATCCCCCTACTTTCTTAGTCTGCCCCCCACACACTCATTGTAGGTGTTTTCTACTTCAGTTGTGCATTTATAATAATTGGTAGGATTTTAGGTTTTAAATTCATGTTGAAATTGGATTGTTGTATATGTAAATGGTTCAATATCTTGATTTTAGGGTCAAATAATATTTTTTGTGGTGCGGTTGGCATGTGGTGGATATTTCACACCATTTTTGTGTATTTTTTCTACCCAAAGGTAGGTGGTTCTATGTATATGTATTAGTTGATGAATTCGTTCTCATATTTAATTAATTTGACATATTCATTGCGTAATTTTCATAGTGCAAATATAGTTTTATTTGTGGTTTAATAGGATTTTGATGTTTTTAGAATCATCATTATGAGATATTAGTGTCTTGTTTCTGTGAAAACCCATGTTGATACATTCCTAATGTTTTATAAACTATGCATATGGTTTATTCAATTGTATAAGTGATGTGAAATAAGTTCTAAAAGGTTTTTACTATGCGTATAAATTTTAAAGATGTTTTGGGTGTGCAAATGGTGGTTTTGTGTGTGTGTAGTACATTTTTGGTTTGGAAGAATGAATATGACATGTGATATGAACATATAATTTAAATGAGAACTAAGGGAAGACTGGGTAACTAGTTGGGTTAACTAGGACTAGTTTGGTAGTGATACTGAAGTGGAATTGTTCTGGTTTCACTTAGCTAGTTTGAAAACTATGACACTAACTATGCATATAGATGTTGATTGTCGACCACTTGGTTATGGGTGTATTCCCTAATAGTGGATCGTTCAGGAGAACATAGGCTGTCATTGTATCTATACCACTTTCATTATGACAAGGTTCCATGGTACCACTTTTTCTTGTGCCTATAGGACCTCTTCCATAGATGGTGGTATTTGATTACATTTAGATCACTATATGTATATAGTGTGACATTTTAGATACTATAAAAGAAATAGTTATTTTTATTTAAAAACTACATTCCTTAAAAACATGATTTCCTTAAATTTGTTTTCATTAAAATTGTTCATGCATTTAATTGTTTTCTTTTTTTAAAATTGAAACTATATTTTTCATTTAAATTTATGCGTGAAATATTTTCTTGGTGGCATCGTGAAGTCAATTAGATCACACCTTACCTAAACCTTTGGTGGTATGTAGATTTGGTTTTGTTCAATACAGGTAATGGTGAGGCTTTTGGAGATGGTTTTTCGGGTTGCTCATTGTCCTTCATGGTGTTGTATCGTGGAGATGGCATGAGGATGGTGTCTTCTATCTAAGTGGGGGTTTCTATGTTAGTTTTTGGTCATGATACATTGTGGTATCTTTTTGGGTTTTTGTTTAATCATGTAACTAAAATTATGGTTTATGATTAAAGTCTTTTTTATTTTTGACTTGAAGTTTTGGTTTAGTTTATATTGTTAGATTATTTACATTTATATATATATATATTAACATAAAACATTCCCAAACTATTAATTTGATACACCATAACTGGTGCCAGCTTGTGGGGATCAGGAATTCCCTTCGGGCCATACCTCATGCTTGATCGGGCATCGTTTGGATGGATACACGACATGGATTGTGAAAAAATGGTATCAGAGCATTGGGTTAAATCCTTTGGGTTGTTCTTTTTAGGATGAGTCTGGTTAGACAGAAGCTTGGACTACTAGGGTTCACAGTTTTGTTTGAGAGTAGGGGTTCTGGATAGCACTCCTCGTGACTGACCTCGAGTCATTATCAGATTTCAGGATACTCATTTGACATCTCCTCCATGTGTGGTGTGTATGCTATGGACTATATATATACATCAGGTGGGGGAGAGGTTGTTAGTTTATTTTGCATCTTATGAATGTTTGGTTTATTGATGTCTCATTTTATTGTGGAAATTTTATTTTTCATACCATATGCATTGATGATGTTCTTATGTGACTCTTGCTTCTTGCAGTAGCATGCCTCCCCAGATATCTTCCTTGCACCCATGGGAGGAAGCGGGAGATAGTTCTCCCTCACATCTTAATCAGAGTATTGTATAATTTTTGTGCAGGGATATTCAGGCTTTATGAAAAGGAGTGACTCCTTATCCTGCTCCTACTCTATCTGGAGAAGATGAGTCTAGTCCTAGTAAGGATAAAGCTTGAAAGTTTATCAAGAAAAAGCCTCCTATATTTCGTGTAAATGTGGAGCCACAAGATGAAGAGGAGTGGATTTTTAAGATTGAGTGTATGTTTGAATTCCATGACACACCTGATGATGTTATGGTAAAATGTGATGCATTTCTGGTAGAGGGTCTTAGTCATAGGTTGTTGGAATTAGTGATTCATGATGGGAAGCATGAGAAGATGAGTTGGAAGAATTTCAAGGAAAAAATCAACAATATTTATTTTCCTAAGGTCCTGGCCTATGATATATCATAATAGTTCATAGATATTTCTAAGGTAGATCAGTCAGTGATGGAATATGCTAATAGTTTTACTGATATAGTGTGGCACACTTCCCAGATTGTATCTAATGAATAAATGAATTCTCAAAGTTTTGAGATGAGTATGTGACCATAATTTTACACTTTGATCATATTGTTCATGATGGAAACATATACAGAGGTGGTATAACATGATTTCAGGGTCGAGATTTATCATTAAAAAATTATGGGTTTTAGGGAGCAGAGTCTTTTATGGGAAGTGGAAGTTCTTCTTATAAGAAGAGGAAGTGTAATGGGAAAGTAAAAAAAGGTGGGGGAATCTCAGGCCACCCTTTGAGGGAGATTTTACTTATGGCTTCTTGTATAGGGTCTATTGTGTGTCATCGATGCAGGAAGGTGGGGAACTTCTGAAAAGAATATACCTCCCGTCCTAGTCCTTGTTATCTATTAGGATTTATGGGCCATGTGAAACACTTTTGAAGAGTGATGTGCCTGTACTAGAGTTGGGGTATGATCTGTGGATTATAGGGGGGGTCTCAGTTCAGTCGGAACAGACTACAATAATGGGATATCAGTTTTTTTGTTGGGCTAGTAGGACTAGATCATCTTCTGAGTAGATCCAGAATAGCTCAGAGCCATAGGTGAGCAGTCATTCTTTGAGAAGTAACCTACATCTACATGTTATGGATTGGAAGAAGTCTGATTAGATGGTGGATCTTCGATAGTCCGAGCTTCCATATAGATTTCATCTTCTATATTTTTTTTTATATTTGATAATTGTTCTTTAGTTTGCCTTATATATTCACACATTGTAAATTTTTTGAACCTTCGAAACATGCTACTGTCTTTTGAAATGGATTTGGTAACACAGTTGGGTGAGAAGAAGGAGAAATGCCTTAGGTCATTGTCATGTGCGATTTCCATGTCAGTAGTTCCAATGGAATGAAATTTCTCAATCTTGGATATGGACTTATTGGATGTGATCCTCGGTATGGACTTGATGGTTCACTTTCAAGCACTTATTGAATGTTATCAGTGATTAGTCAGATTTATGGAACCTGATGGGAGTCCTTGCATGGGAAATGGGATCCACATTTGGGTCACACGGGATCTCTACTTCTAGAGTTTAGAAATAATTCTTATCATTTATCGTCACTCAAGATTGAGGACAATGGTGGTCTTCCTCAGGTTGTATTTTCTTGTAGTGGATGAGTTTTTATAGTTATTTTATGATAATTTTTTGGGCTTACCCCAAGAGCGGGACATTGAGTTCCCAATTGAATTAGCACTGAGAGCATAGTATGTATCTCTTCCCTCATATCGCATATCCCCTGCCATATTTATAGAATTAAATATATGGATAGATGATGGTGAATCCAAAGGATTCATTCACATGAGCGCCTCTCCTTGGGCCGCCCTAGTCTATTTCGCAATGAAGGCCTGTGGATATCTCCGATTGTGTACCAATTACTGGAATATGAATAAGGTAACTATCATGAATAAATACACATTCCCTAAAATTGACCATTTGTTCGACTAGATGATGGGAGAAAATCAGTTCTCCAAAATCGACATTCATTCGGGTTACCACCATGTCTGGTTAAGGGAGGCGAATATCCAAAAAGATTGCTTTCGAAATAAGGTACAACCACTTTGAGTACATGGTCATGACTTTGGGTTTAAAAAATACTCTAGTGATTGTTATGGTGGTCATGAATAGGGCATTCCACAAGAATATTTACTCCGTTTTTGTGGTATTCATAGACAACATCCTAGTTTACACCATATCTGAAAAAGAGCATAATAATCATTTTTAAAATGTGTTGGGCACTCTATGGGACCATCTCCTTTATGTTAATCATTCGAGGTGAATCATCTATATTAGAGAGGTGATGTTTTTAGGATAAATATTTTTGGATCAAGGGGTTTTAGTATATATATAGACGATCAGTGCTATTATGTCATGGTAAAAGTCAAGGAATGTGGTCAAGATCCGGATTTTTCTTGTCCTAGTTGGTTATTACAGGTGATTTGGCCAGAATTTCTCATATGTTTCTTCCACTATGAATACACTCAACATGAAAGGACTGATTTTTTAGTATATATCATATTTTTAGAAATACATTGAGGATTTTAAGTGGTGGTTGACTACCAAATTTGATTTAATCATTCCATATTCTATGAAGGTTTACGTAGTTTATTGTGATTCTTCAGGTACAGACCTTTGGAGTGTACACATATAGTATAATCCTGTATTGGCTTATGGTTTGCACCAACTCTGAAAAGATGCGAAGAATAACATGACATGTGACATGGAGTTATAATCACTGATACATGCCCTCAATACATTTCATCAATACCTCTTTGGGGATATATTTTTCATCTACTCTGACCATAAGAGCTTAACATACATCATTTCGGATAATTATCTTAATCTGAGGCAGCGCCATTTGATTGAGTATATATAGGGGTTTGACTATGATATCTTCTATACCCCAGACAATTATAATTTGGTGGCTAACACCTTGAGTATGAATGTGTTGGTGCAGAATTTGAGGATGTCCAGTGATCAGTGCACTTTGATGGGGCCCTTTTCCGTGATAGACTTGGAGACCAAGGAGCACATCAAAAGATCATTTGTTGGAAATAATTAAGTTCACTCTTACTCTTATGGAGTTGATTCAGTGGTAGAAACCTGGTGATGAGATGTTTCAGAATTCTATGATGTTTCTTCATGGATGAGAGACTACTTCTTATTGATCTTTTTCTCCCAATGTGATCCTCTGTTTTAAAGGGTCGTGCAGTGGTTCTGTTGCCTCTGTGTAAAGTGGTGATACTGGATATCCACCAGTCAGGGGTTCATCTATTCTAGTACTACCAATATGTATTATGATGTTTATTCGTAGTTCTATTGGGAAGGTTTGAGTTATGACATAGTTGAATTCATATCGATATTCAATACTTTTTTGTCGGTAAAATTAGAACATCAATGACACTCTGGTTTGCTTCATCCTTTACCCATTTCTACCAAGAAGTAGGATGAGGTTTCCATGGAATTCATTATTTTCATTCCTTGTACACCTTGAGGAACTATCTCTATTTGGGTGTTCATTTACCATTTGACCAAATCAGACCACATTATCCTAATCAGAGATACAGCTAATGTGGATGAGCTGTACAGATTGTATATTCATGAGGTGTTCTGATGTAATGGTGTTCCATAAATGATTTTTTATAATACTGATCTCATCTTTAGCATGTGATTTTTCTAAGGCCTTAAATGGGAATTGGGGTCGCAGATCAAAATGAGTATGGCATACCATCCTCAAAAGCATGGTCAGATAGAGTGGGTAAATCAGAATCATGAGGACATGGTTTCTCTATTTTTGTTAGATTTTAGAGGATCATGGGACTACAATTTGGGACTGGTCAAGTTCACTTATAATAATAGATACCAATACTCTATTCCAATTGAAAACTTTAAGTATCTCTATGGTCAACCAAGTCAGTATCGATTATATTGGGATGAGGTAGGTGAGATCTCACTTTTGGGATTGTGCCTTGTGTAGGATATGTCTGAGATAGTCAAGATATTCAAACATTGATTACATACCACTCATATTACCCACAAATCTTATTCTGGTCAGAGTCATCATGATATTGAGTTTTTCTAGTTGATCATGTGTTCTAGAAGGTGTCCCTATGCTTGGGAAATTTTCATTTCGGAATGTAGGGATAGCTGATACCGAGGTATATTGGGCCTTTCATATAATAACCCTCCTCTTTATTTCACACCTAAACATGATTTATCACTTAAAATATTCACTTGTTAAAACATAGAATATTGATATTTATAGTGTCTTTGGGGCTTAAGAACATTACATAACTACTTAATACTTGAAGTACACACCATTATTGAGAACTTCTCCTATATGACCAAACATGTCCCATCGTACTTATCATTGGATGGGATAACTTGAGGAAATGCATAGAAAAGGGTGAGCTATATATCCTAGTAAGGGAGTAAAAAAGTAATAATATGAGGAATATAGTACTTGTTAAGAAACATTCATATTAATGGAGAATTAAAGAAACATTAACATAAAGGTGTGATATAGCATTATTATCATTACATGGAAATATGGAAACAACATTTAACATGATATTAGCATGACCCAAGGACCATTTCACATGGAGCATGAGTAAAAACACATTTCAATTGAATTATAATGATTAAACCCTCATTGAACAGGAATTATCATGACACTAATCTTTACCCAATGCATTGGAGTGCTATCATGGAACACACTTCATAATCATTTCATTTTATGCATATGTGTTCCACATAGATTATAAAACAAGGATTCATTAAACCTCAAATTTTATTCAACAATAAATGAATGTGAAATTAATTAATGAAACTCTATAATAAATAAGGAAATGTTCATAAAGGTGAATATCCTTGATAGAGAAATGGGCATGGTATTCACAACACAATGACTTTGGCTTGTAAAATCACAATGTAATTTTGACAACATAACGGCTTGATATAACAATTCATAATAATGGGTTTTGAGAGATAAAGTGGTGTATTATCACATGTAAATGAAATGGATATTAATTGGGTCATATAGGCACATGTCCCAACATATGTAATGGAATTTAGATTCATAATACCAAAGAACTACTTGAATGTAAATGAGAAGAGGGAAATTCTATACATAATTTCAGCATGGTAAAGGGTGTACATGGGAGGCATTAATGAGAGAGAAATAGGTCTCTCATAATTCAAATAAAAGTATAGAGGTATGGTGGAGGTTCAAAATCGTACCCCAACATTTTTAATTGAAAAAAGGGTATAACAATATAATGAAATTTGGACAAAAAATACAAAGGAATAAATCTCTTACTTAGAAGTGTGATGCCAATGGCTTGAGAGAGGCTTTATAGTGGACTCTTAGAAGCAAGGGGAGCCTTGGCAAGATTATAGAGTTAGGATGGAAGAGTTTAGTTGACATAAAAAGGTTTTGAGTGAAGGGAAGTTGGAGATTTGGTGGTTTTATATATTAAAGGAGAGGGACTTTTTATATTAAGGTTTTGGACACCACACATTAAACAAATCAAAATCAAAAAACAACCCATGTATTTATACCATGTTTTTTTCAAAAGGAGAATTAAAACCATTATTTTATAAATAAAATGGTCTAACTTATTAAAATATTAGTCTTTCTTATGTTTTCGGTGAGTCGCACTCTCAAGGAAATCATTTTAAAAAGTCAAAATGTTTTATAAGTCATGGAGGGTCCACTAAATCATTGTAAAATAAATAAAACACACCTAAAATCACAAAAAATTAATTTTAAAACATATATTGGCCGAACATCCAATTTATATTATTTTATTACATCACTATTGGGTCATCATGATGTCATAAAACACATTATAAAATTAAGCAGTATTTAATTTTTACCCAATAATTCGGATATCTCATAAAATGATGACAAATACGCCGTTGGATAATTTCAATGTTCTGATTCCAAAAATAATATTAATTTTATCTAAATAAGATTCTAATTTTTGGAATTTTTACTTTTAATATTAAAATTGATATTTACGGAAAATTCATTGGTTTTGACAAATATGGCTTTCAACCCGTAATAAAAATCACAATTGTATTCATAAAAATTATATGATCATTTATATTTAAAGAAAGTAATTTAGTTATAACATTTTATTAAAATTTTATTTAATTCAAAAATTAATTAATTCATCAAAATAGATTTCATAATTGAATATTAACTAATAATACAATTTTTTCTTTAAAAACTATTTACAAAGTAACAATAATAAAATGAATTTATGTTATCTATACAAAAATAATGTACATAATCACAGTGAAAGGGTCTTATTACATAACCCCTTATAACACTAGCATATGACCTAAGGGCAAGGTGTGTGATGGTTACAAACTCTTGGGGTGGCTTAGATAACATCGCTCAGGTGGTAATATCTATCAACTTCCACTTCTCCCATAGTTAGTTCTGTTCAAGCTTCACATATTGAATATCATTTTGGGATTCGTCATGATTGAATCCCAGTAATGCCACCGCCTTTCTGAGATCTAGCAAAATGGGCATCATATGGAGCAATTCTACTGGATAAGGTCATCCCTTCCATTTTATGAGTAAACTGGATTTATTAAAGCCCTATATTTATATTAATCATGTGATCACAATTCAACAGATATATTAGAAATGGCAACATTTCTTAATAGTATTTTAAAAACCACAAAACCAAGGTAGTGAATATTTTTTTACATAACAATTTTATATAATAAGGAATTTCATTAGATCAAGATGTGCATTCATTAATAAATGTTTGGGTAGTTCCAATCACCCCCCATAAGAAATTTCATCCAAAAAATTTTCTTTTTCTAAACTAAAATAGATGAGGGTGACTCTGCTTCAATACTTCCTTCGATTCTAAAGTTTCCTCATCAAAATTGTGGTTTCACCACAACACCATGAAAATGGGAATTGTCTAATTCCATAGAACGTTTTCCCTATGATCTATGATCTTCATGATCTTCTCTTCATAGGATAGGTTATTCTCCAATGGTAGCACATCTTGATTGAGTACATGTGATGGTTTAGGTATTTACTTCCTCAATAGTAATACATGGAAGAGATCATGTACTAGAGACAGGTTTGGTGAGAGTGCCAGTCGATAGTCCACTACTCCATTGTGATAATGGATCTAAAAATGGCATATGTACCATGGAATATGCTTTCCCTTCTTTCCAAATATAATAAACCTCTTCCACTGGGATATGAAAATGAATACAATGTTTCATTCATCAAACTACAAGTCTCGTCTATCATTATCATCATAGCTCATTTGTCGACTCGGAGTAAATTTAATGTGATTTTGGGTGGTCTTAACCTTCTCTTCTATTTCTTCAACCATTTCAGGACATAGGAGTTTATGATCTCTAACATCATCCCAACATGTCAGTGTTCTACACCTCTTCCCATAAATGGCTTCATGTGGTGACATATATATGCTTGAGTGAAAACTATTATTGTAAGAGAACTCCACTAGAGAAATATGTTGGTCACATCCTTATTTGAAGACCAATGATCATGTTCTCAACATATCCTCTAGTGTTTTGATTGTACGCTCAGATTGGACATTAGATTGAGGATAGTATGCCATACTGAATTTTAGGTGAGTATTCAGAGAATGTTTAAGAAATTTCTAGAACATAAAGGCAAATCTTGGATATCGATCGGATACAATAGATAGTGGTACTCCATGAATCCTTAGCACTTATCTGATATATATCTATTCTATTTTACGTAATGATAAATTCTCTCAAATTTCAATGAAGTGTGTAGTCTTTGTATGAAAATTCAAAACAACCTAGATAGGATTTATTCCATTGGATTCCATCGAGAGTTCAGTGACAATGTTCAGGGGGGTGTTCTCCCATTTCCATGATGGTATTGGTAATGGTTTCATCCTACCCTCAGTCTTCTTCCTCTCATCCTTCACTTGCAAATATACTGGGCACTTTGATTTATACTCAGCAATCTCCTTCTTCATGTTATCCCACCAATAATTCTCTCATAGATATTGATACATCCCTGTGTTTCTTGGGTGAATGGAGAAATATTAACTATGTGAATCATCCAAAAGTTCTTTCTTGTACTATGTATTTGATTGAACACATAGTCTTGACCCAAATTAACATTTAACTCTGAGGATTTACCTATTGTCATAGTTTCCACATTTTTCTAAATTCCAAAATCATCCTTTTAAGAATCCTTCAACCTTTCCAAAAATAGACTATTGATCAATCATTTGTGAAAGGATTTATGATATTACCTTCTTTTTGGATCCCATGTCCATCTTCATAAAATCTAAGAAGATCAGATCCTTTTTAATTATCATAAATGATAGAATTGTTGGGTCCTTTAAACATAGATAATCTTACACTTTGTTTGCATTCATGGGGTGGTAAAGGATTGGGTAGTCATAGTTTTTTATCAGATCTAACCAACATCACTGATTCATGTTCAACCCTTTCTATGTGAATATATACTTGAGTCTTTAGTGATCCGTATATTTTTTACAATTCTCCTAAAAGAGGTAATTCTGCCAAATTTTCAATGTAAATATTTCTACATCCAACTACATATCATGTGTTGGATAGTTTTTCTCATTAAAAATCAATTTGCAGGACGAATATGAAATGAATTTGTCATTTTTTATCAATATAGATCACATAATCTTATTCGAAGCATCACTAAATACAGCAAAATGTCATCCACCTGTGGGTAGTATGAGCACAGATGTAATGATAATTATCCTTTTCAACTCCTTGAATATCTCTTCACATTCATAACTCCAAGAAAACATGAATCCCTTCTGAGATAGATTTGTAATAGGGCTAGAAAATCATGATATATTTCACACAAATCAGAGATAAAATCCAACTATCCCCAAGAAGATATGGATATTTGTCAACAATGCTCACCTTGGTAATCCCTCAATTGCAGATTTCCTAGAGGGATCCATAGATATCTCATTACTTGTGATGATATGACCTAAGAATGAGACCTCCATTGACCAGAACTTGCAATTGTTGTACATTTCATAAAGATTCTCCTTTCGAAAGGTCTCTAGTACAATGATTAGATGCTCCTCTTGCTCCACCTTAGTTTTTTTTAGTACAATATCATCTATAAAGAATACAAAAAATTTGTCGAGGTAATATCTAGACTCTATTAATCATGTCCATGAAGAATGCTGGAGCATTTGTGATTTTTAAAGTTATTACAATGAATTCACATTGCCTGTATCTTGTACGAAAAAGTAGTCATGGTTATATCCTCTTTCTTCACCCTTACTTGATAATATCCCGACCGCAGATCCACCATGGAGAAGTATTATCCTTTATATAGATGACTGATCAAGTCATCAATGTGTGGAAGTGAATATATGGAAATTCCCCATTTATAAGAACAATTGAGAATTCAACATCTCTTTTAGGAGGGATACTTGGAAATTCCTTGGGAAACACTTTAGAAATTCCCTCACAATAAGCATGACTTCAAGGATGGTTACTTCATTAGACCCAATAATCTGAGCAAGATACGCATGCACATAGGGTAGTAATATCCACAATTGATATGATAGTACTAAAGAAGATTTATCCCTCTCCTTGCACTTGTACAGAATTGGGGGTCGATTCCACATATGGAGAGTTATTTCCCTCTCTCAGCAATTTATGTTGGCTATATATAAGGAAATCCATTCCACACGAAGAATTAAATAAAATTCCACCATAGGGAGTGTGATGTGGTTTTTAGAGAAGTTCAATCCACAAATTAGGATATGGGGAGTAATATTTATGGGAAGCAATGAATTCCCCATTTTATGTTTTCATCAAAATATTTACTTCCATGATTTTTTTGTGGTGTTGGGATTGTTCTGCGAGACATTCTCGATTCAAGATAATTCCTAGAACCTGAATCCAAAAGTCTATTTAATATTCTTGAATTAATAAATAGCTTACCTGTCACCACTTCACTGTAGGAGTTCTATTCATTGATAGTGATTGATAAATCTCACCCTTGTTTCCTTGGAGGTTGTTAGTTGCCTCTAAAAACTCTTGGCTTAGGAAACTTGTATGAAAAGTTCCCTAACTATTTGCAGTTGGAGCAATGAACAATTCATTGAGTGTCGAACATAGCATTCCTCTCTTCTATAATAGCAGCAGATTTTTCCCCTCACTAATTAATGGATAGGTACCCTTCTCTTTCACAACTAAGGCATTTCCTCATCCCCTTCAGTCAATTTTTGGTGTTCTTATTTCTATACCATTGGACAGTGGGGTGATAGATTTTCATACCACCATTTGATTTATCCATCATAATTCCAAAATTAAAGTCCATTTTCTTCTTCTTATCCTCATGATACCCCTGAGATTCACTGATATCCATTTTGATATTGAGGGAACATCAGAAAACTTAACCATACATATAAAAGTCATGGATCTCTCAAGCTTTCTGTAGCCCACCAATGAAGCAGTCAACCTTGAATTCTGTAATGCCCAAATATTTTTTTAAATTAAATTACTTTAATATAAATATTTCATAATCACATTAACTACTAAGTGCAGTGGGACCCTTACAACATACGTTTGTAACTTCTGTGATGTGGATTTCAAAAATCCGACATACATAGTTGCGATCAGTAAGGTATTTAGTATGCAATAAGAAAAACATAATTTTTGGTGAATAGTAACCTACCGTAATGAATAGTAACACAAACCTATGAATAGTGATATACCCTAATGAATAGTATCCTTATATATGATAATATAATAATAATATTCAAGTTGAAAGTATGATATGCCTATATTTTAGAATAAGTTAATGAAGGTTTAAAACTGGTTTTTGATAATAAATTATGATTTTAATTACATATTAAATTAATAATATTTAGAAAATTTTATTTGAAAAATGGACTTCATTTTTTCATTCTATAGGTTGAAAAATGGTTAGGGTGAATTTTTGGGTTTTTTCTGAAATACATGATTTTTTTTGAATAGTAAAATACGGTAATTTACCGTATATATACATTATAAGCTAAATAGACTATTCCTAGCATCATTTCTGATGTCAGCACCCTTAATCCGAATTCACATAATAATATTACTATTCTTGGTCATGGAATACTTACTATTACTCGTCTTTTAAAAATAATAATAAATTAATGAGTTTTATATTAAAAAATCCCCTCTCTCCTCTACTATAAAAACCCCCTCTCACCCCCTCTTCCAATCACTCCTCTCAAGCCTTGTCCTTCTCCAAATTCTGTCCAAATACCCTCCCAACATCCTCTCCCACTTCCATCATGCTTTAGTCTCATTAAAAGACAAAACCCTCTCCCTTAAGGAGGTTCTCAATGAAGTTTTGTTCAAGAGGTAAATTCCTCTTTTCAATTCTCTGTCTTTCCTTTCAAGTTCATTTGTTTTCTTTTTCTATTACCTCTCTTTATCCAAATTTTGTTATGACTCTAGTAACTTATATATACTGGATTTTTTTCATGATAGTGTAATAATCTATCATCATATCCCCCTTTTTACCTTCTTTTATACTAGTAGCAAGAACCCCATCCGAGATGTGTCAATATTACACATTCAAGGATAATGGACATTTGATTTCTTTTATCATTCTAAATTCTAGTCATGAAACCATTCTTGTTATGGTTGAACAAGATTATTATATATAATATAACCTATTTAATGTTATTTAATCCATTTGTTCAATTTTTGTTTGGTTATAAAGAAAATTGAGTTTGTTGTAATCAAAACCCACAAATTAACCAAAACAATTATCATTATTGTTCTACATGATAATTCATCCTCGTTCCATGTAACCAAGTTATATATTTGAACAATAACACCTATTTATTTTTATAAATAATATTTAATTTCAATTATGGAGATTTCCATCCATTCCACTTCATTACTTAAAAACAAGTGAACCGAATATGAAAATAAGAGAAACAAACACTCCAAAACGACAAAATTCAATACAATAACTTGTCAATAAAGACATAAATGAACTAACGAGAATTAAGGAAAACTAAATAAAAGTGTAGTAGGTTCTGAAATAAGTTATTAACATTTATAATTTCATATTCTAGGAGCTTAAGTACAAGAGTGGAACACGTTTGTAGTTAAGGTATGGATTCTTCCACCCGAACATCCATTTTCATTCGGGATACTTTCATTGTCTAATTACTTCAATGAAATTATTATGTATTGTTATGTACTCATCATATATTCTGTGTGAGTATCATATATATGTTTAAAATCTAGAACCCATCCTTATTTTATATATAGTAACACATTTTTAAAGGAACATTCAATGTAGTTTCCAAAATACAAGCCCGATCCAAGGGAATTTCTCAAATTCTATCCTATTTTAAAGGGAACTCAATGATCTGTTTTTGAAAACCATTATCATTATAAAATAACTCATTTTATTATAAAAATAATATCTTACCTCAATTTTAGTTTTATTCAATGATTTTTAGAAAAGAACTATTCTTTTCAAAATAAAAGTGTATTTATCGCAAGAATTGCTTAATGATTTTATAAGAGTGTTTTTGTCTAATTCAAAACTATTATTGATTCCATGGTATTATTGGGATTAATAATTTATGAAGTCATATACAATATTTTATTTAATGGTTTATGACTAACTCTATTGTGGATGATCTGTCATAATACCATTCACTATATTACTCTGAATCGTTAGTGTTCAATAATTTTGGAAAGTTTGTTACATTTCATATGATAGTTTCAATATGAATGTAT
Source organism: Viscum album (assembly GCA_963277665.1). NCBI lineage: Eukaryota > Viridiplantae > Streptophyta > Magnoliopsida > Santalales > Viscaceae > Viscum > Viscum album. The sequence continues at coordinate 543,460,819 of OY728148.1, forward strand.
ATGTTGTTTATGTTTATCCCCTGTCATATAAGGAATTCATTGGACTTATTATGTGCTGGGTGGGGCCTACTATATCCCCTTGAAGCATCGGTAGGTCTCATAAGACAAATAGGCGTGGAATTTGCTGAGGCCTTTCCCAATGTGATATTGATTTTGGCCGAGACCTTAATCATGAGATGTCTTGGACGAGGCCTTGACAAAATGTTTCAAAATGTCTTACATTATGCATTCCATAATTATGAGTTCAGCTATTTATATTTCATGTGGTTATTTGACTAGTATAATACCCATGATTATGTTTTATTATGGAAATATTTATTCAACACATATTCCTACCATAATGGGTTCATGGTTATTATTGAAGGCATGTGTTTTCAATTATTCACCATGTATAATGTTTATATTATCTTATGCTATATTTCTTACTCATACTGAGTTTTTGAGATCACCTCTTTCTTATGTTTCATTTTCTCAGGACATGAAGAAGTATTTTATGAATGACTTGCGAGCATAATCTAGGTGATGTGATGACTCTAGTGGAATAAATTATGGTTGTTTTTCCTTTCCTTATGTAAAGTTGACCTTATGTATGTATCTTGTTTACAATAATACAAAACTACTTGGTCCTTCAGGATTCGTATTCCGTGTATGTATTCCAACGTAATTAAATAAGGCACCAACTCCGTGCAACTAGGGTTGGGTCCTTACATTTGGTATCAGAGGAAGTTCAGTACAATACTTTGAAACTAGATTTAGAAAACATAGAATTAGGGAAGAGTCCTTAATTTTGTCTTTGAGGATATACATACAATAACGTCTCGGTATATTGGTATGTAATAGATTATGTGAATCATTCAAGCAATACATCCCTACTTGTATACAAGTAGGTAGAGGCGGCTCTGGCACAGATGTATCTAGGGGTAAAACCGGAAAACACCGCTTTGAGCTAGACTCGAATGGGAACTTGTGCACGACAATGGGACTTGCTACACTCTTGGTTACGACACTCTCGAGGGATATTCTTAGGATAATTCAAATTTTATTTTCAAGCCATTATGGAGGAGTTTAATGTAAATATTCCTCAAAGAATCCATTTTTGTGAATATGGGATTAGCCATGCGTAGGATCTCAATTTTTCTGAGTATTTTACGTTAAGATTATACATTATGATTCATAACCTAATATAGTTTATGCCATTTTCTATATATGGCACCTAGTGGATGGAATGGAAATCGCATGAATACACGGGTCCCCAGTAGAGATTTTCCTCCGACGCAAGGCACTGATGTTGGATATGGTGTTGTGACTAGTGCTGAGAAACTCATAACTATACTGGGACAACTTACTCAGGTTATGAATAATAACCTTACCCCTATGGAGCATCTGGATCCACCATGTGGAGGAGCCATGCTAGATCGCTTTATGCGACACCAACCTCCATCATTCAATGGGACTACAAACTCGTTTTTAGCAGAGCAGTGGATATGTTCCCTTGAGAAGATATTTCTCGCTTTGGGATGTAATAAAAGAGAGAAGGTTATTTTGGTAGTATATCGTCTATCAAGAGATGTGGATTAGTAGTGGTCATTAATCCAAAACACAAAGGATGAGGAAGAAATAGAAGAGATGGAATGGATGGATTTTAAGGAAATATTCTTTGAAAAATATTTCCCTCAAGAACAAAAAGAAGATATGGAGAGGATATTCTTGAATATGAGGAAAAAGGAAGATAAAAAATTTGCGAAGAATGAAGCCAAATTTACAAGGCTGGAAATACATATTGTGAACTACATATGAAATCCATGGAGAAAAATTGATCGATTATTTGGTGGCATAAATCCATTCCTCTAGCAAGCACTGGTCTCTCCAAGTTTTTCCTCATATGTGGACATTGTTTCTTTTGCTATCAAAACTGAAAAAGAATTCTCTAAATCATATGACTTTAAGGGAAATAAAGAAAATAATAGGGCTACTAAAAACCATGGGAAAGTAAATAAGGAAACAGGGAAGAAGGGAAGAGTTGAATTTTCACCATGTGACAATTGTGGAAGGAAACACCCCGGTGCGTGCTTAAAAGAAAAAGGATTATGTTACAAATGTGATCAGAAAGGCCATCTTGCTGGTGATTTCAAAGGAAAAAAGGAATCCAATGATGTTCAATGCTATTATTGTCATGAGATGGGGCATCATGCTAATAATTGTCCAAAACGTCAAGGAAATATGCAACAGAATCGGCCAAGGGAGAAAGGACAAGCATATGCGATCAAAACTACAAGGGTTGAAGTTCCGTGTGATTTGGTGCTAGGTACATTGATCATTTCCTCAATATTATCCAATGATATATTTGATTCTGGATCATCACATTGTTTCATATATTCCCAGTTTTGTAAAGAAAATTAGATATTTTCAATTTGATTTAATAAGGGAGTTATCAGTCAAAACTCCTAAGGGAAGTTTCATTGCTAAAAAGTTCTGTCAATATGTTCCCACTAGGGCATACAAATGTTCTTTATCTGCTAATATCATCATCATAACCATGATTTAGTTCAATGCAATCCTCGGTATGGATTGTCTTTCGGATCATGATGCAAAAAAATTTTGTAAGAAGAAGGAGGATACAATTTTTGTTGACGATTATAATGAACACATTATCTTTAGAGAAGAATCGTCACCACTGGAATATTATCTTGATCCACCCCCCATATCTCAAATAAATTCAATTATTAGGGAGGAAGAGAATGAAATAATTGTGGGTGTTGAAATTAATGTTCAAATAGAGGATGTACCTATTGTGAGAGAATATGTTGATGTGTTTCTAGGAAATTTACCTGCAAATCCTCGAGAATGAGAAATTGAGTTTTCCATTGATTTAATTCCTAGTTCAAGGCCCATATCAAAGACCCCTTATATAATGACCACTGTGGAATTAGTAGAACTAAAGAAACAACTAGAATAATTGAGTAAAAAGGGATTTATCCACCCTAGTGTTTCTCCATGGGGAGCCCATGTCCTTTTTGTTAAGAAGAAAGATGGATCTATGAAGTAATGTATCGACTACATAAAGATCAATGCTATAAAAATAAAGAACAAGTATCCCCTACTTCGCATTAATGATTTATTTGACCCACTTCATGGATTTCAATACTTATCAAAGATTGAACTTCGATCTGGATATCATCAGTTGAGTGTGAAGAAGGAAGACATTCCGAAAACAGCGTTTCTAACCAGGTACAAGCCTTATGAGTTTATAGTAATGCATTTTGGATTGACTAATGCACCCTCTGTCTTAATGGATCTAATGAACAATGTTTTCAAGGAACATCTCGATGATTTTGTTATGGTATTTATTTATGATATCTTGGTATACTCCAAAATCTATTAAGATCATGAAAATCACTTGGGCATTATCCTGAAGACTCGTAGAAGACATGAACTATATGGGAAGATTAGAAAGTGTGAATTATGGCATCAGGAGATTTCATTTCATGGACATATTGTCTCTAAGGATGGAATCCTTATTGATCATTCAAATACAATGGCAATCTAAGATTGGCCCACGCCATCAAACATTTCTGATGTACGCAGTTTTGTTGCCTTAGCAGGTTATTATCGGAGTTTTGTACAAAATGTTTCCTGACTGGCTAACCTGCTAATGAAGCTCACATGTAAAGGGGTTAAATTTGTTTGGAAAAAAGACTGTGAAGAATATTTCGATGAACTGAAGAGAATATTAGTCAATTCTCAAATATTTACTCTACCATCGAGGAATGACGAGTTTGTTATTTGTAGTGATGCTTTAAAGAATGGACTTGGTTGTGTCCATATGCAAAATGATAGGGTTATTGCATATGCATCACGATATCTAAAAATTCATGAGAAAAACTATTCTACTCATGATCTTGAGTTAGCTGCTGTAATGTTTGCTTTGAAGATATGTAGACATAATATCTATGGTGAAAAATTTGAGATTTATACGGATTGCAAGAGTTTGATGTATATTTTCTCACAGAAAAAACTCAAAATGAGGCAAAGGTGATGGCTTGAACTACTCAAGGATTATGACAGCATGATACACTACCACCCGGGGAAGGAAAATAAGGTGGTAGATGCTTTGAGTAGAAAGGATCATGGAGTTTTGAACAAGATGAGAGTTGAAAGGGATCCTATTTTCATGGATCTAGTAAAAATGGATATGAGAATTACCATTGAAGGTGAAACATAAATTCATTTTCAAATGGTTTCCAAACCATCTTAACTAGAAAGGATAAAAAGTTCTCAGGCTGATGATGAGGGGTTTCAAAAAAAGATTAAATCTGTGAATGATGGGAGATTGGGTTACTTCGTATATGAAGATGGAATTTTGAAATTTGGGAAGAGACTTTGTGTTCCCGATATACCTGATCCAATGAGGGAATTGTTGTATGATGCTCATAGTTCCAATTTCCTTATAAACCGTGGTAGCACTAAGATGTATAGATATTTGAAGGAACATTTTTGTTGGGACAACATGAAGTTGGAGATTTCTGATTTTTTGTCAAGATATATGGTTTGTTGAAAATTTAAAGCTCGAAGGAAACATCCTGGAGGAGTATTGAAACCTATTCCCATACATGAGTGGAAGTGGTATAATATCACGATGGACTTTGTCATGGGACTACCAAAGACTCCTAGAAGGAACGATGTAATATGGGTCATTATTGACTGTCTTAACAAGTCAGCGCATTTTCTTTCTATAAGAGAAGATCAACCACTTGAACATCTAGCAGGACTGTATATTAATGATGTTGTGAGACTTATTGGAGTACCCCTATAAGTTTATTATGATTGTGATCCACGTTTTACGTCAGGATTCTGGAAAAGTCGTTAGAATGCCCAAGATACTGATCTTCATTTGAGCACTGCCTACCACCGACAAACTGATAGACAATCAGAACGTACTATTGAAACATTGGAAGACATGTTGAGGTCTTTCTTACTTTATTTTCAAGGCATGTGGGATCAGTATTTATCTCTTGTAAAATTTTCCTACAACAAAAGCTTCCATTCAAGTATACAGATGGCACCCTATGAAGCATTATATGGGAGACGATGTCGTACACCAACTTTCTGGGATGATGTTAGTTAAAGAAAGATCATGGGCCCAGGATGTGTTAATGAAACAATGGAAAAGGTGAAATTATCCAGAACCATATCAAAATTTATCAAAGTAGGCAAAAGAGCTATGCAGATAAATGAAGGATGGATTTGGAGATTCAAGAAGGTGATCCTGTTTTCTTAAAGGTATCTCCATTGAAAGTTATTATATGATTCGGTAGGAAGTGAAAGTTATGTCCCAGGTATATAGGACAATTTGAAATTTTGGACCGAATTGGAGTCGTAGCTTACCATTTGGCAATGCCTCCAAGTCTCTCCAAGGTTCACAATGTGTTCCATGTGTCGATGTTAAGAAAGTACATGCCAGACCCAACACATGTACTCACTTATGATGAAGTGGAACTTGAGCCCAATATATCATTCTGTGAAGAGCCTATCAAGATTCTTGATACTAGAGAACAAGTATTGAGAAATCATATGACTAGTCTAGTAAAGGTTCTATGGAGGAACCATAAGATGGAGGAAGCATCATGGGAGCATGAGGATCTTATGTTAAAGACATATCCAAATCCTTTTAGGTAATATTATGTGAATTTTGAGGATGAAATTTTTGTAAGGAGGGGATAATTTAAGGACCAAATAATTTTTAAAGGAAATTACTTTATTATAAATATTTTATAATCACATTAACTACTAAGTGATATGGGACCCTTAAAGCACAAGTTTCTCACTTCAGTGATGTGAATTTCAAAAATCTAACAAACACAGTCGTGATCAGTAAGTTATTTAGTGTCCAATAAGAAAAACATAATTTTTGGTAAATAGTATCCTACCCTTATGAATATTAACATACCCCTATGAATAGTGATATACCCTAATGAATAGAAACCTTACCTATGATAATATATAAATAATAGTCATATTGAATGTACGATATACCTATATTTTAGAATAAGTCAATGAATGTTTTTAAAATGGTTTTTGATAATGAATTATGATTTTAATTAAATATTAAATTAATAATATTATAAAATTATTTTTAAAACATGGACTTCATTTTTGGATTCTGCACGCCGAAAAATGGTTGGGGTGAATTTTTTGTATTTTTCTGAAATACTTGATTTTTTGATGAATTGTAAAATACGGTAATTTACCATATATATACATTATAAGCTAGATAGAATATTCGTTGCATCATGTTTAGCGACTCGGATTTTGGCCCTGTCAGACATTGGATTATTTCTACGAATAATTCCATAGCTAGGTGCGAATACGGCGTGCGATTCCGAGGCCCGGTGTGCCCGGAATTAATTTTATAAAAATATTTATTATTTTTATACTTTTCATGTGCTGGGAGTATGATATCTCCTAAACGGTAGATCAGAACGGGATTATGAGGGAACAATTGCGTCCATAATGTGTCATTTACCCTAGGCAGGGTGTAAACTTTGTGGGCGCGGGTCTGCGGTAGATAGCGCCACCAGGGGCATTTTCATAAAAAAATGGAAAAGTTTATTTACGAGCATCGGCTCTAATAACATCTGAAAAGAGTCTCAAATCACAATTCGGAGTCCTCCATTGCGTTTATAACACCGTGTTTACCCTAGGTGTTACATAATTTTAGTCGGCGTTGGGTGTCGGGTCGGAGGCAAGTTTGTGGGGGAGTTAAAATGAAGTTATTTTAATTAAAAAAATAAAAGAAATCAATCACTCCCCCTCCCTCACCTTGTACGTGCAAGAACTGGACAAAACCCTCCCCTCCTCCGTTTCTTCATCAGATCGAGCTCCAGGTGTCCGTTTCCAGCACCGATCGTCTGCAGATCGAGCTCCAGCGCGTCGTAGGCGTCGTTCTGCACCTGAAGCTTCGGCGTTTCACCCGCAAGGTAGGTGGTGTGAGTTTTAAAATCCTGGACCCGTTTATGCATTTTTTTACTTCAAATCATCATATGGTTTGTGTAGTTCAGGTCCTGAGCTTTCCGAAACTTTTTTCAGATCTGAATATGGAGCATCGGGGTGCTCCCGGTGGCTCCTGGAAGTTTTTCGGCGAAAACTAGTTTATCCAGTGAGACTCGTAGAAGCCATGGAGGAATCAGGCGAGTTCCGCGGTGTCAGTGCGGTGGTTTCTGGCTCTGGCACGGCGGAGTCCGGCGGCGGCGTGGTGGTGTCCGACCACCATGTGGTGGTCCGGCCAGATTTTTTTCAGGGTTCTTTAAACCCTCGTAACTCGCAAAACGTAACTCCGATTTGTGAGCCGTTTGCGGCGACGTGTTCCTTGCATCAAGAGAGACCATTTTAACTCACTTTTAGAAATTTGTGAGTTGGTTTTTGGTCCAGGGGGCTTGAAATGTCGGATAAAATAATAATATTTTATTATTTTACGACATCGGGTCGTTGTAACGTCTACCCGGAGCCTTCGAATGACGTGCCGTCAGTGGAATTGAGACCTTCATGGTATAGTGAACTTTTTGATATGGTTTCCAAGTGTTGGGACTATGAAAGGGGTGTGGGCCCCACGAGGCCAGGTTTTTGGCGTTTTTGGAGAAACACAACTTTCGCACTAGAAGTCCATTTTTGACGGATGAGTAGTCGATCTTGTGTGCCCTTCTAAGACGATCGTAATGGTGTGATCCGTTTGAAGAGTTTCAGGATCGTGGCATGGGCCCCACCCGAGCTGGCTTCAGTGAATAGTACCTTTTCCACCGGGTGTCTATTTCGAACAAGTGAGTAATCGATTCCGCTTGTTTTTCTGATGGGATCATCGTGGTATGGTCCGCTCAATGGGTTTCGGGATCGTTGGGTGTGCCCGCACGAGCTAGCTACGGTGAAAAGTGCCTTTTTCAATGGTGATCCATTTCAAGTGAGTAAACAGCCTATCCTGCGTGTTTTTCCATTTAGAATGTGATTGTGGCCTCAGTATTGGCATTAGAGGAGCGCAGTGTGGCGTTGTTGTGGGTCCCTCGGGTTAGCGACGTTTTGGACCAGTAGTGGTTGAGAGTACTCCCTTGGTTCATTCCCATGAGGGTCTGTGTGGCATCACAACCTTCGTATAGGTTTGTGACACTCTCGATGGGATGTTTAAACTGTTAGATTTGTGGAATCCCTCCGGTGGTCCCAAATTTGGATCCTTTAGCATCATTTCCCTAGACCGGGTTCTTGGTATTGCTGTGACCGCTTATTCACGGGTGGCAATCCCCTATCTAGCTGGTTAACCCCGTAGGGTTTTTTGGAATCATTAGGATTATGATCCCCTACGATGTGGGTCGTGCTCATTAGGGTTGCGGTATCGTTGGTTATACATTCCCCTACATAGCACGTGGTTTCGGTAGGGTTGTGGTATCATTGGTCATATGATCGCCTACTTAGCACGTGGTTTCAGTAGGGTTGTGGTATCGTTGGATATATGATCCCCTATATACTGCTTGGTTTCGGTAGGGTTGCAGTATCATTGTTTATACGATCCCATACATAGCGCGTGGTTTCGGTGGGGTTGCGGTATCGTTGGTTATATGATCCCCTACTTAGCGCGTGGGTTCAGTAGGGTTGTTGTATCATTGGTTATATGATCCCCTACATAGCGTGTTGTTTCGGTAGGGTTGTAGCATCGTTAGCTCGATCCCCTACATCACGTGTTATACCAGATATGGTTTTGGTATCATCGTGACCACCTTTATATGGGAAAAGATCCTATATCTGAGTGACGTTCATCTATCGAGTGCCAGATCAAGTTGTAGTATCCCCCAGCGGATCCCGGGAGTGATCCCCTATCTATGAGATCTATGAATTCCAAATCGGGTTGTGGTATCCCCCAGCGGACTCTGGGACTGATCCCCTGTCTATGAGATCTTCATCTACCAGAGTGGGTTCTACTATCCCCTAGCATACCCTAGGAGCGATCCTCTATCTGAGGAGTTTGGTGGTTATGTTGTTTTAGCGGGGTTTTCCTCAGTGACGGTATCCGACGAGTGTGGTCTCTTGGGTGAGCGTCTGAGGAGTTTACTTGGGACTTGATGCAGTGTATCTCTCGGGTGCGTGTTATCTGGGATGACAATGATTGTGGAGTGTACTCTTCTAGTTGTGGATAGTTGCTGGTGTTGAGGTCGGTACCTCTTGCGGCTTTGTTGCGTGAGCTGAGTATATCTGAATTGTTCAAAGTGTATGTATGGACATACATCTTAGCTGAGCTGACTAGTTGTGTTTAGCTGAGGATGGTCACGAGATGGAGTTTCTCTCTCATCTGGGTTCCCTCTGGCTGGGATGAGCAGACTGTTGTCTTTCATTTACTCTCTTTGGTTTTTGGTTTTTGGGGTTCCTACTTAGTATGCTTATAATCACCCCTACATGGGCTTTTCCCGCACATGTTTGTGTCTTGTGCAGACCACAGGCCTTTCGACAGAGTCCCAGGAGGACCCGGAGCAGGTGGAGCTTAGTGAGAGAGACTGACTGGGTTGTTTATCGGAGTGGTGTCGAGGGGGCTTTACAGTGGTTTTTGTAGCATTTATCCCCTTCTTCAGAGCAGGTTGGATGCGTTTTTGTAGTTTTCTGTTGGTGGGCCATGTTTTCCCTTTGTATTTTAGCTGTTGCACTCTGGTTTGGGATAGTGTATGCATGCATTTTCTTTTCAGTTTTATATATATCTGCACTGTTTCATGGAGGTGTATGTGGGTGCGTGTGTACAGGTACCATGGGATAATGCCTCCCATGTGTGTGATAGCCTACTCGGCGCTAGTAGCCAGCCCCTGGCCTATTGGAGGTGGGCTTGGGGAGTCACGGCTCGAGCCCTATTGGGCTGGGTCATAATAGAGTGGTATCAGAGGAGGTTCCACCTTTGGGATCTCAGAGCGTAGCTGGTCTTTCTATGAGTTCTGTTTGGGTTGCATATCGGCAGTGTTAGGGTGTTTAGAGCTCGACTTTCAGGCCAGAGACTCCAGTGTTGGAGCGGCGGCCGATGTATCCATACACCAGGACTCTGATAACCTGCCTTTCGACTCGGTACATTCGTACATTGGTCGTAGGGATATAATGGTACATGCATCATATAGGACTGGGTTTTTGGGTATTTCCTTGTCCTTTTTGAGTTAGCTCTCCAGATATACTTTTTGATTGTGGTGCATCTTGAATGTTTTTTAGGATGCCTCCACGACGACAGCCAGCAAGGGTTCCGCAGCAGGATTGTGCTGACGACTCGCCCCGTGTAGAGGCTGTAGAGCAGGGCACAGGTTCTGAGGTTGCACCTCTATGTGGTCTGCCAGTTGAGCCACCACCTGTTTAGTAGCTGGTTGTGCCGGCAGTGCAGGATGAGGTTGCGGGCAGGTTGAGTGTGCTGCAAAAGTTCTAGAGGTAGTGACCTCTGAGGTTCCGGGGTGATCCAGACCCCAAACCAGCTGATGACTGGCTTGAGGGATTCACCCAATTTTTCTACCTAGTGATGAAACCTCCATATCAGATGGTGGTCCTAGCGGCCAGCCTTCTGCATGGTTCGGCTGGGAGATGGTGGAGTTTTTTGATGCAGCCCCATGACTAGGAGACCCTCATGTGGGAAGAGTTTGAGTGGCTCTTTAGGGAAGAGTTATATCTGGTGATGCTGAGGTCAGTGTGAATGCAAGAGATTCTACAGATTCGGCAGGAGGGACTAATTGTGTCAGAGTACTCAGCAAGGTTTATAGGCCTATCGCGCTACTCCCTGGATATGGTTCGGGACCCTTTCTTTAGGGCTCGGACCTTCGATCGGGGCTTATGTAGGGACATCCGAGCTGGTGTGGTTTCCTAGTGCCTGCCCACCTATGCTAGAGTACTGGAGCGAGCATTGGTGGTGGAGAGATTTTTGGCTAAATAGATTTCCCCTGTTAGTACTGGGCATGTGAGAGCTGAGACTTTTTCAGTCGGATCGACATCTGGTAGCCAACAATAGACTCAGGGGTCTGGACGTGGCTGACGTTTCAGGAGGCAACCCGAGGATGGAGGATCTGAGGATCAGGGCTCACATGCCAGTTTTGGTCAGCCGTAGAAGAGGCAGTGTTACGCCTGCGACGGTTAGGGACATCTTTCTAGAGAATGCACGACCTGACGTGCTGCTGAGAGGGAGTCGGTCGATGGACCGCCTTGGCAGAGGCAGCGTCTCAAGCAAGGATGTCCGCAGGGCGGCAGACGTGGCGACGAAGCAGGTGCAGGACGAGATGGTGGTATGCGGTATCAGTTGCCACCACCCCCACCCCCAGGTGGTTCACGCCATGCTCAGGGAGCTGGTGGTCGATGGTGAGGACATCTTCATGCCCTGGAGTCTAATGACCCAGAGGCTCCGCGGATGGATATAGGTACGCCTTTTGTCTTTTCTACTTATTTCAGTAGTTTTTTAGACATTATTTAAAGGTACCCTTTCCTTTCCGTTGCTTTCTTCAGTTTTGTTCAGGGTGTTGGTAAGACCCTGAGTGTGTGTTGTTTGGTGTGCTTCAAATGTGTAAGAAAGAGAGATCCTTCCCCCACCGAGATGGGTTTTGTGATGCGATTAAAACCATGTAGGCGAGTCAGTGCCACCAAAAGAGGATAGTATTGAGGTGTGGTGGATGAGTCACTCTAACTTATGTGTTCGGGCATGGGTGCTTGTTGCTGAAGTCACTGGTGTGTGAGGCCTAGTTGAGAGTCCAGTCACTTCCCATGAGATTAGGACTTTTTGAGGAAGAAAAAATCTAGCTGGGGAGGATGTAGCGACTCGGATTTTGGCCCTGTCAGAATTTGGGTTATTTCTATGAATAATTCCAGAGCTAGGCACGAAGACGGTGTACGATTCCGAGCCCGGTGTGCCGGAATTAATTCTATAAAAATATTTACTATTTTGATACTATTCACATGGAGGGGGTATGATATCTCTTAAAACGTAGCTCATAACGGGATTTTGAAGGCATGGTTGCATCCGTAACGTGTCGTTTACCCTAGGCAGGGCGTAAACTTTGCGGGCGCTGGTCTACGGTGGATAGCGCCACCAGGGGAATTTTCGCAAATAAATGGAAAAGTTTATTTACGAGCATCCGCTCAAATAATTTCTGAACGGAGACTCGGATTGCAATTCGGAGGCCGCCATTGCGTTCAGAACACTGTGTTTACCCTAGGCACGATATAATTTTAGTCAGCACCGGGTGCCGGGTCGGAGGTGAGTTGGGGGGAGTTAAAATGAAGTTCTTTTAATTAAAAAAAATAAAAGGATTCAATCACCCCCTCCCTCACCTTGTAAGTTCATGCACTAGAAGAAACCCTCCCCCTCCTCCCTTTCTTCGTCAGATTGAGCTCCAGGCGTCCGTTTCCAGCACCGATCGTCAGCAGATCGAGCTCCAACGTGTAGCAGGCGTCATTCTGCACCTGAAACTTCTCAGTTTCGCCTGAAAGGTAGGAGGTTTGAGTTTTAAAATCCTGTACCTTGTTTATACATTTTTTTACTTAAAATATTCATAAGTTTTGTGGTGGCACCGTGGCAGCACGGTGGTTTCCGGCTCTGCCACGGTGGAGTCCGGCGGTGGCGCGGTAGTGTCCGGCGACCCTATGGTGGTCTGGCCAGATCTTTTTCGGGGTTATTTAAACCCCCATAATTCGCAAATCGTAACTCCAATTTGTGAGCCGTTTGCGGTGAAGAGTTCCTTGTGTCAAGACGGACCTTTTGAACTCACTTTGAGAATTTTGTGAGTCAGGTTTTTGGCCCGGGGTCTTGAAATGTCGAATAAAATAATAATATTTTATTATTTTACGATTTCGGGCCATAGTAACTTCTACCCAGAGCGTCCGATTGACGTGCAGTCAGTGGCCTTGAGACCCTGATGGTACGACGAAATTATTGAGATGTTTTCCAGGTGTTGGGACTGTGAACGGGGTGTGGGCCCCATGAGGCTGGGTTTCTGGAGTTTTCGGAGAAACGCAACTTTCTCACCAGAAGTCCATTTTTGATGGATGAGTAGTCGATTCTATGTGCCTTTCTGAGAGGATTGAAACGGTACGATCCGTTTGATGAGTTTCGGGATCAAGGCATGGGCCCCACCTCAGTTGGTTTCGGTGAATAGTACCTTTTTCACCGGGTGTCCGTTTCGGACGAGCGAGTAGTTGATTCTGCTTGTTTTTTTGAGGGGATCGTCGTGGTATGGTCCGCTCGATGGGTTTCGGGATCGTTGTGTTGGCCCCGCAGGAGCTATCTATGGTGAATAGTGCCTTTTTCACCAGTGCTCCGTTTCGGGCGAGTAAATAGTCTATCCTGTGTGTTTTTCCGCATAGAATGCGATGGTGGCCTCGGTATTAGCATTGGAGGCACACAGTGTGGCATTGTTGTGGTCGCTCGGGTTAGCGACATTTTTGACCAGTAGTGGTTGAAGGTACTCCCTTGGTTTGTTCCCATGAGGGTTCTTGTGGAATCACAATCTTTGTATAGGTTTGCGATCCTCTCAAAGGGATGTTTAAACTGTTAGAGTTGTGGCGTCCCTCCAGTTGGCCCGGAGTGGGATCCTCTAGCATCTTTTCGCTAGATCGGGTTCATTGTATCACTGTGACCGCTTATTCGTGGGTGGGGATCCCCTATCTAGCTGGTGAACCCCATAGGGTTTGTGGCATCATCAGGATTATGATCCCCTACGTGGTGGGCCGTGCTCAGTAGGGTTGTGGCATCGTTGGTTATATGATCCCCTACTTAGAGCGTGGTTTCAGTAGGGCTGTGGTATCGTTGGTTATATGATCCCCTACATAGCGCGTGGTTTTAGTAGGGTTGAGGTATAGTTGGTTATACAATTCTGTACTTATCGTGTGGTTTGGGTAGGGTTGCGGTATCATTGGTTATATGATCCCCTACATAGTGCGTTGTTTCGGTAGGGTTGTGGTATCGTTGGTTATACGATCCCCTACATAGCGCGTGGGTTTGGTAGGGTTGTGGTATCATGGGTTATACGATCCCCTACTTAGGTTGTTGTTTCGGTAGGGTTTTGGCATCATCGGTTAGATCCCCAACATCATGAGTTATACCAGATATGGTTCCAGTATCGTCGTGACCACCTTTATATAAGCAATGATCCTTTATCTGAGTGACGTACTTCTGTCGAGCGCCAGATCGGTTTGTAGTATCCCCTAGCGGATCCTGGGAGTAATCCCCTATCTGTGAGATCTACGAATGCCAGATCGGGTTGTGGTATCTCCCAGCTGACTCTGGGAGTGATCCCCTATCTGTGAGATCTTAGTCTACCGGAGTGGATTCCGGTAACCCCTAGCAGACCCTAGGAGCAATCCCCTATCTGAGGAGTTTGGTGGTTATTTTTTTTAGCGGTTTTTTCCTCAGTGACGGTATCTGATGAGCGTGGTATCTCGGGTGAGCATCTGAGGAGTTTGCTTGGGACCCGATGCAGTGTATCTCTCGGGAGCGTGTCATTTGGGATGCCAGTGATCGTGGAGTGTACTCTTCTGGTTGTGGACAGTTTCTGGTGTTTTGGTCGGTACCAGAATTATGTTAAACTAAATTAATGTCTAATAGGTTCTTAAATAAGTTATTAACAAGTATAATTTCATATTACAGGAGCGTAATTACAAGAGTGGAACGCGTTTGGAGTTAAGGTAAGGGTTATTCCACTAGAACATCCATTTTCATTAAGGATAGTTTCATTATCTAATTACCTCAAGGAAATTGTTATTTGTTGTTATGTACTCATCATATATTCTGTGTAAGTATAAAATATATGTTTAAAAACCAGAACTCTTTGTTATTTTATGGATAGTTACACATTTTTAAAAGAACTTTCTAAGTTGTTTCAAAAATACAAGCCCGATCTAAGGGAATTTCTAAAATTCTTTCCTATATTCAAGGGCACTATATGATCTATTTTTGGAAACCTTTATCATTATAAAATCAATAATTTTATTATGAAAATACTATCTTACCTCACCTCTAGTTTTATACAAATATTTTTCCAAAGGAACTCTTCTTTTGAAAATAAAGGAGTATTTATCACAAGAATTGCTTAATGATTTTATAACAGTGGTTTCGTCTAATTCAACACTCTTTTTGATTACACAGTATTATTGGGTTTTATAATTTTTGAAATCATCTACCATATTTTATTTAATGGTTTATTACTTACTCTGTTGTAGATGATCTCTCCTAAAGCCACTCACCATATTATTCCGAATGGTTAGTGTTCAATAATTGGGGAATGTTTGTTACATTTCATATGATAGTTTCAATATGAATGTATATGTTGTTTAGGTTAATCCCCACTCATATAATGAATTTATTGGACTTGTTATTTTTCAAGTGGGGTCCTCTATAGCCCCCTAATGCATCGGTAGGTCTCATGAGACAAATAGAATTGGAATTGGCTGAAGCCTTTTCCCAATGTGATATAGATTTTGGCCGAGGACTTAATTATTAGATGTCTTGGCCGAGGCATTGAAAAAATGTTTTAGAATGTCCGGAATTATGATTTCCATAATTATGAGTTCAGATATTGATATTTAAGGTGGTTATTAGACTAGTATAATACCCATGATTATGTTTTATTTTGGAATTATTTATTCAACTCATATTCCTACCATAATGTCTTCATGTTTATTATTAAAGGCATGTGTTTTCAATTATTCACCATGTCTAATGTTTATATTATCTTCCACTGTATTAATTAATCTTAATAAGCATTTGTACTCGCCCATTTCTTATGATTCATTTTCTCAGGACATGAAGAAGTATTTTATGAATGACTTGCAAGCATAATCTATGAGATGTGATGAATCTATTTTAATAAATTAGTGTTGTTTTTTACTTTCCTTAAGTAACGATAAACTTATTTATGTATCTTGTATCCAATAATATTAAACTACTTGGTCCTTCGGTATTCATATTCCTTGCATGTATGCCAACCTAATAAAATAAGGCACCAACTCCAGGAAACTAGGGTCGGGTCTGTACAAATTTGGGGGTAAATACAAAGTTGGAGGCATATCATGAAAACCTTTTGAATTTTTCCTTGTATGCTCTAATGGATTCATCTTCCTTTTTCTTGAGAGAAAGAAAGTCCCTTTCCATTTTAGGTTAGAGGGTCTGTGGAAAATATTTATCAAAAAACATTTTCCAGAATGCCTTACATTCCAATGCATCGGACTCATCCTCAGGCTTTGTATTTTTTATCATTGTTAACCATTGATCAGCTTCACCCTCCATACGATAAGCAGCCAGAAGTACCTTCTCTTGTTCAAAACATTGAATGATGGATAGGGTCTATTCAATGGATTTCATCCATTGTTTTTAAATTGAGGGATTAGATGATCCATTATATGTAGGAGGCCTTTGTCTCATGAAGCTCTCGACTGAAACTCATTCTTTCTTAGAGGGGGTTGAATGTTCCTCTTGACCCATGTTTCTATTTAAAAAAAAGAGTGAATTGAGAGAGTATCATGATAAATTTCCTGATTCCCGCTCCCATCAAATTGGGTATCACATTGATCTTCGCATCGTTTTTTAGCCACAGTCATCAAATTTCTATACATTGGCTGGAATAAATGGAACGTTAGGGGTAACACATAAAGCATAATCCAATGAAAAATATGGATAACTTTTAAATAAAATTTATTTTCTTAACTTATATACTTCTAGGCTTCAATCTATGTTATCCATGATCTAAATCCCAATATATTTTCTAAGGGGAAATTTTTCTCCTTATTAATGGTTCATAATATGCTTATGAATTTACCAAATCATATCCATTATGGGTGTCATAACCAAGAGTGCAAGAAGGACGGTTTTTTCACACCAGTTCATGTTTGAGTCTAGCCCAAAATGGTGTTTTTAGGCTTTACCCATAGATACATCTATTCCAATGCCACCTATACCTACTCATATCCATACAGGGATGTATTTCCATGATAAAACACATACTCAATACTCCCAAAAATTTAGGGATATATTTATTGTACTTAGTCTTATCCCTAAGTTTTTTACTAGGGTTTTATAATTGTAATCCCAAAAATAACTATACCTATCCTCTCATTCCAACTATAACAACCCTTCTCTGTATTTCGTACATAAACATGATTTATTACATAAATTATTCTCATGATTAAACATAGAATATTGAGATGTATAGTTTATTTGAGGATTAGAAACATTACATAACAACTAAAAACATTAAATACACATATTTATTGAAAATTTAATTGACATGACCAAACACTTTCCTTTGAACATAGAATTGCATGGGATAACTTGAGGACATGCATAAGAAAAGGGTAAGCTATAAATCCCCGTAAGGGAGTAAACAATGAATAACATGAATAATATAGTTTATGTTAAGAAATAGAATTATCAATGGAGAATAAGAGAAATATAAACATAATGGCATGATATAGCAAGATTATCATAACATAGAAATGTGGCAACAATATTTAACATGATATTAGAATTAGCCAAGGCCCATTCCACTTGGAGAATTATTAAGACCTCATTGCACATGACTAGAATTATTATACCACAATTTCACTTAACATGTCATGATACTAATATTTACCCAATGCATTTGAGCGCTATCAGGGCACACCCTTCTTAATCATTTCATTTCATGTATAAGTGTTCCACATTTTTCATACAACGTGGATTCATTAAACATCATCATTTATTACAAGATAAATGAATGTGGAATTCATAAATAAAACTCTATAATAAATATGTAAATATTCATAAAGGAAAATATCCTTGATAGAGAAATGGGCATGGTATTCACAACACAATGACTTTGGCTTGGAAAATCGCGGTGCAATTTTGGCATCATAACGGTGTGACATAAGAATTCATTATAATTTTTTATTGGAAATAAAGGGGTGTCTCATCATATTTACATAAAATGGATAGTGATATGGTCATATAGAAACTTGTCCAAACATATCTATTGGAATTATGATTCATAGCATAAAAAAATTATTGGAATGTAAATGAGAAGAGAGAATTTCCTTACGAAATTTTGGAATGGTAATGGGTTTACATGGGAGGAATTTATGAGAGATTAATAGGTAAATAATAATTAAAAAAATAAGGAGGTTATTATGGGGGAGGTCCTAAATGATACCCCAACATTTGAAACTCAAAAAAATGGTATAACAATATAAATAAATTTGGACAAAAAAATATGAAGGAAGACATCCCTTACATGGAAATGTGATCCCAAAGGCTTTAGAGAGGCTTGAGAGAGGCTTTGTGGGAGATTGGGGAGACTATGAAGGTTCTTAGAGAGGGGAGGTAATTGGGGGGTTCAGATATAAAGGTTTTTAGTGAAGATATGTAGAATATTTGTGGGTATATATAGGAAAGGAGAGTGAATTATTTATTATTTAAGTTTTTCACACCACAGAATAAACTAATCAAAACCATAAACCAACCCATGGTTTTTGCCCATATTTATTTACATAGTGAAGTGAAAAAAATTATTTTGTAAGGCCAATGGTAGGAATTTTTAAAATATTAGTCTCTCTTAAGTGGTGGTCAATCACACTCTCAAAGAACTCATTTTAAAATTTTAAAATTTATTATAAGTCATGTTGGGTCCACTAAAACTTTTTAAAATAAATCAAAAAAACTAAAATCACATAATTTTAATGGTAAAATATTTATTGGCCGAAAATAGAATTTTTATTATTTTATTACATCACTATTGGGTCATTATGATGTCATAAAACACATTATATAATTAAACAATATTTAATTTTCACCCAAAATTTCAACTGTCTCAGAAAATTACGAGAAATTAACCTTTGGATAATTTCCACATCCTGATTCCAAAAATAATATTCATTTTATCTAAATAATTTCTTAAATATATTAATTTTTACTCTTAAAATAAAAATAGATATTTATCGAAAATTCATGGGTTTTGACAAAACCGGCTTTCAAACCTAATAAAAATCACAATTATATTCATCAAATTTATACAATCATTTATATTTAATAAAAATTAATTTATTAATAATATTTTATATGATATTATTTAATTCAAAAAACCATTATTTCAACAAAATATATTTCTTAATTGAATAGTAACAAAAAATACTATTTTTTCTCTAAAATATATTTACACAGTAGCAATAATAAAATGAATGTATATTATCTATACAAAAATAATGTAAATAATCCTAGTTCTAGGTTATTGTTACATAACCCCTTATAACACATGTGTATGACCTAAGTGTAAGGTATGCGATGGAGATAGACTCTTGGGGTGGCTCGGATAAAATCACTCGAGTGGTAATCTCTGTCAACTTCCACTTCTCCAATAGGTGTTTCCATTCAAGCTTAACATGTTAATTATCATCTTGGGCTTAGTCATGAGAAAATACCATTGACGTCAAATCCATTTCATGATCTATCAAATGGGATTTGTATGAATCAATTCTTCTAGATGAGGCTATCACATCCTATTTCATAGTAAATTAGATTTGTTAATGCTCTATAATTATGCTAATCATGTGATCCCTTTTCAATAGATATATTAGCAATGTTAAAAATTATTAATGGTATTTTGAAATACATAAAAACAAAGAATTGTGTATGTTTTACATAACCATTTTATATAATTAGACATTTAATTAGATAAAGAATAATTTTCATTAACAAATGGTTGGGTCATTATATTTCAAGATCACTGAGCGGATTAGAATGGTGGCATACAATTTAGCATGACCTTCTTAGTTGAAATCAATTCTCGATTTATTTCATACATCCCAATTGAAAAAGTACAATACAGATCCATCTCATGTGTTGAATTGGGAAGATTTAGAGATAGATCCCTATTTATCTGTGTTTGAGCGACCAGTGCAGATAGTGGATTCCCAAGAGAAGGTTCTTTGCGAGAAGTCTATTCCATTAGTTTGCATCATTTAGATTCATGGGAATGATGAGCATGTGACAAGGGAGAGAATGCCTTGGGTTGACCAAGAGTACCAATTTTTTATTCTTTGGTCAGGATTTGAGTTGACGTTTCGATGGGGTAAATTTTTCATATTGGGGTGAATTTCCACACTTGGAATTTGGAAATAATTTTTATGTTATAATTTTATTAGGTTCTGAAATGATTTTTTGAGGTGCGGGTTGGATGAAGTTAAATTTTTTCACATGTTCTAATAAGAAAGTGTTTTGGCTTAGCAAAGTTTGGTGCACAGGAAAGGCATGGTCAAAGCCATGTGGCTTTTACAGATCATCGTGTGTCCTTCATAGTTCATAATAGGTTAACTAATTAAAAAAAGAGATATTAAGTTAACACTAAATTAAATGAGAAATATAACATTATTTTAGAGTTGTTTCAATAATAATAATAACTATATTATGCTTAGTGTAATTATTATTATTATTATCAGAAATATTTTATTTAGGTTATTATTATAATTATTTTATTGTTATTGGTAATAAATTATTAACAACATTACTAAAAATATTATTAAATATTTTATTTTATTTTATTTTTTTGGTTTGGTGTAGGTTTAATTATCTATTCCATTTTTTCATTTTTTCTTTTTTTTTCATTTCCTCACTTCCTCCCCCCTCTTTCATGGTCGTGCTAGAGCTCTCCCCCCCTCTTGGTGTCATGTTACTTCTCCTTACCCTAACCCTAGAGCATCCCACCTCAACAAATCACTTCCCTTGGTCGATGCTCCCCTTTCACTTTCCTTCTGGCATCCTCCCTCTCCTCCTATCTGGGAAACCACCATCAGTTCACCCCTACTTCCTCACATAGTCCTATTGCATCCCCCCCCCCATTCTTATTTATACAATCAAGAAACCCCCTAAAATGTGACACACCATCAACATCCCCCTTTCATGCTCAGTCAGCCTCATGCACCCTTTCTGCAGGTGTGTTCTACTTCAATTGTTCGTTTATACAATTTGGTAGGTTTTTTGGTTTAGGGATTCATGTTGAGATTGCTTCAATCTGGCTGTAAATGGTTTGATATCCTGATTTTAGGGAATTTGGTGCGGTTAGCGTATGGTGGAAATTTTCCACCACGTTTATGAAATTTTTCCACACAGGGTTAGGGGATTTTTCATATAAATATCTTTAGATAAATTTATTTTCTTTTTTAATTAATTTTGTATATACTTTGATTATATTTCATGGCGTGAATAAAGTTTTACTGGAGTTTTAATATGATTTTCCTGTGTTTAGTTGTGTGTTTATGTGATATGAGTATTTTTAACAATGAAAACCCATGTTGATCCATTCTTGGTGTTTTATAAATTGCGCATATGATTTATTTGATTTTATATGTGATTTTATAAATGTATTAAAAAGGTTTAGGTGTGAGCGTGGTTCTAAAATTGGGTTTTTGTGTTAAAATAGGGGGTTTGTGTGTGTACAGTACCTTGTTTCGTTTGGGTTCATGAATATGACTTGTGATATGAACATTGAATTAAAATTATCACTAAGGGAAACCCGAGTAACAATGGTGGCGTACTTCAACAAGTTTACTAGTGATACAGAAGTGGCATTGTCCGGGTTTTACTTATTTGGTATGATGACTACAAAACTTACAAAACTTATGGTTGTTGATTGGAGACCACTAGGCAATGAATCTGTTCCCTAATAGTGGTTCATGCATGAGAACACAGGTTTTCATGGTTTCCATACCACTTTCACCAAGACATGAGTTCTCGAATCCCACTTTTTTCATGTACTTATAGGGCCTCTCCAATTATTGGTTCTCTTTTATTACTTTGTGCTCAATGTTAGAATATGGTGGGACATTTGAGATACTATAAAATAAAAGTCATTTTATTATATAAATTTAATTCCATGAAATATATTTTCCTTAAATCTATTTTCATTAAAGCTATTGAAGCATTTAATTATTTTATTTTATTAAAAATGCATATTTATTTGTCATTTAATATTTATGTATGAAATATTTTCTCAGTGGCATCCTACTAGGCATTATCTCACACCCTACTTACACCATTGGGTGTATGTATATTTGGTTAGGTTTGATATAGTTTAGGGTAATGATTTTAGAGACAGTGGATGGTGTTTTTAGTTGTCCTTCATGGTGTGGTGTTGTGGAGATGGATTGAGGGTGGTTTCCTCTTTCCTAGTGGTGGTTTTTGAGCTAGTTTTTGGTCACCATACTTTGTGTTTGTTGTTTGTGTTTTGGTTTAAACATGTAACTCAAAAATAATTTTTTTGGTTAAAGGCATGTTTTTTGTGATTTCCTGTATGTATTAGTTTATATTGTTGGTTGTTTTACATTTGTATATATTTTTGAGTAAATCATTCCCAAACATTAATTTTGATACTCGAGCACTTGTGCTAGCCTGTGGGGATCGAGAATGCCCTTTAGGACTTTCCGTGAACAAGGTTGGGTATCAGTTGGATAGTGACCTAACATGCTTCATGACAAACATTATATTTTCATAATCTTATTCTCATGTTATATATAACTGATCATTGAATTGTTTCCTTTTTACCCATACTGAGAATCATATCTCACCCTTTCTTTCATTTCCAAACCCTAGGATATGAAGAATTATTTTAAGTATGATATGTCTATGAAAGGTGTTATTTATGGAGAAAAAATTGAGAGATAATGTATATCACTTATGAAACATTTGTTTTTATATCCATTTTTCAAAGACACAAAACCTATATGATTATGGAATGGATCATAATGTTATGAAATCAATAATCATAAAATAAGATTTAATATATATGTATGAAATTTAAGACTCAAAATAGCTTGCATCTGAGAAATATTTATTTACATTTTGAACCGAATATGAGAAAACATTAGTACAAACCATTTGGATAATTCTATGTATAAGATAAAATCCTTAATTTTTTGAAATTATCATGGATAAAATGTTTTAAACATGAGGTTTCAAAGACTGAAAATGGTTTCATGATTTAAAAATCCATGAAATTATATTTCATGATTATGGGGCTTCCCACTATGATTATTACTTCTCGTACTGTATATTTTGGTTTTAGTCAATAGATAGAATCCAAATGAACCATGAGAATACTAAATCTAATAGAAAATAACATTATTTTCTCCATATGAATCCAAATTTTAAGGGATTTCGAATTCAAAATCTCATTATTATTATTATTAAATAACATTCTTAATATATGAATCATTATGTGTTTCCAAACAAGAAAAGTAGTTAACAATGTTTTATTGATTCCCCATTGAGGAAACATCATCCTTCTTTTAGTAGGTCATACGATCTACTAGTTTTTAAAAAATTTATTAGTACCATTAAAAAGATATTTACAATCTTTAACTGTTTGAAACATTAAAATTTTTATTTTTACTATGTATCATTTGGAAAGAGAATATGATCAATGTTAAAATCTTATCAAGTACCTAAGGAAACAAGGATATATTGAATCCATTGATGAGGATGTATTTATGTGATTATTTTTTCAATAATTACTTTCCTCGTACTCCTTTTATAAATTTGGAGAATGAATTCTTTCTACTAAAGAGGAAGGATGTTGAATCTATTGGTACACATAAGGAATATTTAAGAATACTTTTGAGGTACTCTTCAGGTTTTATCATGCCATATGGAATTAATATTTATCGATTCATGAGTATCATAAAATAAAATATTTGAATATAAATATCCACAAGAGGCTTCAGTAGCTATGAAGAAATAATAGGATGTGGTATCAAGGTGGAGATGGAGATTTGAGTTACCCATCAATATCAATGTTTGGAAAATAAATAGAATGTGGAATTCAAAAGAAATTATAAAACCCATGGGGAGAAGAATATGGAATTATCTTTTATGCTCATGCTGTGGAAGGAAATATTGAGGAAATTTTCATAATAGGAATGGTAAATATTTTAATTGTATAAAGGTTTTTAATTGGGAAATTGAATGTCAATGTGATTTGAAGAATAAGTTATGTAATAATATATATAATTATAGAATGTAACGCACACACTCCATTTTTTCAAATGCATGGAGTATGTGAAATATACTAAAAACTTAAAATATAAAGGTTAATAATGATGATCAGTATAAATATAATCTTATTACTAGAAAAATATAATATCATTGGATAACCATTTCTACGGTGGTGAACAAATTGTACAAAGTTTCACCTATCGTTCCCTATAGAACTTCTAATGTATTATTTGATTCTAAATTGATGCCGTCATTTATTTTTCAATAATTTTATAATAGAATCACAATAAAACCTCAATAATTAGATATTGAATTAGTAGTAGAAAATTAAAATGTTCATATGATTTCATATCATGTTTTTTATTATTATCCAATTGATGTTTCTGGGAATGTGATTATTGAAAATCTTATTAATTTCCCTTTTATTAAATTTAATGTTGTCTTAAGAATATATTTGATTTATTTGCATTAAACTAACATCAATTTAAATAGTGGAGAAGTTATTTTGATAATCAAACCAATATATGTTCTTATATTAGTCCACTAATAAATTTGAACATTCAATGGGAATTACATCCATTATATCAGACATAATTCAGAAAAGGGGGAGTTTATCTCATATGGTTTGTGGGAAAATTAAATTCCATGATATACGTATTGTACGAGTGTTTTTAATTTTTTTTCTCTTTGACTTACCTATTATTTATCCAAATCATGAAGTTGAGTTTTCAATATAAGTCATTCTTTGTTCTAAAAATATTCCAAATAAACCATATACAATAGACCTTATTGAGATGAAATAATTAATGAATCATTACAAGTTAGATATTTATAAGTAATTCACTCATCCAATCATGTCATTATGGGGTTCACATGTAATTTTTTTAGATGAAATACAGATTAATGTGACTCTACATTTACTATTGGGATTTGAACATGATCAAAATCAATAATTAATATTGGATTACTCATAATGATGATTTGTTTGATCAATAATAAGGAGCTCAATAATTCTCAAAGAATCATCTTTGATCTAGATACTATTACATGGCGGGTAAAAGTCAATAAATACCCAATCATATGGGATATATAAACTATGAATTTATCGCAATACCATTTGGTCTTATAATTTCCCCTAATATTTTTGTTTTTTAATTAATAGAGTATATAGAGACTACCTTGATCAATTTTTTCTAGTATTTAAAGATGATGTCATTATATATTCATATAGAAAGTAAGTGAATGAAGATTTCTTGAGGGCTGTACTATGGTCCTTAAAGAGGGAATAGTTTTAAAAAAATTGACATGTGTGAATTTTTTATATAGAAAGATTCATTTCTAAGTCATGTATTATTAAGATAGGGTATATCATTGGATATATAAAAGATGAAATTTATTGAATGTTTTCCTAGATCATCCCTTATAACTGAGATCAGTATTTTTCATGGATTGGATCGATATTATTAAATTTTTTTACAAAATTATTCATAGATTTTTAGTCCAATCACTCAATTTACATAGAAGGGTTCCATGTTAATTTGAATAGATGAATTTGAAAAAAAATCAAGGTACTAATGGGAAGGGTATTCAGTGCACCTGTGCTCAGATGACCCTATAGTGGATAATTTTTTGAGATATATAGTGAAACATCAAATAAGGGACTAGTATTTTTTCCGAATAAGGGTGATATATTGATATCCTATGACATATTCCAATTGATGGTTCATGATAAAATTTACAAAAATCCTTATTTAGAGTTATTAGTGGGAATTTAATCATTAATGGTTTTGATCCATTATCTTGATATATAATGGTATCATATATATGTTGAACAATTAACATTAATGTATTTATTCACATAGAAAGAGTTGAATTTATTCCATAATATTTAGTTAGAGATGATTGAAGATAATGATATTTCAATACAATAAAACCCTAAAATTCTGAACAAGGTGGAAGATGATAATATTTCAATGGAAGTTACTTTATTATCTATGATATGGATAACTATATATCCAATATTTAAATATTTTAATAATACGGAACATGAAATATTTATTGATGGGGAAAATATTATCTTTACCAAATGATTGATCAAAAATATATCTAATAAAGGATTAAATATGTGCTGATGGAAGATGTAGAATTTTCAAAGATAATGAAATGTTCTCGAGTTCAAAAATTATTGTGATGGAATGATATGGTTAAAGTACCATGAATGTGTTCTGCCTATACTAAAATTCAATGATTTGTCATAAAAAGATCGTAGTTTATCATTCTCAAGTCATTATGAATGTATGAAGATTTATAGAGATCTGAATAAGAATTTTTGGTGGGACAAAATGGAAAGACATATCATAGAGAATATATCATGGTGCATGGTATGTCAACATATTAATGATAATAGACTGAATTATAAGGGGTTATTATAACCATATCATTTACTTAATGCAAATGAAAAACATCACCAATGATTTGTTTTATTAGTCTCAAAAAAAATTCGAAAGAAATACTTTTTTTTGGGTTTAATTTGATCATATTATGAAGTCATCAACCTTCATTGAATTTAGAGAATATCAATATCGTGATCACATTTCATTAATATACATAAGGAAGTGTGATGGTTTCAGGGAGTACCACGTTATATTTTATCTTATCAGGATCAGAGGTTTTCCTCAATGTTCAGGTGAGGTATTTAGTAAGGTATGGGATTAGAGTTAATCTTCAGTACTATTTATCATCCTTAGAAAATTTACATTCTAAAAGAACAATTCAACCCTTGGATGATATGTTCATATCTTGTTGGATGGATTTCAAATGTGTTTGGGATCAACAATTTCCATTACTCAATATTTTTTTCAATAATATATTTCACTTGAGCAATCATATGGTTCCTTATAAATTTAACTAGGGATTGAATAGATGAACTATAATGTGTTGGGATGACACTTGGGAAATAAATATATTGGGAGCTGAGATAGTTGAGGGAATGGTAGTGAAATTTTGATCCATTCATAAAAATATTTAGGCAACTCAGAGTTGATACATTTATTCTAAAAATCATTGTTTTAATACGAAATTCAATGTTAGAGATAAGGTATTCATATTAATTTTTACATATAAGAAGGTTATGGGATTCAAAAATAATGGAAACGATATAAAAATTAATATTTTATGTTTTAATATTCATGATCGAGTAGGGATGTAACCTTT
Source organism: Viscum album (assembly GCA_963277665.1). NCBI lineage: Eukaryota > Viridiplantae > Streptophyta > Magnoliopsida > Santalales > Viscaceae > Viscum > Viscum album. The sequence continues at coordinate 543,488,024 of OY728148.1, forward strand.
TCCTTGAGAACATCCACTGAACCTCTCTAATGTTCATGAAGTTCCCCATATATATTCCCTAAGGAATTACATAATTGATCCTTCACATTAAATGAATTGATAAGTTGTAACAATAGAACATGATCATTCCTACATGGAAAACCCATCTTAATTATAGTAATGTATAAATAAATTTCTATTGAAAAAGACTACAAACCTTGTTAATGTTTTCTTGAGGAATCTTAAATTTTAAGAAACTACTAGTGACTCAAATGATGTGATAAAAAAAGATATCCCTATTTGTTTGTATTGGAGGTATAAAATTTCATGGTATAAATTCAATTTAATGGTGTATAATGAAACACCAAAATATTTTATGATTTTGATTTTATAATAAGATGGATATTTTTTAAAACATTCTCTATAAACAATACAAAGTTTTTAAAATCCATGTCATGATATTGAAATATTATTATTTAATATGACTGTTATCGCTTAGACATTGGATTGGGGGGTATGAATACGAATAAATGAATTATGAAAAAAATTATGGCTTAAGCATTTATAAAATTAAATCATTTGTTACCAAATTATTTAATATTAAAATAAAAATTATTTGAATGTAAAAGGGATGTTTTTCTAGATAAATATATTTATACATGTAAACTATTTTCATTTTAATAAATTAAGTTAATAACTATTGGTGAGTGATTTTGATGATATATATATATATATATTCAATTAAATTACATTACATTAACTGATATTTTTATAGTTATGGGATAAGATAAAATCATGTTTTATTTTGAAAAATGTATTTTTCTAAAAACTTGATTACGTTATCTTTTGCGCACTTATTTTAAAATGATCATATAGACATTTTAGTAATTGAATCTTGTAAAATTTAATCAATATTTAATATCTTATAGATAAAAGTTTTTTAATAAGTATATTTTATTTCTTCTAATTATAAATATTAACCTTCATAAATATTTCTCACCTCAGAAATGGTAAAACAGGTAATTCGAGGTTAAAACGTTTGTATAAGGCTAAAATATTACTATAGAATTTGTATTTATACTATACAAGTAGTTTAGTATGAGAATTATCATCCAATTGTAGATAATATGACTCCATGATTCCATTTTTCTTTGATTATGAACTTTATATTATTTTATGAAACAATAAAAAAATGTCACAATCTTGACTATAATACCACAACAATTTCAACATAAGGATAGTAAAGGTTATGTTATGTTATAAATTTTTATTCAAAATATAAAATAATATTTTCTATTAGTGTGATTTATTTTTATGTTTTACTAATCGAATAATTATATTAAATTCTTACGCAACACTGACACAATATCTATTCAATTAATATAAAAATATTATGAATGATTTTTATAGTACTAAAATAAATAAAATTTTGTTATTAGTTATCTTACAAAAATATTATATAAAAATATACCATATTATATATTTATTATAGGTTTAATTTTGAATTCCTTTTCTTTCATACCTTTTTCAAAGTCAATGTTAAAGAATAGTTACAAAAATGACAATAATGAAATTTTATATTCAAAAAAGGAATTTAGTTTTCTTTTGTAAAAATCATGAAATTTTAAATTCATAAAAATTAGATTTATATGATCCATAATAAATACCATGGTCAATTTATGGATCATTTATCCTTTTATGGTAACATTGTTTACCCTTAATGAGTAGAAACCATCATTATCACAGTTACTATGAAAACCTGTTAACGAGGGATAAAAAAGAGATTAGAGAGGAAAAATAACCAAAAAATGTAATAATCTTATTTTATGAGATTATTCAGACTCAAAATAATCATATATTATTAAGAGATAAATTTACTTTTTTATTTCGTTTGAAAAATGAATTTATATTAATTTAATACTATGTTTAATTTCAAGAGTGCCCCTCCCCACACATATAAATGAATGCCTCGTATCATTCATTATTCACAATATTTGAGCCTTATCTCATAGAAAAATACTACCATAATACCTTCTAATATTAATTACCCACATAATAGATCTTATTTTATTTCCAACATTTCATTGTTTTAATTCCTAACGTGTAAGAAATGAGTTGTTTATCAATAAAGTGGTGTAACTCTTAACCAAGTGCTTAAAATTTTATTTCTTATTATACATATTTTAAATCAATTTTATCAATACTAAAATAAAAAATTACATGTATATAATATACTTAATTATTACTATTATGAAGTAATAACTATTATCCACTTCCTTCCAATCTTTTTGTAAATGATAATGTCGCTCGTGCATACATGTGGACTATCACATCCATGAAGTGATGTGCTTCATTTTTCATTTCCACTTTATGTAAATGGAAACTAGGATAAATTTAATGAGTAAATATATGTTATTTTTTATATTATTTTTAGTTAAAATGAATTTAAATATTATTTACCTTACTTTTGTTCCATCCATCGAAAAAGGGAAATAGCGTTCATGAGTGCATGTGACATACCGACTCCATGATCTGTGTAATGAATTTTTTTGTAACTATACATTTTATGAATATATATATATATATATATATATTGAATATATATTATATTTAGTTCATTTTTATCATTTTGGTTATTATGAAACCATTATCAATGTATAAGAATCACAACTCTAAAACTGAAACATCTATGAAAAATAAAACAATTAAATCCAAGAAATGATAATTTCAATAACACATTGGTATGAAATGGTAATGAAATTTTATAAGTGTATAATATATGATATTATGAGTATAATATTATTCTTTAATTTAATTATAATAAATTTGAATTTATTATACATGATTCTATATCTCTTTCAAAACATGTTTATCTTAAGTTAATGGATTTATGTTAAAATATCTTTATATAACGTGATTGTTTATGATTACGTTTCTGATGGTGAGTGTTTAAAATATATTTATAAAGATACTCATAGATATTATTCTCCTATATTTATATGAAGATATTACCTGTTTTCCATTCATCTTCCAACCTATATGAATTCATGAGAGTGAAAGAATTGTTTTAAGAAAATTGACTTTATTTCTCTATTTGGATGAAAATATTTTATATACATTTACAACATTGATGGTATCAGGGTTCTAAAAATAATATTATGGGACATTGAATATTAATTATTCACTATATATTTAAATAAATATTTTATCAATATTAATCATATCCCAGTAGAACGTTAGAAGATCTTACATGATGAATTTTGTGCACATAAATAAAATGAACAATTACCTCACTCGATTTGAAGCCTTATATGTAAACCACTTATCTCCAATTATTTTTCTAAAAGTATCCAAATATGGATCCCTATATATCTTCCATATGAACTTCAAATTCTATCAAGAACATAATTTTACAAATATTGGGTGTTATCGTGGAGAATTGACGATGCCTTTGCTGTCACGATAAACACCACAATTTTATTCCTTCAATTTATGAAGGGGATCTCATTCTATTTTCCTGGATTGGTATATTTTATAACAATGTAAAAGGGTAGAGGTTATATTGGATCTCAATAAATGATAAGGAAATAGTACCCAGGTGAGATTCTTCTCCACCTTTATATAGTGAGTTAATAAAATATCAGGAATTAACTTCCTGACCACTGAATATTCATTACTCAATAAATAATCTATAAATGAAAATTTATGAATTAATTACTATGTAATAAATATAATCTATATTTTTATCACATTATTTTGACATAATAAATATATTAAATTATAAAAACAAGTTTTTAACTCGACTAGATATTACCATGAATATTAAATGAATAGTCAATATTAAAATAATAATTTATTGAATAAAATGTTCATTTTTTACTATAATACTTGTAAATAAATTTAATAACTAAATTAAAAACTAATTATTCTAAATAATAATAAAATAAATTTATTTAATCATTTAGGATTTTATTTTCTCAGTCACATCCCAAACCTGAGTGTTGGGGCCCACAAAGACATAAATATTGGTTCATCAAAATAGGTTGTACTTTTGAATACACTATGTTTGTGACCCTCTAGGGCCTTATCCAAATATAGATGAATATTTTTCATGGAAAATGATCTGAGTATAAAAAATCATAAATTCTCCTAAATAGTTAAGTAAAATTCATGGAAACACTAACCATTCTTATGAACACACATTGTGTATTATAACATCTTTGTCTCTTGATATATCCTAACAAACGAAGAACCCTACATGTCATCATACTTTATTTATTTTTTGATGACCTTACTCGACCATAAAACATCCCTTGTCGACCCTAAATCGGAAACCCAAGACGATCTACGGCAAGGCCTAAGAGGCATTCCCTATCCTCTCAGGCTGGCGACAAGCGCCAGGGCATCAATAAAGAGAATGTGGGAATGATTTCGCACAATAAAAAAACTAAGTAGCAAATATTAAGTAGAACGAAGAATAGTAAATAACTGACACTGAAAAGAATGAAAGACCAAAAAAACACACTAACCTGGTCTCGACCAAAAACTCCTCATGACCTCGAGAGTCACTCTTCAAACCACAACTATCTCTCGCCCACAGCGAGCATTCTCAAAGAAAACATGCAACAAAAAATAAAAATAGGAAAACACTATTGGTGTGATTATTAAAACTCAGTAGGTGTACCTAAAAAACTATCCACAAAGCACTACTTCTAAATAATGAATTTACTAATTTTAGGTTTGAACTAAATTATATAAAATATGGGTTTCCACACACACATACATTTCCAAAATGGGTAATATTCCATTTCCCTCTTTAAATTTAAAAGATGTTTACCGATTGAATGGAAAATGTGTTTTACATTTTATAATCATTTCCACAAATAGTTTAGAAATCCAAATTTTAGTTGTTAGTCAAAAGAAAAACCACACACAATAGACAACAAAGAATAAGGGCAATGGGAATGTAGCAAACGAGTCCAACAACCAATCTGGGCCCCTCAATCATCTGGTAACTACAAATAAACAGTAAATAAATAATGGTTCAAACCTAGGAGCTCGTGAACAATCTAGAATGTACTATACATGTGACTCATCTTGAAGGCATCCCCTGCTCAATGACGTCATAACGCCCTAACGCCTGGTGTTTCCCTACATGGCCTAACTGAGGGGCCTAATCCCCTAGCTGAGCAATGTTCGTACTAAGGGCCACTAGCCAATGCATAATCTAAACTAGTGCAGTAATCAGTATTAGAAGATTCACATACTATGCCATGTTCCCATGTCAATATGTATAATAAAAAGGGTTGAGTCAACAATGTCAATCATGTAACCAGTCACGATGCACAAACATCACACACAACAACTCACACAATTGATGTACACAATGAAATCCCCCCTGAGTTACCACAAAATTGTTTTCTCAAAATTGATTATTTTATCCGAGTGCCAAACGACCCTAATTCAAATTTTATAAGAAACCCCATTTCTCAAGAAAAAACATACCATTTTCTCAAGAATTAGAAAAAATAATTTAACAAAAAATCAAAACCACATTTGAAAATACCTGAATTATGTTCAAAGGACAATTAAGAATTCATTCACTATTGTGCATCAGTTAATAAATAAAATAATTCAATTTCCATGTATAAAATAAACAGCTTCATTTACAACAAATAATTTTCCCAAAGTTAATTATCTAATATTATTTCTCATTTATTGAAATCAATTAAATATAATGCAATTAAAAAATTCTAAATTTATAGGTGACTGTAGTGGGGGGACATACCTTGGCTCACTATCCAAACACAACGATGCAACACGCCTCGTGTAGAAGTACAAGAAAGTGCAAGCTGATGACCGTAGTATGGAGGGGTTACCTCGCAAATGCACTAAAAAAAATACACAGTAAATAAAATTACACAAACATATACATAAAACAATCCAAACGAACAAAAAATGCAAACGAACCACCTAGACATGTTTTCCAAACACAACCCACACCATCCACACTATTTACTAAACAACATTAAAATTTATAAAACCATTTTCAAAAGGGATCTCAAAGCATTGCACACCCAAAAACCCATTCAAAACCTCTTTTAAGATCAACCACATATCCCCAACATACCTGCACATAAAACACCCAACTTGCAGAGTTGAATAAACTAATTTCACAACCTAATAAAAATATATCACATGTTAAAAATCAATTTTGAAACCATACACACATCGCTTTAGAAATCATAACCCAAAGGTCCACTTGATGAAGTTAAATTACCATGTTCAGCATCACGTTTAAAATTCTAAACCAAAACATGTTTAAAAAAAATAATTACCAGTCGCTCGCAAAACCAACCAAAAAATTTTTAAATAAAAAGGGTGTGTAGTATTTAACAATTTACTCCAAATGATCAAAGTAATAGAACCAAAACACCGCATATCACAATGATTGACTATAGAAAATATAACGAATACCTAAATATTTACTAAGGGTAGTGAGAAAGATATAACATAGTGAAATCCTATATTTAAAGGTGACGCGGAAAGGTTTCATACCTCAACTCCAATGAAGAATGAAAACACTCACCCAAAACTGGTGTGTGATCTCACTCACACCTCAACATCATGCTCTAGAACTTAATTAAACCCTATGCAACAAGATTGAACCCCAACACATAGGGTTTTAGAAAATAATAATAATAATAATAATAATAATAATAATAATAATAATAATAATAATAAATCTCCTCAAGGAACACACAACCAAGAACTCCATACCAAAAGGGTCTGGAGGGAGAGGACGACGTTAAGGGGGAAATGCCGGTGAGGGGACGATTCTGGTGAGGTTCATTTTAAATATAGGGAAACTACGTGATTAACCCTCGCGAGTGATGATAATTTTAAATGGTGAAAATAATGAAAATTATTTATTTTTTAATAAAAATAATATCAATATCATTTTTAATAATTATATTAATATTAATATCACTATTAATAATAACAATAATATTTATCATTTAATTTTATTTAAAAAGTATAAAATTATTAACAATAAAATTTTACCCATTTTAATTTTTCCAAAAGCAAACGAACCATGCTGATGTCTGGGAAGAGCCCTGTTGGGTTTTCAAAACCCTCTCCGCCCGTGCGCCTAGTGAAGTCAACTAAAAAACACGTGTTTTTTTGACAAAACTCAAAAATCTCTTTCGAGATTTAACCTGAGCCTCATTGGAAAAATTTAAAATCCAAAGATAATAAAAAAGATAATAGATAGGTCAGGGTGTGACATACTCTGTGAGCATACCTTTTTCTTCCATAGACATATATTTAGTGAATGCTCTACCGTCCTGATCAACCAAGTCTGAGATATCTCATCATTTTGAATGTGATAAATTCTTTCATTATTATTAAACCAATATAATAACACCAATGATGAACTCAATGAAAGGTAACTCCCTCTTAATTCAATTCCACTGTTTTTTCCTTACATCAAAGTATGTGATAAAATATTAAAAATCAATAACAACCTCAATTTATGACACCATTTCATATGTTTTCAAATATGAACTACTAAAGTCACTAGAAGCATTTGGTGATCTATTGGCAGGCCAATCCTCATTTTCCCATAAACTCAATATAATCATGTTAAAATTTCCTAAGAATATGTCTCAATACTTATGATCCCTCAACACCTAATAGTTAGAAATTATCTATTTAAAGTCATAATGATGTATCTTGATCATATGAAATATGATGAAGATCAATTTCATATTATATCTATATTCTCATTATTTCCTTGGAACTACTATAAAATTTTTATAATCTAAGTAATATAAGACAAATTTCCACAAAAATAGTAGATTATGAAATAAAAAAACTATTATAGTATTAGAACAACATGAATAATTCACCTTATGCATTATATGGTAATCAAAAAATACTTATCAGTTCAGTCTAGAGAAAATGAAGTTACAAAAGTCCCATTTACATTAGATACAACATGATAACTAACCCGGATAGATCTCACCTTATAATATAATTCTTCTATTAATTCATCTATTTATTCATTGGTCTTACCACATATCTATTGTATGGCCACTCTTCAAGATGTGACTTCACATCTTTGAGGAATACACCTTATGATATGATATCCCATAGTGTCTTTTTTTCCATTCACTGTCAAAACATAACACCATTTTGAGGACTAGTAGTTTTATTATTATAATTTATATTATGATGAAACATTAATCACAAAGTGATATTTCGATAAATAGATTAAATAATTTTGTTTTATACACTACTTCATTAGATACATAAGAATCTTCAATACACTCAGTATTTGTTGATATGGATACCACTATCTTGAATGACATTTTATTTCTCATTTTCGTAAGAAAAACAATGAAATTAGATCATATCTTTCTGTATAAATACTAATTTACTCATTCTTAAAATAGTTTTCCTTTATCTCAAGGTACTAGGTACATATCCCTTTTATATTTTCATGATTAATTGGACATTTATGGTTGATTCCCATTCAATTATCATAGAATATAACTCATATTTTCATACCATAAAGTATTTTTTATAAATATCACATCTTCTACATTAAATAAATTATGTGATTAAACAATTATAAAAGATTATGAAATTAATTTCACTACATTATTATGATCATATGTCTCATACAAGTATTCCTAAAGATATTTATTCTTTGTGATATTATTAAAAATTCTATGTCCAATTATTTGAACTTTTATATTTCAGTATAATGTCAGTATATATAATTTCATAATTTGTCTAAGAAACCCATTAGACCATGATAAATATATCTTGTTCCATATAAAAGAGGTATATATATTACTTAAATCTCTAAAAATTTATGTTTTTTCTATTCATAACTAAAAATTGTTATAAACATCTATTTTCCAAATTTATCAACATATTTTAGTATGAAAATACTGTAATTCCCATTAAACTTATACAGAAAAGTGGAAACAAATTCATTCAATGTGAATATTATATGATCTTATTTCTTACTAAAATCCTAAAATAGGAATTGATAACATTCAAATTTTATTATAATTCATTGATTTCACCATCCCTTTCTCGTTGTGTCATCTAGAAATTTTCCAAGATTTGTTGTATTGTCAACCAATGCTCAATATCATTCTAATATATATTTTCTATGAAATGTATAATTTCAATGTATTTTGGAATGAAGGCATGGTATTAACAATCTAACCTCATTGGTTTCACAATTATAAAACCCATGTATCATCTAACATTAATACACACTATTGTATTCAAAATAATCATCACCAATATTTTAATACACTGTATTTGTTATTTAAACATAATAGATATTGTCAATATTAGTTGGATTCAATTTACTTCTTACAAGTATGATTTATTATTATAAATGAATAATGTATCTCCATTAATATTTAATAATAATATAATACCATGTTTTTATCCATTTTGTTCTATATGTATCTCTAGAACATTAATTTTCCACTAGCTCTTATGGAACATATACCTTTGAAAACTATTATTCATCTTTGTCATTGAATAAATACAAGTCATGTTTGATCCTAATATCATGAATAGAGATATGAACCATTTTATCATCTAATTCTTGGCTATAACCTTTATATCTTAGGATTCTCTATAGAATCCACTAGAACTATTAGGAAAATTAATTTATATGAACATTGAGTTTTTCTAGAGGCATGCTTGATTATATCCTAAACAAAATATCTGCATCTAAAACATGTACTTATGGAATAATGTATTTATATCATACTATGACTCATATGATATCCATTTTTTAGTAATTGGTATATGGTTAAGGGATTATACAACTATTTATGAAGCATGTCATGATAAACAATGGAAGTATCAATAATAAAAATGAATCATAACATCAATTTTCCTTACTTACATAATGAATGTAATGTGTATAAATAAATGTGCATTTAAGAATTAATATATGATTAATTTTATTGTTCAATTGTTTCATGTATGACTCACCACTTATCATACTTTAACTAAAATCATAGCTTTTATGAGAATATGGAAATGTGATTTTAGGAAGTAATCAATCTTCATTTCATGGTCGATGAATTTTTAGAGAATATATTTTTTTGAAAATGGGCTAGAATAAACTCATATCTTCTAACCATCCATATATCAATCTTCACTTTAATCTTCCATGATAATGAATAATGTAGTCTCATGAATTATTTATTTACAAATATCTTATTCATGGAATTTTTAACAATATCTAGATTTTTTTAAAGAATTGCGTCTTACCTTTATATATAACGTTTTCCTTGTGAAAGACTATATAAGTAAATTTATATATATTACCTAAGGTTTTAAGCTTCTTGGAGACAAAATAACATACTAGATATATCATTTATATTGACTTTTAGTATTACTAGAAAAATAATTATGTTTCCGGAACTGGGTAATGTTGTAGTACATTTTTATATTATATTTATCTATCATTGGAAGTGATTCAAGCATTACTGAACTATTAGATGAGTATTAAATATAAAAATAAACATTAATTTAAAAACTAGAAAAATTATTTCTTAATTAAAATGGAAACATAATATTAATGTTTAATTATTACTTTTAAAATGTTAACTAGAACCATTAATCTTGGAAAATAGAAGTAGTGTACTTCACATTGGTGACTTAGGAATCTCCCATTCTCAGCCACATTAATAGTTCACCTATCTTCTTATAATGATTCTATAATTACAATTTTAAAATATATATATAAATATTTGTGATATTAATATTTCATTCAGTAAAAATGTAGTGATATAGAAACATTACAATCAATGATGAATGTTCTTGATGAAGTGGCTACTAGTTTCTGCAATGCGGTTTATTTCATTTAAACTTCCATAGACTTATCTCATGTCAGGTGATGTAAATGTCATCACGTGTATTGGTAAACATATTTTTATTGAATAAGATTACATATGTTCCTTTTTCATCACACTTTCCATTGGACTTTTCATCTTTTCATCTAAATATTTAAGCATAAGAACTAAAGGATAAAATTTATATATATTTTCGTATCAATGCAGGGATCATTTCCCAAAGTTAATGATGATTTTTTCAATTTAATATAAATTTTAAAGAAAAAAGATGATAAATTTGATGCAAATTTTATAATATAGGGATTTATTGAAATACTGTGATCTATGTTTCAATTTACACATATTTAGTGTTATCCTTTCCTCATTCATATGTCACATCACATTCTCCTTGAAAGCTTTTCAAAGATGAGAAAAAATTTGAAATCATCCATGTTCTAATGTTGTTTCAATAACACAACGAACAATAATGATATAATTATTATGTTAACATACAATGTTTCATACATGATTCTATTGCAATCGACCATCAACCCCTTTATTATAGAGGAAGTCTAAAAATTTTGTGGGGACTCTAGAATTCTGAAATTATTATATCACAATACATTACACATGAACCAATACAACTCTTTTAAATTCGTAATGGATATGACATGTACTTTTTCAAATAATAATTAGTGTATATGTGGTATTAATTTCCAATTTTTATAGAATGAAACATTCTAATATTGGTACCCTTTTCATCATTATTGTTTTGGTGTCACTGATTAAATGGATCACTAGATGTCTCACAAAATATTATTGAACCCCAGTATCCCTCCCTACTGTATTCAAAATACTTAGTCTATTAAGGGTTATAATGGATAGGACCCCTGAACCATATCCTCGTATTTAATGTTATGAATATTACACTAATCTATGAGCTTCAAGGTAGAATTTTTACTATCTATCCTCATTAACTCATGTATCGATGAACTATTGAGTGATGTCCAAGATTCTAAAAATCATAAAGTCGAATAACTCAAAAAATTGACTCTAAATATGAAATAGTATTTTTATATCTATTTATTTGAAACAATATTTATTTATGTTAGCTGATAGATTTCATAATAACTCCTCAATAGTATGATGTACACTCAATTAGTGTTGACAGGCACCTCACACACCCGATTTTATTCAAATTTAAATTATGGGAGACATTACAACTATATATTTCATTGATAGTTTTTCGGAATTATTTCGCAATGAATTAATTCATTTTCAATATGATATCAATATAATATGTCAGTACACATATCAGGGACTATGCTGTATATATAAAAACATTCATCATGTCTAAATTTTTTTTAATCAATATATTTTTCATTTATTAGTTTTATGTGATTGCCCAAACTTTCACTCTCACTAGACAATTTAAAAAACAAATATATTTAATGAATGATGTCACTGATCATTGTTATATGGTATTAGTTGATCCATTTAGTCATAATGTATCTTCTTTGAACCGAGTAGTATTATACCTAAGTCGTCTATGACTTGTATGGAAACTCATACCCAGTCCACTGTATCCTCATCACCACTATTAAACTGCATCATTTTGGCAAGGTTCATGTCTTATACCATTCTTTTATTAATATATAAATACTCACATTTATGTGAGGGTGTCTTGAGAATGCATAATACACATGAAATACAACTCTAGTGGAAACATAAGACCTTTAAAAAATTTATCAGGGAATCTTAAATGAAAATATTGTCAAAATAAATTTAATTGTTACATGAATAATCAAAATTATAAATAAATAGTACAAAAATTAAATTACAGACTTACATTGGTCGTTCGATGCTTAGGATTAGTTAGTGTGAAAATAAATTTCATAATAACAATTAAGTTGAAATAAATTCATTTTGAGAGCTTTAAATGAATTAATATAATTCATTTTATGTTTATTTAAAACAAATAATAGTCTCATGGTCCCAAATAATATTTTATTTTACTCCAAAATTTTTATTAAATAATTCTCATAATTTTTTTGATAATTTTACATTGTTAGGGCCTTGCTAAACCCTATCAAACCTTGAAATGGTTTACAGATCGATTCTGACTGATCTAGCCAGCAACTACACGATGATAGGTGGGGTCGAGCATGGGGGGAACTAGTAGTGGGTGACAGCTTCAGAAGCCAACAGCAGGGTTCTACGGTTGTGATATAGTGATTTAAAGTTAAGGAAGCAGTGAACAGTAGTATACAGTGTAGAGGGAAGTTGGGTTGTGGTGGCGGGCCACCTAAGAAGTAAAGGGGTTTTTTTAAAAAATATTCTTCACCCTCTGACCAATCCCCTTTTTTATTTTAAATTCCATTAAACCCTTCTGTTACGTCCCGAGTCCGTGGCCCCTCCACTGGTGCCTCGTACCCGGTTCACCACATGACATCAAGCGCGTTTCCCTGAATGCCATAGGTTTTCGACTAGCAATGAGGGCCTTGGTGAGTCGGTGGGAAAACTATGCCCTCATTCGGTAAGGTATACAAGGTAAGAAAACAACAATAAAAAGTGGAAGTAGTAAACAACATGTATAACAGCAGAAACCGAATAGGGGAAGCAATGTGGATATATAAATATGATGACAATGATGCAGTAGGTACAAGTATCTAAGGAAAACAGAAAACACAACAACGTGCTTAATTACAAATGAAACCAAGTGCATAAGAAAACAAAGTAAGCTCCCCAGCATCGCGAGCCACGGCTCGGTCCCATTCCCCCTAGCTCTTGGTGCAATCAAGATCTTGAAGTAGAAGGGCGCATGCCCTTGTCTATACCTGCAACAATATAGTCTGCTTGGCCCCAAAAGAATGGACCAAACAGGGTGTGAGATACAATCCCAGTAGGAAATCACCCAAATATTTATGCCTAACAGTCAATGAATACATGGCAGTAATAAAACAAGAAGCAGTAAATAGAAAAGCACAAGCAGCTACGATCCACAGTTCTAGCCAACAAAGTACACAAGTAAACAACCAGCAACAAAAGAAGAAATAGGTAACCCTCTGGGTATCTCTCACAGTCTAACCCCTATGGTTCAACATATCAGTACTAGAAACCCTCTAGGAAGCACACACAGTCTCACCCATCTGGTTCAGCTACGTAATTAAGTAGACTCTCTTGGGAAGAACTCACCATCAATTCCCCCTATAATCTCGTATCATGATAAAGGCTCTCTGGGGAAGCACTCAACGTCAATTTCCCATGTGGCCTGCGTCGTGGATCTATAGAATCTGTGGGGAAGCACTCAATGTCAATTCCCTCTATAGTCTTGCGTCCTAATTAAGAGACACTATGGAGAAGCCCTTCCTTCAATTCTCCCTTTGGTCTACTACTCTAGGTTCTCACAGTCCTGGGTATAACTAAACATGCTCAGCGCGTGTATATCGTCAAAGTAAACCTCATGAACTACTTGGCTATCATTCTATGGCTCAATAGCAATAACAAAACAACAGTTCCGCTATCCAACAACTAGGCATGATAACTGGCATAATGCCCAACAGGCAAAACAAGCATGGAAAAGCAATCTGAGCACAAAATAAATTACTCTACTCACAAGAAATAACCTCTACTAAAGAAAACAAGAAAAAGAAGGAAATAGTAGGGGGAAAAAAGAAACAAGAAATACCCCATTCTAGGGTATTGGTGGAATTTGTACATAATATTCATCAACTTTCTATGGAATGTCACAAAACACCTACCTCGATCCGAGTAGATCGATATACGTGAATCTCGAAGACAGATTCCTCTTAAAAAATGTAGATCTGAGAAAACGCACAAAACATACATCCCGTGATAACATGGAAATGAGGAGGAATCAAGAAACAAGGCTAAAGTAGAAGGAAGAACTCACCGCTGCGATTCCAACGCAATCGACTGTGCTCGAATCGGAGAACGGACAGCGAGGCAGGAGCCTGTCGAAGATCCAGTCATACGGTTGCTCTCATATGGATGAAATCCAGAGAAGAAGATGAAAACGAGGGTTAGAAGCGACCCCGGTCCATTTAATGAATAAAAATGAATGTACACGGTGTGTACTTCAAGAGTACACGACGTGTACTGGGTCCCTTCTGTACTCCACCAAAATCGGCCTCCACGTCACCCCTACGCACCGTGTGTGTGGACCGAGTACGGCCAATACACGGCTTCGAGCCGGATCAGAGTACACGGAGTGTACCTAGAAAGTACATGGTGTGTACTTCTGAAATTTCTAGAAAATTTATTTTCCTTAAAAACTCCAAAAAAGGGAAAACATACCTAAATAGAGATCTGGGTTCTTACAAACCTCCCCCCTTAAAGAAATTCGTCCCCTAATTTCCCTAACAAGGTGGAGAAGGAGAAACACCTAATAGCTCTGTCCACTACGATCGTACATTGGTCTCCCTTTCCCAGGTCTCGTCCTGTACTCGCCCATGCTACCATAACACTCATACCAGAGGAACAGACCGCCCGCGGAGAACCTTCGTACTGTGATCGACAATCCGGATAGGATGCTCCTCGAACGATGCATCCGCTTCAAACTTGACTTCCTCGGGCTGAAAGACATGAGATGGGTCTAAAAAGTAACGTCAGAGTTGAGAGAAGTGGAAGATTTCATGCATGGCCTGATACCCCTGAGGTAGCTACAACCGATAGGCGATCGACCCAACTCTCTGCAAGACCTCAAATGGCCTAACGTACCGTAGTGAAATCTTACCCGGTCTCTGAATCCTTTTGTGTCCCAACCTCGGTGAGACACATAGGAAAACCTGATCACCGACCTCGAACTCCAGAGGTCGTCTCCGCTGATCAGCAAAAGACTTCTATCAAAACTGCGTTGTATCCATCCTCTTCCGAATCAGCTCTACCTGCTCTGATGTATCCTGAACAAGACGAGGTACCATCAAAGATGCCTCTCCTGCCTCAAGCCAGCATAAGGGTGATCAGCATGGCCTACTGTACAAAGCCTCTTATGGCTCCATCTGAATGGTCGCCTGGAAACTGTTGTTGTAGGCGAACTCCACCAGAGGGATATGCTTCTCCCCAAAACCGCCAAAATATGGGATAAAAACTCGGAGCATATCCTCATGCACCTGGATCGCGTGTTATGACTGGCCATCAGTCTAGGGATGGTATGCTTTACTCAAAAGTACATGTGTTCCCAAGGCCTTCTGAAGTGCCTGCCAGAACCGAGAGGTAAAGCGCGCATCTCTGTCTAAAACAATAGAGCGCGGAACTCCATGTAGATGAATGACCTCTCTGATGTAATGTCGTCCCAGGTCATCGACGCTGATGGTCTCCTTGATCGGCAAGAAGTGATCAACCTTTGTAATCCTGTCGACTACAACCCAAACAACATCGTTTCCTTGAGGCGATATTGGCAACCCGGTCACGAAGTCCATTCCAAAATTGTTCCACTTCCACTCCAGAATGGGTAACTACAGTAAAAGGAATACTGGTCGCTGATGCACTGCTTTCACCTGCTCACATGTAGAACATCTCATAGCAAAAATAGCAACATCCTTCTTCATACTTGGCCACGAGTATTGGAGCTGAAGGTCTCGATACATCTTGGTGACACCAGGATGAACTATCCAAACAGAGGCATGGAAATCCTGCATCTTCCCATCGCGTATGTCTACTGGCACCCATACGCATCCTTGGAAATGCAAGATCTCATCCTCACCCACTTTCCATCCCAGAAGAGGGTCCCCTCCTAACACACTCTCCTGCCGGACTAAGCCTTCCGAGTCTGATAGCAGCCTCATCTTTACCCGATCAAGTAGCATGGAGGTAACAGATACAGAAGATAGAAAAGTTTTCCCCCGTCTGTCCTGCACCTCCAGATGCATCTCAGAGAACAGAGCCATCAACTGCCACTCACTACTGGCCTCCTGAACTGCCTGAATCTTAGTTCACCTTCTCAACGCATCAGCCACGACGTTTCCCTTTCCCGACATATAGGAAAGCTCAAAATCAAAATACGGAAGATACTCAACCCACCTATGCTTCCTCAGATTCAGATCACACTGAGTGAAGATATATTTGAGGCTCTTGTGGTCACTGAAGACCAAAAAGTGCTTTCTAAGAAGATAGTGTCTCCAACAGTGAAAGGAATGAACAACACCTGCCAACTCCAGATCATGTGTAGGGTAGTTCCTTTCATGTGGCCTCAACTACCGAGACCCGTACACAACGACTACATCTCCCTACATAAGCACAGCTCCCAACTCAATACCCAAAGCATCAAAGTAAACAGTGTAGCTCTTACCTGGATTTGGAAAGACTAGTATTAGTGCTGACATCAACCTCCATTTCAGATTCTAAAAGGCTGACTCAGAAGAATCTCACCATAAGAACTTCGCCCCCTTCTTGGTCAGACCCGTCAAGGGTGCTGCTAGACGAGAAAAGTCCTGAATGAAGCACCTATAGTATCCAGCCAACCCTAGGAAGCTCTGTACCTAAAAAATGTTCTTCGGCTGCTCCCAGGAAACTGCAACTCTCACAATCTCTACATCCACAGATACTCCTACCTCTGATATGACGTGACCCAAGAAGTGAATCTGATCCATCCAGAAGTGGCACTTCAACAATTTAGCATAAAGTCGATGCTCTCTCAGTGTACTATGAACAATCTCAAGATGTGTTGCATGGTCATGTCGACTATGAGAGTACACCAAGATATCATCCACAAAGACCACAACGAAGGAGTCAACGTAAGGATGGAACACTTGGTTCATTAGTGCCATGAAAACTGCAGGCGTGTTTGTGAGACCGAACGGCATGACTATATACTCGTATAGACCATACCTACTCCTGAAGGTTGTCAGAGGTATATCTGATTGTCTAACACGCAACTAATGATAACCATACCTCATGTCAATCTTTGAAAACACATGGGCTCCTCGAAGCTGATCAAAAAGGTCATCAATCTGTGGCAATGGATATCAGTTCTTGACCGTTAACTGGTTCATCTTCCGATAATCCACACAAAGCCAAAGGGTATCGTCGGCCTTCTTCGCAAACAGAACAGGCGAACCCCAAGGATATGTACTGGGTCGGATGAAACCCTTATCCTATATCTCCTCCAACTATTTCTTGAGCTCATGTAACATAGGTGTTTCTATCCTATAGGGTGGAATGGACACCGGTTCCGCTCCTGGAACGAGCTCAGAAGAAAAGTCTACCTCACACTCCACAGTCAAACCTGAGAAGTCCTCTGGAAAGACCTCCCTGAAGCGATCCACCACTAGAGGAAAGTCCAACTGTGGAGTCCCCTAATCATCTAGATAAAGACTAGAAATCCGGGCAGTCACCCTTCCTAGACCAAGATGCTCGAGTCCTGCACAACTCGCCCGAACGTCCCATTCGCCCTTATGGAGAAAAGACTCGCCCTTTGGTGAAACGAAGCTCACTCTGCGGTGATAACAGTCAACGACTGCCTAAAAGGGAATCAACCAGCCCATGTTGAGGATGACATCATAGCCTTTCATCTCTAGGACATAGAGATCACATAAGAAGTGATACCCTGCAACCTCGAGAGGGCACTCTCTACACTGGCGTACACTAGATGTCCTCGTTCCCAAAGGTGTGGCTAGTGTCAATGAGTCGGGAATGGAAAAGATGTAGATTCCAAGGCTCTCCACGACAACAACAGAGATAAAGCTATCCATAGCACCAGTATTGAAAAGGGATGAAGATAAAATAGAGGCTACTAAAATCATACCTCGAACTGTAGAAGGGGCGGTATCCTGCTCATGATATGTCTGCTCCATGGTGAAACACTGGCTCTTGACGTGGCCCTGCACCCTTGTCTAACCACACTGGGCTGAACCTCCCTGCTGGTGCAAAGGAACTGGTGGCTGACTGCCATGGTCTCGACATCCACCTCAGCCCAAACGGCTGGAAGAACTCCAGTTCCCCGACTGGTGAGAAACTAGTAGGGATGCTCCTGAATGAGGAGTGATGGAGGAACCCCGGTCACCAGTTGCTGGTGAGAGAACCTGGTAGAAAGGTTGAAGGTGACCCATCTTGCTGCAAGATCGGCACTCCACAGGGTCCCTCTAGCACTGCGGCCTCGTGTGCCCTGTCTGGTCACACAGATAGCATGTCACCTGGCAACCTGATGATGCATCTCGCCTCCTCGAATCACCGTGTGTAGGCTCCCTATGGCGCTTCTTGCTATCATCTGGAGGAAAGCTAGCTCTGGAAGCAGAACCACCCTGACTCACAGTTCTAGAGTCTCTCAGATTGTTCTATGCAATCAGTGCCGGATTGACGATAGAAGTAATGGAAGTCAGCTAGAAGATGTTCACCTGTGAGCAGATTTTATGCCTGAGTCCATCCTCAAACTTCCTCACCAAGAACACCCCACTCCCATCCCAAAGGGGTTTAAAATGATGCAGCTCTGTGAAACAAGAGGAATAATCCATGATAGATAGAGTAACCTACTCTAAGCTTATGAATTCCTGGGCTCGATTGGCCCTTAGAGTCTCCGGGTAGAAGTAGTCGTAGAACGCGCACTGGAACTCCTCCCATGTCATAGCCTGTTATTGACCCACCTGTGAGACCATGTCCCACCACCTCTTAGAGGAGTCTCGGATCATGTAGGTGGAAAGCTTGACCTGCCTCTCTGGAGGCGTCTCCAGATGCCTGAAGATAGTCAGCATGGCTTCCAGCCATGACTCTGTAGCCTGAGGTCCTCCCTCCCCCGAGAACGTGGGCGAATGCTGCTGCTGAAAGGCGCGCGTCAAGTCTACCATAGACGAGGCAGGAGGTGGTGCTCTCTGGAAATACTACATCATCCTCATTAATCCTTACCTGAATTGTACATCAATGCCTACGACTAGTACAACAACTGGTGCCAAGGCTGGATCGGTTGGGGATCGGCAGGAAGTCCCTAATCAGCCCTGTCTGGCATCTGATCACTGCCTGATGACAGACGTACGACCAGAGGACGTCTCGGAGGCATAGATCTAAAAGATCAAAAGCACACCTTAGATCAGGAAAATAAGGACAAGGAACACAAGAGAACAAAATGGGAATAGGGGAAGGAAAACATACAAGATTGCAAAACACGACTACACAGCGTGTATAAAAACTACATGGCGTGTATTATTAAGCCACTGACATAGCATGTACTCCTTCCCTACAAGTCGTGTACACTTCAAACTACACGGCGTGTTGACCCCCACACATGGCGTGTACTTGAAAACTATTCCCCTGCCCGAGTATCCTTACTGGGATAACCCACATGGTCCGACTCAACCTGAGGCTACACAGTGTGTTCAAAACAAAACGGAATGTACTTGACAAGGCTTCGGCAGCCCGTGTTGTTAAGCACACGGCCGTCTACATGGTTGAACCTTACACAGTGTGCTCTGGAAAACACAGCATGTATAGGCAATGGTAGCACCATCCTGTGTCATTCCTGACATGGCTGGGTGCCTGGGAAATACTACACGACGTGTTCTGAACAAACATGGCATGTGAAAAATAAGGTCATGCCGGCTTGTGTTGTTTGTGACATGGATGGGTACCTAGAAAAGACTACACGGCGTCTTCCGAACAAACACGGTGTGCGGAAAAGAAGGTCATTTCAGCCCGTGTTGTTCGTGACACGGCCGGGTACCTGTAAAGGACTACACGGTGTGTTCCGAACAAACACGGTGTGTGGAAGAGAAGGCCACACCGGCCTGTGTTGTTCATGACATGGATGGGTACCTGGACAAGACTACACGGTGTGTTCCGAACAAACACGGCGCATGGAAAAGAAGGTCACGTCGGCCCGTGTTGTTTGTGACACAGTCGGGTACCTGGACAAGACTACACTGCGTGTTCCCTGTGGACCCGGCGTGTTCTACCCGAGCTTCCCCGGCTTGTGTTGTTAGTGACACGACCGGGTACATGGCTCCAAACTCACAGGGCGTGTACCAATGGTACACGATGTGTTACCAAAGTTACTCCCATGACACCATTTTCTTATCAAATGGTCAGTGACATGGCCTGAAAACTACACTGCGTGTTCCCAAAAAGTACACGCTATGTATTCTGGTTTTTTCTGGGCAGAAGCTCAGAAACTGCGCAGAATTCCAGAAACACTAAAACATGGTAAAAGATGCCAAATTACGATCCGGGAGGGCCCATAACACCTCAGGAACCAAATTTTGGCATTAATTTTAAGCAAGGAATAAACAACAGTTTTCTAACACAACAAGAGAGAATCTATCAAGAATCAATCACAATAGCATGGATGATCTACACAGAGCCTATCACAACAACATGTAATCGCTAATGCACCCTAGATGGCATGGCAAGAATGCATGACATGTGATTTCTAAAAGTGCCTATATGATGCATGAGATGGCATACCCTCATCTCATTGGGTTACGAGATAAATAGAACCGAAATATCAAAACAATAACTGCAGAAGTCATATGAATCACTCTAGGTGAAAACATACCAACCATAAAATCTCAAAACCAAAAAACTAAAATTAACGAGGTAGTATGGATTTTCCCTGTACACGGGTTAGCTACTCCTGGGAACAGCTTAATACAATGTATCGAATCCATCCTATCCCTGGCTAAAGTCTCCAAACAGTAAGGCAAGAGAAAAGAACCCCTCTGATACCACTTTGTAACGTCCCGAGTCCGGAGACCCTTCACTGGTGCCCCTTACTCGGTTCGCCACATGACCTCAAGCACGTTTCCCTGAACGCCAGAGGCTGCCGACTAGCAGTGAGGGCCTTGGTGAGTCAGTGGGGGAAACTATGCCCTAATTCAGTAAGGTATACATGGTAAGAAAACAACAATAAACAGCGGAAGCAATAAACAACATGCATAACAGCAGAAAACTAATATCAGAAGCAATGTGCATATATAACTATGATGAAAATAATACACTGGGTAAAAGTATCTAAGGAAAATAGAAAACACAACAACGAGCTGAAATACAACTGAAACCAAGTGCAAAAGAAAACAAAGTAAGCTCCTCAGCATCGCGAGCCACGGCTCGGTCCCATGCTCCCCAACTCCAGGTGCAATCAAGATCCTAGTGTAGAAGGGTGCTTTCCCTTGTCTATACCTGCAGCAAAATTGTCTTCTTGGACCCAAAAGCATGGCCCAAATAGGGTTTGAGTTACAATCCTAGTAGGAAATCAC
Organism: Viscum album; assembly: GCA_963277665.1. Taxonomy (NCBI): domain Eukaryota; kingdom Viridiplantae; phylum Streptophyta; class Magnoliopsida; order Santalales; family Viscaceae; genus Viscum; species Viscum album. The sequence continues at coordinate 543,510,084 of OY728148.1, forward strand.
CCAAATATTTGTGCCTAACAGTCAATGAATACATGGAAGTAATAAAACAAGAATCAGTAAACAGAAAAGCACAAGCAGCTACAATCCACAGTTCTAGCCAACAAAGTACACAAGTAAACAGCCAAAAACAAAAGTCGAAACAGGTAACCCTCTTGGTAGCTCTCATAGGCTAACCCATATGGTTCAACCTATCAGAACTAGCAACCCTCTGGGAAGCACACACAGTCTCATCCCTCTGGTTCTTCTATGTAATTAAGAAGACTCTCTGGGGAGCACTCACCGTCAATTCCCCCTATAGTCTCGTATCGTGCTAAAGGCTCTCTGGGGAAGCACTCAATGTCAATTCCCCTTGTGGCCCATGTCGTTGATCTATAGACTCTCTATGGAAGAACTCAACTTCAATTCCCCCTTATAGTCTCGCGTCGTAATTAAAAGTCACTCTGGAGAAGCCCTCCCGTCAATTCTCCCTTTGGTCTACTACACTAGGTTCTCATAGTCCTGAGTATAACTAAACATGCTCAGCACGTGCATATCATCCCAGTAAACCTCAAGAACTTCTTGGCTATCATTCTATGGCTCAACAGAAATAACAAAATAATAGTTCCGCTATCCTACCACTAGGCATGGCAACTGGCAAAACACCCAATAGGAAAAACATGCATGGAAAATCAATCTAAGTACAAAATAAATTGCTCTACTCACAATAAATAACATCTACTAAAGCAAACAAAAAAAATCAGGCAAGTGCATGGGAAAAACAAGAAACACGCAATACCCCGTTCAAGGGTATTGGTGGAATTTGAGCATAATATTTATCAATATTCTACGGAAAGGCACAAACCACCTCCCTCGATCCGAGAAGATCGATATACGTGAATCTCGATGACATATTCCTCTTATAAAAATGTAGATCTGAGAAAACTCCCAAAACGTTCATCCCACGATAACATGGAAATGAGGATGAATCAAGAAACAAGGATAATTCAGAAGGAAGAACTCACCGCTGTGATTCCAACGCAATCGACCGTGCTTAAATCAGAGAACGGACGGTGAGGCGGGAGCCCGTCGAATATCCGGTCGTACGGTCACTCTCAGATGGACGAAATCTATAGAAGAAGATGAAAACAGGGGTTAGACGTGACCCCGGTCTGTTTAATGAAAAAAAAGTACAGGGTGTTTACTTTTAGAGTACACGGTGTGTACTGGGTCCATTCTGTACTCTGCCAAAATCGACCTCCACGTCACCCCTACACACCGTGTGTGTGGCCCGGGTACGGACAGTACGTGGCTTCGAGGCGAATTAGAGTACACGGCATGTACCTAGAAAGTACACGGCGTGTACTTATAAAATTTTCAGAAAATTTATTTTCCTCAAAAACTATAGAAAAAGGTAAAACATACCTGAAAAGAGATTTGGGTTCTTACGCCTTCTTTTTTTTTCTATGCCTACCACCCACTATCCTTTCATTTGTTTCTCTTTTCCTGCACTTCAACATCCCTTTCAAGTGATAATTTTTCTATTTTTTCCCCCGGAATTCCTCTTTTGGTATTTTTTTTCATTAATTCTTTTTATAAAAACACATTCCATAATTATGTGGAATATATTACCTAGTTAGAAATCACTATTTCATCCATAGGAATTATGACTAGGGTTATTATTTATTATAGAACTCCTTCACAGATGAAATTATGTAAAAAACAACATATATATAAATATTTATTCTCTAAAAATTTTACCATCAAAATAATGATTAAAACTATATTCAAAGAACCAAAAATCCAGAGGCTCATTATGTAATGACATATTGAATCATCATCTGTAGAATTGGAACTGTATAAACACACTCTACAAAATGTAATGTATATTTCTTTTCGTGGCTTAAACCATCATGTAATTGCAATAATACCAATTGAAGTTATCATGATGCTTAGTGGATATGGGTTGCAGAATTAAAAAAATTCCCCGATAATCGACAAAACTTCATTGTTGCTAATAAAACACATCCTCGTACAAATGATGATGATCTTATGTGAAAAATAATAAGCATTAAAAATGAAAAATTACATCATTCGGGCTGAAGATGCATATTTCAACCAATCATCACTGGCCACCATTTCTCATAAGAACCAAACCTGAATCCCACTAGATCATCTACATGTGCTTTGAATGTCAATGGGAACAACAGTTTTTAAATTTTAGGTGATAGCATGGGGATTTAAAAATTCCTTCAACATCCTAACAATCGCAACGTCAATGTTCTATCAATCCATTAAGGTGACCTCAGTTTGGTCTCCTAGATATAGAGAGTCTCTCTCTATGGAGTGAGAGAGTGTAGAGTTATTCTATCAACTAATGAGAAATAAATAGCACACGTGTAAGAAATCACCTCATTTATACAGTGAGTTAAATAAATACCTGGAATTATATCTCTTTACACTGAATATTAATTAATCACTAAATAATCTATAAATAGAAATTTATTCTTGGCTTACTATTTCATAAATATCATTTATATTTTTATCACTATCTTGTAATATAATAAATATAATAGATGAAGAAAATGATCCATTGACATGACTCTATATCCTCATAAATATCAACCGAACAATGAATATTAATATAACAGTCATTCCTATAATATTTTTCATGTATTTACATTAATAATTGTAAATAAATTTAGCAAATAAATTTAATACTTATTATTCTAATATTTAATAATATTAATTTATTTATTTCCTGGAGATATTATTTTTTTAGTCACATCTCAAACCTTGTTTGTAGGACCCACCAAGTCTTAGATTCATATTCATAAGAATGTGATATTTTTGAATATGCTATGTATGTAACAGTATAGTCCCTTATATAGATAATTGTGAATATTATTCATAGACCATGAGAAGAGTCTAGAAAGTAATAAACTCCCCTAAAGAGAAAAGGAAAATTCAAATAAATGACAAACTTCCCTATGAAAATACTTCATGTAATATAATCATTTTTTCTAGAGATATATTATAAAACATGATGCCCACGTTATATCATCTTCCTTTCATGATTTACTATTAATGGACCATACTTGATGGAGTAACATTCATATATCTTGGCCACAAATTTAGTTATGTTACTACAGTCCTAATCAATAAGGCTCGAGATATCACTTCCTTTCGATAGAGAAAAATTAAATCTTGATTATTCAAATAATGTAATAAAACTAATGATTCAACCAATTCAATCTACCTTGCTATGAATTCAATGCTGAAGTTTTTTCATTACATCAAGGTACATGATAAAATAATTCACAATTTTAATGACATTAAATCATGAGACAATCACACATTTTATTATATAGGTAATACCAATTATATAATGACACATACTTTACATACATTGTTAATACTTTAAAATTGAAGCACACTTATTACAACATATGACAAAACCACAAAGGACCGTATAGGTATAGTGTCTTTAGAAATTGGGAAACATAAACAACTGGTTCATAAATCTTCTACAGTGTCTCCCATTTATTTCATCATATCTAGGGTCCCTTTTAGCATATTCTACTTAATATCCATCTTCCTGGCCTGGGGAAAAGAAAACATAAAAGGGTGAGCTCAAATGCTCAGCAAGGGTAAATAAAGGAAATAGAAATCATATCATATCTTTTTGAAAATCATAACCTGCAAAAGAGATCATAATATCTTAACATGGAATAAATCATAGAAGTGAGAATGAGATCCCCATAATCATAACATAAAACTTGAAACTTTGTGGCATGCACACATAATCATGGAAAATCATTTCTTGTTAGTCATGACTCATTGCCAAGACTATCTTAGCAGACAAAGTCCATTTCTGAACCGAGTTCACTCCTCGTTTCAGTCCTGTATCACTGAACCGAAATAACCTTCCGTTCCAGACATGTCTATCTCATGAGATATAAAATCTTTACCCAATGCATTGGAGGGAGATATAGGACCCACCCATCTTATAATGAATCCTTTCTTATGTGTGCCACATAATCATAAAACATACATCATCGCATAACACATGTAACAAAAATGGGATTCTTGAAACTTCATGACATCATAAATCAATTCATATAAGATAAAGGAATTCATAAAAATAATTCCATCACAACATGATCAAATCAATGTAATAATAGGGATAAAAACAGAACCCTTTATTATCTTAGATGGAAAATAATTTTGATAAAACACTTGAACTCCATTCTTGAGGAAAATATCCTTTCTTCTTTAAAAACACTTTTCTTTTCTTAACATGTCATACAATTATAAACTAAAATAAGTTGATTAAAAATAAACTTGAAAACTTGTAAAGAAAGCTTCTTGGAAATAATGTTTTAAAAATCCATTCATGTCGTATAAGGTAAAAAAAACATTCTTCGTACTTTTGTCGGAAAAGTCAAAAAGTACCTCGTACGGAAAAACGACAAAAGATTCCTTTTATATTCTTTACTAAATACTCACCGAAGGGTAAAATTGGATTTAAACTATTTCAAGTGGATGGAAACAATATTAAAAATTGAGGTAACATGGATGTGGATGATAAAATACACCCCATTAAAGACTTACGAATAAACAATCTCGGATAAAAATGAGATTGTGATATTTCCCTTACCTTAGGTCCGATTTGCTTTGTTCATGTCCGAAGCTCCTGTATAATGGTTTAAATAATGTTATTGACTTATTCCAGAATCATACATATTGATATGATATCATATATGGTCATATTATTAGCGACTTGTTAGTAATATTTCATTGTTACTTGTTACTCGGGTCTTTATAACTTTTTGTTCTTATGCGTGTTTTGTCGAATAAATTATTATTCTTATCTTTATGTTATAGATACTTCATTTATAGAATGGTATTAGTGTATTATATACCATATTCATTCATTCAATTCATTTATATAATCATTATGAAATGAAGATCATGTAGAACGAGTCGCATCACATCGTGGAGACGGTATTCCGTACGTACGCACGAGTGATGATATCGTTCCTATGATCGTGGAATTGTATTGGAGTATATATATATTATTTCAGTATCAATATTACTTCATAATAATCATATATAGTTACTCATTACACCAATATACCCATTCTTGTAAGGCGATGGTGGAAAATAGATTACACCACGGCATGAAGACGGTATTCCGTACGTACGCACGCGCGGTGATTTCATTTTTCCGTAGGATGTATAGAAGGTGAATCAGGGTTATTTCATATTTATAATAACATATCAGTACGTAAGTAATACTGATGTTATTACTTTATCATGAAACAACTAAAGAAGAAGAAGTCGAAGAAGAAAGAAATTGAAAAGATCGGTAATGGATATTACCTCTTCTTTTAAACGCCTCTTTGAATCCTCCACTTAGGGAACTAATATTGGTATTTGAAGAAGACCAGGACCTCAAGGACTATTCTAGGGAAGTGGAGAAGGGATTTTGGCAGGGGTTGGCCGAGCTTGAGTGCTCAATTTGGTGTGAGGGGGAGGGGGAGGAGGTGCCCTTTTATAAGGGAGGAGAGGGGCACCTTAGGAATATCTCAAAATATTATTTTATATTAAAGTCAAAATCGGTTTATAATGGTTCCAAAGGGTCTTATTTCGAAGATAATGTGGGGATGGGTCGAAATCTTATCAACCAATAGGATTTAGACATGTTTAGGTTATTATTATAACCTTATCAATTAGATTTAACTCTATGTTAAATAATTTAACTTTTACCGTGTCTTTTTGTTTTCTTTCACTATATGGTTAATACACTTACTATAACATGCCAAACGAACCCCAAATTGTTTATTATTAATATATATATCCTTATCTAAGTCATTTGGCCGACCCTTATATTTTTAGGAATAAAATAACAAATAATAATATAATATTTGATTTAAAAACTATTTTGTGTCAATTTTGACACTATTTGATATATGATTTTTGTGAAAGTAATAACAGAATTATATGTTCGAACCAAGTTGATTAAATCAACACTAATATATCATATTAACCTATAAAATTAGTTGAATTCATAAAAAGTCTCAAATTACATTTATTTTGGTGTTTATAACATCAATTAAGTAAATATTTCATTAATAAGATAATTACTGCATCATCATTGTGTCATAAATAAATTAAATTATTTAATGTCTAAATATTACAAATAAAATACCATTATGTAGGAAATCTTTTTAGCTTTCTAATTAATATTTATAGTCGAATTTATCTTATGTATAACCCCATATTAAAAATGATTTACTCATTAAACATTGATTTTCTCTATTTTAACCCTTCTTTAAATAAATTAACAATAAATGTCCTAATCTAAACCAATTGGGCCTAAATGGTCATATTTTATTCCTATGTTTGTTTTTGGTCGAATTACACTTGTCCAATAGAATTATGACATGTTTTAGGGTAATATTAATATCATATTTACCCTTAGATACCTTATTTACTATTAACCGCGGTAAAAAAGTAAAAAGTTACTATTCACAAAAAAATTATTTTTATCTCATTGAACCACATTTTACTTACTGATATCAACCGTGTCTGTCGGATTTTTGAAATTCCATTCACAGAAGCGGTAAAATTATGTTTTATGCAAAATTCAGTTTTTTAACCTACCACTTATTGGTTTAACTATTCATCAAAAATTGAAAGTTTTCAGAAAAAATACCAAAATTTCACCCTAGGCTAATTTTGGTATTCCGAATCCAAAAATGAAGTCCATTTTGAAAAATAAAATTTATAAAATTTCAAAAAGTGGTTATTACTATTCATAACGGCTAGTTTTAATAGCATATTGTTGTTTAGTGAAACTCGGTATTGAGTACAACGCAAGCTATCGAGGAAGGTTACGATTGCGTGTAAAGCAAGCCAAGCAAGTGTGTAGTGAAAGATTCCTTTGATGATATAAAAACAAAGTATTACTCATAAAAATCTTGGGTGTTACATTCTACCCCCCTTAAAAAGAATTTCGCCCTCGAAATTCGTCACTTTGTAACAAAAAATGAGGATACTTCTCCCTCATCATATCCTCAAGCTCCCATGTAGCTTCTTAAAGTTGGTGGTTCCTCCATAAAACATTCACCAAGCGAGTGGTCTTGTTTCGTAGGACTTTTTCGCTACGATCCAAAATCTCTATCAGTTGTTCTTCATAAGAAAGATCTTGCTCCAGCGGTACAACTTCTGAGCTGAGTACATGTGAAGGATCTGGTATGTACTTTCTTAGGAGAGATACATGGAACACATCGTGAACTTGAGAGAGATTCGGTGAAAGCGCCAATCAGTAAGCTACCTTCCCAACACGATCCAGTATTTCGAAAGGACCGATATATCTAGGGCTCAACTTCCCCTTCTTTCCAAATCTCATAACCCTCTTCCATGGAGATATTCGTAAGAACACTTTATCACCCACTTCAAACTCTAGGTCTTTTCTTCGGTTGTCGGCATAACTTTTCTGTCGACTCTGAGCTGCGCTTATGTGTTGTTGAATAGATCTGACCTTCTCTGCCATTTCATCAACGAGATCAGGTCCTAATAGCTTTCTTTCCCCAACTTCATCCCAGCAAGTTGGAGTCCTGCATTTCTTTCCATAGAGAGCTTCATAAGGAGCCATCTGAATACTGGACTGAAAGCTATTATTATAAGAAAATTCCACCAAATGTAGGTGTTGATCCCAACATCCTTTGAAATCCATAGAGCAAGCTCTCAACATATCTTCTAGGGTTTGAATTGTTCTCTCAGACTGACCGTCTGTCTGAGGATGATAAGAAGTGCTGAAACTCAACTCTGTATCCAGAGTATGCTGAAGACTTCGCCAGAACTTTGAGGTAAATCTCGGATCCCGATCAGATATAATAGAAAGTGGTACTCCATGCAATCTTACCACTTCCTTTACATATATCATGGGAAGCTGATCTAGAGAGAAATCCTCTATAATAGAAATGAAGTGTGCAGACTTTGTAAGACGATCAACTATGACCCAGATAGCATTATTGCCTTTGGATGTTTTAGGAAGTCCTGTGACAAAGTCCATAGTGATGTTTTCCCATTTCCATTCGGGTATGGGTAATGGTTGTAACATCCCTTTAGACTTCTGTCTCTCAGCTTTAACTTGCTGACAAACCAAGCATCGAGAGACATATTCAGCAACATCTCTTTTCATGCCATCCCACCAGAAGTACTCTTTCAGGTCCCTATACATCTTCGTGCTTCCAGGATGAATAGAGAATGAAGAACTATGAGCCTCATCCAGCAGCTCCTTCTTTAATTCGGGGATGGAAGGAACACAAACCCGATTCCTGAACTTTATTATCCCATCACAATCAAGGTTGAATTCAGGAACATTTCTCACCTTCTTTTGTAACTCGACATCTTCTTTCTGTGCCTCTTTAATCTTCACATGAATAGATGGTTGAACATTAATTTGAGAAAGATAAGATTTTTCCCCTTCCATTATAATTCCAAGATCCATCCTTTGTAAATCCATAAATATTGGATCTTTTGTGATCCTCATCATGGATAAACTAGCATGGTCTTGTCGACTTAATGCATCTTCCACCTTGTTTGCTTTGCCAGGGTGGTAATGGATTGAGCAGTCATAATCCTTAATCAGCTCCAACCATCTTCTTTGACGCATATTCAACTCCTTTTGTGTGAAAATATACTTTAAACTTTTATGATTAGTATAAATATCACACCTTTCACCATAAAGGTAATGCCTCCAAATCTTTAATGCAAAGATTACCGCAGCCAACTCCAAATCATGTGTTGGGTAATTCTGCTCATGGATTTTCAACTGTCGTGAGGCATAAGCTATCACCATATCATTTTGCATAAGAACACACCCCAATCCCTTCTTGGATGCATCACTGTAGATCACAAACCTTTCTCCACTACAAGGCAGTGTGAGCACAGGTGCACTGGATAACCTTCTTTTCAACTCCTTGAAATTCTCTTCACATTCCTCTGTCCAAACAAAATTAACTCCTTTCCGAGTCAACTTGGTGAGTGGATTAGATAATCGTGAAAAATACTTTACAAAACGTCGATAATATCCAGCCAAACCAAGAAAACTTCGGATCTCAGTTACTGTTGTTGGTCTCGACCATCTTTCGATAACCTCTGTTTTTGCTGGATCCACGGATATCCCCTCTTTTGAGATTATGTGACCCAAAAATGCAACTTTTTGAAGCCAAAATTCACACTTGGTAAATTTGGCATAAAGCTTCTCCTTTCTCAGGGTCCTCAATATAATTCTCAAGTGATCTTCATGCTCTTCCTTGCTCTTTGAATAGACAGGAATATCGTCTATAAAGACTACCACAAATTGATCAAGATAGTCTCTAAAGACTCTATTCATTATATCCATGAAGATAGCAGGGGCATTAGTAAAACCAAATGGAATCACTATAAATTCATAGTGTCCATACCTTGTACGGAAAGTCGTCTTTGGTATATCCTCCCTTTTGACCCTTAATTGATGATACCCTGAACGAAGGTCAATCTTGGAAAAGTATTGAGCTCCGCGTAGTTGGTCAAATAAGTCATCAATGCGTGGGAGAGGATATTTGTTTTTGATAGTGATCTTGTTAAGTTCTCGATAATCAATGCAGAGTCTCATTGATCCATCTTTCTTCTTAACAAATAGAACAGGTGCTCCCCAAGGGGATGCACTAGGGCATATGAATCCCTTATCAAGATTCTCTTAGTGTTGCTTCTTCAATTCCTGCAACTCAATTGGGGCCATTCTATAAGGTGTCTTTGAAATAGGCAAAGCACCCGGTACGAGTTCTATTGAAAACGCAACTTCACGATTTGGTGGAAGACCCGTTAATTCCTCTGGAAAGACATCATCAAACTCCCGTACAATGGGCATATTCTTAATCGTGAGATTCTCACCAACCATTTGAGATAAATAACCTTCATTTAGAGGAATCAAGACCCATAAGATGGAAGGAATTTCCACTGGAAGGTTATATTCATCCTTGCATCGATAAACGATCGTATATTTATCTGGAATATGAAATGTGACTTCCCTTCTATGGCAATTGATATGAGCTCCATGTAGAGAAAGCCAATCCATGCCAAGAATCACATCAAATTCCACTAAAGGAAGGATCACAAGATTTGCAGGAAGCACTTTCCCACAAACTTCGATCGGAGAAGAATTATAAACTTTTGATGCGACTGTTGTGCCATTAGGTGTTGTCACAGATAACTCAACATCTAATTGTTGAGGTAATACAGTGATACCCTTAGAAAATTCTTTAGAAATAAAAGAGTGGGTGGATACAGAATCAAATAAAACATTTGCTACTTTAGAGTGGATGATAAGTGTACCTTTCACCACTTCGTTATCATACTCCACATCGCTGATAGAAATTGCATGTGACTTTCCTTTGTCTTTAGCCTTAAGATTTTGTTGACGTCGACCATCATCATCAACCCTTGGATTTGGGCATTGATTGGCATAATGCCCCATCTCCTTGCACTTGAAACATTGAAGTGTAGTAGGATCATTCTGCGTATCCCTTCCTTTGTTTGAATCATAAGACATCTTCGTCCCATTATCATGGAATTCAAATGCCCGATGACCTTCCTTTCCACATTTAAAACATTTACTTGTCCCTTTAAGACAAATCCCTCCATGTTTCTTTCCACACTTTGGGCATAAGGGAAAGATCATCTTCTTTTCAGTTTTCTCATTAGATTTTCCTTTGAATTCCATCTTCCTCTTCTTATCAAACCCATGTGACTGATGGGTTACTCCAATCTCCATCTCGACTTTGAGAGCACATCGAACGATTTCCTCGTAGCTATTGAAGTCCCTTATGGCTAACGCCCTTCGAAGACTTGGTTTTAAGCCACTAAAGAATCGATCGATCTTCCTCTCAGGTTGGATAATAATACCAGAAGCGTACCTTGCAAGTCTTGTAAAATTTGCTTCATAGGTACCAACAGATTCATCATCCCTTTGCTTCAGTTCAAGAAACTCTTTCTCCATCTTTGTTCGGAGAATACGAGGGAAGTACTTATTGAAAAATAAGTTCTTGAATTCGTCCCATTCCATAGACTCAATTTCATCCCTTTTCCTCGTAATCTTAATAAGATTCTACCATTGATCAGCATCTCCTTCCAAACGATACACTGCTAGGATGACTTTATCATGTTCAGAACATTGAAGAACTTAAAATATCTTTTCAGTAGTACTAATCCATTGTTCAGCAACTAATGGATCAGTAGACCCGCTGAAAGAAGGTGGATGCTGCCTCATGAAGGATTCAACAGAATGTTGCTCCCTCCTTTGCTCGTTTGGAAATCCTGCATGATTCATAGCTTGAGAAAGTTGTGTGAGCATGGCTACAAGATTTTGCATTCCAGCTCCCATATCGTTTGGTTGCTCAGGGGGACAATCATTGCATTGCCCATCGCATTCCGCATTAACACGGTTCCTTCGGGTTCCATCCATTGACTAAAACCAAGAAGAATAGTGTGAGCAACACTAATTATAATAGGAAACTACATAATTCAAGAATAAAATTTTCATGATTAAGGTCTAATCCTAGGTTATTCATGGCCAACACTAAGATTGTGTTCTATGCTTAGACTTATCCTTAGGGTTCTTACTAAGGCGTTCACATCCTAGTTTCCAAAGGTTGACTATACCTTTCCTCTGATACCAACTATAACGACCCATACTTTACATACATTGTTAATACTTCAAAATTGAAGCACACTTATTACAACATATGACAAAACCACAAAGGACCGTATAGGTATAGTGTCTTTAGAAACTGGGAAACATAAACAACTGGTTCATAAATCTTCTACAGTGTATCCCATTTATTTCATCATATCTAGGGTCCATTTTAGCATATTCTACTTAATATCCATCTTCCTGACCTGGGGAAAAGAAAACATAAAAGGGTGAGCTCAAATGCTCAGCAAGGGTAAATAAAGGAAATAGAAATCATATCATATCTTTTTGAAAATCATAACCTGCAAAAGAGATCATAATATCTTAACATGGAATAAATCATATATGTGAGAATGAGATCCCCATAATCATAACATAAAACTTGAAACTTTGTGGCATGCACACATAATCAGGGAAAATCATTTCTTGTTAGTCATGACTCATTGCCAAGACTATCTTAGCGGACAAAGTCCATTTTTGAACCGAGTTCACTCCTCGTTTCAGTCCTGTATCACTGAACCGAAATAACCTTCCGTTCCAGCCATGTCTATCTCATGAGATATAAAATCTTTACCCAATGCATTGGAGGGAGATATAGGTCCCACCCATCTTATAATGAATCCTTTCTTATGTGTGCCACATAATCATAAAACATACATCATCGCATAACACATGTAACAAAAATGGGATTCTTGAAACATCATGACATCATAAATCAATTCATATAAGATAAAGGAATTCATTAAAATAATTCCATCACAACATGATCAAATCAATGTAATAATAGGGATAAAAACAGAACCCTTTATTATCTTATATGGAAAATAATTTTGATAAAACACTTGAACTCCATTCTTGAGGAAAATATCCTTTCTTCTTTAAAAACACTTTTCTTTTCTTAACATGTCATACAATTATAAACTAAAAGAAGTTGATTAAAAATAAACTTGAAAACTTGTAAATAAAGCTTCTTGGAAATAATGTTTTAAAAATCCATTCATGTCGTATAAGGTAAAAAAAACATTCTTCGTACTTTTGTCCGAAAAGTCAAAAAGTACCTCGTACGGAAAAACGACAAAAGATTCATTTTATATTCTTTACTAAAAACTCACCGAAGGGTAAAATTGGATTTAAACTATTTAAAGTGGATGGAAACAATATTACATATTGAGGGAACATGGATGTGGATGATAAAATACACCCCATTAAATACTTACGAATAAACAATCTCGGATAAAAATGAGATTGTGATATTTCCCTTACCTTAGGTCCGATTTGCTTTGTTCGTGTCCGAAGTTCCTGTATAATGGTTTAAATAATGTTATTGACTTATTCCAGAATCATAAATATTGATATGATATCATATATGGTCATATTATTAGCTTCTTGTTAGTAATATTTCATTGTTACTTGTTACTCGGGTCTTTATAACTTTTTGTTCTTATGCGTGTTTTGTCGAATAAATTATTATTCTTATCTTTAGGTTATAGATACTTCATTTCCAGAATGTTATTAGTGTATTATATACCATATTCATTCATTCAATTCATTTATATAATCATTATGAAATGAAGATCATGTAGAACGAGTCACATCACATCGTGGAGACGGTATTCCGTACGTACGCACGAGTGATGATATCGTTCCTATGATCGTGGAATTGTATTGGAGTATATATATATTATTTCAGTATCAATATTACTTCATAATAATCATATATAGTTACGCATTACACCATTATACCCATTCTTGTAAGGCGATGGTGGAAAATAGATTACACCACGGCGTGGAGACGGTATTCCTTACGTACGCACGCGCGGTGATTTCATTTTTCCGTAGGATGGATAGAAGGTGAATCAGGGTTATTTCATATTTATAATAACATATCAGTATGTAAGTAATACTGATGTTATTACTTTATCATGAAACAACAAAAGAAGAAGAAGTTGAAGAAGAAAGAAATTGAAATGATCGGTAATGGATATTACCTCTTCTTTTAAACGCCTCTTTGAATCCTCCACTTAGGGAACTAATATTGGTATTTGAAGAAGACCAGGACCTCAAGGACTATTCTAGGGAAGTGGATAAGGGATTTTGGCAGGGTTTGGCCGAGCTTGAGTGCTCAATTTGGTGTGAGGAGGAGGGGGAGGAGGTGCCCTTTTATAAGGGAGGAGAGGGGCACCTTAGGAATATCTCAAAATATTATTTTATATTAAAGTCAAAATCGGTTTATAATGGTTCCAAAGGGTCTTATTTCGAAGATAATGTGGGGATGGGTCGAAATCCTATCAACCAATAGGATTTAGACATGTTTAGGTTATTATTTTAACCTTATCAATTAGATTTAACTCTATGTTAAATAATTTAACTTTTACCGTGTCTTTTTGTTTTCTTTCACTATATGGTTAATACACTTACTATAACATGCCAAACGAACCCCAAATTGTTTATTATTAATAAATATATCCTTATCTAAGTCATTTGGCCGAACCTTAGATTTTTAGGAATAAAATAACAATTAATAATATAATATTTGATTTAAAAACTATTTTGTGTCAATTTTGACACTATTTGATATATGATTTTTGTGAAAGTCATAACAGAATTATATGTTCGAACCAAGTTGATTAAATCAAAAATAATATATCATATTAACCTATAAAATTAGTGGAATTCATAAAAAGTCTCAAATTACATTTATTTTTGTGTTTATAACATCAATTATGTAAATATTTCATTAATAAGATAATTACTACATCATCATTGTGTCATAAATAAATTAACTTATTTAATGTCTAAAAATTACAAATAAAATACCATTATGTAGGAAATCTTTTTTTCTTTCTAATGAATGTTTATAGTCGAATTTATCTTATGTATAACCCCATAGTAAAAATGATTTACTTATTAAACTTTTATTTTATCTATTTTAACCCTTCTTTAAATAAATTAATAATAAATGTCCTAATCTAAACCAAGTGGGCCTAAATGGTCATATTTTATTCCTAAGTTTGTTTTTGGTCGAATGACACTTGTCCAATAGAATTAAGACATGGTTTAGGGTAATATTAATATCATATTTACCCTTAGTTACCCTATTTACTATTAACCGCGGTAAAAACGTTAAAAGTTACTATTCACCAAAAAATTATTTTTATCTCATTGAACCACATTTTACTTACTGATATCAACCGTGTCTGTCGGATTTTTGAAAATCTATTCACAGAAGCGGTAAAATTAAGTTTTATGCAAAATTCAGTTTTTTAACCTACCACTTAGTGGTTTCACTGTTCATCAAAAATTGAAACTTTTCAGAAAAATACCAAAATTTCACCCTAGGCTAATTTTGGTATTCCGAATACAAAAATGAAGTCCATTTTGAAAAATAAAATTTATAAAATTTCAAAAAGTGGTTATTACTATTCATAACGGCTAGTTTTAATAGCATATTGTTGTTTAGTGAAACTCGGTATTGCGTACAACGCAAGCTATCGAGGAAGGTCGCGATTGCGTGTAAAGAAAGCCAAGCAAGTGTGTAGTGAAAGATTCCTTTGATGATATAAAAACAAAGTATTACTCATAAAAATCTCGGGTGTTACAAATTATACCTGAAACATGTGGTCTACCTTTTGGTGGGTCGATCCTCACGATCTTATATACTCCAGATCACTAAGTAAATGATTGACATTAATACATCCAAATTATTATAATGCCCCAACACATGAAAGTCAAAATTCGTCTTTATCCTACCAAAATTTTGTATTGAGACCAAAGGATATATGTTTAAGATTAATTTCATGGTAACTTGAGGTTCTCATTATTTATTGGGAACCACTATTACCTTTTAAAATAATAAATAAACTATGGAAATTTAAATTAAATGAGTGGATATAGAAATAAAAATCTATTTTGGTAGGTGAGCATCATGCATAACTCATTATATATGTGATATGGTAATTGAAATGTGTTTATTTGGTTATAAGGTGCCCACTATTACAACACATGTTTTCCAAAAATGTTTCCAAAAATGATTTTTTAATTCACATATTATTTTTTAATGTCCCTTTACACATTTTTAAATTTTTTAAAAATAGTTTAAAATGAAAATCATTATATTTTCCCAAACGAGGTACTTTGAATTTTTACAAAAAATGTGAAAAGAATATTTTTTTAACATACACAACATGAAAAAAAAATTATATTTATTAGGACCAAATAGTGATTTGAATATTACATTAATGTTATATAAGTTTATAATAAAAGAAAATGTTTTCCTTTATATTTGAGAAAGTTTTATATTTTAAATAATCTATTTTATAATGAAAATGGTATTTTTCTCAGGAAATGTTCCTGTGATTTTTTAAGATCATCTTTCATCTATGATAACATCATCTTTTTGTACTTATGTGTTACTAAGGATATGATCCAATAATACCATCCACTTCAATTCTATGTATAGATTATGATGATGATGATTTATAGATGATTCGATGAAAATAATTCATTTCAATGGGTTAATTTTGTTATGATAAAACCTTTATGAAACATGATTCTTTTCTATGGGTTATGAAATAATGAAATGGTGAAATGTTTATAAAAATCTTTTTCTTTCAATAGGATATGATATTTGATTAATTATTTATGATCATTTGAAACACATATGTACGATATTTGTTATATTTCTCGTTGATATTTAATTATATACCCTATAATGCATTGGGTAAGGATTGATATCTCATGAAATAATATATATTTTAATGGGGAGTGAACTATGTCAAGTAAGGCACTATATCCAATTTGATAGTACTAAGAGTGAACCTTGAGTAAGGATATGATGGTTTTTTGGAGTGAACTAAATCCATTGTGATATTCTTGTATGTGATCCTCAACTACTATGAAAAAGATTTTCTATGATTATGTTTATGACACAATCTTATGCCATATGCCAATGTTATGATCTCCTGGCTCATATTCATTGACTGTTAATGAATTCATGTATTATAAACTACCATGTTTTATTTTCTTGCTCAATATTATGATCTATGAGATATAGGGTACGATTTTAAATTTACAATATCATGTTATCATATCCTTATGGTCATATTATGTATAGGTTGTCATTGATATCTTCCTTTTTTAACATTACTAAGCATCTGATCTCACCCTTTTTATATTTCCTTTTCCCATGTTATGAAGAAAGGTTTTAAATAGGAAATTTCTAAGAAGGGTGATGGAAATGAAGAACATAATGGGAGATGGTGTAGATCTATTATGATGTAGGTATTTATGCACACAAGTTTCCAAACAAACTAAAACCAAACAATTGTAGTTTGGATCGTCATGTTATATATTGAATATTTATCGAATAAAATGTATTATTTATGTATGAAAAGTATTTGTTACCATATATTGAGATTTGTACTCTTCTATATTTTTTAATTTTTTTTGATGGCGAGTCATCCAGAAGTGAGGTTATTAGAATGATGGGAAGAAATGACAGTATATAATAAAAATTCATTATGGAATGTTTATCCAGGATAAGTGGTTCATGATCCCTAAGGAGGAGGAGTTTTTTGGTAAATTAGATATAAAGGGAAATAAATATTATTAAGGTGGACGAAGAATGTGTTGATTATAATTGTATGGTTCCATGTTTTAAATATCGTATTTCATAAGGAAAGGGTTTGGTAAGAAACTACATAGACTAGAATGTCTATTCTAAATGGTTAACTTCAGGTGGTTCCACAAATCATGAAACTAATATGGGTGGTTTTTTATTACCAGCAGCCCATATTTATTCATGGTAATTGATTCTAGGGTTCACATAATAAATAATTAAATAAGGGGAGAATCCATTTGTTCTGTAATTTACAATTGGGAGGTCCACATGATCATTAGATAAAGTGGTAAAGTAAGGAGTGTGACATGATCCAGATATATTAGAATATGAATCCAATGAAGAGGAAGATTTATTTATGGATTTATATTTACATCTAGGATCATGGTTGTGAAGAATTGTGAGGGGGAAAGAGGTGTTCCTTCCATAATATGTAGGTACCTTAAATCAGAAGGTTTTTTATAGTTTTTCTCATAGAGTAGTTATACTTCATACGTTCAACGATGAGGTATCAGAACTAGTTCATATCTTTTTTCCCTTAGATAATAAGCCTTAGTATTCCTCAAACCCATCATCAATAAATACTATATTTTTATAAAGATATCCAATGATTGATAATGTTCTTGAGGATTGGGTGTGGGGGATGAGAGATCATGAGAAATTAAGAGTTTCAGTAGATATGATGGCTCTATTTTCATGTTATTTTTGCAGACTAAATCTAGAACATTTAAAAGTGTCATAGAGATGATGATGAAAATAATATAGGGTAATATAATCTAAATATTATCTATGTTTGATAGTAAGATTATTTTTTCTCTCATCTATAATGTATTTTATAAAATTTCAATGACCATGTCAATAAAATTAGAGGGACAACCCCATATCCTAGGTATGTTTGTTTCCAAAGGCAATAAATCCAGACTTTGGTGTTTCTTATTATGTGGAAATGATGATTAGAGAATTATTAGAGTCTTAGAAGGTCCTATATGATGAAGGGGGTTATTGAATGAACCGAATTAAGACTGGAATGTTTTGGGAGTAATGGACCACACATTCCATGGTTATACTAATGGATGAATTCAGTGGGAGTTCATAGTCTAATGATATCATACAATCAAGATGATTAATTTTTTGATGGAGGTCAGTTATAGTGGTATAACTATAGTTCAATGTATCCAATTACTCTTATATATTTTATAATATCAGTAAAATAATCATTAGAAACAAATGATTCAGAATGACTAGGGTCATGGACATGCAACATAGAATGGATTGTCAATGGGACATCATGATATTTCCTTAGATCTTAGAAATTTTTTATTCTAAAGAATTTTATAATTGAATTCATAATATTTCATGGAAACAAAATGGAATATCATGGTTGAAATTATTGTTTATTATTCTATTAAAAAGTGTGCTTGGATAATCGAAAATATAGAAGGAAACCATATGTACATTATAGATAGAGAGAAAATGTATGTTTCCTTTTTGCAACATGGTAAGAATATCATAGAACATACATTAGTTGGGAAATATTTAGCCTTCAAATATGAAAAAATATCATTTTTATACTTTTTTAGGTTTTGGTGAGTGATCTTTTTTAGTTATCTGTAAGTATTTTTAGATCGTAATTATCTAGAAGATATATTTAGTGAAACTAGATAAATATAGTACACCTTCACCATGGAAGTCACGTTTTAGAAAAATGAATGTTGTCGACAATATGTTAGCTTAACATATGTTTTTAGTGAAAGTTAACTGAATTAATGAATAAGATAAAATATATATTAGAAAATAGAAATCAATGGTAGAAATTGTTGTAGATGAGATGTTCAACTATGTGAATTTTGAAGGAGGAATTTTTTAAATCATGCGCATGAGAGCTGAAAATTTCTAGAGGGATTGAATGTTAGTAGATCTGTAAGAATTTAGTTCATCTTAACAATAACGATCAGAAGATATATTTTGGTGATGTAAAGTGAGGTGATATAGATAAATTTCATAAGGGTGACTCTAAGAATATGTAAGATACTTTAGGATGACACATAATATATATTCATCAGAGTTTGTGGAAGGTAGCACTAAGCACCTGGAGGAACATTTTTGGTTGTGTTTTCCTTTCATTAAGTGAAATGTTTCCCAAAACTTATGAGTTTATTGGAACATGATCCATGGATATTAAAATTTGGTATGACTTGAAGTTACTGACTATATTTTGTGGAGTTTCTATATATAGATAATCTGAGGAACAAAAATTTTACTAGTTTGATAGAAAAACATAAAAAGTATAGTGTTGAAACTGCACATATCTAAAAATGAGGAGAAAAAGATCATGTTTTCCCCATGTGGGGGGGGGGGGTTCCCCATGGAGTGCTTACATCTAGAAGGCATTATTGGATATTTTGTTGAATTTATTCAAGTATAGTGTCCATAAAAAGTTTTCTGGATAGTTTATCCTATAACTCTAGATGGTTATGATTTCCAAATGTTATTATTTTCCTCACAACTCTATTTTATCACCTCAATGAAATATGTTTTGTGTTCCCCTATAGAGTAGGACTAATGTTAGAACCATGTTAATTCAATGTTTTTTTCATTTCTTATTTATGTTATTTGGTTTGTTCATAGTTGTTCATGTTCCCAGACATAAGATCAAGTTGATGACCATGGGATGACATGAACCAAATGAGTGATGGATTAGTGCGCTATCTAGTGTGCTTGGAGTCCCTAGTTCCTGGAATTGAACCTTGGGGGATGTATCAATCAGAAGTATTATCTTATGATGATTGGTGCTTTGTGCTTGATCCCCAATCATTCGATGGTCATCATGTCTCATTGTCATGGGTTTTAAAGCCACATCACTTTTACTCAAATTACAATAGCCTACACCCCATATCTTAGTAGGATATTTAACAATTATTTCTTCACCCACACACTAAGACCATCTACGTATTATCACTATGAATATAAATTACAAAAATAGGTGACAATAAAAAACAATAATGTTAATAATTGTTTTGAAAGAAATGATAATAAAAAAATCATCCTATATTGTTAATGTTATGAACATCCTAATTCATCATCATAATCATATAAAATAATGAAAAATTGGGAAAGAGTTATCGAATCCCTGAGAAAGATTCAGTCACTCCTTCTATGATCATTGAAGTGATTCACTATTTTAGGATCATTACCTAGAAGTCTCTCTTTAATATTGAAAATCTCATACACTATACCCATATTCTTCATGTTCTCCCTCACAACCAGCCTCCTTCAATTATTTAAATTGATATATTTTAAACAAAATATTGAGATTTTCATTGATCAATAAATAATATAATGTGATCTGTTCATGTAAATACAAAAAGTATAGATTATATACATATGGATTCCCTCAATTACATCAGTAAGTCATTAGATAATGTAATTATATTTCTATTACTTTTCAACTAATGATGATGCCACATAAAGAGATAATAATTAGGGATCCCAAGTGTTTCATATTTGTTTACTGATTTAATATTTATTGAATATATAGTGGTGATGCTTGTAGAATTGTTAAAAATTTATTTAGTGGCATTGAATTTCAATCTTGAAAAATTCTCCTTTATTGACCTCATCTGTTTTGATAATCTCAATTACGTTTCAGTATGCTTTGATAATACCAAATAAAGTTTATCTTTATAATACTTATTCATTAAATATATGACATCATCTTATTATGTTGATAAAATATCAAAATGGTCATTAGAATTTTTTAATCAATGGTTATCTATGATTATAATTGTTTAGAAATGTTACTGACTCAATCTGAATTTGATTTTCGTAGAACAGATAAGTATTAATTTTTGACTCACTGATACAGACCTACTGGTACATAGTTACTAATACAAGCTACCGATACAAACAGACAGATAGATAGCTACCGATATGAAGTCCACCGATACAAATACACAACCACCGATATAGACAAATAAAGTCCATCGATATAGACAGATACCAACAGACAGCTACCGACTCAAGTCTGTTAGTGCAGACAGATGGCACCTGCTACAAAGTATATTGATAAAAGAATGTCACCAGTATGGGTCACTGATATAGGATCTACCGACAAAAGGAGCTACCAACAGATGGAGCTACCGACAGAAGGAACTACCAATTAAAGCAGTGTACTGTTATAAAGAGTAACAGCTACTAATACAGACCTACTAACTCCACTCCACCAATTCAAGCTCACTGATACTAAGAGCTATCGATGGAATCTATTCACTATATCTCTAAACTCTATTACTATTGTTTTATTTAGAAACGGTCATATTTTATGTTTTCAATGCTTATGCCATTAATTAATGATAGTTGTTGGCATGTCAGGAACCGTACCTCGAACCTGCAAAAGTAATCATGCATTTTTCAGAACACTTCAGCTATAAAAGGAAATACAAAAGCCGCACAGAAGGGCGTGAGGAAAAGAAGTGAAAATGTAGCTGGGTGTGGTGATATACAAAGATACGCATCTGATACAGAAAGAACATATGCACCAGAGCTTAAAGAAGTGAAGAACTTTTGCTGGAAGTTGAGGGACATTGTTGTGCTGCAAAGACTACTGCAACATTGAGAAAAACTTCAATACACAGAAATCAAGGAACAGAACTACAACACTCTTTTTCTCAGAAAAATCCAGTTAAGGACTCTAACAAAATCTGCTCAATCCAAAAGGAGTTCAAAGATTCATTTCCATCACATAGAGCCTTCTAAACCCATCTCATATATTTTTATCTCTGTTGTGATTTTCTTATTTACTATTTGAGTACACTGTGTGATTCTGTTCATCTTATACACACACTGACTCTTGACCATAACTAGATAATATCTTGAATACTCACTCAAACCTTGTGAATCCTTTTAGTTCCCATTGTGAATTGTGGTAGAGGTCATCTGTGACAAGGATATCCTGTGTGGTGTTGTTTTTGTTTTCCCATGTAAAACTATGGTGGAGGTCTAAGTACCTGAATAGTATTTGTACCGTTGTTAACCCCAATCCAGGGTGTGGTTCAAAGTTTTATATAAACTGTTTGAGAGGACTAAGTCTCATCTTGAGACTGAACCTCTTGGTTGAACCTACTGTGCATCTCATTTGAGTTTAAAGTATATTTTATATTCTGATTCTAATTAAATTAATTATAAATATGTTTTAAAGTAACTCTTATATTTAAACTAGCAAGTGTTTGTAACTTTTTTTAACCAGTAAGTTAGTTTCAAATGTTAATTAATCCTCATATTGAGTTAATTGAGAAATAATCTATTTCTTGAGAAACTATTTGAAAACATAAATTCTTTATAAATTCATTACAGTGCATTTTTTATTTAATTTGGGAGATTTTAATCATAAAGTTTTGAATAGAAATTTTTAATCTTAACTCAATTCACCCCCTCTTGAGTGTCCACTCCGACCAATATTTGGTATCAAAGGATTTTTATTTATAAATGATTTCCAAATACTCTGTTTTTCAACTGTGATTTTAGTTGTATCTTAATGATCTTAAATTTTTGATATTTCTAAATTTTATCTCTTTAAATATATTTTCTAAAATATAATTATGAATAATAGAGAAGAAGGTGATGCTACAAACATGCCACCTTTATTTAATGGTGTTAATTATGCTCAATGGAAAATCAAAATGAAAATTCATTTAGAAAGTATAGGATTTGAAATCTGGTCTCCTATAGAGTCTGAGTATGAAATTCCAAAACCTGATAGAGCTACTTGGGATGATGATACAAAATATTATTACAACATTAATTTTAATTAAATGAATGCTTTGTACTGTGCTTTAGAAGATGAAGAATTTAATCTAATTTTTACTTGTAAAACAACACCAGAAATCTTGGACACTTTGGCTGTATCTCATGAAGGAAAAACTAGTGTGAAATAAATGAGATTAAAAACTTGCACTATTAAATATGATAATTTTAAAATGAGACAAGATGAACCTATTTATGACATGTATCTCAGGTTCAGTGAGATTGTTAACACTATGAGATCACTGGGTAAAGTTGTTCTAGAAAAGGAGAAAATTATTAGATTACTTAGTTGTCTTCCAGAAAGATGGAGAGGTACATTAGTCTCAATAAGAGAATCATGTGACACAAGTTCACTACCTGTTCAGAAGCTAATTGGTAAGTTGATGATGTATAATGAAGAGCTAAATTTAAAAAAATATGAAGATAATGAACCAAATAAGAAGTCAGTGGCATTTAAGTCTACTACCTCAAAGAGAAAGGACAAAGAGAAAGATCATATACCTACTGAAAGATCAACAAGTGGAGGTCCAGATTATGACAGTGAAGAAGATATGGCTCAAATAGCCAAGAGATTCAAGAAATTATATAGGAAGAAGAAATTTATCAAAAAACCAAATTATAAGGGTAAGTATGACAAACAAGGTGATTGGAAGAAAGATTAGAAGAAAGCTGATAAGGATAATGATATAGTTTGTTATGAATGAAAAAGGAAAGGACACATTATGGATGACTGTCCAAAATTGAATTTCAAGAAGAAATATCATTATAAGGACAATAAATATATGAAAGATTTAAAGGAAACATGGAGTGCTTAAGAGGACAGCACAAGTGAGTCTGAAGCTTATGATTCTAAAAAGAATCATTCCAACATTTGTTTCATGACTAATAATTATGAGGTACCTATTTCACCAATGCTGAATGATTATTATTCTAGGAATGAAAGTGATTCAAATAGTGATGATAATATGACTGAAGGTGAATTATTTGAATATTGTAATATGTTAGAAGATACTTGTAATGAGATGAAGGATAAGTAATAATCATTAAAGAAACAGTATGCCCTGTTTAATACTGTTAAATATGATCTTAGTATAGAATAGGAAAATAATGCTCAACTTTTAAAGGAGAATACTCAAAATAAATTGTCCAATGAGAAACTTAGAATAAACTTAAAGACGTTCACTAATTGAAATAAAAGGCTTACACAAATGCTAGGAAAACAAGTAGCACCAAAATATATTATTGGTTTAGGCTATTAGCCTAGACAGAGATAGATTACAAAAAATAGATTTATTCCAAAATATGGACAGTATGCTGCTAGTTCCAAATCTGGAAATTATTATGTCTCAACCATCTATTCACATAGTTATAGATCAAACAAAGTTTGTATTTCAAAATCTTTTTAATCTATTGATTATATGAAACCAATTAGAAAAATCTAGGTACCAAAAGATTTTCTTGCTAAGTTGTCTAGACCCATGAAAATATGGGTACCAAAATCATTTTCTGTTTAAACCTGTTTTGTAGGAAACCTACATAAAAAGTTCATGTAGGAAGAAATGGTACTTATATAGTGGATGTTCAAGACACAAGGCATGAGATTTTTCATTCTTCAAAAGATTAATCAAGGTTGATGGAGTACATGTCACCTTTGGTGATAATTCAAAAGGGAAAATCATCAACTTAGGCCATATTAGTAACATTGATTCAATTTTAATTTCTAAAGTATTATATATTGATGGATTGAAATACAATCTGTTAAGCATTTCTCAGTTGTGTGATGATGGTTTTAATTTTAAATTTTAAAATGATGCTTTCCATGTATTTGATTCTAAAAATGATTTAGTTTTCACTATCTTGAAAAATGAAAATGTCTATGCTGTAGATTTAAATTCTTTATCCAAACAAAAGGTTATTTTTTAAAAGTATTTTCAGAAAGAGTCTTGTATTTGGCATAGAAGATTAAGACACTACAATGTTTATTCACTTAATAAACAGACTAAGAAAATTTTAGTTAGAGTCATACCTCAACTAAAATTCCCAACAGAAAAAGTTTGCACTCCCCATCCAAAGAGAAAGCAACATAATGTTTCATTCAAATTAAATAATTAAGTTTCAACTTCTCAACCTCTCATGTTGGTTCACATTTATTTATTTGGACCATCCATAGATTCTTGTTTAAATGGGAATCACATATGTTTATGTTCTAGTAAATGACTTTTCTAGATATACTTGGGTATATTTTCTATCCCACCAAACTGAAGCTTTCTATTACTTTATTAAATACTCCATGGCTGTAGAGAACCTCAGTGGACTTATGATTATGACATTGAGAAGTGATCATGGACGTGGGTTTGAAAATCAAGAATTTGAATCATACTGCTCACACAATGTCTATAATCATAATTTCTCTGCCCCTAGGACACCTCAACAGAATGGTGTAGAAGAAAGAACGAATAGAACCCTTCATGAAATGGAATGAACTATGCTTAATGAATATGAATTAACTGTTTATATTTGGGATAAAGTTGTGAATACAACTTGTTATATTATAAATAGAGTCTTGATTAGACCTGTTCTTAAAAATACCCCTTATGAACTATGGAATAATAAAAAACCTAAAGTTAGTTACTTCAAAGTTTTTGGTTGAAAAGAATTTATTCTTAATACTAAGGATAACCTTTAAAAGTTTTCTTCTAAAAGTGATGAGGGAATCTTTCTAGGTTACTCTATAACCATTAAAACTTATAGAGTGTTTAAAAAAAGCTAAATGTGTAGAGGAATCAGTACATATCAAATTTCATTAAACTGATCCGCATGAACCTAATTCTTATCTTCAAAATATTGAATAAGATCTATCTATTATGGACCTTAATGACAAAAGCAGTGAACCTGCTGTAGAAACAAATAATTCTGGAAAATTTCCAGAGCCCGATTCTGTTGGAATCGAACCTACAGAAGAACCTAAAATTTCTAGTCCTACCGTTAGCAGATCAACTAGGATTCTAAAGAACCATTGTTTCGATGATGCTGTATGCAATATTGATAAAGGGACACAGACTAGAGATTCTCTAAGAAATCAGGTTGAACATCAATCCATTCTTTGACAGTTAGAATCTAAAAATATCAATGATGAAATCAATGATGATTTTTGGTTAATGGGAATGCAAGAATAATTAAATCAATTTGAAAGATACAAAGTCTAGGAATTAGTTGACAGACCTAAGGACACCTTGACCATAGGCACAAAATGGGTTTTTAGGAATAAAGTTGATGAATCTAGAAATATCATTAGAAACAAAGAAAGGTTAGTTACACTAGTGTATAGTCAATAGGAACGAATAGACTATGAGGAAACCTTTTCATCTGTGGCTAGATTAGAAGCTATGAGGATTCTACTTTCCTATACTGCTCATCTGAATTTCAAGTTATATCAAATGGATGTTAAAAGTTCTTTTCTAAATGGTTTAATAATTGAAGATGTTTTTTTTTGATCAACCACCTGGATTTACTAATCCCCATTTTCCAAATAACATTTTTAATCTCTCTAAAGATTTATATGGCTTAAAACAAGCTCCAGGATCTTGGTATGATAGACTTAGTAAGTTTCTTATTTCAAAAGGTTTTTCGAAAGGGATTGCTGATCCAAATCACTTTAGCAAAAGAATTTATAATGATTTTATAATAGTGAAAATCTATGTTGATGATATTAATTTTGGATCTTCTAGAAATTCTTTGTGTATTGATTTTTCATAGTATGAAAAATGAATTTGAGATGAGTTTAACGGGAGATCATAAATATTTTCATGGATTTCGTGTTTTTCAAAATGAAAATGGTATTATTTTAAATAAAAATAAATATACATAGGATATATTAAAATGTTTTTGTTTAGATAGTATTAAGGAAAGTGATACACCTATGAATATAATTTTTAAGTCGGATACTGATGAAACAGGAAAACCAGTGTATCAAACCAACTACAGAGGTATGATTGGGAGTCTTCTCTATCTTACAGCTAGTCAACCTGATATTATGTTTAGTGTGTATATGTATGCAAACTTTCAAGATAATCCAAAAGAGTCACAATTGCATGCTATTAAAAGAATTTTCAAATATATTAAACATACTACTAACTGAGGATTATTTTATCCAAAAGGAAAATCATTTGATTTAATATGTTATTCAGATTCTGACATTGCTGGTTGCAAGTTAGATAGAATGAGCACTTCTGGAACATGTCATATTCTAGGAAATTCCCTAGTATCTTGGTGTAGTAAAAAAGCAGAATTTTGTTGCATTGTCTACTGCTAAAGCAGAATATATTACTGCTGGTAGTTGTTGTGCACAAATTCTATCAATGAAACATACATTATTGGACTACGGATATCAGTTTAGAAATTTATCTATATACTGTGATAACACTATTGCAATTAATATTTCTAGGAATCCTATGTATCACTCATGGACCAAACACATTGATGTAAGACCCCAATTTTTGAGAGAACGTTACCAAAACGGTGATATTACTCTTGAGTTTATAGGTACTGAACATCAATTAGATGACATTTTCACCAAGCCCTTATGTTCAGATAGATTAAGTTACATTAGACATGAGTTAGGAATGATATAATTTATAGAGCCTAATCCTCACCGTTAGCCTAATCTACACCGTTAGCCTAATCCTCACGGTTAGTCTCACTGTTATACCTCACTTTTATGAACCTCACCATTATACCTCACTGGTATGAACCTCACCATTATACCTCCCTGGTATGAACCTCACCATTATACCTCACTAGTAATAACCTCACTGTTATACCTCACTGCTATGAACATCACTATTATACCTCACTGGTATGAACCTCACTGTTATACCTCACTGGTATTAACCTCACTGTTATACCTCACTGATATGAACCTCACTGATAAAAATACTTCACCGTCAGAAATCCTCACTGGTATGTTTTACCGTTAGTTTGTTCTGTATTAAACTTAGTACCTTTATCCACTGAAATCTGTATCGTTTGTATTATAATTATTATTTTTTATTTATTTTTTGATTCCTAAATGATAAAACATAATTCTTGAACTCTTCTCAATCCACCTTAAACACTTTACCTTCAAGCATTAGCACCCAGACCATCGTTTCTCTCGAACCCTAAGCATCGCGATTCTCAGAATGGAAAGAGTGAAGAGGACTTCATAAAGTGAAAATAACGATGAGCGGAATTCCAAGAGACTCAAAGGAGAGTCTAGTTGTGGCAGTGAAGTAAGGAAGCCTACCAATCCGCATCACATTCAAAGGGAAATAGTTGTTGAGAAAGAACTATGTGTGGAATGGTTGATGACCAGTAAGTCATTGATTCTAATAGTGCGTGAAGAGCAGAAATGGGTGGAGTGCTTATCGAATAATAGTGGTCCTTATTATCCGAAGCTGGTAAGGAAATTAAATGAGTTTGTTTGTTTTGAGAAATTATAAAATGCAAATAGGATGATGTCAGTAGTGAATGGCAAGACAATATATTTCTCATCTATTGAGTCGGATGAGTGCTTGAATGTTCCACATGAAGTGGAGTCTAGGTATTTTTTGAAATCAATACCTCCTACTAGTGAAATCTTTGAGTATGAAGTTGCTTTGAAAGAATTAACTGGAAATGGTATACCAACAAAGGTAGTTGATACAGAAATTAATGGAGAGACCTGGCTGCTGTTCAAATTCATTCAGTATATTTTGAGTCCAAGAAGAGGAGATTTTGAAAATATTAAATTCCAAGATATATTCTTGTTGTATGTTCTGATGCATAGTGTCAAAGTGAATTTTTGTCGACTTCTGATGATTCAAATTGAAGATATGACCAGGCCAAAATCAAAAACTAATGCTCTATTCTATGCAAAGATGATTTTTTGTGATGATCAAGGTAAGAGGTTTGGCTATGTCTCAGGATGATAATGTGGTTATGAAATACGAATTTTGAATTACCAAAACTGTTTGTAAAAATATGAAGATTAATTGGAATCCGTGGAGAAGAGAATGGGTCAGTGATAAAGGGAAGTAGTATGATATGTTTAATCATGTGGATTATCCTTCTAGGCCTAAGGATGTGAGGGATCCAGGTCTAAGACCTGATGAAAATGAACCTACATATAGTAATGAGGATGATACTGATGAGGAGGATACCTCTGTATCTAATGGAAGGGATCCAGACTTGCCTCTAAGTCCAATTTTTGACGTTTTATCATCTGGAAAGGAAATAGTGTTGGAAGTAAGCAATGAAAAATACCCTATTGATGAGGAAGAACAGCTTGCTCCAAAGAATGAGGAAGAAGTATATGAATATAGAGAAAAGTTATTGACAGTTCAGAGGTGAGTATACTGAGCTTAAGTCCACTTATTAGATGTTCTATTGTGCCTAAAGAGGCTGTTCTGATTGAGATGATAGAACCTGTAACCATTCCTAATGAGCCTCTTATTAGTGAAATGGAGATGTTTGTGGAAGATTATTCTAAGGAAGACCTACCTTCTAAGGCTTCTATTAATGTACATATACAGGAAAATGCACAGATTGAGGGGGATCATCCCACCAGACTTGGTATTGTATCAGTAGCTCATGAGATTGAAGACTTTGTAGAAGAACCATGTTTTATAGTTTGTGAGTTGGACTATCCTAATTCTGAATATGATACACTCATCAATAGACCACATGTTAATTACTATATCCTTTATGAGTTTTTACCTGAGAATGTGGTAATAAAACCAAATTTAGACCAGTTAATGTTTGATCTTAAGGCCTCGTTTGTGGAAGAGATAAGAAGAATGGAAACCTCATTAATATCATCCATTCAATGTATTATGCATGACTATGTGTCCAGTATTGTGTTAGAAAGAGCACCTGCAATTATGCCTAATGGTCTGGTTACTAAGGCTGATCTTGAGTCTTTAAAGGCTGAGTTGAGAGAGTATTTGAATGCATCTGTTGCAAATTTAAAGAATCGGATTGTTGAAAAGATGAGAAATATGAAAAAATCTTTAGAACTATCTCTGGGGTGTATGGTGTCAGGCCCTATGACAGAGATGATGAATGATATAAGAGTATGTCATACTCAGATTAGGAGCTGGACATGAGCTATTGTTTCCTTGAAGTAGTTTGTTGCTTCTTTAACTGCCTTGAGTAGTTCTCAAGCTCAAATGAATGCTGATATCAGTTACATTAATGGTGTAGTAATGCAATTTTTGGATGTCTTTGAAGCTTTTAATAAGTCTTTCAAAGAGCATGTGAGCACCTAGGATTTGGTTGTCTATAATCTAATAAGAAACTTGACCCAATAATTCAAGTATATTATAGCATTTACTGTTAAACCTCTTGCTTCATCTAGCGCTTCAGTAGATTTTGATGAATTTCGATCTGTGCTAAAAAGGGAGCTTAGTTAGGATAGTACCAGTAGATCATTTGACTTTAAAGTGCTATCTACCACAGGAGATATAAGAAAGTTTGTTCAGGAGCATATGAGGGATGCTACTACTACCCAAAAAGAAATCAAAGATAAGATTTATCTCTACTTTTAGAAAGTTTATACCAAGCATTAGCTCAACAACCATTTCAAGATTTTGTTAGAAAACCTGAAGCTACCCCCAGTCACTCAAGAATTTAGAGAATAAGTATGTGAGCCGAGAGAGTTGACTTCTGCTCTAAATAAATTTATGGAAAACAAGGATGACTTAATTTATTATATAGAAAGAGGATAATGGATCATACTAGACTTTAGGAATCTATTGCTGTCATTTTTGCATGTGGACAGTACACCAATTATTGTACCTCCAACTATGCCTACCTCTGCTCAGTCTGCCTCTATTCCTCAGATGACACCAGCTCAAGAAATTAGTCGTCTCACTCCTATGATCACTCAAAGAGCTACTCAATATAGGCCAGACACTATATCAGTTGTTCAAACTCCATTGGTCATCTCTGGTGTCCCCAAGCCTCCACCTGCTTCTACACAACCTGAATCTAGTTCTGATTCCAAGGGAAAATCCAAATCTCATACTGAGGAGGTGGATTGAATAGTGGATAGGACAATTGATATGAATCACTTGTAATTTTTTTTGGCTAATAACAAAGGGGGAGAACTATGATATGAATCCTAATATTCTACTGATATGACATATGAAGCTTAATATATTTTCAACCTCTGGTACATCTGCTATATAATTATACCTCTGCTATAATTGTTTCATACCTCCGATACACCTGCATGTCATAGTTTATTTTCTAAGAAGTGAGACCTAATATATTTTACACTGATATATTAATGATTCTTTTAGAATTATAATATCATAATTTGTGAATATCAAATGGGGGGAGATTATTGACCTCACCTATTGTGATAATCTCAATTATGTTTCAATATGCTTTGATAATCCCAAATAATGTTTATCTTTAAAATAAATATTTGTTCAATCTATGAAATCATCTTATTAAGTTGATAAAATATCATAATGATCATTGAAATTTTTTAATCAATGGTTATCTATGTTTATACTTGTTTTGAAATGTTACTGACTAAATCTGAATATGATTTGCATAGAATAGATAAGTATTAAGTGTTGAGTCACTGATACAGACCTACTAGTACATAGTTACTGATACAAGCTACCAATACAAACAGATAGACAGATAGCTACCGATATGAAGTCTACCAATACAAATACACAGCCACCGATATAGACAGACAAAGTCCACTGATACAGACAGAAACCAACAGACAGTTACCAACTCAAGTCTACTGATACAGACTGACATCTACCGCTAAAATGTCTACCAATACAAGAATGTCACCACTATTGGTCACTGATATAGGATATATTGATAGAAGGAGGTATCGATAGAAAGATCTACCGACAAAAGGAGATACCGACAGAAGGAGCTATCGACAGAAGGAGCTACCGACGGAAGGAGCTACCGAAAGAAGGAGCTACCAACAAAAGGAGCTACCGACAGAAGGAGCAACCGACAAAAGGAGCTACCGACAGATTGATCTACCGACATAAGGAGCTACCGAGGGAAGGAGCTATTAATAGAAGGAGATACCGATAGAAGGAGCTATTAATTCATGTGGTCTACCGTTATAAAGAATAACAACTACTGATACAGACCTACTGAATCAAGTCCACTGATTCAAGCTCAATAATAGTAAGAGCTACCACTAGAAACCAGTAACTATATCTCTAAACTCTATTACTATTGTTTTATTTAGAAACGGTCATATTTTATGTTTTTAATGCTTCTGCAATTAATTAATGATAGTTTTTGGTATGCCTGGAATCGTACCTCGCACCTGCAGAAGCAATCATGCTTTTTTTCGGACCACTTGAGCTATAAAAGGGGAGACAAAATCCGCACAGAAGGGTGTGTGGAAAAGAAGTAAAAATATACTTGGTGTGGTGATATATAAAGATATTCATCTGATATAGAAAGAACATATTCACCTGATCTTAAAGAAGAGAAGAACTTTTGCTGGAAGTTGAGGGACATTGATGTCCTGCAAAGACTACTACAACCTCGAGCAAAACTTCAATACAAGGAAGTCTAGGAATAGAACTAGCACAAACTGTTTCTCAAAAAAATCCAGATAAAGACTCAAAAAAAATCAGCTCAATCCAAAAGGAGTCCAAAGATGCATTGCCATCACATAGATCCTTCTAAACCCATATCATATCTTTTTAGATCTGTTGTGATTTTCTTATTTACTTTTTGAGTAATTTGTGTGATTCTGTTCATCTTAGACACACACTGACTCCTGATCATAACTAGAAGATATCTATAATCCTCACTAAAACCTTCTAAATCCTTTTATTTCTCACTATGAATTGTGGTAGAGGTCAAGTGTGACCTGGATAGCTTGTGTGCTATTGTTTTTGTTTTCCCACGTAGAACTGTGGTAGAGGTCTTAGTACCTGTACAGTCTTTGTACTATTCTTAACCCTGATCTAGGGTGTGGATTAAAGTTTTATATAAACTGTTTGAGAGGACTAAGTCTCAGCTTGAGACTGAACCTCTTGGTTAAACCTACTGTAAATCTCATTTAAGATTAATGTATATTTTATATTCTGTTGCTAATTACTTTAATTATAAATTTGTTTTAATGTAAATCTGATAGTTCAACTCTATAGTGGTATGGACGAGTCCTTATAATGACACTAATGAAGATATGAAGGCTACTTAATGGTACATGAAGATTTCCACACCCACATAAAAGTTATCAATTCCTTGCATACAGGTAAACCCACACATCTATAAAAGAAAAACCATATTACTAAAGTTTTCATGAAGGTACACACAAGGGTAATACGTGTATGGGTAAATGAGGGTTTTGATCCCAAAACAAGATTTTCACTAAGGATGATCACTTCATTATAGTAGTTCCATAGATTATAAGATTTCCTGGTCCAGCTCATCCTTACACCCTAGAGTTTATTAATTCAAAAAACAAATGAATTCATGTTATAGTGGCCTAAACAATAGTATTTCATATTTCACCATAACAACCATTAATGATATTGTGGTTATAAAAAACACACACAGTGTTGGACCATGGTATAAGCACTACACTGCTTGGGTTTCTTGGCTACAATATAGAGACAATAGATATTATACAATAACAATGCATTAATAAAGGAATAACATTTTCGGAATTGATGATATCAAAAACTATAAATATCATGTGAAATAAGGGATGAATCACAACTCATCATGAGATATAAATGGATATTCGAATGATAATTAATATGAGTTCAAATGAGAGACAAATCTTGACACCCAACCCGGTCCACTGCATGGGTTGAAGGGCGTTCCCGATCCCCACAGTCTGGAATCTAGTGTTGGGAAACAACAAAAATAGAGAATGATTTCAGCCTAACAAAATAACCAGGATAAGATAAAAAGAAACAAACCATTCCACAAGAGACAACAACCGAATCTCAAATAGTTGAACCTGCAAATTCAGTTACATGATATAACTAAATAAAATTGGAAAAAAATACACATTTATAACAAAAAGAACAAAACCAAACTACGCCAAGAGATCTTCACATGACATCAATATAACCCCCTTATCCATGACTAGACCACTCCAAAAGCTAGTTCAATCTAGAGAACCTGGACCAGAAGAATAACCTAGAAAATAACTCTAGTCTATCGACACTAAAGGGTACAAGTAGGGTTTGATCTAACAGTTCAGTAGTAAATGGCCAAAGAATCCATGTGATTCCTTTCCCAAAACAATCCATTAACCCTTGTTTTAAATAAAGTTATAAAAATAGGACATTTCACATATTATTAAACAAACATAGATTTTCCCATTTTTAAAAACAACCCACACTACATCTCATTTTATGATAAACATATTATCATTTTGTCACAAAAAAACCAAACCAAATCCCTGAGAAAAATAATATTATGTTGTGTTCAAAATAAACTAATAGTGTATGTTGAAAAATAAATGTAGTAGAAAGTAAACAAGAGAAAATAATATACTAACCGTGGTATTTCTTAAACATCGCTAAATACTCCTAGATATACCTAGTTCAGAACCACCTATCAGTATATAGTGAATCCCCTAAGTCAATAACCACTTGCCAGCATAAACTGACTAATCTAGTAGTCAAACCCTCCAAGACCAACAATAAATACAGAGGTTACCAATCCATCTAATCATGGTTGATCAAAAATTGTTACTTGATACTCTAATATATTCCCAGGAAACCATGGTATTATTATATTATGTAGGTAGGAGGCCCTCGCACATGTGACTCACCTTACCTGTTGTCACCACACTTGTTTACCCCAAACATGGACACCCTTTATGATAACCTAAAAAGTGAAATCCATCATATAGTGGATTCGAATATATATACATAGGATTCACATCATTGAAAGGTCCAACTGGGAATCACATAACCTACTCATGTGAAACATTTCTTGGGCATTTCAAGATGCCAATCGAGCATTAACTTTTACAAAACTATATTCATTTATCAATATTAAAATGTGCTAACCGAGAATTTTATCGAGCACATCAAAAATAAAATTTAAAATTATTTTCCATCCTTTCTCAAGATTTAATATAATAAACACTTTAAAGGACAATGTAACACCCCGATCTTCCCTGATACGCTTCTCATTCAATAATGCAATAACTTGCATTGTACGCAACTTCGAGTTCTAAAACACCGCGACTAATCAAAGTAGCCGTTATGAATAGTAATAACCACTTTTTAATATTATAGAAATTTTATATTTCAAAATGGACTTCATTTTTTCGGAATATCGAAATTAGCCTATGTTGAATTTTTGGTATTTTTCTGAGAACTTCTAATTTTTTATGAATAGTGAAAAATACTTTAAAACATCTTTTTTAATCAAAATAATTTATTGTGATAAATTATACTATTTAGTGGTTTTAAGGTATAATTAGAATATATTTTTACCATTTTATCCAATGGTGGTCATTAGAATTAATTTAACATTGAAATTGGACATAAACAATTGCCAATCTTTTGATATAAATTGTTTCTTAAAAACACGCTATTTGTCGTAACAGCGGGAATTAATTATAAATTTAATTAATGCAACTTATATGTTTGGAATTTTGTAAAATATACATTATTATTGAATTCGGAATATCAATTATAGCTTAGGGTGAAATTTTGGCCTTGTTCTGAAAAACTTCAATTTTTGATGAATAGTGAAACCACAAAGTGGTAGTTAAATAACTGATTTTTCGTTTAAATGAAATATTACCACTTCTGTGATTTGATTTTCAAAAATCCGACATACATGGTTTTCATTAAGAAGTAAAATGTGGTTCAATGAGATTAAAATAATTTTTTTGGTGAATAGTAACTTTTAAGTTCTTAATCGCGATTAGAAGTAATTAGTGTAGTTTAAGGTACAAATAATGTTATAATAATATGAGATGAGCATGACACTTGTCCTACTCCTATTGGATGAGTCATGGCCGACCAAGAAAACCCATGGCTCAACTTGGGGACCCCATGGAGCCACTTTAGTTGGAAAATGACATTAATATATATTTATTTAATGTTAAAATTAAATTGACACAAACATGAGTTGTTTTACTAAAACAGTTTTTAAGTGGGGTTAAACAAGTCCAAATTTTGATTATAAATATTCATTATAAATCTAAAAAGATTTCCTACATCATATAATTTTTTTTATAATTTTTAGACATTAAATAAATTAAATTATTTAGGACATCATGATGATGCAGCGATGACCTCATTATTTAACGATTTAAATAAAATGGGAAGATAATGCAAAATCCAAGTCTTACACATGTCCAAAGCCAATTGGATGAATATATTTCGAACCCTTATCACCTTATCCTCGAATTATATAAGTGTGGGACCTTTAGAATCCGAAAATCATTGTGTAATAATGTAACATTTCAATCATTCCAAAAGAGCCCCTCCTCTCCTCTTATAAAAGGCCCCCAACCCTCCCACCTCATTTACACTTTCAAGCCATTTGGCTCGGCCAAACTCTGCCCCAATACTCTCCCAACATTCCTCCCTTACTCCTAGAAGCCTCACTTTGGGCAGAACTCTTCCCAAGGAAGCCTTTGGATCAAATCAAAAAGAGTTACCCGATTTTGAGGTAATGTCTTTTCTAATGTTGTTTTGTTTTATTTTTCTTCTCCAACACCCTAACTCTTTTTATTCATTTCTTTTGTAACAACACCAGTATACTCAATATACTAGTATGTTGTTATAAGAATGATTCGAGCTACACTTACACACACCTACATCTAATGGTTAAAGAACATATGGTTTCTGTGGATGGCGAATTTCTGCCTCACGAAACGATGATTGTTCAACACTCATATAACACCTTCAAAGGTGGCCATTAAGATGTCACTATTTTTATATATGATATATAATATTTTTATGTTTTACTTATGCTTCTGTATTTCTCATTTATGGCATACTTTATGATTTCATTATGGGTAAAACGCGATAATTTCATTTTAGGAAGTGCGGACTACCGCCCCCTCAAAGTGATTTGAATCGTTAATGCCATATGTGGGATATATAAAGGATGGAGTAAATGGTATTATACACTATATTATACTGGAATTATATTATACATTTATATCATTATGATTTCGTTCCATTAAAAATGAAATTGAAATGAAAGTAGCGTTCATGCGTACGTACGGCTTACCGTCTCCATGAACGGTGCATTTCATTTCTTACCTCTAAATGTTACGTAATATTATAAATGAATGTATATACTGGATATATGAGATATATATGACATCTAAATCATTAATATAATTCTGGAGATAATGGATATTCTACCACATAAACAAATTGTAATTATAAGAAGTTTATTGTTGACTCAAGTACCAAAGATCGACAAAATGACCGTTATTAACTTAAATAATTACATAATGTTCATATCATTGTAATAAGTGATATAATAAGGATAATGAAATTGAAAATGGTTCTTAATAAGGTATATATTAACTCTAGTTTATTATTCAGGAGATTAAAGAACGGTTGAGTCAAGTCAGACACGAGGTAAGGGAACTTCTTAACCCAACTTCCATTCTTTGGGTTAATCTCCTACTTTCAAATTATGTCATGATATTATTATATATTATTTTGTATTTTTCCTTTCTTTATGTGTACCTATAATGAATACACATAATAGATCTATTTTATTTTAAAAAATTATCTTTTTAAGGACTTCGTCTCAATCTCCTTTCATTGAGGCATATTTGGTTTTATACACAACATTCTTTTATACGGTGTATAAACCCCTTTGAATTTTACGTTTATTCAAAAGGAATCTTTTTTATACGAAGAGTTTTACTAAACGACAAAAAGGGAATGTGTTTTTTCTTTCCGTACTTATGCGGCGACAACGACTTCTCCGCCGCCGTGACTATTATTTGAGTTTCGGCTTCCTCTACAAGCCATCATTTTTTTAATGAAAAATAAATACAAAGTTTTATCATTCTTTTATTTTATTGAAAATGGTTTTGAAACCGTTTTTATTATATCAATGTGTTGTATTTATATCTTGTGATTGAAATGTGGAAATGTTATGTTTCATTTATGCATGTTTTATGTGATACGATTATGTTATGGTTTATGATATGTTTAAACCTATTCATATGAGGAATGCATTGGACTTAATAAGTGATGGGTGGAGCCCGCTATAGCTCCTCGATGCATCGGCAGGTCTCATGAGACAAACTAGTGTCTTGGCACAAGGCCTTGACAAAATCGTATTTGTGGTCTTGGCACGAGGCCTTGGCTACGTGGTTATGATAGTCTGGCATTATGCATTCCATCATTATGAAAGTGGTTATTGATATTGCATCTGATTATTCGACCAGTAGAATATCCATGTGAATAAGTGAATGGCATTATCTCATTTTACTTTTTCCATATTATGTTGAAGTTCATGTTTAAAAGGCTTGTGTTTTAGTTATACATTGCCTTAAATGTTAATGTTTATTTATGAAAGCTTCCGCTATATTGTTAACCTTACTGAGCATCTGAGCTCACCCCTTTCAATGTTTTAATATTTTCCAGGATGTGAAGAAGTATTTTATGAATGACCTGCAGGGATAGTCAGAAGAGGATATGAGTGTGTACTATGAAGACCATGTTATTTTAGTTTGTTTACTTTTTGATGTAATGAAAGACTTATGAATGTATCTAGTGTTTCCAAGGCTACTAAACTAATCAGTCTTTCGAGACTTGATCTTTTGTGATCATGCCAATGTTACGAAGTAATGCACCGACTCTGGGTAGCTAGGGTCGGGGCATTATAGTTGGTATCAGAGGCAGTTTAGTACTAACCTTGGAAGCTAGATTTAGATAAACTCTGATTAGAGAACATATCCCAAAGATAGACTTTTAGGATTAGTATAGAAGAACTTCCTAGAATTTTGTTATTGTAAAGATTTTGTGAGTTTTCTGAGCAATACATCCCTGTCTGGATACGAGCAGGTAGAGGCGGCTTTGGCACAGATGTACCTAGGGTTAAAACCCGAAAACACCGCTTTGAGCTAGACTCGAACGGGAACTGTTGCACGACAACGGGCCTTGCTGCACTCTTGGTTACGACACTCTCGGGGGATATGCTTAGGATAATTCTCATTTTCTTTACAAACCACTATGAACTGTTATGAGTATATACTTCCTAAAAGAAATCCTTTTTATGATTATGGATTATATCCATAAATAGTTCAATTTATGTTAAGTATTTTATAAGTATGGAATTATGTATTTTGATTCATAAACTAATCTAGTTTATGTCATTGTATAGAAATGGCACCCAGTATAAGGAATGTGAACTCCAGCAATACGTATGATCCAAAGAGTAAGAAGGATCGTATCTTTCACGGTATTAAGCCAACATTTCGAAGGGAAATAGTCTCCCATGTGTTCTCAACATATGAATAAATAGTATCATGTGTTAATAAGATAAGTAAAGAATTCTCTGAGTCCTATGGCTTTGAAGCGAAGCAAGAGACGAAAGGGATGGAAGAGACAATGATGGATAAAGGGATGAGGGGAAAGAAGAATTTTCTAATATGTGGTAATTGTTGGAAGAAACATCATGGAACTTGCCTAAAGGGAATGGGAGTTTGTTATAAGTGTAGAGAAAAAGGACACAATGTGCGTGACTGCAAGGGTAAGAAAATGGTTTCAAATGTACAATGCTTCTTCTGCAAGGATTGGGGACACTACGCAAACCAATGTCCAAATCATCAGAGTATGCCCCAAATGATGTTATTGGATAATAATCAAGTTATGATACTACCACAGATGAGGAGTAATGATTAGATTTCTTATGTTATTATTAAAGAATTTTGTAATTTGAGTGTTGTATCAATGATGTACTGGTTATAATAATTATGGAGTATATAAGGATTGTACTGCAATACTATTTCATCAAGGACTTGAGAATGTGTGGAACCAAGAAACGTGACTCCACAGTAGGTTAAATTTTTGGAAAATATATGGTTGAGAGAAAGATAAACCATAATATGGTTCTGATACCGAGATAGTGATTTTGGAATAAGACGTGATTGATTTGGATAAATTATATTGGATATTCTTAACTTCCATGAAACTGATTGATGATTTGTATACATTTTTGGATAGAAGGAGTATATCTAGTATTCTATAAGGAATAAGGGATCATGGTAATTCAGTATGTTTAAAAAGAATACATGATGAAGGTGTTCACATGTTGTTACATGGAAAAAAGGATCTTCATTATGTTTACCTTCCTTATAAAATTTGGACTGTGAGTTGGACAGAAGTATTTTGGATAACTATAAAGGTTGGAATGGATTAAGTTGATCTTTGGATAGTATTGTTTAAGGTTAAAAAATTTATGAAGATTATTTTTGGAATATTATAATACTATAGTTTTAGGAAAAAGGACAACCTGCAGGGTGGGGCATAACCCGTCGCGTCGGACAAAGCTGCAGGAATCGAACCCACAATCATAGTGAGACAGGACTTTATTTCCTACCACTAGCCTACAGGAAGTCTCTGGTTATTACAAAATAATTTTACTAATCTAAATGGTATGTGTTAACATTTGGAACCTTATACAATTATGATAAGTATAATATTTTTGAGTTCTATTATCTTTTTGAGTGAAAGATGAGTTGAAGGTTGAAACTCTAATTGTCAAGCATAAATATATATATACCTATATCTTATTCAATGAATAAATTAATTCTTAAACTTTAGTAAAGGGATATTAAAACAAAAAATGTGTTATCCTAATACCTTATGTCTTGCTGAACTGATGATATTTTAAATCAACATAGATCGAAGGCTTTGAGGCCCTCAATTTGACAGTTGATTGTGATTTATGACCCCAATCGCTCACTACAAATATTTATGTTTTTCCTCCAATTATATGCCTCTAATTGCCACCAATGTTCTCCTTATCGAGATCATAATTTGGTGGTGACTTTCTTATTTCCATTTCCCTCTTATTAAGGCTAAATTTTATTAATCTTATTTCCGATGTGGGTTTTCCACAAAGGTATTTTCTCTTTTCAACCTTTTATTTTCAAATAAAAGTTTCAAATTGCGAGGACGCAATTTATTGAAGGAGGGTAGAATGTAACACCCCGAGCTTCCATGATACGCTTCTCATTCAATAATGCAATAGCTTGCATTGTACGCAACTTTGAGTTCTAAAACACCGCGACTAATCAAAGTAGCTGTTATGAATAGTAATAACCACTTTTTAAAATTATAGAAATTTTATATTTCAAAATGGACTTCATTTTTTCGGAATATCGAAATTAGCCTATATTGAATTTTTGGTATTTTTCTGAGAACTTCTAATTTTTATGAATAGTGAAAAATACTTTAAAACAACTTTTTTAATCAAAATGATTTATTGTGATAAATTATACTATTTAGTGGTTTTAAGGTATAATTAGAATATATTTTTACCATTTTATCCAATGGTGGTCATTATAATTAATTTAACATTGAAATTGGACATAAACAATTGCCAATCTTTTGATATAAATTGTTTCTTAAAAACACGCTATTTGTCGTAACAGCTGGAATTAATTATAAAATTAATTAATGCAACTTATATGTTTGGAATTTTGTAAAATAGAAATCATTTTTGAATTCGGAATATCAATTATATCTTAGGGTGAAATTTTGGCCTTGTTCTGAAAAACTTCAATTTTTGATGAATAGTGAAACCACTAAGTGGTAGTTAAATAACTGATTTTTCGTTTAAATGAAATATTACCACTTATGTGATTTGATTTTCAAAAATCCGACATACATGGTTGTCATTAAGAAGTAAAATGTGGTTCAATGATATTAAAATAATTTTTTGGTGAATAGTAACTTTTAAGTTCTTAATCGCGATTAGACGTAATTAGTGTAGTTTAAGGTACAAATAATGTTATAATAATATGAGATAAGAATGAAACTTGTCCTACTCCTATTGTATGAGTCATGGCCGACCAAGACAACCCATTGGTCAACTTGGGGACCCCATGGAGCCACTATAGTTGGAAAATGACATTAATATATATTTATTTAATGTTAAAATTAAATTGACACAAACATGAGTTGTTTTACTAAAACAGTTTTTAAGTGGGGATAAACAAGTCCAAATTTTGATTATAAATATTTATTAGAAAGCTAAAAAGATTTACTACATCATAGTAGTTTTTTTATAATTTTTAGACATTAAATAAATTAAATTATTTATGACATCATGATGATGCAGCGATGACCTCATTATTTAACGATTTAAATAAAATGGGAAGATAATGCAAAAGTTAAGGCTTACACATGTCCAAATCTAATTGTATGAATATATGTCGAACCCTTATCACCTTATCCTTGAATTATATAAGTGTGGGACCTTTAGAATCCTAAAAGCATTGTCTAATAATGTAACATTTCAATCTTTCCAAAAGAGCCCCTCCTCTCCTCTTATAAAAGGCCCCCACCTCTCCCACCTCATTTACACATTCAAGCCATTTGGCTCGGCCAACCTCTACCCAAATACTCTCCCAACATTCCTCC
Organism: Viscum album; assembly: GCA_963277665.1. NCBI lineage: Eukaryota > Viridiplantae > Streptophyta > Magnoliopsida > Santalales > Viscaceae > Viscum > Viscum album. Next base: position 543,552,853 of record OY728148.1, read on the forward strand.
CTTACTCCTAGAAGCCTCAATTTGGGCAGAACTCTTCCCGATGAAGCCTTTGGCTCAAATCAAAAAGAGTTATCCGATTTTGAGGTAATGTCTTTTCTAATGTTGTTTTGTTTTATTTTTCTTCTCCAACCCCCTAACTCTTTTTATTCATTTCTTTTGTAACAACACCAGTATCCTCAATATACTAGTATGTTGTTATAAGAATGATTCGAGCTACACTTACACACACCTACATCTAATGGTTAAAGAACATACGGTTTCTATGGATGGCGAATTTCTGCCTCACGAAACGATGATTGTTCAACACTCATATAACACCTTCAAAGGTGGCCATTAAGATGTCACTATTTTTATATATGATATATAATATGTTTATGGTTTACTTATGCTTCTGTATTTCTCATTTATGGCATACTTTATGATTTCCATTATGGGTAAAACGCGATAATTTCATTTTAGGAAGTGCGGACTACCGCCCACTCAAAGTGATTTGAATCGTTAATGCCATATGTGGGATATATAAAGGATGGAGTAAATGGTATTATACACTATATTATACTGGAATTATATTATACATTTATATCATTATGATTTTTTTCCATTAAATATGAAATTGAAATGAAAGTAGCGTTCATGCGTACGTACGGCTTACCGTCTCCATGAACGGTGAATTTCATTTCTTACCTCTAAATGTTACGTAATATTATAAATGAATGTATATACTGGATATATGAGATATATATGACATATAAATCATGAATATAATTCTGGAGATAATGTATATTCTACCACGTAACCAACTTGTAATTATAAGAAGTTTATTGTTGACTCAAGTACCAAAGATCGACAAAACGACCGTTATTAACTTAAATAATTACATAATGTTCATATCATTGTAATAAGTTATATAATAAGGATAATGAAATTGAAAATGGTTCTTAATAAGGTATATATTAACTCTAGTTTATTATTCAGGAGATTAAAGAACGGTTGAGTCAAGTCAGACACGAGGTAAGGGAACTTCTTAACCCAACTTCCATTCTTTGGGTTAATCTCCTACTTTCAAATTATGTCATGATATTATTATGTATTATTTTGTATTTTTACTTTCTTTATGTGTACCTATAGTGAATACACATAATAGATCTATTTTATTTTAAAAAATGATCTTTTTAAGGACTTCGTCTCAATCACCTTTCATTGTGGCATATTTGGTTTTATACACAACTTTCTTTTATACGGTGTATAAACCCCTTTGACTTTTACGTTTATTCAAAAGGAATCTTTTTTATACGAAGCGTTTTACTAAACAACAAAAAGGGAATGTTTTTTTTCTTTCCGTACTTATGCGGCGACAACGACTTCTCCGCCGCTGTGACTATTATTTGAGTTTCGGCTTCCTCTACAAGCCATCATTTTTTTTAATGATAAATAAATACAAAGTTTTAACTTTCTTTTATTTTATTGAAAATGGTTTTGAAAGCATTTTTATTATATCAATGTGTTGTATTTATATCTTGTGATTGAAATGTGGAAATTTTATGTTTCCTTTATGCATGTTTTATGTGATACGATTATGTTATGGGTTATGATATGTTTAAACCTATTCATATGAGGAATGCATTGGACTTAATAAGTGACGGGTGGAGCCCGCTATAGCTCCTCGATGCATCGGCAGGTCTCATGAGACAAACTAGTGTCTTGGCACAAGGCCTTGACAAAATCTTATTTGTGGTCTTGGCACGAGGCCTTGGATACGTGGTTATGATAGTCTGGCATTATGCATTCCATCATTATGAAAGTGGTTATTGATATTGCATGTGATTATTCGACCAGTAGAATATCTATGTGAATAAGTGAATGGCATTATCTCATTATACTTTTTCCATATTATGTTGAAGTTCATGTTTAAAAGGCTTGTGTTTTAGTTATACATTGCCTTAAATGTTAATGTTTATTTATGAAAGCTTCCGCTATATTCTTAACCTTACTGAGCATCTGAGCTCACCCCTTTCAATGTTTTAATATTTTCCAGGATGTGAAGAAGTATTTTATGAATGACCTGCAGGGATAGTCAGAAGAGGATATGAGTGTGGACTATGAAGACCATGTTATTGTAGTTTGTTTACTTTTTTATGTAATGAAAGACTTATGAATGTATCTAGTGTTTCCAAGGCTACTAAATTAATCGGTCTTTCGAGACTTGATCTTTTGTGATCATGCCAATGTTACGAAGTAATGCACCGACTCTGGGTAGCTGGGGTCGGGGCGTTACAGACAAAATTCCAGAAGGTCCTTTATTCTAAAACCAAAATTATTTCCAAATCAAGACAAAGACACACAGCACACTCAAATGTTCCAAATGGGAGTGCTTAATGTTTATAAACAAGCGTTATTTTCACAAAACCAAATGTGCCAAAACATTCATCATAATTAATAAAATAAATTTATGAAAATTTAGGAGTAATGGAACCCTTAAATAAAGAGAAGGAGGAATAGAAAATAAGATCCCTTTTCATAAAAATAATGTTCAAGAAATGTACCTCTTGAAAATTTTATCATCATTTAATGGAACATATGTATGTGAACTCTGTTCTCCCATGGATGTTATCACATAAAATGTAATAGAACAAGTGGTCTCTTCTCAAACAATTTTCAAAGAAACAACACACGCCTTCAACAAATAAAAATAAACCCTTTCTTGAAAACCCACAACATGTAACATGATATTACCAAACATAAGAAAATCAATTTGATAAAAATATTTTTATGGAAAAACATCATCCAAAATCCCCCAATTCTACCCTTAAAGGTAGAATCTACAATTTAACAAGAACATTAGGTGTTCACACATAGACATATCCAAGGAATCACTTAAAATTCTATTTTTAGTAACTTCTATAATCCTATAAACACCACAATAAGTTATCTAAGGTAATTATTGAAATGTGTATTGTGACTAAAAAATTATTAAAACACCCAAGAATAATATTGATTGAATATGAAATGAAAAAGAAATAAATGCATTCCTCAAACATGTGCGGATGAAACAAAACTTCATGGGGAGGGAGAAGAAAACCCCCAGAGATGATCTACACACCCTAGATTCAAAATAAAATAACATCACACCCAAACCCTAACCATTATGGTTCAGTCAAACTCTACACACCCTATGAAAATCAAGGAAAACCACAATAGAGACTCACAAGGGGGAATAGGTTACAACTGGAGGAAGGGGAAATCATCGAAGGGAGTGCCGCTTTCCATGGAGGGGGGGTGGCACGATGGTGATTTCCAACTAGAGGGGGGTGGGGGGGGGGGTTGACCGATATGGGCGTGTGAGTAGGGAGAGGAAGATGGGGGGAGGGGGCTGCTCTGTGAGGGATAAGGGAAGGGGGAGTAGGGTTTAGTTGAAACATAAATATTATAATAATAAATTAATAATAATAATGGACTAAATGATAATTTTAAAAGTAATAATAATAATATTATTATTAATATAATAATTGTAATATTGGTATAGAGTATGAGGTTTCCAACCTATGATACCAATTGTAGGATCGAAATATTGATGTAGATTCTCAATATACAAGAGGGGGTGAATTGTATACTTTAAAATTTTCCTTAAACAAGGAAAGATCTATATTTAAGAAAGTTAAACTAAGAAAATTCACAACACCTCTAATCACCAATGAAGGATTGGGACAAAGTATGAAGTTACAAACTTCTAGTTTTATGCACTTTCATAAATCTAAAAAGATATTCCAAAAAATAGGTTCTAGAAATATGGATCTAGAAATTGAAACATAACCAAAGATTACAATATGAGATTCTAACATAAAGAATACAGAATATCTATGAATTAGAGTACCAGTGTATGGAAATATAAGAAGATTATAGTTTCCTTACAATAAAATATGCAGCGGAAAAACAAGTAGTAAAACTACAAGTAACAATAAATAAATCTTTTAACCCAAAGAGAAGGGTATCCAACAACCTTGGATAATGGTCGCTTGATTTATAATTTCAAGCAAGTCTATCTTACCCACACCAGGGTAAGACCTTGATATGAATATCGGTGTCTCTGTCTTGCTATCCCCGCAAGCCCTCAACTTCAAGGTAGTTGAAACATCTGTCTTCCTCAACAAGGAAGCCCTCAAACATCAAGGTAGTCGACACCTTTGTCTTCCTATACCCGGAAGCCCTCAAATGTAATCACCAACATTCGGAGTCACACGAAGAAATTTGAATGAGTGGTTCAGTAAGCACAAGGAATAAAAATATTCTCTCTCTAGAAATCACTTTAATAGTGTGTGGTCTCTAGAGTGATCATCTTGTTATTGATCTCTTTCAATTGAGCTCCAATTTATAGGCTCGGTTGGACCAATCAGCTCCCTCATCCAACTGCCATATTTTCCTTGATTATCGGAGGGACCTATACTCGTGTCACTAAACCAATGGTTAATTAAAAACAGAATGGATGACATCTTTTTATAACAAAACATGTGCAATTGAAAGAATGACATCATTTTACAATGAAACAAGTGTAAGAATAAGAAAAACTAGAAATCAGAATATAAGTAAATAATAGTTTGGAGTCTAATCAAAATAGAATTCAGAGTCTATGTTAAAAAAATGTTTGGATTCTATTTTATATGAATTCAGAACCTGAAATTTGTAGAAGTCCGGAGTCTGAAATTTCTAAAGAAATTCAGAGTCTGGTTTCAATAAATTTCAGAACCTGAACATGCAGAGTTCAAAGTCGAACTAGTAAAATTTTGGAGTTGAACTTCATAAGAGTTCGGAGTCAAACTCATGAATGTTCAGAGTCATACATCATAAGTGTTCGGAGTCAAACTTATGAAAGTTCGGAGTTGAACTTTATAAGAGTTCAGAGTCAAACTCATGAATGTTTAGAGTCTAACTTCATAAGATTTTGGAGTCGAACTCATGAAAGTTCAGAGTCGAACTTCGTAAGAGTTCGGAGATGAACTTATGAAAGTTCGGAGTCAAACTTCATAAGAGTATGGAGTCTAACTCATGAAAGTTTGGAGTCGATCTTCATAAGAGTTCGGAGTCGAACTCATGAAAGTTCGGAGTTAAACATCATAAGAGTTCAGAGTAAAACTCATGAAAGTTCGTATCCAGAATTCGGAGTGGAACCTCACTATAGTTCCCATCCAGAATTTGGATCCTAAAAACAGAATACTCCAATTCTTGACATTATATGATGCCGGGGTTTTGAGTATGAAACTGGTTTTTGTATTTAAGAAAAAATATTGATATGTATAAGAAAATCAATGTTAGGATAAATTTTCTTAAAGAAGAAAATTTTCCTTATGGAGGTAAAATATATATTTTCTTATGTATAAGGTGTTTGTGATTTTCAAAACAGAAAGGAATGGAAAATTCATAAGTAAAACCTGATTGACTCAAAAATCTACCCCATTTTGGAAGGCACAAAAATACTTACAAAAAAGAATATAAAAACTTTGAAAAGTTTCATTAGACTTTGAAATTAAAACTTATCTCCCTTTGTTCATGGATGAAAGTGAATACGACTAACTCCCCATTAGGCATTGAAACTCTAAGTATTGTATTCCGAATTTCTAGAGTGGAGTTTTCATTATCATGGAAATGAAAAACATTGTAGTGAGAAACTCCCCCTTACTTAAAAGGTATTTCACTTAGAAGGGTTTCCTCTTGATTTTAAAATTTTCTTTCTCCCCCTTAGGACTAGTTCATTTTCCTTCTCCCCCTTTGTGATTTTCAAAAAGAATTGAAGGAATGGAAAACAAAATATGGTACCTAAAACATTAGTATATAACAAGATACAAAATACAACCAACCAAATATTTTATTAGAGTTGAGAAAATTTAATAAAGAAAGACAAATAAAACAAAAGATCGTAGTGGGTTTATTTTTCTTTCTTTTCCTTTGGGATCAGCTTCTTCAATAAGGTTTTGAGCTTCTTCAAGTCCCTTTGGCCTTCCTCGGCTTGCCTCTCCAAGGATTTTATCCTTTTTTCTTGAGCTTTCAAGGCTTCTTCCTGGGCCTTCATGGATTCTTCTTGCATCTTCACTAACCCATCATGCTTTTCTAGTCTTTTCTCGAGCTCAATCTGGAGATTTATTTCACTTAAAAATTTTTGAGAAAGAGAGTTAGCCTTGTCATTTAGTTCCTTTATTTGTTGACTCTGAGAAATTTGTTCAATTATCAGCACTTCCTGAAGATTCTTGATCTTGTTATCCTCTGTGTCAAAGGAATCTTTCACCTCATTCTGAAAATTATCAAAACCAGCCAAATATTCTTCAATTTTCATAGACCACAGAGTTATTTTACTACAAGATTTTCTGTACACATCATAATTAATAAGAAATATTCTATGGTCAGCATCAATCTTTATACACTTATCCATGACCATGGATAAGAAATCTGATTTCTGATTCATACTATGTTGCAACATCTACCATCTAGAATCCATTGTTGGAAAAATAGGAATGGTGCCCACCAGCTTCTTCTAATGCTCAACCACAAAATAATGACCATGAGTTGATGGCGCCAAATCAAATAATTTTCTTGTAGATTTTTCTTCTTCAACTGGCACCAGTTTCTTTTTAGAAGAACCACTAACCTCTTTCTTCCTAAAAATGTTGTTTGTTGGTGTATCCCTCCAGAATTGATTCCCCTTGTCATCTTTCGGAATGGGTTGTTCATCTAGAGATTCTTTCTCGGATTCCGAAACTTGAATAATCTAATCTTAATATTTTTTCTCCTTTTCTACTCCTTCCTCTTAAAAATCCTTCTCATAATATTCTTCCTCATCATTCAAAACATTTTCTTATCTTTCTTTATCAAAAGGGTTGGATATTCATTTCCATTACATAGTTTTTTTGAAGCAAAAATCCTGTTAGTCTATCATAACAGGCTCGTGGGGCTTGTTCAAGGCCATACAAAGCTTTCGTAACTCTAAAAACATGATCATGATGTATTGTGTCTTCAAAACCAGGAGGTTGTTCATCAAAAACTTCCTCTTGAACATAAGCATTTTGAAAAGCACATTTTACATCCATTTGAATCAGTTTAAAATTGAAGAATGCTGCAAAGGCAAGTAAGATACTGATAGATTCAAGTCTAGCTACTATAGCATAGGTTTCTTTATAGTCTATTCCCTCTTGCTGATTATAGCATTTAGCAACTAGTCTAGCTTTATTTCTTACAATGAATCCATTTTCATAATACTTTTTTCTAAAGACCCACTTTACTCCAATAATAGAATATTCATTAGGTCTTTCAACCAAGGTCCAGACCTTATTCCTTTTGAATTCATTTAGTTCATCTTGCATAGATTTAATCCAATCATCATCACCTAAAGCTTCATCAGTGATTTTTTGTTCTAATTGGGAAAGGAATGCTAGATATTCCACTTCATTTCTCAAGGAACTTCTAGTCCTTACATGTTGATTTACATCACCAATGATACTATCACTGGGATTATTCTTAACAAATGCCTGATTTGGGTTTTATAATACATTTTCATCAACATGGGGTAAAAAGTCTTCTAGGGTAAATGTTTCCGAAGTATCTTCTTAAAAATTTTCCTTATCAGAATGATCTTCTATCAAAGGATGATAATCAGTTTTTTAAAAGACATCTGGGGATGGAGTTTGGGAGGTTTTAAAAACAAAAGGATTAGTTTCATCAAATTTTACATGTGTTGTTTCCTTAACAGTACAAGTGTTTTTATAGAAAACTCTATAAGCCATAGAAGTTGTGGAGTAGCCTAAGAAAATTCCTTCATCAGATTTTGGTGCAAATTTGTGTAGATTATCTTTAGTATTCAGGAAGAATACCTTGCATCCAAGAACCATGAAGTAGGAAAGTCATGGTTTTCTACCATTCCATAACTCATAAAGAGTTTTATTAAGAAAAGGTCTAGTAAAAACTCGATTTATAGTATAACAAGCAGTACTTAGTGCTTCAACCCAAAAATGTCTAGCTATAGAATATTCACTCAACATGGTTCTAGTAATCTCTTGAAGAATTCTATTTCTTCTTTCAACTACACCATTTTTTTGAGGAGTTCTAGGTGCTTAAAAGTTGTGAGTAATACATTTTCTACTACAAAAAGTTTCAAATTCAGAATTTTGAAATTCTCCTCCATGATCACTATGAATAGTTTTCAGTGGAATATTTTTCTCTTTTTTAACATGGGCTCTAAAACTTTTGAAATAGGAAAAAGCATCAGACTTCTTTGATAGAAAATAGACCCATGTAAATCTAGTTTAATCATCAACTAGAACAAACACATAATATTTTCCTCCAATGCTTCTAGTTTTTGTTGGACCAAAAAGATCCATGTTTCACAACTATAATGCATCAGTTGTTGAGACATAATCGATTGATTTAAAACTAGATTTATGTTTATTTCCATATTGACAAGGATCACAAAATTTAGAATAATCAAATCTAAGCTCTGGTAGATTCTTAAATACACCTTTTGTAAAGAGTTTTCATAAGTTCCTATGGTTACAGTGACCTAGTATTCTATGTGATAACCAAGAATAATCTTTCATTGCACTAAGGCAAGGTAAGTCTTGGCTCCTATGGTCTTCTAAGTTCAACGTGTAAACATTCTCTTGCCTATGGGCAGAAAGAATAAACTCTTCATTGGAATTGTGAACTAAGCATTTATTATTCCTAAATTTCACAAGGTATCCTTCATCACATAGTTGACTTATGCTAGTAAGGTTGTGCTTTAGACCCTTAAAAAATAAAACATTTTAAATCAATGTTTTACCAAGAAGAACAATATTACCTATACCAAAAATTTCTCCCTAAGCATTATGTCCAAATGTTACCATTCCTCCTTTCATCTTGATAATATTTTCGAAATAGATTTTGTTAATAGTCATGTGCCAGGAACATCCACTATCCATGTAACATGTATTGTTGTTGGTACTTCCTTTATCTTCCTGAAAAAAATAAATGAATTAAACATTCGGAATTCAAACATGTTTGGATCCGAGATTTCTAGATAACAAAATTTTGGGCACCCACATCTTCTTAGAAAAATAAGCATTATGAAAACCTAAAGATTGGTTTTTTTTAAAGAGAAATTCTTTTCCCAGTGACTACCAAATTGACACTTTGTGCAAAAAGGGGCTTTAGAAGGAACAAAATAGTTATTTTTGAAAACAGGTTTTTGGTGAGTATAACCCAATCCTGTGGTGTTTCCTTGAGGTTTGATTTGAGAATACATCTTGTCAAAATTTACATTCCCAGAGGTAAATTCAACAAGAATATTCATAAGGTAAAAAATTTCAGGTTTTAGTCTAATGACTAAATTCCTATCCTCAAGAATCATTTCCATAGAGTTAGATTTTTCCTCAAAAACTTTTACCTTTGAAATAGCATTATTAAGATCTTTAGAAATTTCTTCCATATCAGAATTTTCTTTCTCAAGTTCTTTAGAATGTTTTTCTAAAATCTCTTTTTTATTTCTAAGATCATTAGAAAGATATGAAATATCTTTAGTAAGAATTTCCTCCCTAGTATTTTCCTTGTATAATATCTTAGAAATTATACAATATTTTTCTTCAAGTAACATGGAAAATCTATATACTTCATCTTATGAAGGTTCATTATTTTTTGAGGATGAAGTATCTTCATTAGAAGTACTGTTTTTGGAATATTAATTCTTATCAAAAGATATATTTGATAAAGCCTCAGCAGAGCGTACCTTGGCCATAAAACATTTATGCGGGAATGAAGTATTAGCAACGAATCCCATATTCTTCTGAGATGATGAGTCATATTATGAAGATTCACTTTCTGAAGAGTCTCCACAGCTAGAACTACAAGTAGTATTAGCTTTAAGACTTTTCATAGCTTTCTCTTTGTAAAACTTCTTCCTATTATTTTCAGAATGCCTCTCTTTTCATTCTTTCTTTTTGAGCATAGGTAAATCAGGTCGTATGTTTCCACTTATTTTGCACTCATAGCATGTGACCTCTGAATCTTTCTTATCTTTCCTATCCTTTTTCTTATACTTGGATTGGAAATTTCTCTAACCGGCTATCTTATTCGTCCTTCAAGCAAGATTAGCTAACTCATTCTCTTAGACTTCACTCTCACTAGATTAGGATTGGATAATAACATTCTTAGGCGTGGAACTAGTTACTCTCTCAGGAGTCTTAGCTTTTATATGATTTGATGTTGTAGTAAATGCAATATTACCATTACCATTCTTCTTTTTGATGTTTTCAACATCTCTCTTCATCCTTGCTTCATGTTGAAGAAGATTTCCAAATAGTTCATCTATGAAAATTTGAGTAACCTTCTTGTTCTCATCAATAACTGTTCTTTTTGATTCCCACTCATTGGTCATAATATCAATAATCATATCAATATGAGATTCATCATCCAGAACTTTCTCTCCCATAGATTGTAGAATATTCACAATTGTCATAAATATCTATTGAACTTTGCTTATGGGTTCTCCATAAGGAAAATTGAAACCATGACACTCAGCTCTCAACGTAGCTCTTCTTGTCACAATCACTTTATATGTACCAAAATGAGTGACTAAAAGTTTCTTCCATATACAATTAGCTGTTTCACATGATGAAATTTGGCTATATATGTTCCAAGTCATTGAACATAGTAGAGTATTGTGTACCTTATTGTTTAAATGATAATGATGCTTCTCTTTGTTTTTAAAGGCACTAACCTCCTTATCATAAATTTTATATCCACCGGTAAGCATAACAAAGTTGTCTACTCCAGTATTGATAAAAAAAGCCTTCATTAGATCTCTCTAATACTCATAGTCATAACCATAAAAATTTGGTGGTCTCATATGATTTAGATTGTCTATGGAACCAACATTCATTCATGTCATCTTTAAGAAAAAAAATTTCTACCCAAAAACTTGTTAAACAAAAAAGTTCAAATTCAAGGAAAATATTCCTAAGCAATGAAGAAATATAGAACAATGAAAAAACTGATCATGAAAAACTTGTATGTAAGTATAAGTATTTCAGAACAATGGCTCTGATACCAAATGTAAGATTGGTATAGAGTATGAGGTTTCCAACCTATGAAACCAATTGTAGGATCGAAATATTGATGTAGATGCTCAATATACAAGAGGGGGTTAATTGTATACTTTAAACATTTCCTTAAACAAGGAAAGATCTAAGTTTAATAAAGTAAAACTAAGCAATTTCACAACACCGCTAATCACCAATGAATGATTGGGACAAAGTATGAAGTTACAAACATCTAGTTATATGCACTTTCTTAAATCTGAAAAGAGAATCCAAAAAACAGGTTCTAGAAATATGGATCCAGAAATTGAAACTGAACCAAAGTTTACAATATGAGATTCTATCTTAAAGCATATAGAATATAAATGAATCAGAGTACAAGTGTAAGGAAATATAAGAAGATTATACTTTCCTTACAATACAATATGCATTGGAAAAAACATGTAGTAAAACTACATGTATCAAGAAATAAATATTTCAACCCAAAGAGAAGGGTATCCAACAACCTTGGATAAAGGTCCCTTGATTTATAATTTCAAGAAAGTCTGTCTTACCCACACCAGGGTAATCCCTTGATATGAAGATCGGTGTCTCTGTCTTGCTATCCCCACAAGCCCTCAACATCAAGGTAGTTGTAACCTCTATCTTCCTTAGCAAAGAAGCTCTAGAACATCAAGGTAGTCGGCACATCTATCTTTCTATCCCTGGAAGACCTCAAATGTAATCACCAACATTCGGAGTCACACGAAGAAATATGAATGAGTGGTTCAGTATACACAAATAATGAAAATATTCTCTCTCTATAAATCACTTTAATAGTGTGTGGTCTCTTGAGTGAAAAACTTGTCATTGAGCTCTTTCAAATGAGCTCCTATTTATAGGCTCGGTTGGAACGATCGGCTCCCTCCTCCAACGGTCATATTTTCCTTGAATATCGGAGGGACCTGTACATGTGTCACTAAACCAATGTTTAATTAGAAATAGAATGGATGATATCGTTTTATAACAAAACATTTGTAACTGAAATCATGACATCATTTTACAATGAAACAAGTGTAAGCATAATCCAAACTAGAAATCAGAATGTAATAAATAAAATTTTATTGTCTAATAGAATTGTAATTCAGAGTCAATGTTAAAAAATATTTGGATTCTATTTTATATGAATTTAGAACCTGAAATTTGTAGAAGTCTGGAGTCCAAATTTCTAAGGAAATTCGGTGTCTGGTTTCACCAGAGTTTAGAATATGAACTTGCAAAGTTCAAAGTCGAACTAGTAAAAGTTCGAAGTCAAACATCATAAGAGTTCGGAGTCGAACTCATGAAAGTTCAGAGTAGAACTTCGTAAGAGTTCAGAGTCGAACTTATGAAAGTTTGGAGTCGAACTTCATAAGAGTTCAGAGTCGAACTCAAGAATGTTCAGAGTCGAACATCATAAGAGTTCAGAGTCAAACTCATGAAAGTTTGGAGTCGAACTTCATAAGAGTTCGGAGTCTAGCATATAAATGTTCGGAGTCAAACTTCATAAGAGTTTGGAGTCGAACTCATGAATGTTAGGAGTTCAACTTTATAAGAGTTCAGAGTCGAACTCATGAAAGTTTGGAGTCAAACATCATAAGAGTTTAGAGTTGAACTCATGAAAGTTCATATCCAGAATTCAGAGTGGAATGTCATTATAGTTCAAATCCAGAATTTGGATCCTCAAAACAGAATACTCCAATTCTTGACATTATATGATTCTGGGGTTTTGGGTATGAAACTGGTTTTTGTATTTAAGAAAAAATATTGATATGTATAAGAAAATATAGGTTAGGGTAAATTTCCTTAAAGAAGAAATTTTTTCTTATTGAGGTAAACTATATATTTGCTTAAGTATAATTTATTTGTTAATTTCAAAATCGGAAGGAATGGAAAATTCATAAGGAAAACCTTATTGACTAAACAATAATAATCATCATCATCATCATCATTATAACAAAATATAATAATTATTATTAATAAATATCTTTTATTTTACCTATTTTATTTTATTTTTCATCATTTAATATTTCATTTAATTTAATTATTTTGAATACAGGGCAACCGAATGGTCACCTCAGTCGACCGCATGGTTAACACTAACCGTGCGGTGCTCATGGGCTAGCCTCAAACCCACAAGAATTTCTAAACGTAATAAATTTAAACCAGGTCTCAAAACTCAAGACTCAAACAAAATACCTGAGGATAGAAAAAGAATAAAAATAATGAATTATCTATGTTATGAGTGTGTAAATTCTCCCCACCGCAAACACTTTATGCCCCTAGAAAGTCACCAAGCCCAATGATATCTAAAACTTGAATTCATTCCTAGTCAACATCGAGAAAAACTGTGAACCTCGGGGTAAACTTTCCCTCCACAAGTCACACCCTCCTGATCCAGAAGAAACCACTATGTAAAATAATTGTACAACACGAGAGGGTTCATCCCACCACAATGACACAACTAGCATGAAAATTAAAACCCAAACACACAACCACTAGGAGGGGCCAACATAGGAACTCTCAACCAATCCAAACCAACTTCCGTGGCATGAGAGAAACAATACCACCCTCAAATCTAGTGTTTTGCAACACCGATAAGGGACTCCTGACACAATGGGGGGGTAAACCCATAAAAAGAAACCTAAAATAAACAAAAAATTGGAAACACTGACCTTTCCTCCAAAAAAGCTGAAGAACTTCAAATGAACACCACTAACCCAAAACCAACCCACATAAGGGTTAATCTCACCCAATGGGGAATGAAAGATTCAAAAAGCCACATTCAAACAACAAAAACTATATAGATTGCAACTAAACATGTCCATCATAACATCACACAAAAATAATGAACTTACAATTGTGGAAAAATAGTAAGAGCTAAAAAAAGAATAAAAAGACTATAATTGTTCCAATACCAACACGGAACAAAAAATGACTAGAGATTCACAGCCAAAGTAATTCTTGATTGTGCATGATATTCACCCTAAGGCCTATGGTTGGCATTTTGATGGCTGAAGCATCTCCTACCTCACAATCAGGCACTAGAATCTTCTGGTCAAAATGTATTTTTTAGGAGATGCTTCCAACAAATCTTCTCCATATAAGTCAGATAGATGCAATGATGACACGTCTTTTGAGGGATGTTACAAGATGGATTAGAATACCTGGACCATCCACATGGTGATACACAATAGAATGTTCTGATGAACTGGAAGCTAGAACCGATGAATATGACTCATTATAAATAGATCCCTACAATATGTGCTACTTTCCATATGAGTAAAATTCACAAAATCCAACCGTCGATGACTGCATACCAATAACTAGGTAATCCAAAAAATTCATCATCCCCCAAATTCTTGAAATGTGCTCCACCTAATGAGTGAACATTTTCTATAATCTAAGGATAAAGACCCCAAATGAATAGAGAAGTTTTCATTTGATCCACTAACTCTACATCCAAATAAAATGGATACATATTTTTAAAGTGCTCAATGTAAGATTTTACTGACCAATGGCCTTTCTGAACATCCCATAACTCTGATACCTTCTTCTAATTCAACTCATAAAGTATGAACCCTTGGATTCAGGTAGCCTTAATCACATCCTACATCAACTTGACTTTCATCACATATGGGGCAACCAACTTCCACTGGTCCAAATAGGACCTTCAAGAATTGGGAGAAAAAAATGAACTTTGACAGCCTTGGTAGTTCCCAAACATCTGAAGACGCACTATAATTCCTCAATCTACTCTACTACATCTAACATACCTTCACCACCACAAAAGATTAGTAACACATGAGAAGAATAAGAAAATTGTCACAACTCATTAGAATCATTGGGGACCTTTCTAGGTGGAATTTTTTGAAAAAACACGATAAACATAAAACCAAATCCAACATCAATATAAAACATAATTGGGAAGAATATATTAAACCAAAACAATAGGCTGAAAATACAAAACATATTCAAGAATAACCACAAATTCCTTGTTCAATATCCCCTTTTCCATTTTATATTTCAGAACTGCTTTCTTTTAGGGACACATTCCAAATACTAAAACCCACTTTTAATACCAAATTCAGTTTAAAAAATCATTTAACCATTCAAAATAGATTTAAACAAACAAGGTAAAGTCTTTGATCTCAAACACACACCCATGAAATATCATGAAACATTGCGCATGTTTTCAAACTCTCCCATTCATACTCACCAACACACACTTTCTTTACACACCCTCTCATGTAAAAACATTTTTAAGGAATACCCATGGATGCACCCAAACCACTTATTTAGCAATTTCAAGAAAACACCAGATTTTTAGAAAAAGAATTTTCAATTTAAAAAAATATTTTATAAATTAAAGTCTATTTAAAAGAAAGAATTTTCATTTCAATAACCCTTTTCATTTTCAAAAAATCACTTACACAAACCAAAAACAAACCAAACCCAAACTTCCACCAAACTGCCAAAAATTGAACTTATAATTATGATTAACCCAACAACATGGTAGTGATCCATGCCCTATATAATCCTCAAAAACTACAAGGAGATTAAACCATATACTCATACTGTACATGGGTCACTACTCTATGTGAAATGATGACATAACACCAACTTTCCACTTTTGTCTTCCCTCAATCCAAAAACATTCAAAAAAAGGCAAGGACCCAATTCCCTAAAAACCATGGTTATTCCAGGATCAGTACGAGAAAGGGTTTATGATTCCCTTCCTGAACCTACCTCTTGTGTCCTTTTTTTCCTAATCTCCAAAAACCAAAAACCCCCAATTAACAAGGGCCAGATATTATAACAGTTTTTCACTAACCAGTCTGAGATGTCATTTGTCCTGAAACCTGACCCGGTTTGCCGCATGGCCCGAAGGGCATTCTTGATCTCCATGGGATGAAAGGTAGTTCCAGGCATCAAAAAAATAATAGAGAATGATTTTAACCCAAATAAATAACTAATTTCTGACAAAAATGAACAAAACATGCCACAAGAGATAGCAACCAAATCTCAAATAGATGAATCTATAGATTCAATTACATGCTACAACTGAACAAAATAGAAAAATAAATACACGACTAGAACTAAATGAACAAAACTGAACTTCTACCAAGAGATCTCCATGAGAACTCATTGTCACCACCACCCCCATGATCGAACCACTCCAAAATCCAGTTCGAACGAGAGAACCTAGACTAGAAGAAGAACCATAAAAAAATTTAGTAATGCAGATGTCGAAGGGTACAAGTTGGTTGTGAGATAATAGATCCATATGATATCACCTGAGGAACCATGTGTTTTAATCCCCAATACAATCCATTAACACTATTTTTAAAACAATTACAAAAATAGGGATTTTAAAATTTTATTAAAAAAACAAAGATTTTTCCATTTTGATAACCAACATACGCTACATCCCATTTTAACACAAATATATTATCATTTTAACAATAAAAACTCAACTAGTACTTGAGAGAAAAAATACTGGTTTGTGCTGAAAATAAACTAACAGTGTAAGCTGAAAACTAAATGTAACAGAATGTAACACAAGAAAAATAGTATAGTAACCATGGGCTTTACTAAACATCCCTATAATACCGCTTGACATACTTTGTTCGGAACCACCTACTGGTGTATGGTGAAGCTCTTAATTCAATAACCACTAACTACCCTAAACTAACCAATCGAGTAGAAAAACCCTTCTTGACTAACAGGAAACCCAGAGGTACCAACCCATATAATCAAAATTGATTAGAAACCATCACTAGATCCTCTAATAGATACCCATGAACTTATGGTAATTCGATACTTTGTAAGTACGAGGCCCTGACACACAATACTCACCATACCCATCATTGCCACACATTCCTACCCCAAACACAAAATACCTATACAATAACCCTAAAAGAGAAATTCCTCCAATAGAGGTGAAAAATATATATACATAGTTTCACATTCTCAAAAGTGCCAACCGGGATATATCATCACCTACTAATGTGAAACATTTCTTAAACATTTCATGATTCCAACCAGGCATTCACATTTACAAAACTACATTCATTTCCCAATATTAAAAAGTGACAACCAGGCCTTATATCATGTCCATCACAAATACAATTTCAAAAATCTTTCCAAAAAATGTATAAATTCAATATAAATAAAAAATTTCATGGATGAAATTCTAGATGGTCCTTTACTCTAAAACATACATTATTTTCAAACCAAGATGAAGACACACAATGCACTCAAAGGTGGCAAATATGCTTCAATATCATTTAGTAACAATAATTCTATACATGAAACCAAATAGAAAAAAACATTCATCACAATTATAAAAATCACATTAAGGCATTTGAGGAGTCCTGGAACTATTAAATAAAGAGTGGGAGGAAGATAAGATAATAATCCTTTTTAAAAAATAAAATATCTAAAAAAGAACCACTTCCAAATACCATTAAAATTTGAGGCCCATTCATGTGTTCACTCTGTGCACCCATGGATGTTCCCACAACCAATGGAATAGAACAAGTGGTCTCTTTCCAAAAAAAATTCAAAGATACAACACACACCATCCACCAATCAAAATAAACCCTTTCATTGAAACCCACAACATTTCAAATAACAAACCCAAACACAAGAAAATCAAATTTATTAAAATATTTTTGTGGACAAAAATCACCCA
Organism: Viscum album; assembly: GCA_963277665.1. Taxonomy (NCBI): domain Eukaryota; kingdom Viridiplantae; phylum Streptophyta; class Magnoliopsida; order Santalales; family Viscaceae; genus Viscum; species Viscum album. Next base: position 543,570,619 of record OY728148.1, read on the forward strand.
AAATCCCCCAATTATAACCTTAAAGGCCACATTCACAGTTCAACAAGAACATTTGGTGTGCACACATAAGCATAGCCAAGGAATCACTTCAAACACTATTTTTAGTAAAATCTCTCATCATCTAAACAAAAAAAATAAGTTAACTATGGGAATTATTATGGTGTGTATCATGAATAAAAATTTATTAAAACACACAAGAATCATATAGATTGAATCAAAAAGTAAAAATATGGAATCACCAACATCAAACATGTGAAGATGCAGAAAAACATAAAGGGGGGTTGAAGTGAGAAAAAATAAGAATTTGAACACCATAGATTCAATGGAAACCACATCATGCCTAAATCATAATCATTATGGTTCGTAAAAACCCTACTCACCCTATGAAAAATAAAGGAAACCTGTAATAGAGACTCACTGGGGGGAACCGGGTGCAGTCAAAGGAAGGAGGACCACTATCAGAGGGAGCACTGCTTTCTGGAGGGGAAGGGTGGTGCGACTACATTTTTTAGCCAGAGGGGGGTGTTTTCCGGTAGGGAGCATGGGAGTAGGGAGAAGAAATTGAGGATGGGGTCACACTGTGAGGGAGAGGGGAAAGGGGGAGTATGGATTAACTAAAACCCTAAAAAATAATTATAAATTAATAATAATAATGGAATAAATTATTATAATAATTGTAATAATAATTATAATAATAAAAATAATCATAATAATCATAATAATAATGATGACAATGATAGTAATAATAATAATAATCATAATAACAAAAAAAATTATAACTATTATCACGACATTTTCTCTTTATTTTTCTCCATTTTAAATTTCTTTTAATTTTATTTATATAAAGGGAAACCACACAGTCACCTAGGCCAACCCAACAGTTACTACTAACTGTGTGGTTCCCTTGTGCTGACCAAAACCTCACTAAAAATTTCCAAACATCAAAAATTTAAATTGCGTTTCAAACCCATGCCCCGACCAAAAGACCTGAGACTTGGAAAAGAATAAAAATAAAAGGGTATATGAGGTCATATTGTGATAGAAATTAGAAGGGAAAGTGTTTAACCACTAAAAAACATCATCATTTTTTGCTATGATAAATTTTAAATTAATTTTTTGGGTAGAAAGGATGATCAATTTGAATCAAAATAAGACGAAAATGATGAGAGTCCATACAAACACAAGTGGTGATAGAAGAAAAAGAAAAAATTCATTATCAGCTAGTGAACTATTATATTAAATCAAAATCAAGATTAATCATGATTTTTTCATTTGAATAAAGATATTGGTTTATTTTCTAATGTAAAGTATGAATATGATTCATCACTTATTGGTTATGATTGGGAATAAAGGACATATCTTGAGTGGGAACTAAATTGAAATTGGAATCATGACTTGAATAAAATTTACTAAAAATAGAAAATATTAAGGTATTAAAGAAGTAGAATAAGGTGGTTTAATGGAAGGATGACCTATATAGGAAAGAATCATCCAATATTGATGATATACAATTACACAAGTTGATGTATACTAATCATGAATAAATGATGATTGATCTTGAAAAAAATATGTCTCAAAATGAGAAGTTCTATTTGAATCAAAATCCATATGTGTCACCATCCAATGCATGTTGAACAAGTCTATTGAAGACTTCACTAAGGAACCTAAGATAAATAGAGAATCTTATATCTCTAACAAGAAGATATTATTGGATAATCTAGGTAAACCATAGCATAATTATTTTTATATTATATCTATTTTTATCTAACCATGAATTAATAAAAACGACAACTGATGAATATAGCATATGGTATTTAAGAGGTCATCTTCAATATAATTGGAAGGGAATATTATTCCATAGATTCTACAGTACCCAAAATATGTAAATAATGGGTTGTAGTAGTACAAGAATAATATATATCTGTACAGATATATAACTAATCTATTGGAAAAAATATTTAATCTTTTTTCCTTTTTTAAGAATGGATATAAACAATATATTTTTTGTTTAAGATAATTTAATATTGGAAAATTAACCGAGTGGGCATTTTAATGATAATATGATGAAAAAAATCATTGAGGAAACAACATGTTACTAGATCTAAAACAAAAATTTCTACCATTTGTTTATATTATGGAAGAATCCTATAGATGAAAAGGTGTGGAAAGTCACAATGTTGAGGTATGATTGATAAATTTGGAAGGAGAGCATGCCTATATTGTGAAAGGGAAGAGGTTTCAAAATAAACCTAGGGGTAATTCATGTATATATTCTGATATGACTAAGAGTTTTAATATATTGTATATTCATTATAAAAAATCAATTGAATCTAGATAAAAATTGAATAAATATGGATAAATTTCTATATATAGAGGAAAATAAGTGTATTTGGAAGACAAGGTGACAATTGATGATAATTTATCAATAATTACAAACATTGAGATCTATAATATTGATATTGAAAAATTTATTACACACAATAAATAAGTTTAAGGGAATAAATAATATAATAAAATAGATGAGACTCAAAACAAAAATAAGAGTCCAAATAAAACATCCCATGCTGAGATATGAAGAAAATAATGTCCCAAAATGAGTGGAATATCATAGTGTATATTTTATTTTGTATAAAACAATAGTGTTTCCCTTATTCTATATTATATTATAAATTTTGCAATAACATGCATGGAATTGATAGATTTGTTTTAGGGACTCACTTTTGGATAGAATGAAGAGATTATATTTCATGGGATCTTGTGATTATCAGGAATGAAAAATAGGAGTGCATCCCTTAATATGAAATAATTGATAAATAATGCTTCCAAATTAACATTCATATGAATCTGAAATTTTATGGGAAGTCATGAAATAATAGAGTTTGAGGTATTCCAATCACATTTTGTACCCCCAAAATCAATTATATCACATTAATAATTTAGTAGGAGTGTTTGAAGATGAAAATATGACACAAATGGGTAGTTATTATTTTCACACCTTAACATTTTGATGTGTTTGTTAAAGTGTATAAATGATTTCTCATTGCATTGATAAATATGATTATTTTAAAACCCTTAAATGTGAATTGAGAATTTATTAGAATGATATAATTTTTTTTGATAATTTATGTATATATTATGAGTCCTTTTAATTTCTCCCTTATTTTAAAAATTGGTTTAGTCCACTTAGACAATGAGTTTATTAACTAAAGGATTATTTCAAAAAGAACCATGTGATATCATTCCTCTCTAATAAGTGTTTAGGAAATAATCATATAAGGAAGAGAACACTTTTTTGGAATATTTATGAGATTATAATCCTGAAACATATCATTTTTCTTTTATTTTCAATAAGGTGGAGGAAATTATTTATCACCCATATGGACATTAAAATGTAAAGATATAATGACAACAAAATAAAAAGGGTGATATTTTTGAGCCCAAGTGTTTCATTTCTTTTCAATGAGTCAGTATATATTGAAGATAAAGTGGTGATAATTAGAGAATTTATATGGAATCATTTAATGTAATAGATAATATGCTTGAAAAAGTATCCTTGTATTTCTTATTATTATTGAACTAGTATTAATGCTCAATGACATGTTTCAAAAGTGATGAAGAACTAACACATTGTTTGGAAGAATAAAGAAGAAATTAACGAATTAAATGAAAAATATTATTTATTTTTATGATTAATAATTATAAAGGAAACCATGATATATTAGTACTATTTTATGGGAATAAATTATGATCATTGTGTTTATAATTAATGGAATATATGGAAAGATTTAGTGGTAAAAAACCACGTCTTATTCGAGAGATTGATGTGGGAAGGCCATGGGAATTGAGATTAATGTGTTTATGAAGGTATATGTTAATTGTTAGTAAAATTGGAATCATATATAATAGAAAAACAATAATTTTACTAATTTAATAATTGTATGGATCAACTTCTAATAGATTCAAAACATTAGTTTAACACATTTGAGGGTAACCCATGCTAGAACTACACCATGTAAGGGTACTCATATTGTGTAAAAGTAAATTAGGGCTCTTTGTAATGGTACTGGGACCACAAGAAATTAATTGAGTCACTAGGAAAGGGTAATGCATAAAATACACTATGTTTGTAAGGGTTAGAGGGAAAACATAATTTCACAAATGTAGTAAGTAATGATAAAAACAAGTTTCCAAAGCTTGAGTATGGGAAATATAAGGCTTCGTAAGGATGTATGGAAGATTCTTTAAGAAAAGTGGATATGATCATAAGGATATTTAATGGTAGTGATGATTCTATGTATTTTTAGTGATGAAGATATGAAGCCTATGTAAAGGTATAATAATACTACCACTCCCATGTAAAGGAAATCAATTCCATGTGTGAAGGTAAACCAACACCTATGTAAATGATTATCTATATTTCTAAATATTTTTATGTGTATGTGTTTAGGTATGAAATGAAAGGGTAAATGAGGGTTTTGAATTTGACATTGTCTATTCTATAGGGATGATCACCTCACTGCCATAGTTCCATGTATAATGAGATGGCCATTCTATTGCTTCACCCTATACTGTGGAAGGTCTGAATTGAATAGAAATAATGAAATCAAGGTAAAGTGGGATATGTTGTGGAATATGAGATTTAATAGAAATAAACCATAGAATATGTTTTGGTTCTATAAAATTTTAGGGTGTTTTACCATGGAATAAGAACTACACCACATGGGTTTTTTGGCTGCACCATGGATATAATGGCTACACTGGAATATCCATGCTTGAATAAATGAGGGATATTTGAGGAATAGTTAATATTCATGATATATGAAATATCTCATGAATAAATGTGTGAATCTTGTGTTTTTGAGAAATTTAATTTTATACTGGAATAGAAATTATGTAGAGTTCCAATGAGAGATAAATTGTGAAAAATTAATCTGATTTGAATGAGATTATCCCTCAAATATTTAATATTATATTATGATAATATGAATCATGATAATATTTTGAATAGAAATAGGATTTTTAGGTATCAGTGGAAAATGTTGGAGGGTATTAAGAGATCTTGCATCCATTATGCAAGAGTAATCTATGAAAAACAGATACATCCAATATTAAATATAAGGAGAATCCATATCACACTATATCTGGATGGTGTTTCAGGACTAGCAGTGCTAAAATCCATGATTGGGGATATTGAAGAGGTACATAAGAAAACATAATTTTTTATGCTTAGTGAGGAAGAATAACATCAAAATGGTTGAATATATTTATAGTTTTGGATCAAAACTAGAGATGGGATGAAGTATTTTAGTTGGTTTTGAAATCATAATAAAACATTTAGTTTGTTCTAGAAGTATGAGAGTCCTTTAAATTAGTCATAGAATCATGAGAAACTTTCAATTGGTGTTGTAAGTGGATATAATCACATTTTTGTTAGTAAATTATCCTTGTTGGGGTGTCTAACCAATACAAAAATGTGTTGGATTTTATTCCAACCCTTGTAAATAATTCTATATCTATTATCATAACTGGAATGGAAGTTATATTGATAAATATTATATGGTTCAAGAATTCTATAATGTTCAAGATATTGGATTATAAGTAAATCTGATTCATAAAAAGAAACCGTTGATTCACACCCCCTCTCAGTCGTTCATCATTCGTGGGGTACCAAAAAAATTATATCCAATACAAAAAACAAACTATCATAGCATGACATCTCCAATGATCAACCCAACCTCATTTAAAATAAGCATGTTCCTGTAAAAAAAATGTTTATTTCAGTAATAGTGTATAAAAATAAAAATAAACTATGATTGTAATGTTATATATTCAATGATAGATTTCATTTGGAATGATTTTTAGTTGATCAATAAAAGTAAAAAATGAATAAGCAGTTATTTTTTTAATTATCAGGACAACCTAATAATGTTTTATTGGTTATTATTATTTAATTTTTTTCCTAAAATGTTACTTTTAAATGAAAACCTAGTCATTAACTAACACCAACCACACCACGGTTCAAAATCATATAAAATTATTTCATATACATCAAAAATGATTTATCGATATTATTTATAATTATTAGGAAATTAAATGTTAGTTTTATTGGTTTGAGAATGCGATGTATGTTTTGAACTGAAATTTATTTTTTAAATACGAATATGCACTTTATATCATTCAAGAGCCAACATGTGTTGGATTAACAAGATGTTAATTCCTACACATCATAAATGAATCATGGAACTTATTGGTTAGAGTTTGTATCTCAAGAGGGTGTAAATTTAGTAACCAAATAAAATTTATCTTAACAACATGTTTAAATAAAATCACCATATTTAATTATATACATACCAGATAACGAAAATAGAATATTAATATACTTCTTAAAATTTTATAACGTTTCTCAAAGATTGATTATGTCTCAATTAAAATGACTATGAAAACAATAAATTTTGAAATAAATTCACATAACCAAAAACATATATAAACACTAATTATGATTAACTCTATATGTAATGGTTTTTTATAGAATAAAATAGATTCATCTTGAAGCTAAAATAAAACAAAAAAATTAAATCACACAGTAGAAAAAAAAATAAGTTTTGTCTCAAGACGAGACCTAATCCTATCCACATAGAAATCACCTAATTACAAGAAGATTTTATAAAATAATCTGTGATGCCCAAGATTGATTTGGGGTATAATAGAACGGTTTTCCAGGCCATATAGAGACCTCTTCTACAAAACCCATGTGAATAAAATAAGCACAGACCACTCAAGGACCTCTTTAACAATATTGTGCAAATATAGGTAATTATATTTTTTAGAATATAACTAGTATCATCTAGATGAGATATTGGAGATAGTGTTCATGTAAAAAAACAGAGTAAGACACACACTTCTCTTAATGTAAATAAACTAAATAGACTGGGAAAATGGAATATGTAAAGAAGGTATGTTTCTCACTGCAATAAGATTTGGATCTTTTGACTATTTGAGAGTAGTTTGAAATGTATCTCAAGTCATGATTATAATGTTTTTTGTAGAACGAACTTTCTTAATATCTTTTGTTATGATTGTATTAATTATTATATATTTTCAATATGGTTGGATTCTTATACATTCGATCTCTTGTAAATATGATTTGATTAATGCACAAAAATCATCATCTGATCATGAAATGGTCATCTCAGTCCATGTGTATGTGTTTTTAGTTTATATCACTTTTCTGTGTTCTCAAAATACTTTTACATGAGGGAGTATACTCTTACATTTAAAATTAACAGGTTGGAGTGTCCATGTAGAGAACAATCATTTATATATCTTCCATTAATTTACTTAGGGATAGCACATTCTTTAATTAATATTTTCAAATCCAAATAAGATAAATAATTAAAATAAGTTTTGGAATTAAATTTGAAAATATAGCCCATATAAATATTTAATTAAATATAAAAAAATAGTGGTGGTGATTCATTATAATGGTGAGATAAACTAGTGATGTCTTGATATAGTATTGACTATTTATAGTAGTGAATGAGGCTAGATGTCAGTCATGTTCAACAGTCAATCAGGTCTACCAGTATCTCTTTAATATGCTTAACCAAATTCTAGGTTCAATGACTATTCATACTATGGAATTTTGTAATTCCCAAACATTACAAAAATTCCATTCTGGTAGAATCTTGTAGCCAAGAGTGAGTTTTTTTAACACTTTTCCATTTTTTCACATTAATAGTGAGTTGTCCATAATAGTGAGACATTGTTTGGCGATGAATCATACATAGTAGAATTTTCATCTCGGTAGTGAGACATCATTGATTATAAATGTTTCCCATACTTATCCAAATCCCACCAGTCTTCTTTATAATATCAAATAACATCATAATAAAAAAAATCCATCAATATCACAAGAAACATGATTTTGTGATCAATAAAACAAGAAGGTGAACAATCTCACCATTTTTTATGATAAAAAATTCTATAATTTTAAAAAAATGGAATCAAAGGAAAAAATCATGGATAATGATGATACATAGGGTATTAAATATAAATAATGGACACATAGTATTAAAATTAACTAGATACTAAACAATATCAAATAATAGATAATATAAAATTAAGGTAGTTACTCATATATGTAAAGGAATATCAGTATGGTATCAATGTAATACTAATATAACAATTCTACATAATTATCCACATTTTTGGATTATAAAAAATTAAAGGATAAAATAGAATATGAAAAATAATATAATAAGAAAAATTAGAGAATTTATAATAATGTTAGCCAAAAAGTTACATAAAAAAGTGAGACTAAAAATCACACAAAAAGTACCATCAAATAAGGAAAAATTCTAATGATGAACGCTTCCCAGACTAGGTTGAAGGAATCAAAGGATATTTTACTTTCCCTTTTTCCTTGTTCGAGGAAGATGACTTAGTAATAGAACATGATACAATAGTGGAAACATATGTAGGAAGATTAGTAGGAGAAGTAGTCTCTATAATTATAATTGGTTTAAGGTGCTAAAAATATTCCTAGGGAGTTAGAGAAAAGGGGCGAAATGAACTAGAAAAGTGGAATTATGATTTATGGTTAAACTAGGCCTGATGAACTCTAGTTTTGTAGATATAGGATTATGGTATTCTATAATATAAATTGACTCATGATCCAATGTAACATTTCTATAAACATGAAAAAATGGTTTCAAAGTATTATGATATCCATAATAATGTTTCCTTCTCACTCTATTGCATTGAATAAATACTTCTTATCTTCCGTAAAACATTGAAACACTCGAGTAATTAAATTTAGCTAATTAACTTGTTATTAAAAGGCATGACTAATAGGAGGCATCCTCAACTTTTTAGAATGAAATATAAAATGGTCAATCAAATCATGATTGAAATATATCCTTGATATATAATACATTGTACCTTTTGTGATGGATTCTATGTGAACCTTAATATCATTCTTGTATTGTTTTATCATAATATAGGAATGATCAATATTATGATAATATTCAATCAAACTATATTGATGTAAGGAATGCTGAACACTAGAAACATGATTGTTCTCTTCTATTAAAACTTTCCAGAGTATCTAAACATCAATAATAGGAGGAGGATCACTGGAACTAGAAGCCATAGAAGCTATATTTTATATCCTTTCCCACAACGATTCCATAGAGCCAGTAAAAGAAGATCTCACCTCCCCCATAATATATTTCATAGATTCTATATCACATTATATTATTCTACTTTCCAATTCTACTTATCTAATATGATGCATCATATTTTGATGAATATGTTGAATCACAAGAAATATCTGATATTTTTCATCCTTCTCACTGACCATGGTCACTATTGCATGTTGGGTTTTGAACAAGAAAACAAATGTCTGAAATTAAATGTCCCCTAAAAGATTATAAGTCTCTTTTATTTCAAAAATACAATTGAACTTGTGGAATAGTAGGGGAAGGAATATATGCATCATGATCATACTGTAAAGACATTTCAGAAAAAATCCTTTCTAATTGACCTTTAGCAACAATCCAGCTGACTAATTATCCTTCAAGATCTCTTGCTTCATGAATATCTGGTTGAAAATTATTTTCTAGACTTCCATTAACCTTATTCGATTCAATAAACAATGGATCCTTCCAAATTCTAGGAGAATGAATTTGATACTCAGCCTCTATTAGCTCTGTAGTTATTGACACAACCATAGATATTACAAAAACTATCTATACATGTGACCTCTTCACTAATGGTGTCTTCCCAATAGTAGCAGGCTCAACATCCATTTTCTGAAAAATAGAATCCACAACAATAGAAACACCCTTAATCTCATTAACCATTGACTATTCAACAATAGTATCTCCAACATCATTCTAAAAATATTTTTTATTCATTTTATGAACACCATAAACAGATGATAATACAACCATTGAGACTTATCACATATTCAATAAGGATCTGTATACCCTATGATCTAGAATCTGATACACCAAGATAAGGGATTAGTGTTGGAGGCATCTAAACATCTTCCAGAATGGCCTGAAGGCCTTCATTTTTTATTGATTTTTGATAACCCCCCTTTCGAGGGATGAGGGGGGACTCATACAAGGCATGTAGTCTTAGATATTACATGACCCGCAGGTCTTAAGAAATATATATATTCTACTTGTAACTTCTCCTCCCAGTTTTTCCATCATGATATCAACTCTCCACCTTCAGATGGCTATTTGGCTAGGCTTTCCATGTAAGAATGTTCTGGTCCCAATGGCAATGTAATACCCTCCCTTTTTGGACAAATCCTCTTAGCTTCTACTCTGGTGAATGTGACTACTCTGAATCCCCATCTAGAGTTTGCTCATTTTAAAGTCTGTCTGATCATTTAAGCATAATTTCATGTGTCCTGAAGGCCTTGAGGAAGTTCTAAGGCCTTGAGGTGGCCTGAAAGCCTTACTGGCCAGAAGGCCTTAAAATACATGAGGCCAAAACCGATGGCCCAAAATCCCAAATGGATGAATAGTTTCAGATGCTATATTACTTATCAATGTCTAATATAGTACTTCTATAGTAACTTGGAAATATTTTTATGCCCGGTTTTGAACTTGGGTCTCTTGGATACACTTGTTGAGTCCTCAACAACTAGGCTGAGGCTCTTGTGCAGCATCTCAACATCTTCAGATTTAATATATCCACCAAAACCATAAAAACCTCTATCACTGCCACTTACATATGAATTTCCATTTCCATTTCCATAATTATTCTCATTTACACTTCCATTATCATCTTAATATTTATCTTCTTTATCCCAATCATCATGTTCACCATTAATATTTTCCTAAGATGATTTGGAAGTGCTTTTAAAATGCTCTTCAATAGGAACCGCCAAATATTTCTCTTCACTATCATCCTTTATAAGTTTTTCTATGACAGGAAGTCTCTTAGGTGGTCTATAAGAACCATATATTATATATAGAGACTTATGAGGTAGGTCTAGATCAAAACCCTCATCCAACAATAATTACTTGTAATTTTAATTTATAGCGGATGTATCCTACTCTTCCTCATCATAATATTATGAATTTTTTTTTGGTTCAATGACATTGTTTATTGGATCATTTAGTATCAAAGGATGATCAATAGACTTCAACTCATCATATATCCTTTAGCTGTAATTGATCCATTTATTCATCCATGTATTCCAAATGATTTTCACCATTATGAATGTCATCTATGAGTTTCAGAAACCTTCACAACCAACTACTAATTCTTCACCTTCATCAACAAGACCTTTTGCGTATAACATAGCTAAAATTAATTTCTAGTATATTATGTAATTACACCATGAATATTGCTTGGTTATTTCCAACATGTGACAAAATTAGATATATACATAGGTTCACCCTCTCAACTATTAAAAAAAGTAGAATGAAATCCTAATACCTCATGTAAAATAATTCAACATTTCTTTGAAAAATCATATATTAAATGAATTTGAAAATTAATCAGCATACACCATCTAACTCATAGGAAATTGTTCTTCAAAAAAATCCATCATCAGTTAATTAAGCCAATGAGTATTCTTATATTAAATTATCACAATTATCTAGAATGGTTCTTTAATATTCATTAGAAACTCTTTCATGAGAAGATTTCAAACAACCATCCCACTATCTTAAAGAAAATATTAATGTATATCCATTAATTATTGTTCATATCCAATCTTCATTCTATTTTATACTTAAATCAGAAAAATTAGAAAACTCATCAACCAAAATAGGATAAAATAGAATCTCATTTGAAAGTAACCATTCTATCCATCCCAAATTTTTCATAACATTTAATTATAAATATTTACTAGAAAAAAACCACTCTTATTGAACATCAATTTCAAGTAATACAACCCTCTTCGCATGATCTGGGTTGAACGGTTCAACAATATAATGACTTGACTTCCATTTCTAATTCATTATAGGATACCACACTTCAGATAAATACTCATATCCTTTATTAATTCTATCCATGGAGATTGGCTTGGAATGATTGATTGAAGGCAAAATAATATTGATTGTTGGGAGGGAAAAGGTTATAGAAATATTTAAGGGAAAATGCATGAGGGGATGTGCATTGAAAATAGAAAAAGAATATCTTTTATTTCATTTGGTATTTTAGGGATTAGAAAATAAAAAATCAAAACATGTGATAAAATTTGAATTGATTAAATAATTAAAAATATAAATAATTAATCTATAAAATTTGAAACTTAAACTAGAAACTGGGGCTTAGACAGAAACAATAAAAAATTTGACAAAGGAAAAAAGAGATTCCAGTAGAAGGTATATATCAAAAGTGACTAAAAACACAATGGTGGGAATACATATGATGTTATTAATTTATTCAAGACTTTTCTTCTACCACCTTTAGTAATTTTTATGTAAATTTTTATAATTAGTGTGAAATACCCATGTTTACTACTAAATATAATTGTTGATCATTATTTGAATTAATACAATAAAGTTATTTTACTATTTTAATTATAACTCTAACAATAATTATCAAAATTTTATTATTCTTAATTTTCAGTATTCCTTATTAACATTCCAACATATCCTCAAAAGGAATATTTGTCCAATTTTTCCATTTGAAGGGTAATATGGGCCACATAAGAAGGCCCAATTAATCTATGAAGAAACTAGACTAGAAATGAAGATATAATTTTTGGGCTCAATATAGAAGTCCAAATTTATTTATTATCCACAAAAAGGTGGGGGACTATTCGATTCATCTTGGATAATAATTTAAAGGCCCAAATCCACCAAAAGGGCCCAAAATGATGCTATTAAATCCCATCCATAATTCATCCTGGGAATTTAAATCAGAAAACAATTATTAACTTTTATCATGATATAGACATCAATTTTAGATGAGATTTTTATTGAGAGATACAATACATATTCATCCAATTATTGATAAGAAATGGGTTGGATTTTATCGAATATGCATATTCAAAAACCAATTCACTTTTTTACTTTCAAAAAAGCCTAGATATAAATGGACATAAAACAATTATTTATTCAAATATCCAATATCGACAAATTAGATAAAAATATCCAATAGCCACAAATTTTTTAGATTATATATAAAAAAATCATATATACAACTTGTAAGAATAATGTATCTCATAATTCTACTATTTAGATGGGCTGATCTTGGAGCCAATTAGAGAGGAATATTTGGAATGAAAACAATCCAACTCCTTGGCTATAAATACACCCCATATTCTCCTTAAAATGGGTTGAAATTTTAGAAATAATGAGGATATTTTGGTATGAACAAGGCTCTAAAAAATTATTGGGAGGATCTTTCATAAAAAAGTTTCTACTTGAGATACCATCCATCTTTTCTTCTTTTGATTTACCTTTTCAATTTTCTTCATTTGTAATATCATAAGTGTTGGTATTTGTAATTTTATATTCATGAATTATTATTCTTCATCACCTATTATTATCATCCACCGTATATTTTGTATTATTAATGATCTTAAAATATTTTAAATCATTTTATAATTAATTTTTTAATTTTCTTCCACATTCAATCAATAGTGAATTTTGGATTTCCTCACCCTTCGTGTGTGTATTCGGTGCACAAATATTTTCTTATCCTGCTATTTTCATTATTTTTATAATCAATCACCAAAAAAAATATATAAAATGATTAATAGCAATATCAATGTATGAGTAAATTTACCATTGGGTGAGTAATAATTTTCGAATGTTATGTGATTGAGAGATTTTGCTCGTTGACTATTCTTTAGGTTAAAATCATGTATGTCAAACACTAAATGTCATAGATTAATAACATTGTTTTTAAAACATTTTTATTCCATGGATTATTGTAATTTGATTTTACTCATTTAATCACAACTTTTTTTCTAATAAATTTATTTATTTTAATGTAAAGGTACATAATTATTGTTAAATACCCTTGTTTTTCTACTAATTATAATTTTTTAGAATTATTAGAATTAATCTAATCAATTCAGATTAATATTTTTATTATAAATCCCAAAATACTAATACAAATGTAGTTATTATTATTTTATGGGTTCCATATTAAATTTATAACATATCATCTTAAGTAATCATTGGTCAATTTGGCTTTTTGGAGGGATATATAGGATATATATGAAGGCTCAAATAATCAATGATGAAACTAGACAAGCTATGAAGTTAGAATTTCTGGGCTCAATCCAAAATTCCAAATTCTTCAATTCTTATAAAAAACACGGGGGACAATATAATTCATCTTTAAAAAAACTAAAGGCACAACTCCAACAAAAATTGGACCAAATGATGCTTTTATGTCCATCCCAACATTCTTTCATAGAATTAAATCATCACACATTTATCAAATTATCTCGATATATATACATCAATTCGAGCTGAGATTCTATTATTTTAAATCTAAGATATCTGTTTATGATTTTTCATAAGAAATAGTTCATATTTGAGTCCATATTCATGTTAAAAAATATATTCACATTTTGGCCTTTGAAAATGCATGGATATAAATATACATATTAAATTTGTTTATTCAAATAGCCATAACATTGGCTCAAAAATCCAATGGATGCCAAATATTCAATTATTATAGAATGAATCCATATATAAAACTTGTAATGAGATTATATCTCAATATTATTCTTTATTAATGATCCAATTTTCATTCTAAGTGTAGGGAATTATTTTGAATGATAACATTCTAACTCCTTGGGCTATAAATAAACCCCCTCCACTCCTTGCAAGGAGTTGGAATTTCAGAGAAAAGGAGGATTTGATAGCATGACCACATATTTTTAAAAGTATTGGTAGGTTATTCCGTACCCATGTTACTACTTTATATAACATTACTCCAAGATTATTTTTATTTATTTTTGTGCTCTTCTTCAATTTTAATATCATAAGTGTTTGTTTTGTAATTTTATTTTAATGCATGTTTCTTCATTTTCACCTCTTATTCTCATCCAACCTATGTTTTTTAATATTAATGGTCTTAAAATAGTTCAAATAAAACATAAAATATCTTTCCTCTTTTTCTTTATCATTCAATCGAAAGTGCATTTTAATTTTCCTCTCCATTCGTGTGTGTGTGTATGTGTTCAGCGCACAACTATTTTCTTGTGCCATTATTTTCGTTCTCTTTATAAATCATCACCATAAAAAATATAAATATATTACTATTAATATAAATGGATGAGTAAATCTAACATTGGGTGAGAAATAATTTGGGGATGTTAAGTGATTGAGAGCTTTTTCTTGTTGAGTATTATTTTCGTTAACATTTTGTATGTTAAACATAAAATATCATGGACTAATTCCATGTTTTATTTAACATGTGGAATCCAAAGATTATTGGAACAATAATTACACTACCATAAAATAGTACTGATTGAGATTAAAATCCTAGTTATGTTATGACTTGAATTAAATCCTTAACACTTGGGAATTCTGATCAAATTCATCTTGTGAAGTGGGTGTTAATTTAATGTAATATAAAGCAAAGCCTAAAGATATCACAATCTCAGCTACCTAATTATGAATCAACTCAATAACTATTAAATTGTTAAATAAGTTTTACATAATAAATCATTTGATCTAAGCTCTATAAAAAAATCCATCCATAAAAAATACAAATCAAAACAATAACAATTGACTATTAAACAGTACAATCACTCTGGATTCAACCGAGTGCCGCTATACACATTTTCAAAGCCCCATACCATTGAATGGTCAATAAGTGACAATTAAAAATGGATAAAATTCTTCAATTTATTGGGATGGTGCATTAAATAGGAGGTAGTTTTTGGTTTAAAAAAATACAAAAAAAATAACTAAATAAATAAATTAAAAAAAGTATAAGAAAAACCCTCCTTCGCATAAAAATTATAAAAGGAAAAAACCATAAAAAAACCTATATTCCTTCTATTTTTTAGGCATATCTTAATTCCCCATAGACTTATAAAGAATACATCTTATTTGTTTGACCTGAAAATCATGTGAACTCTTCATCAAATTAGGAGGAACATTAGGGATAATCAAATCACTCTAGAAACATTCTTTGTCCCACCAATGGAACTGTAAATGGAAAATACTAGGGAAAAAACCATAAAAGAACTATCACCCCTGATATATATTAACAAACCATTGATATTAAATATCAAAACATATACATTGATTTCATACTCATATCAAGTTAGAGTCATCTTTTACCTCATTTGCATGAGATTTTCGTTGAGGATCCACATCTTCATATCAATGATTTCCAAATTGTGTGCTCTACCATGAATCCTCAATGGGTTTCTGAAAGAAAAAATCATACACTTAGCATTACCTTTCTCCCTAGATGACTCCAACATGTCATGGATCTACTACCTCCCTCCTAGTTCAATAATAACACTGAATTACATAAAGTGATTCTTCATAGAGAAATTCTTTCATGCTTCTGATAATACTTTTATCTGAAAGGAAATAATTAGTATCCATAAATTTCCTAATAAATCACTCCATGAGTAATGGGATGGGTTCAAAAATATTATGTAAACACTCCCAAACCAAAAAACTCACTAACCAAATATTTATCTAGTACTTCTATTAGGTTTTATTGGCTATGGAGTGAACTCTCATTGATGTCGCAAGTGGCGATGCTCTGATTGATAAAAATCCTACAACTTCATGAGATCTCATAATTTATATGGCTACAAACATGCATTAATTCCATATTAAAGAACATTATCAAGATAAAAAATTCAAAAATAATCAATTCGTATATTGCAACACGATGAATGAGTGGATGAGTGACCTTATAGGTATTGTGAGACTACTAGTGGTGGCTGCCAAATCCCCAAACTCATCTTCTCCAAAATCTCTATTCCATAGAAATATCATGAATTATGGAATATATAGATCACCATATCATCCAACTGACACATTTCCACAACATTAATGGCATCTATATAATTCATCTAGACCAGTATAGATCAATTCAGTATATGCTAAGAGGATAAAAAACCATCAACAATCAATTTAGTTCATTAGAAACTTCAACCAACCCCACTATGATCCATTATCTTATACCTTTAACCTAGGATTGAGGTATGATATTCCCGTTTCTCATCCCCTTCAATTCCCTACAAAAAACCAAACCATTTATATTATGGTCAAGGTATTGGAAACATCCAACAACCTTACACTTATGTTCCTCAACCTCAAATTATTAATCCTCCTCATTCTCCTCCTGGATTCTACTATCATAATGAGCCTTCCCAATTCCCATCCCAATAGATGAATTTTCCCAAGAACCAAAATCAATGAAATCCAAATTTGGGACATGCCAATTTTTTAATGGAACCATGGGAATGTGTTGTAGAAGATCTTCTACTCATTAACCTATTCTATCCTCAAAAACATTAAAACCCAAATTGGTCACCTTGCTTCCCACCTAAGCGAGTAGCAACAACCAAATTCTTCCCAAATACTAGCTCTACCATTTCCCAAACCTAAGGGTAATGTATGTTGAATTTCACTTAGACAATGAAAGAATATTTTTAAACCTCATGATGAGTCCTATAACTCATCTTTAAATGTTTATCTGGAAAAAGAAAAGAAAAATGAACTAGAAAAGAAACATAAAGTCACTCCCTCACCTCCTTCCATCCATCTAACGAACCCAATTCCTTTTCCTCAATATATATATAAGCCAAATATGTCAATTTAACCCAATCCTGAAATTCTTGACATATTTAAATGTTTTTAAGTCAACATTACCCTCTTAGATTCCATAAAAAAATCCATAAGTAAAAAATGTTTCTTAAGTAGTTGTGCACCCACAAGAGGAGACAATGGACCTCAGAAAATCCAGAATTCCATTACCATAATGTGAAAATATCTATGTAGATTTATAGTTCCATGCTAAATAAGAAGTTAAATCTTCAATGATTCACTCATAGACTTTAGAGCCTCAATAAAATCATGCCCAAATCCATCTTCTACAACCTTGGTCTAGATCTCATACACCTAATGGGTGTTTTCATCCAGTTATCCAATCGTAGAATTACTAGTCCTGAGGGAATAATTGAGTATGTATTTTTTCAAGAGAATTATCTTATCTTCCCATCTACCATCTTTGTCTATAAAATGGAAGGTGATACAATTTCTTACCAATCTCTTATGATTCTAGGAAGACCATTCCTCATGAAATCTAAAACCAAAATTGATATCCATAACAGCACCTTATACATATAATTTTTGACCAACTGGTCAAGTTTAATATTTTTTAATACATGTGATACCCATTAGATAATCAATTTATATTCTCAATCCATGCTTCTAAAATTTGCTCTGGGAGTTTGTTGAATCCCAATCAATCATGCTCTTCAGGTTCTAAAGATAAAAGAGATTGTGAATTTTACATCCTTATTAACCGAGTAATAATTGGAGAAGTTATTGCTGACATTAAAAATATAAAATCAATTTATCTTAAAGGATCTTGAAAATTATTTGGACTACCTTCTCACCTCTGATATCCTCTACTCAAATGTGGATAGAAATGAGGAAAATGAACCAGCATGTTCATTTGTTGTTCCAGATTAGATTATCCAATAGTCATCATTTTATATCCATGATTATGAAATTGATTTTATATGTGTGGTGAACCTTGAACCAATTTTTTTATCTTGTCCTAATGGGAGTGAAGGTTGTGATATTTTTTATGGCCTCCTGTATTTTTATTACATAACTTTTCATTAAATTTAACAAACAGAGGATCATTAAAGTCTAGTGTCTTGGAAATCAGGAACATAATACATGGAAGCATAAAACATTATTCTAATACACATAATTGTCTTCATAATAGGTTCATACTAAGTAAAATTACTACATATCATAACTTGAAGACATAAATCAAAGGAAAGGGTGAGTAGAAGGTCTAGTAAGGAAAACAAGCGAAACAATTTACATGTGAACATGAGTGATATCAATAAGAACATGGGGATAAATTGGATTTTCATAATTATAATAACATGAAAAATAACATTAAAACTTGGTTAAAATATTTAATTTATACATTCATGAACATATCACTAAGGACTAACCCCATGTTGTCATAAAAATTACCAACGTTATTCACCAAGGTATCGTAAATTTGTCATCTCTTGAGATTAATTTCCTTACCCAATGCATTGGAGTGATATCAAGGTTCACCCTTAATATGTAGTTATTTTCATGTGATAAACATATATCATAATAAAAAATTTCTTAAATAATCCAAAAATAATAAAAGAAATAGGTTTTATATCAAAATCACATTGTTTCAAAAAGTGCTTAAAAGCAAGATCATTATAACATTTATAACCCATATAAATGGAATAAAGGAATTATTTATATCAATTATAGAATAAAATATATAATTTTTATGTCTTAATGAATAACCCTAGAAATTAAATAGGTTTGGGAATTCACATAAATAAAATAAGAGAATTTTTGAGAAAAAGATATAGATTTTGAGACGAAAATTGTGCAGCATAACGATGTAATAAAATTGTTTCAAAAAACATTAAAATGAGAGGGGAATAGGGTTACAGACTCCTAAATAACTCATAATACACAATAAAGGAAAAATAAAAGATAAGTACGATCATGTTATGGATGTTTTAATGACATACCATAAGAAAAAGACACTTGAAAGAAAAGAGAAGATGTGATTTCTTTTATGAAAATTCGGTAGACTAACGACGTGACATAAAAATTCAGAAAATCTGTTGAAGAGAGAGGAAATGGTTTATCATCATTTGGAAATAAAATGTACATAAATATGGAAATATAAGAACATACTCCAACATAATAAAATGGGAAATAGAAGACATAACATAAAGGAAGTCATAACTAAAAGGGGATGGTGAATGTTTCCCTTACCTTGAAGAGTAACTTCGAAAACCCAATGGTTTTGACCTTGGTGGTATTGAGGTGTTCTTGGGAGAACTCATTGGGAGGTAAAAAGTCCATAGATTCATTGTGGAGGAATTTATAATGAAAGGAATGGTGGAATGGATTGCTATTTATTGCCTAAGTGAGGGAATATTTTATTAATTTCCAAGGGACACCTTATAAGTGGTATTTGCAAAACCATGGGCTTTACAATGGTATTGGCCACTTGGGACACCTTGTAACACCTGAGACATTAATGAGAAATATTTTTATTTTATGTTATATAAATCATCAAAGGAATATTTCACTACACTCAACACATTCTTGGCTTGCTTTACACGCAATTGCAACCTTCCTCTATAGCTTGCGTCATACACAATACCGAGTTTCACTAAACAACGATATGATATTAAAATATTAATAAAACTAGCTGTTATGAATAGTAATAACCAGTTTTTAAAATTTTGTAAATTTTATTTTTCAAAATGGACTTCATTTTTGGATTCAGAATATTGAAATTAGCCTAGGGTGAAATTTTGGTATTTTTCTGACAACTTTCAATTTTTGATGAATAGTGAAAACACTGGGTTACTATTTAAAAACCAACATTTTATTTAAGTAATTATTTTTTTATTTAAATTTATTTTAGGACAAAATTGGTATATAATACCTATATAAGTTCAATGTAATTCATTGGAGTAATTTTATAATAATTTTAGATAAATAAAAATTTTATTGAACTTTTCACCGTCTTTTACCCACCTCTTAGGAGAATTTACAAATTTACATAAAACATAATTTTACCACTTCAGTGAATAGAATTTCAAAAATCTGAGAGACACGGTTGATTTCAATAAGTAAAATGTGGTTCAAAGAGATGAAAATAAATTTTTTGAATAGTAACTTTTTACTTTTTTTACCACAGTTAAAAGTAAATATGGTAATTATGGGTAAAAATGATATTATTATTACTCTAACACATGTCCTAATTCTATTGGATAGGTGTAATTCAACCAAAAACAACCTTAGGAATAATATATGACCATTTAGGCCCACATGGATTAGATTAGGACATTTAATATTAATTTATTTCAAGAAGGATTAAAATATTTAAAATCAATGTCTAATAAGTAAATCATTTTAAATATAGGGTTATAAATAAGATAAATTCGACTATCAAAATTCATTATAAAGATAAAATGGTTTCCTACATAATGGTATTATATTTTGAATTTTTAGACTTTACATAATTTAATTTTTTTATGACACAATGGTGATGCAGTAATTATATTATTAATGAAATATTGACATAATTGATGTTATAAATACCCAAATAAATGTAATTTTAAACTTTTTATGAATTACAATAATTTTATAGGTTAATATGACATGTTACTTTTGATTTAATTAATTTGGTTCGAACTAATCATTCTGTTATAATTTTCACAAAAATCAATTACCAAATAGTGTCAAAATTGACATAATATAGTTGTTAAAATATTTATTATATTATTAATTGTTATTTTATTCCTCAAAATCTAAGGTTCGGCCAAATGACTTAGATAAGGTTATATATATTAATAATAAACAACTTGTGGTTCTTTTGGCTTGTTATAGTATGTTTGTTAACCTTATAGTCTAAGAAAACAAGAAGACGGGGTAAGAGTAAAATTATTTAACATAAAGTTAAATCTAAATGATAAGGTTAAAATATAAACCTAAACTTGTCTAAATTCTATTGGATGAGAGTATTTAGACACATCCCCACATTATATTCTAAATAAATCAATTTGGATCTATTTAAAACCGAATATGACTTTATAATAAAATAATATTTTTAGTTTTTCCAACGGTGCCCCTCTCCTCCCTTATAAAAGGGAACCTCCTCCCTCTCCTCCTCACACCAATTTGAGCCTTCACGCTCGGCCAAACCCTGCCCATTTCACTTACCCACTTCCCTAGAATCATCTTAGAGGTCATGGTATTATTTAAAGACCAACCCTAGTGCCCTAAGAGAAGGTTAAGAAGAGGCGCGTCAAAGAAGAAGTAATATCCATTACCGATCCTTTCCAATTTGTTTCTTCTCCAACTTAATCTTATTTAGATTTTTCATTATGAAGTAATAACATCAGTATCACTAATATACTTATATATTATTATAAATATGAAATAACCCTAATTCACCTTCTATCCTTCCTACAGAAAATGAAATCACCGCGCGTGCGTACGTATGGAATACCGTCTCCACGCCGCGGTGTAATCAGTTTTTCCACCACCACCATACTTGGATGGGTATAATGGTGTAATGAATAACTATATATGATTATTTTAAATTGATATTGATTCTGAAATAGTATACGTACTCTCTAATACAATTCCACAATCATGGGAACGATATCGTCGCTCATGCGTACGTACGGAATACCGTCTCCACGATGTGATGCGACCCGTTCTACATGATCTTCATTAGAATAATGTTTATATAAATGAATTGAATGAATAAATATGATATATATTACACTAATAACATTCTGGAAATTAGGTATCTATAACCTAAAAATAAGAATAAGAATTTATTCGACAAAACACGCATAAGAACAAAAAGTAATAAACACCCGAATAACAAGTAGAAATGAAATATTACTAATAAGAAGCTAAGAATAAGACCATATATGATATCATAACAATAAGTATGATTCTGTAATAAGTTAATAACATTATTTAAATCATCATACAGTAGGTTCAGACACTTACGAAGCAAATCAGACCTAAGGTAAGGGAAAATATCACCATCTCATTTTTATCAGAGATTGTTTATACTTTGGTATTTACTGGGGTGTATTTTATCATCCACATCCATGTTTCCTCAATATTTAATATTATTTCCATCCACCTAAAATTGTTTAAATCTAATTTTACCCTTCGGTATGTTTTTAGTAAAAGATATGAAAGGAATATTTTGTCATTTTTCGTACGAGGTACTTTTTGACTTTTCTGAAAAAATTATGAGAAGAATGTTTTTTTAACATATATGGCATGAATGGATTTTTAAACAATTATTTCCAAGAAGATTACTTTACATGTTTTCAAGTTTATTTTTAATCAACTTCATTTTGTTTAGTATAGTATGACATGTTAATAAAGGAAAAGTGTTTTTGAAGTAGAAATGATATTTTCCTCAAGAATGGAGTTCAAGTGTTTTATCAAAATTATTTTCCATCTAAGATAATAAAGGGTTCTATTTATATCCCTATTATTACATTGATTTTATTATGTTGTGATGGAATTATTTTTATGAATTCATTTATCATATATGAGTTATATTATGATGTCATGATGTTTAAGAATCCCATTTTTATTACATGGGTTATGCTATGATGTATGGTTTATGATTTTGTGGCACACATAAGAATGGTATAATTATGAGATAGGTGGGACCTATATCTCCCTATAATGCATTGGATAATGATTTTATATCTCATGAGATAGACATGGCTGGAACGGTAGGTTAAACTGGTTCAGTGAAACAGGACTGAAACAAGGAATGAACTCAGTTCAGAAATGGACTTTGTCCACTATGATAGTCTAGGAAAACAGTCTTGACTAATAAGAAATGATTATCTATAATTTTGTGTGTATTCCACAAAGTTTCATGTTTTATGTTATGATTATTGGGATTACATTTCACTACCATGATTTATCCCATGTTATGAAATTATGATCTCTTTCACAGGGTAAGATTTCCAAAATGTTTTGTTCTTATGAATTTGATGTGATTGATATTTCTTTTGTTTACCCTTAATGAGAATTTGAGCTCACCCTTTTGTATGTTTTCTTTCCCCAGGTTAGGAAGAAGGATATTAAGTAAGATATGGAAAAAAGGGACTATAGATATGATGAAATAAATGGGAGACATTGTAGATGCTTTATGAACCAGTTTTTTATGTTTCCCAGTTTCTAAAGACAATATACCTATATGGTCCTTTAATGGTTTTGTTATATGTTGTAATAAGTGTACTTCAATTTTGAATTACTAAGAATGTATGTGAAGTATGGGTTGTTATAGTTGGTATCAGTGGAAAGGTTATAGTCAACCTTTGGAAACTAGGATGTGAAAGCCTTAGTAAGAACCCTAAGGATAAGTCTAAGCATAGAACACAATCTTAGTGTTTTAGAAATGGCCATGAATAACCTAGGATAGGACCTTAAGTGTGAAATTTTATTCTTGATTATGTGGTTTTCCTATTATAATTAGTGATGCTCACACTATTCTTCTTGGTTTTAGTCAATGGCTGGAACCCGAAGGAACCGTGTTAATGCGGAATGTGACAGGAAATGAAATGATTGTCCCCCTGAGCAACCAAATGTTATGGGAGCTGGAATGCCAAATCTTGTAGCCATTATCACACAACTTTCTTAAGATATGAATCATTCAGGACTTCCAAACAAGCAAAGGAAGGAGCAACATTTTCTTAAATCCTTCATGAGACAGCGTCCACATTCATTCAGTGGGTCTACTGATCCATTAGTTTCTGAACAATGGATCAGTACTATTGAAAAGATATTTTCAGTTCTTCAATGTTCTGAACATGATAAAGTCATCTTAGCAGTGTATCGTTTGAAAGGTGATGTTGATCAATGGTGGAATCTTTTCAAGAATACGAGGCCAAGAGTTGAAATTGAGTCCATTGAATGTGACGAGTTCAAGAACTTATATTTCAATAAGTACTTCCCTCGTATTCTCCGAAAAAAGGTGGAGAAGGAGTTTCTTGAACTAAAGAAAAAGGATGATGAATCTGTTCGTACCTATGAAGTAAATTTTACATGACTTGCAAGGTACGCTTCTAGTATTATTATCCAACCTGAGAGTAAGATCGATCGATTCTTTAGTGGCTTAAAACCAAGTCTTCGAAGGGAATTAGCCATAGGGGACTTCAATAGCTATAAGGAAATCGTTCGATGTGCTCTCAAAGATGAGATGAAGATTGGCGTAACCCATCAGTTATATGGGTTTGAAAAGAAGAGGAAAATGGAATTCAAAGGAAAATCTAAAGTGCACACTGAAAAGAAGATGAGTTTTCCCTTATGCTCAAAGTGTGGAAAGAAACATGGAGGGTGTTGTCTTAATGGGACAAGTAAATGTTTCAAATTTGGAAAGGAAGGTCATCGGGCATTTGAATGATGCAATTATGGGAAGACGATGTCTAGTGATGCGAAAAATGAAAAGTCCACACAGAGTGCACCTTCTACACTTCAATGTTACAAGTGCAAGAAAATGGGGAATTATTCCAATCAATGCCCTAATCCAAGGGTTGTGGATGATGATCGACGTCAACAAAATCTTAAGGTTAAATACAAAAGAATGTCACATGCAATTTCTATCAGGGATGTTGAGTACGATAATGATGTGGTGAAAGGTACACATACCATCCACTCTAAAGTAAAAAAATGTTTTATTTGATTCTGGATCCACCAACTCTTTTATTTATGAAGAATTTTCTAAGGGTATCACCGTATTAACTCAACAATTAGATGTTGAGTTAGCTGTGACAACCCCTAATGGCACAACAGTCGAATCAAAAGTTTATAATTTATCTCCGATTGAAGTTTGTGGGAATGTGGTTCCTACAAATCTTGTGATCCTCCCTATAGTGAAATTTGATGTGATTCTTGGCATTGATTGTCTTTCTCTGTATGGATCTCATATCAATTTCCAAAGAAGAAAAGTCACATTTCATATTCCAAATCAATCTATTATCGTTTATCGATGCAAGGATGAACATAACCTTCCAGTGGAAATTTCATCCATCTTATGAGTCTTGATTGCACTAAATGAAGGTTATTTATCTCAAATGGTTGGAGAGAAACTCACAATTAATAATATTCCCATTGTACGGGAGTTTGAAGATGTATTTCTAGAGGAATTGTCGGGTCTTCCACCAAATCCTGAAGTTGAGTTTTCAATCGAACTCGTACTGGGTTCCTTGCCTATTTCAAAGACACCTTATAGAATGGCCCCAATTGAGTTGCAGGAATTGAAGAAGAAACTCCAAGAGAATCTTGATAAGGGGTTCATACGCCCTAGTGCATCACCTTGGGGAGCACATGTTCTGTTTGTTAAGAAGAAAGATGGATCAATGAGACTCTGCATTGATTATTGAGAACTTAACAAGATCACTATCAAGAAAACATATCCTCTCCCACGCATTGATGACTTATTTGACCAACTACGTGGAGCTCAATAATTTTACAAGATTGTTATTTTTTCAGGGTATCATCAATTAAGGGTCCAATGGGAAGATATACCAAAGACGAATTTACGTACAAGGTATGGACACTATGAATTTATAGTGATGCCATTTGGTCTTACTAATGCCCCTACTATCTTCATGGATCTGATGAATAGAGTCTTTAGAGACTATCTTGATCCGTTTTTGGTAGTCTTTATAGATGATATTCTTGTCTATTCAAAGAGCAAGGCAGAACATGGAGATCACTTGAGAATTATATTGAAGACCTTGAGAAAGGAGAAGCATTATGCCAAATTTACCAAGTGTGAATTTTGGCTTCAAAAAGTTTCATTTTTAGGTCACATAATCTGAAAAGAGGGGATATCTATGGATCCAGCAAAAAAAGAGGTTATCGAAAGATGGTCGAGACCAACAACAGTATCTGAGATCCGAAGTTTTCTTGGTTTGGCTGGATATTATCTACGTTTTGTGAAAGATTTTTCACAATTATCCAATCCACTCACCAAGTTGACTCGGAAAGGAGTTAAGCTTGTTTGGACAGAGGAATGTGAAGAGACTTTCAAGGAGTTGAAATGAAGGTTATCCAGTGCACCTGTGATCACACTACCTTGCAGTGGAGAAAGGTTTGTGATCTACAGTGATGCATCCAAGAAGTTATTGGGGTGTGTTCTTATGCAAAATGATATGGTGATAGCTTATGCCTCACGACAGTTGAAAATCCATGAGCAAAATTACCCAACTCATGATTTGGAGTTAGCTGCCGTAATCTTTTCATTAAAGATTTGGAGGCATTATCTTTATGGATAAAGGTGTGACATTTATAATAATCATAAAATTTTAAAGTATATTTTCACACAAAAGGAGATGAATATGCGCCAAAAAAGATGGTTGGAGCTGATTAAGGATTACGACTACTCAATTCATTACCACCCTGGGAAAGCAAACAAGGTGGCAGATGCATTAAGTCGACAAGACCATGCTAGTTTATCCATTATGAGGATCACAAAAGATCCAATATTTATGGATTTACGAAGGATGGATCTTGGAATTTTAATGGAAGGGGAGAAATCTTATATTTCTCAAATGCATGTTCAACCATCTATACATGTAAAGATTAAAGAGGCACAGAAATAAGATGTAGAGTTACAAAAGATGGTGAGAAATTTTCCGGAATTCAACCTTGATTGTGATGGGATAATAAAGTTCCGGAATCGGGTTCATGTTCCTCCCATCCTTGAATTAAAGACGGAGCTGCTGGATGAGGATCATTGTTCTTCATTCTCTATTCATATTGGAAGCACAAAGATGTATAGGGGCCTGAAAGAGTACTTCTGGTGGGATGGCATGAAAATAGATGTTGCTGAATATGTCTCTCGATGCTTGGTTTGTAAGCAAGTTAATGCTGAAAGACAGAAGTCTAAGGAGATGTTTCAACCATTACCCATACCAAAATGGTAATGGTAAATCATCACCATGGACTTTATCACAAAACTTCCTAAAACATCCAAAGGAAATAATGCTATCTGGGTCATATTTGATCATCTTACAAAGTCTGCACACGTCATTTCTATTAGAGAGGATATCTCTCTGGATCAGATTGCCAGGATATATGTAAAGGAAGTGGTAAGATTGCATGGAGTACTACTTTCTATTATATCTGATCGGGATCCAAGGTTTACCTCAAAGTTCTGGCGAAGTCTTCAGCATACTCTGGATACAGAGTTGAGATTCAGCACTGCTTATCATCCTCAGATAGACGGTCAGTCTGAGAGGACAATTCAAACTCTAGAAGATATGTTGAGAGCTTGCTCTATGAATTTCAAAGGGGGTTGGGATCAACACCTACATTTTGTGGAATTTTCTCATAATAATAGCTTTAACTCCAGTATTCAGATGGCTACTTATGAAGCTCTTTATGGAAAGAAATGCAGGACTCCAACTTTCTGGGATGAAGTTGGGGAAAGAAATATATTAGGACCCGATCCTGTAGATGAGATGGCAGAATAGGTCAGATCTATTCAACAACACATAAGAGCAGCTCAGAGTCGACAAAAAAGTTATGCCGACAACCGAAGAAAAGACCTCGAGTTTGAAGTGGGTGATAAAGTGTTCTTATGAATATCACCTTGGAAGAGAGTAATGATATTTGGAAAGAACGGAAAGTTGAGCCCTGGGTATATCGGTCCTTTTGAAATACTGGATCGCGTTTGGAAGGTAGCTTACCGATTGGTACTTCCACCGAATCTCTCTCAAGTTCACGATGTGTTCCATTTATCTCTCTTGAGAAATTACATACCTGATCCTTCACATGTAATCAGCTCAGAAGTTGTACCGCTGGAACAAGATCTTTTTTATGAAGAACAGTAGATAGAGATTCTCAATCGTAGTGAAAAAGTACTATGAAACAAGACCACTTGGTTGGTGAATGTTTTATGGAGGAACCACCTATTAGAAGAAGCTACATGGGAGCTTGAGGATATGATGAGGGAGAGGTATCCTCATCTGTTTGTTACAAAGTGACAGATTTCGAAGGAGAAATTCATTTTAAGGGGGGTAGAATGTAACACCAGAGACTTTTATGTGAAATATTTTGTGTTTATGTTATATAAATCATCGAAGGAATATTTCACTACACACAACACTTTCTTGGCATGATTTACACGCAATCACAACCTTCCTTGATAGCTTGTGTCGTAGGCAATACCAAGTTTCACTAAACAACGATAGGCTATTAAAATATTATTAAAACTAGCCATTATGAGTAGTAATAACAACTTTTTAAAATTTTGTAAATTTTATTTTTTAAAATAGACTTCATTTTTGGATTCAGAATATCGAAATTAGCCTAGGGTGAAATTTTGGTATTTTTCTGACAACTTTCAATTTTTGAAGAATAGTGAAAACACTAGGTTACTATTTAATAACCGACTTTTTAATTTATTAATTATTTATTTTATTTTATTTTATTTTAGGTAAAAATTGATACATAATGCCTATATAAGTTCAATTTAATTCATTGGAGTAATTTTATAATAATTTTAGATCAATAAAAATTTTATTGAACTTTTCACCGTCTTTTACCCACCTCCTAGGAGAATTTACAAATTTACATAAAACATAATTTTACCGCTACTGTGAATAGAATCTCAAAATTCTGAGAGACACAGTTGATGTCATTATGTAAAATGTGGTTCAATGAGATGAAAATAATTTTTGATGAATATTAACTTTTTACTTTTTTTTACCACGGTTAAAAGTATATAGGGTAATTATGTGTGAAAATGATATTATTATTACCCAAAAACATGTCCTAATTCTATTGGATAAGTTTAATTAGACAAATAATAACCTTAGGAATAAGATATGACCATTTAGGCCCACTTGGATTAGATTAGGACATTTAATATTAATTTATTTTAAGAAGGGTTAAAATAGTTAAAATCAATGATTAATAAGTAAATCATTTTTAATATAGGGTTATAAATAAGATAAATTAGACTATAAATATTCATTAGAAATATAAAAATATTTCCTAGGTAATGGTATTTTATTTTTATTTTTTAGACTTTAAATAATTTAATTTATTTATGACACAATGATGATGCAGTAATTTTATTATTAATGAAATATTGACATAATTGATGTTATAAATACCCAAATAAATGTAATTTGAAACTTTTTATGAATTAAACCATATTTATAGGTTAATATGTCATTTTATTATTGATTTAATTAATTTGGTTCGAACTAATCATTCTGTTATAAATTTCACAAAAATCCAATACAAAATAATGTCAAAATTGACATAAAATAGTTTTTAAAAAAAATACTATATTATTAATTGTTATTTTATTCGTAAAAATCTAAGGTTTTGCCAAATGACTTAGATGAGGTTATATATATTAACAATAAACAACATAGTGTTGTTTTGGATTTTTATAGTAAGTTTGTTAACCTTATAGTGTAAAGAACAAGAAGACAAGGTAAGAGTAAGATTATTTAACTTAAAGTTAAATCTAATTGATATGGTTAAAATATAATCCTAAACCTATCTAAATTCTATTGGATGAGTGAATTTCGACCCATACCAAAATTAGCTTCAAAATAAATCAATTTGGAGCTCTTTAAAACCGAATATGACTTTATAATAAAATAATATTTTTAGTTTTTCCAAAGGTGCCCGTCTCCTCCCTTATAAAAGGGAACCTCCTCCCTCTCCTCCTCACAGCAATTTGAGCCTTCATGCTCGTCCAGAACCCACCCATTTCACTTCCCCACTTCCCTAGAATCATCCTAGAGGTAGTGGTCTTCTTCAAATACCAACCCTAGTTCCCTAAGAGGAGGTTAAGAAGACGCGCGTCAAAGAAGAAGTAATATCCATTACCAATCCTTTCCAATTTGTTTCTAATTAATCTTATTCTTCTTTAGTTATTTCATTATGAAGTAATAACATCCCTATCACTCATATACTGATATTTTATTATAAATATGAAACAACCCTAATTCACCTTCTATCCATCCTACGGAAAACGAAATCACCGCGCGTGCGTACGTACGGAATATCGTCTCCACGCCGTGGGGTAACCAGTTTTTCCACCACCACCTTAGTTGGATGGGTATAATGGTGTAATGAATAACTATATATTATTATAATAAAGTGATATTGATTCTGAAATAGTATACATACACTCCAATACAATTCCACAATCATGGGAATGATATCGTCGCTCGTGCATACGTACGAAATATCGTCTCCACGATGTGATGCGACTCGTTCTACATGATCTTCATTTGAATAATGCTTATATAAATGAATTTAATGAATAAATATGATATATATTACACTAATACCATTCTATAAATGAGGTATCTATAACCTAAAAATAAGAATAATAATTTATTCGACAAAACACGCATTAGAACAAAAAGTAATAAACACCCGAAGAACAAGTAGTAATGAAATATTACTAATAAGAAGCAAAGAATAAGACCATATATGATATAATAACAATAAGTATGATTCTTTAATATGTCAATAACATTATTTAAATCATCATACAGGAGGTTCTGACACTTACGAAGCAAATCGGACCTAAGGTAAGGGAAAATATCACAATCTCATTTTTATCCGAGATTGATTATAATTTGGTATTTACTGGGGTGTATTTTATCAACCACATCCATGTTTCCTCAATAAGTAATATTATTTCCATCCACCTACAATTTTTTAAATCCAATTTTAACCTACGGTGAGTTTTTAGTAAAAGATATGAATGGAATCTTTTGTCATTTTTCGTACGAGGTACTTTTGGACTTTTATGACAAAAGTACGAGAAGAATGTTTGTTTTAACTTATACGACATCAATGGGTTTTTAAAAAATTATTTCTAATAAGCTTACTTTACATGTTGTCATGTTTATTTTTAATGAACTTCTTTTACTTTAGAATAGTATGACATGTTAATAAAGGAAAAGTGTTTTTGAAGTAGAAAGGATATTTTTTCTCAAGAATGGAGTTCAAGTGTTTTATCAAAATTATTTTCCATCTAAGATAATAAAGGGTTATATTTATATCCCTATTATTACATTTATTTAATTATGTTGTGATGGAATTATTTTTATGAATTCCTTTATCATATATGAATTGTTTTATGATGTCACAATGTTTAAGAATCCCATTTTTATTACATGGTTTATGCTATGATGTATGGTTTATGATTTTGTGGCACACATAAGAATGATATCATTATGAGATGGGTGGGACCTATATCTCCCTCCAATGCATTGGGTAAATATTTTATATCTCATGAGATAGAC
The DNA here is from genome assembly GCA_963277665.1 of Viscum album. Classification (NCBI taxonomy): domain Eukaryota; kingdom Viridiplantae; phylum Streptophyta; class Magnoliopsida; order Santalales; family Viscaceae; genus Viscum; species Viscum album. The sequence goes on from OY728148.1 coordinate 543,602,684, forward strand.
ATGGCTGGAATGGAAAGTTTAACCGGTTCAGTGAAACAGGACTAAAACGAGGAATGAACTCGGTTCAGAAATGGACTTTGTCCACTAAGATAGTCTTGGGAATGAGTATTGACTAATAAGAAATGATTATCTATGATTATGTGTGTATGACACAAAGTTTCATGTTTTAAGTTATTATTTTTGGGATTACATTTAACTTCCATGATTTATCCCATTTTATGAAATTATGATCTCTTTCACAGGGTAAGATTTCCAAAATGGATTGTTCTTATGAATTTGATGTCATTGATATGTCTTTTGTTTACCCTTACTGAGCATTTGAGCTCACCCTTTTGTATGTTTTCTTTCCCCAGGTCAGGAAGAATGTTATTAAGTAAGATATTCCAAAAAGGTACTATAGATATGATGAAATAAATGGGAGACAATGTAGATTCTTTATGAACCAGTTGTTTATGTTTCACAGTTTCTAAAGACACTATACCTATACGGTCCTTTCATGGTTTTGTTATATGTTGTAATAAGTGTACTTCAATTTTAAATTACTAACAATGTATGTAAAGTACGGGTCATTATACAACTCATAACATACCACAATGTACAAGAGTCTACCATAATTTTCACATCATGATTACATCATTAATGATTTCATTAAACACACCAAAACTCAAAACTGTATTTTTACTATTCACTGAAAAACAAAAACATTTAAAAAATCTCATAAATTTACCCTAACATAATATTAATGCTATGAATTCAAAAATGAACTCCATTTTATGAAAATAATTTTCTTATTATGAGATATTTAATTTTTAAATAAAAAAACTATTTACTAGAAAAATAATAATACTTAACTAATATTTCCTAATATAGTTATTTACTTATGGTATAATATTACTTTACTAATCAAGATGCCTAAATTTTAATTATAATTTCTTAAGTGAGGTTACTATTCCATTGGTCACATTACTATTCACAAGGGTAATATTCCTATTCATAATTTATTATTCACCAAAAATTAATTTGATCTTATTAGACTCTAAATTTCTTACTGATCACAACTATATAAAAACTATTTTTGAAAATCATTTCACATTATTAATTATTTAATGTAAATAATTTTTAAAATACATTTTTTCCAAAATTCAAAAATAATATAGAAATTCTATAAATTCATCTTATATTTATTTTGACATTTGAGATTCACAAAATTTACCATAATATGAAATTTAAGTTTTATTCATACAAAAGTATTATAGTAAGTAACTAATGACTCATTACATATCCCCTTATAACACCTAAATAGGATTTAAGTGTAAGGTTTGCAATGGTGATAGAATCTGGGGGTGGCCTGGACAACATTTCCAATGTGGTGATTTGTATTAGCTTGACCTTCTCTTTTATGTGATTCTATTCAACAATAATGTGTTGATGTTTGGCTTGGGTTTGGTCTAGAGAAAATCCCAAAGATGAAACCTCCTTCCCATACTCCTATAGATGAGCTTCGTATGTCCCGAGTCTACTGGGGTAGGCCATCAACTCTTGTTTCTGTATTAATTAACCATGATCATTTGTATTTATAAACAATAATCATAATTTTATGTGATTATTTTCCTACAGTCATATTGACCAACAGTCATATAACAGTTGAAACCCAACGGTCTAATTTTAACTATACTCACTTAATTAATTAAAGGATATAGTTTTGTTGAGTATAAAATAAAATAACACACAAATTTTGGAAACAAATATTAATCAAATGTTTGGGTTATTAAATTATTCAACCCTTATAAAATTTTGTCCCAAAAATTTCAACTCATACCCTCAGAAGAGAAATAGAGTGGGTACTTCTGCATCATAGACTCCTCTGGTTCCCATGCGACTTCTTCACATTTTTGGTTTCTCCACAACACCTTAACAAGGAAGGTAGTCATTTTGGGTAGAACCTTTCTCTATGATCCAAGATCTCCACTGATTTCACCTCATAAGAGAGGTCACGTTCCAGTTCTACCACCTCTATATTTATTACATGTTAAGGGTCAGGTATGTAATTCCTCAAAAGGGATACATGGAAGATATCACAAACATGTTGTAGATTTTGTGGAAGTGAAAGCTGATAGGCCAATGCTTTTATGTGATCAATTATTTTATATTATCTAATGTATATAAGTATTAGCTTCCATTTCTTCCCAAACCTTATGAATATCTTACAATTTTAAATTAGATGAAATACATTTTCACCAACATCAAACTCCAAGTCCCTTCAACAGTTGTCGGCATAGTTCTTTTTCTAAATCTAAGAAGCCTTAATGTGCTGCTAAATGGCATGGACCTTTTCAGTCATATCTTGAACAAGATCAGACCCAAGAATTATTATCTCACTAGATTCATTCCAACAAGTAGGTGTTCTACATCTCTCCCCATATATAGCTTCATAGGGTGCCATTTGAATTCTTTAGTGGAATCTGTTATTGTAAGGGAACTCAACTAATGAGAGATATTGATCCCATCCACCTTTAAATTCCATTGACCATGTTCTTAGAAATTCCTCCAGTGTTTTATTAGTCATTTCATATTTTCCATCAGTTTGGGGGTGATAGGCCATACAGAAGATCAATTCATTACTTAGATCATGTTGAAGAATTATATAGAATTTTTATGTGAACCTTGGATCACAATCAGATACGATCGAAAGTGGAACTCAATGCAGCATTGAAACATCCTTCATGTAAATCCTGGCATGTTGATTAATATAGAAACCTTCCCAAATATAGATTAAACATCTAGTCTTGGTGAGATGGTCCATAATAACCCATGTCTCATTATTTCCTTTGGATGATCTCGAGAGACCAGTGACAAAATCCATAGTGATATTTTCCCACTTCCATGCTGGTATGGGCAGTGGTTGCAATACCCCTTTAAGAATTTTTCACTCTACCTTCACTTGCTGAAAAATTAGACACCTTGAAGTGTATTCAGAAATCTCCCATTTCATATTATCAAACCAATAATGATCACAGAGGTCTGTATACGTTTTTTTACTTCCAGGATGTATAGAGAACATAGATCTATGAGCTTCAGTGATAAACTCCTTTATTTCTGGAATAAATGGAACACATATTCTTGTACAAAATATCAATACACCTTAGTGATCTATATTGATCTCATGAAACTTACCATACTTCACAACCTCAATCTTCTTCACCAAAAAGGATCATCTTTTTGAGATTTCTTAATTTTCTCGAGTCATGACAATCGAGAAATAATTTCGGTTAGGGTTGACGACGTCTCTTCCATTATAATTCCCATGTCCAGCTTTACTAGGTCATTGATCAATGGATCTATTTGAATCCTCACTCGGGACAGAACAACTAGGTCTTTCCTACTTAATTCATTAGTGACATTGTTTTCTCTTTTAGGATGATAATGAATTTAACAATTATAGTCTTTAAGAAGATCCAACCATCTCCTCTTACTCATGTTCAATTCCTTTTTTGTGAAAATATACTTCAATCATTGATGATCTATGTATATATCACATTTATCCCCATAAAGATAGTTCCTCCTAATCTTTATAGAAACAAAAACCATTTCTAGCTCATGATCATGAATAGGATGGTTCTGCTAATGTGTCTCCAACAATCAAGATGCATAATTAATGATCTTGTCATTTTTCATGAGGACGCACCCAATACCTTTCAGATATGCATCACTAAAAATAACGAATCCTTCTCTTGTTGAGGGTAGAGTTAGCACGGGTGTAGTAACCAATATCCTCTTTAACTCTTGGAAACTTTCCTCACAATTCTTTGTCCAGATGAACATAAATTCTTTTCAAGTTAACATGGTTAGTTGAATATAAATTCATGAAATGTTCTTTAGAATTCTCCTATAATATCCTATTATTCTAAGGATACTAAGAATCTCAGTTATTGATGTAGGCTGAGGCTACTCTTCTGCAGCTTTTGTCTTTGTAGGGTCAACTATGATTCTTTCATTGGTTACAATGTTCCCCCAAAAATATAATTTTTGTAACAAAAATTAAAAATATTTATCTTTCCAAAAAGCATCTCCTTCCATATATTTTTTTCAAAATAACCCTTAGATGATCCTTATTCTCCTATCAACTTTTTCAATATATCATAATGTCTTCAATAAAAACTATCACAAATTTATAAATATAATCCTCAAAGACACTATTAAACAAATCCATAAATATAGAAGGTGCATTAGTTAGTTTTAAGTGAATAACAACAAAATCATAATGTCCATATCTTGATTGAAACACAGTTTTTGGAATACATTCATTATTCACTCTCAATTTATGATAACCAGATCAAATATCAATCACAGAGAATACTGGAGCCCCACATAGTTGGTCAAATAAGTCATCAATTCTTGGAATAGCATATTTATTCTTCATTTTGACTCCGTTAAATTCTCTATAATCAATGCGTAGCTTCATTGATCCATCCCTATTATTTACAAAGAGAACATGATTTCCCCCAAGGAGACCCACTCAGTTGGAAAAAACCATTCTTGAAATGTTATTGGAGTAGCTTATTTAATTCCCCTAGCTCCACAATTTCGATCCTATATGGGGTCTTTGATATTGTATGAGATCCAGGTATGAGTCCAATAGATAACTCTACCTCTTTTTCAGTGGGAGGTCTGGGTAACTATTTAATAAATACATCAATGTATTCCTAGATGGTGGGGAAATTTTCTATCCTTATACTCTCATTTCCATCTTCTTCACCAATAAACTCCATAAACAATGATATAAGAGGTTATTCTATACAAAGATCAAGTTGAGATATCTCTCCATGATAGATAACTATAGGTTTTCAATTCAAGACTACTATGATTTCCTTACTTTTTCATTTAATCATACCATTATTCTTTGAGAGTTGGTCCATCCCTATAATAATGTCGAATTCCAGCCTAGGAATAACTACTAGATTTTGAATTATATTGTTCTCACTAAAGTAAATACTATATTTTCTATACACTGATGATGCTTATATAATCCCACCATGATTCTTGACTAATAACTCTACATTTAGAAAATTTAGGGGTTGATTCTAAATTATTTTATAATATGGAGGAAATAAAGGAATGAGTAGAATCAGAATCAAACTATGTAAATTATATATTTGAGAGAACAACAAGAGTACCATTCCCTACATCATTTATTTCTTTAACTTCATCTGTTGTGATAACAAAAGCACAAACTTGTTCCCTTGGCCTTTTCTAAGGATGATGTTGATTCCCCTCCACTACCCTCAGATTTGGACAGTGACTGGAAAAGTGCCCATGTGGTCCACACTTATTGCATTGGATATCAGGTATGGCCTACACCATATTACTCTATCATTAGTGTTGGAAATTTGAGGGTTCACCTCACTATGACAATTATGCATGATATGGCCAACTCTTCCACACTTGTATCACTTCTCACTCTTGAGGAGGAAGTTACTCAAATGCTTATTCCCACATTTATTACATGTGGAATGTTGAACTTGATTGCCACCTCTTCCTTGATCAATGGTTCTCCCTAAGTTGCATTCTATTTATCTATTCTTTTCATTGGATTTATTATTCCACTTCGTCTCACCAAACTAGAGTTCACCTTTCATTGAACTATGTACGATCTCTTTATAACAACCATAGTATCAGCTGTCTAGATTCTTTCGAAGATGAGGTCTCATTCCACCAAAGAATCTATCAACCTTACCATTAGGATCCATGAAAAAGATTTAGGTATAATGGTAAAGTCATTGGATGTTCATTTCGTAGATTCCAATAGATATTTTCTCCTTATACATCAGCTCGAGAAACTCATTCTCCATTTTTGTTGTCATTGAATGATGGAAATACTTATTGAAGAACATCCCTTTGAATTATTCCCACTCTATAGCATCAACTTCCACTCATGTACTCTTTTTTTAATCAGTTTCCACCACTGATAAACTTGTTTCTATAAGTGGTAAACATCTAGGGTGAACTTCTCTAGTTTCGAACAGTGGAGCACATAAAAGATCATCTGGTTAGAGCTAATCCACTGTTCAGTAATCAATGGGTCAGTAGATCCCCTGAATGTTCGTGGTCATTGATGCATAAAAGACTAAACATAATGTTTTCCCTTCATGGTGTGATTTTTCTCTCACCTTGATTCTAGTTATTTCCCATAATTTGAGTTATTGGGTTCATCATTCTCCTAAAAGTTTCCATTATAGCTTCCATCGAAGGACCATCAGCACATGGTCCATTGCAGTCACCATTGGCCCAGTTCCTCCAATTTCTCACCATTTCTTCTAAGAATAAAAACATAGTTAGATTCTTATTTAATTAAAAAATCTTTTAACTCTAAAAGATTTTTTATTCCTTAAAACAGTATGTTTAAACATGTTATTCTTTAATAACAATTAAATTTCTCTATAAATCCTTCTTAATGATTCATAAAAATCTTGTGATTAACCAAACATATCCCCCATGAGTTTTAAACCATGAGTGAGGCAAGGCTCGTTGTCGTGTACAAGGATACCGCGGGTCAATCCTGAAACTCCTTGACGGAGTTTTTACTCCTAGGTACATCTGTTCTAGAGCCACATCCACTTGTTCGTGTCTGGACATGGATTTATTTGTTCAGAAACCACTTAATTAATATTTCACAAAAATAACAGGAAGTTTTACTATATTTAAAATTTTTTATAGGGTTTATTATAAGTTTTTCATAGAATAATTTCCACAAATAACTAATGTATCCTTTGATACCAACTATGGAATCATGCCTTTTTATTACATAAATTTTTATTACATTTTACAAACAGAGGATCTTCAAAGTATATTTTCTTGGAAATCAGGAACATAATACATGAAAAATATTAAAATTCATCTAATACACTTTTAAGGTTTCATAATAGGTTCATCCTAAGTACAATTACTGTATCTCATAACTTGGAGACATACATCAAAGGAAATGGTGAGCTGAAGGCCTAGTAAAGAAAACAAGCGAAACTGTTTACATGTGAGCTTGGGAAATATCAATAAGAACATGGGGATAAATAGGATTTTAAAAATAATAATAACATTAAAAATAACATAAAAATCATGATACAATGTTAAATTTTGTCATTCATAAACATATCACCAAGAACCAACCCCAAGGTGTCATAAACATTACCAAGGTTATTCATCAAGGTATTGTAAAACTTGTTATCTCTAGATATTAATTTCTTTACCCAATGAATTAGAGCACTATTGATTAATATGTATTTATTTTTATGTGATACAAATAGATCATGATCAAACATTTCTTAAATAAACAAAATTGAATAAAAGAAATGGGATTCATATCAAAATTGTGATGTTTTAAAAAGTGATTAAAAACAATTTGATTATGTCATTTATAACCCATGGAAAGGGAATGAGGGTTTTATGTATGCCAATTACAAAATAAAATATTCAATTTTTATGAATTTATGTAGAACCCTAGAAATTAAATAGGTTTTGTTACTCTCATAAATGAAATAAGATTATTTCTTTAGAAAAAGGGAGTGATTTTGAGACGAAAATTCTATAGCATAATGGCTATATAACATCAATTTAGAAAACATTAAAAATAGAGGGGACTAGTGTCACCCACACATAAATAACACACAATAAAGTATAGATATAGAATAAAATTTAAATAATATCATGCTATTTTAGTTTGAATAACATACCACGTGAAAATGAATCTTGAAATAAAAGAGAAGATGCAATTTCTTTTACCCATGTTCGGTAGCCTAACAGCTTTACTTAAAAATTAAGAAAATCAGTTCATGAGAGAAGAAAAGGTCATTCATAATGTTTAAATAAAATATAAAAAAAATTATAGATATAGAAGAACATACCCCCACATAATAAAATGGAAACTTGAAGACATATTATAATGGAATTCATGACTAAAAGAAAAGGGTGAAATGTTCCATTACATTGAAGAGTAAGTTATAAAATCAATGGTTGGTACCTTGGGGTGAGTGAGAGAAGATTGAAAGGACTATTTGGGTGGTTAAAAGACTAGATCATTATTGAGGAGGAATTTGGAATGAATGGAATGAAGGAATGGGTTGGTATTTATAAAAAAACTAAGGGAATATTTTATTAACTTCCAAGGGACACCTAATAAGTGGTATTTGCAAAACCATGGGCTTTCCCATGGTATTTGACCATGGTATTGGCCATTTGGGAGATATTATTACATATCTTATTGTAAAAAAGTTGACTAGAAGTATTATATCATTATTACATCATTAATGATGTCATTAAACACAACAAAACTCAAAACTATATTTTTACTATTAATCAAAAAACAAAACATTTTATAAAAAACTCATAAACTCACCCTAACTTAATATCTAGGATCTAAATTCATAAATGAACTCTATTTAATGAAAATAATTTTATAATTAATATAATTTTAATTTATATGTAAAAATAGTATTTACCTGAAAAATACTAATACTTAACTAATAATATTTGAAATAGTTATTTACTTATTCTATTATATCACTTTTCCCATCAAGATGCCTAAATTATAATTATACATTCTTAAGTGAGTTTACTATTCTATTGGTCACATTACTATTCGTATGGGGAATATAACTATTCATAATTTACTATTCACCAAAAATTAAGTTGATCTTATTAGACTATAAATTTCTTACTGATTAAAACTGTAGAATATCTTTTTTGAAAATAATTTCAAATTATTAATTATTTAATGTATAAAGAAATATTTTAAAATAACATTTTTCCAAAACTCATCAATAATATGGAACTTCTATAAATTCAACATATATTTATTTTCAAATTTGAAAATCACAAATTTTACCATGAAGGGAAATAACAATTTTATTTATACAAAAGGATTACACAACATAACTAAGGCCTCGTTACATAACACATTATAACACCTACATAGGACCTATGAGTAATGTGCGCTTTGGTGATAGAATTATGGAGTATCTCAGACAACATTTCCCGAGTGGTGATTTCTATCAGATTTAAATTCTCTCTTAAGAGATTCTATTCAAGATTAATGTGTTGGAGTTCGGATTGGGCTTGGTCTAGAGAAAAACCTGGAGATTCATCCTCCTTCCCAAGCTCCGACAGATGGGCTTCGTACAACTCGAGTCAACAAGATGAGGCTGTCGAATCTTTTTTATATTATAATTATCTATGATCATTTGTATTTATAAACAATAATCATAATGTTAAGGGTATAGTTTCCAATGGTGATATTGAACCATGATCATATAATAATGGAAACCCAATGGTCTCATTTTAACTATACTCACTACATTAATTAGAGGATATAATTTTGTTGAGTGTAAAAAAAATAACACACAAATTTAGGAATCAAACATTATTTATAAGAATGGGTTGTTACAATTTCTCCCTAATTAATAAAGTGAAAACTGGGGAGGTTGAAATTTACTTTTATTTAGAGAAAAAATTGATATAAAGGATATTGAAAATTTTATTCTATCTTATGACTCCACTGATCTTCATTATTGTATATGGGTAAGTGTTGAAGTAAATGAGTGAAAAAAATTGGAATCTCATACCCTAGTTTCGTTTTATCTAATACTTACAAAAAATCACCATTAGAATTGAAACTATATTACTATATTTTAAAGAATAGAAAACCATCACATTTTAGATAATATCATCTCTAATATTGTAGATAAATGGTAGGATAACCATATTCTCTTTTTAACCCAATTGAATTTCAATCTAAACAACAAATAAGGGAAGAAATTATACAATGAAAAAAATAAGCCACCTAGATGAGATGTTTTCCTATAAGCATATTGGAATTGAGAAAATATGGTGGCCACCATCAGACTATGGTTATTCCACTATAACTATCTAGGTATAGAAAAAAGAAATAAAGTTCTACTTCGGAGGAAACTAGTGTTTTATTTTATTTTTATGAAATTTTAATTTCTTTTTAGTTTTTCATTGTATGAATAATGATTTTTCTTGTTTAGGTAACATCCCATTGGATGCACATCAACATCCATTATCTATCCACTGTATGGAGACAACATTCCACCAAATCAAAACTAGGGGGCACACCTTTCCCTTTAACTCTCTCTCCCTCTCATTCTCCCTCTCCCATACTCTCTCTCTCTTTCTCTCTTTCTTCTTCTTTATATCTCATTTTTTACCGCTTTCTTCATCAAAATTTATTTCCTCTTTCTCTTTTTGTGTGGGTGTGTATTTTAAAAACACTAAAAAAACTATGAAAACATCTAAAATATATTTTAAAAAACAGTTTTAATTACTCACTATGTAGTTATGAAAATTATCCCACAAATTTTGGGTAGTCAAAAGACATGATTCCACTTAATTGTTTTCCATGATAAATTTGGATAAAAATTTCTATTTCAAGAATACTAAATTTTTAATGCTTGGTTTTAAATTTTGAAAATGATTCTTCCCCATATTTGAGGAACATAATTAATTTTCAAGCCATGGTCACCTATGACCATCTTTCCAAAATGTGTGTTTTTCACTTATGAGTGTGATTCTTGAGTTTATGGACCTTTGAGAAGAATTTCCTACTTTAGTATTCATTAATATGATAGAGTCATTTTTATTAACCACCTGAGAATTATAATATCCAAATATCATCCCAATATCATCACATTAATCCTCTTTCTTGAAAGCGCCTTCAAACTTGTGAATAACTTTTCTCGGATTTCCACATTTCAAATCCCAACACTTCACCCCACTCGATATATCGACGGAATTACAGTGTATATTAAATTAAAATTTAATTATGGGGGTGAATGGATTTCATTTTGGGTATCCATTTCTTGGTTTTCAATGTATTATCTTATGCCTGAGGGAAAGCATCAATTTTTTTGTGGGGAGAGCTTGTCATTACATGAGTTTGGGGGAATGTAATCCCATTTATGTAATTTTTTTGAATGTTATTTAAAGTTGTTCAAAAAATTTCAAAAAGATAAAAATAGGGTTGTGCCTTGGGAAGGAAAAAAATCACTCTTCCTCAACCCTTGATCTTGTTATAACTATTATAACTACGGTCGTTAATAGATCAAATATGGGTTGGGAGATGAGATTGATATTTTTTTGAGGTTTAACTTTTGAAAATAAATAAAAAAATATAAAATGCACACTTGCATTATATATTCTTGTGTCATTTGAAGTTTTTTATGTCTTTTACATATTTTACCTTTTCATCCCCTTAAAATTTTATCCTTCTCTTTTGTGTCATCCTTTATACAATCATTCCCTTGTAAATATGTGTTTCCATAACCTTCCATGTATTATTTCAAACTGTACATTTCAATATCCATGTTAGTGTTTTACACAGCTATTCATCTATCTTGGACATTAAATTCCTAGCATCCCATAACCATAGAAAAACACCTAAAAAGATGACTTGAATGTTGTGCACTTTAGGATATGAAATTAATGCTAACAGCTCTTTACAACCCTAAAATCATCACATTTGGTTGGTGAAATAGTGAACCTCCATAAATACATTTTTATCATCTTGATTGTACTCAGCAATGAGTTCCCACATTTTCCATTTCTAAATTTGATCATGAAAAATACTTTTTGGGAACAATGTTTCCATAAAAATGTGTAGATGAATTTGATACATATGAGTGGCATGGTCTAAACCTCTTCTGATTGGGGAAAAATAATATTTATTTGTGAGTAAGAATTATTTTTTTATGTTTTTATATTTTTTTACATGAGGAAATATATAGGAAAAAGTGTGGGGGAGTTGATTCTATTAATTTATTCAGTTTTTTTCTACTCCCTTTAGTTATTATCATGTAAAAGTGAACAATTACTATGAAAGACCCATATTTTACAAATAAATATAATTTTTCATCATTATTTGAATTAATCTAATAATCTATGTTTACTATTTTAATTATAATTATTTTTTGTAGGGTTCCTTATTCAATTTCCAACATATCATCATAAGGAAGATTTCACCAAGTAGGCCATTTGAAGGGTCATATGGGCCACATAAGAAGGTCCAAATAATCTATAAATAAATTGAACCACCAATGAAGGTAGAATATCTAGGAGTAATCCAGAATTCGATATTAATTCATTCCCCACAAAAATTTGGGGGACAATACAAGTCATAATAGATAAAAATTTCACCACCCAACTCCACTATAATTTCACTCAAAAGATGCTTTTATATGAAACCCAACATTTTGTCCAAGAATTCAAATGAGAACACTATTATTGAATTTTCTCCTGATATAAAAATCAATTAGATCTGATATTTTTCTGTGGAAAACCCATGATATATTCTAGACTTTTTAGAATAAATGTTTCAGAGTTGATGGCATATTACTACTCAATAACCCATTCACATTTTGGCTATCAAAAAATTATATATAAAAAGGGAGATATATAATTTTTAATGCAAATTTACATAACATTTGATATAAAAATACAATGGACACTAAATTTTTAGAGTATATAGAAAATATAAATTAATATAACTTACAAGAAAAAGATATATCAAGATGTTGCTGTCTAGATGGTCCAGTCTTTGAGCCAAGTGTAGGGGGTGATTTGGAGTGAAAATAGTCCAACTCCTTGGGCTATAAATGCATCCTCCTTCTCTCTTTTAATAGAGTTATAATTTCATAGAAAAAGAGTATAGCTTGGCATGTCCAAGGATTTTAAAAATTCTTGTGATTTCCAAACTCACATATGTGGTAACTTCTTAAGGTTTTAATTCTATGTCCACTTAAGTTTTATATTTTAATGACATATATGGAAAAATAATAATAGGGTTCACTATTTAGATTTAAAAAGAATACCGAAGTTTAGCTAAAAAATTTTTATACTAGTACATAAACGTAGTGCTTCCCATATAGAATAGAAACATTGGTTAGAACAGATAAATCCATATAAACCAACTCAAGATGTTTATATGTTGAAACTTTTTTTTGATTTAAAATAAATCATGTTCTATTTTCCTTTTTTGCATGGGTTACATATATTTTTGTTTGGGAACTCAGGTTCGGATGGATCCCCAACTAAACCATTCCTCATAACATTTATAAGTGAGTTAATATTACACTGTTTTAGTCTCCTATATCAATGACATAATTCTCTATGAAAGGGTCTTAAGAAATACATTTTTTGAGAAATTAATGAATCATGATTAATGGCATTAACATTATCATTCTACATTAAAGTAAATAATTAACAATTTTTTGAATTAACATAAATTACAAGAATTGGTCTCCAAATTCGCAGAAAAATCATAATCACATAATTTTGATATACTACACAATTTATATTTCAAACCGTAAAAAAATTTCATTATATATTAGAATAGAATTGGTGTTGCCAATTTGGCCAAGGATGATGATTTTCCCTTTAGCATTATCACGTATGGTAACATGTACACCATCAAATAATACTAGGATCTTGATGCTTGAGTAGTCCCAAATAATATTCCTAGAACAAACATTGTCCATGTATTATAAATTACTATAAAAACATTTTAGGTAGCTTACCAACAAAACAATGTTTATACTAGAAATGAATTTTGTACCCAATTTTTTTCAGTCCACATATGTCACTAATTAGGGATTTTAGAACTCATATTTTTTTTGGTTTCCTATAATAATATTTCCCATTTAAAATATATTATTTGGTTTTTTAGAAAAATAACATGCATTATAGATTTCAAATTTAAATTTAGGTATAAATATGATCTTAACTATTCATATTTATCAATTTTAGTATTGCATACTAATAACATACTTTGGATCAATTTTTTTTACCTAGAATATATTTATGTTTTAATCTTCTAATGTTAATTTTTTTAAATAATTATTTATTTTTTCACTAGAAAATTTATGTTCCATGTTTTCCTTCTTCATCTATACATTTTTGACTTTATTTTAATAAGATTAGTTTTCAGATTAGAAAATAAAGCATGCTATTTTTTATATCTTTTTATTTGTATTTAATTTCATTGAATGTTTTCCCAATAATATAACAATATTCAAAATTTTCTTCCTTATACATATCATCATAATTTTCATTTTCAGAGTGATTAGAATTATTTATAGTTGTTACAATAGGAAAATCATAGAATTTTTTCATGAAGTACAAGTTTTCTTAGTCAGATTTCCCTTTAGGGGTAAAGTCCAAGTCACTAGAGTAGTCCTTAAAGGTACTCCATTTGAATTCATGGTTTTCTTAAATTTTCTATACTTTTCCTTATATTTTTTATTATATTTAAACATAGGACAATCTTTCTTAAATTTGTTTTGTCACATACATTCATTGTAGGTAAATTCATTTGGCAGGTCATCCTTTTTCTAGATACCTTTCAAGTTTCCCCTATTGTCATATGTTCCCTTATAACTATCCATTCTAAAAAATTATTCATTCTATAAATCTTCTTAAATCTTTTAGAAAAATGGGCCATTTATTCATCATTGTTCAGTAGTGAATCATTATCAATAGAGCTTTCAAAATGTTCTTTTTATTTTAAATTCCATTTGGAATAAGAATACATGAATGATACTGATTTAAATTTCAGTTTATCATCCACATTATCTAATGAATTTATGTTCTACTTCATACATCAAAAATTAACAAATTAATTCCTAAACTTTTTGTTTTTTGGTAGTGCAAGATTACTGTATTGACACATTTGTTTCTCTCTATCTCTCTAGTATGCATCTAAGTAGTCTAATAATTCAATCCTTGTTAGATACTGGATTTTACAAGGATCTCATAGTATTAACTATCACTATGAATATAAGATATATATTAGAAATTAAATCAACAATATTCATCTCAAAATAATCATATTTAAGTGTGAAAGTGTTCAATTTTATTACTTTTTCATTTGTAGTTCCTTTATGTGAGATTGCTAATGTATCCCAATTCTCATAGTTAGTTTTACAAAATTATATTCTATAGAATTATCCATCTCTTAAGGAAAAATAATGGGATTTCATATCTTTATAATTATTTTTATAATAAATATATTTAGCATCATCCCAATAATTTCTTAGTGTCATATTTAACTTATACATATCCTCTATAATAGACAAAATTTCAAAACTCATACTCTCTATTTTAATTTTCATCTTAATTATTTGTTACTCATAATTATTGCCATTAATGAAATCTGGTATGTTAGTCTAAGAACAATCTTTTATATTATAAATTTAAACATATAAATTTAGAAATAATAAAAAATTTATCATATTTAAAAAAATTGAAATCATAGTTAAAATTATTTGATAAACCATTGAAACCAAATGATAGTCAGAGTGAGTATCTCAAGATGGGGGTGGTGAATTGAGTAACCAATAATTGTTTTTTTAAAATATATTTAAAAAAATACCCCAAACTAATTAAAAATATTCTAGTTAAGTAAAATATAAAATTGATATACTTTTAGATCTTTTAGAAGATTTATCAAATACTAATTAGTGATAAGTAAAAATAATTATGAGGAATACCTTAACATTTGAAATCAATTTTAATAACCCAAAAACTATATAAACACTAATTAAGATTAACTATATATGTTTCCATTTTGTTTATATAATAAAAAAGATTATGCATAATTCGTAAATATAGTAAAATAAAAAAATCACAAGGTGTAATAAAAACTATAGGTTTAGTCTTAGAATGAGAAATAATACTCTCCACTTGGATATCACCCACTGAAAAGAAGATTATATAAAATAATCTATGATCCACATCTTGGATTGGGTGTACAGAAAAAAAGCTATCCAAGCCACATAAGGACCTTTTACACAAAACATGTGGGAATAAAACAAGAACATGCAATTCAACGACCTCCTCCAAAACAGTGTTGGAATACAGGTAAAGTGAGTATTGATAAGATATATAGTATCTTCCCATCTACATACAAGAGAAAAATATTCTGTATAAAAATAATGTAATACACACATTTTTCATTATTTAAATAAAATTAACTAACTAGGAAAATATAATATGTAATGATGTTATGATTCTCAGTCTGATAAGATTTGAAAATTCTGATTAATTGAGTGTATTTTGAAATGTAGTATGAGTTTTTTTTGAATTTCTAGTATAAATGAGTGTCCTAAAATATTTTTTTCTGACCATTTGAAGTATAATTGAAGTTTAATAGGCTTTAATTCTTCAACATTTGATCAATAGTAAATATGGTTGGAGTAAGCCACACCAATCTTATTTTGATCTTTCTATATTTAAAATCACTTTAAATGTATGTGTTCTCAGTGTTTATCACATGTTTATGTTATAATGATAATTTTATGTGAGAGATTTTACTAATACTTTTAACAGTAGCATGTAGGTGTTTCCATGTAGAGAACAATCATCCAGATAACTTTCATCCTCTTATATAGGGCTGAAAAATTATTTAATTCATCTCTGAAAAATAATTAAAAAATCATTAAAAAATTCAGGATGAAATTAGATAATATAGTCGATATAAATATTTAATTAGAAATAAATAAAATATAAGAATTTAGTCTTTAGAATTGTGAGATAGTCTGGAGATGTATAAATCTGGTGGCGACTAGATTTGGAAACGACTGAGGCTAACAATGAGTCAATTTACATGGTGACTCGGGACTGTTGTTTGGTCTTTCTAACACTTCGCCAAATTTTATGTTGAATAGAGATTTATCTTATATATATAGGTAATTACCATAATAAATTTCAATTATTATGGATATTTATAACCGATGGTGAGTGTTTATAATATTTTTCTATTTTTCCACATTTATCATGAGTTGTTTGCAATGGTGATACATTTTCTAATGGTGACTCATACATAGTAAAATTTCCATCTCAGTGGTGAGTAATTCTTTGTTCTGATACATATTTTAAGAGAAGTTTTTACAACACTTAGATAAATTCCACCAATATACCTTATAATATTAAATGGTATCATAAAATATAAAACTCATTAATATAATTGGAAAACTGATTATGTTATCATTAAAATAATGAGGTCATGGGATATTTATCCTGTAACGCCCCGACCCCAGCTACCCAGAGTCGGTGCATTACTTCGTAACATTGGCATGATCACAAGAAAGATCAAATCCCGAAAGACCGATTGGTTTAGTAGCCTTGGAAACACTAGATATAATCATAAAGTTTTACATTACATTTCAAAGTGAAAAACTACTACAACAACAAAGTCTTCATATCCACACTATTAACCCCTCATAATATCCCTGCAAGTCATTCATAAATTACTTCTTCACTACCTGGGAAAAATAAAACATAGAAAAGGGGTGAGCTCAAATGCCCAGTAAGGATAACAATATAGCGGAACATTCAAAATAAGCATAAACATTTAAGGCAATGAATTACTAAAACAAAAGCCTTTTAAAATTGAACTTCAACATAGTATGACAAAAGTAAAATGAAATAATGCCATTTACTTGTTCACATGGATATTCTACTAATCGAATAATCACATGCAATATCAATAACCACTTTCATAAAGTTGGAATGCATAATGCCAGACTATCATAACCAAATAGCCAAGGCCTCGTGCCAAGACTACAAATAAGATTTTGTCAAGGCCTTATGCCAAGACACTAGTTTGTCTCATGAGACCTACCGATGCATCGAGGAGCTATAGCGGGCTCCACCCGTCACTTATTAAGTCCAATGAATTCCCATATGAAAAGGTTTAAACATAACATAAACATTCGTATTAAAACTAGCATACGAAATGTCAATACTTTCACCATAAACTATGAATGGTATAAAAATAGCACATCCACAGTCAAACATATCACAAAACCTTCAATACAATATAGAAGTTTTGTATCATAATAAATCAACTTCAAATAATCTTAAAATCCATCAAAGGATGTTGACATAGATGAAATCAAAGTTCTTTTAAAAGAAATATCTCCTTTTATTTTGAAATCATTTAAGATCCATATAAAACATTTTCTTTGAAAATATTCTTATAAGCTTGTAAGGGAAGCTTTGAAGATTTTATAACGGCATAAAATAACCGCACCCGCCGTATAAGTTAAAAAAAACATTCTTACCTCAATTCTGTCGAAAAGGTTAAAAAGGACCTTGTTTTGAAAACGACGGAAAGATTCCTTTATAAACCTCTAATAAAAAGTCAAACAAGGGTATAAATGACTTTAACCCATATTCTTGTAAATAGTAAAAATGTTTTGAAATACATTTTTAAGAAACATGGATGTGGATGATAAAGAGATCCTAGTAGATTATTACGTATAATACAACCTCGGATAATGAAGAGATTGTGAAATAACCCTTACCTTGTACTTTTCCTTGGTTGGGGTAGGTTAACCTCCTGTATAATGGTGAAATAATTGTTATTAAATTATACAAGAATCATATACCTTAATATGATATCATATATGATCTTTTAATATTGATTTGATAATAATATCTTAGTATTATCGTTGTTTCGGGTGTTAACTTACTTGTTTTCTTTCATATGTTTTGTTACGTAAGACATGTTTGTAAAGGATAGGTTGTATATTATTCATATCCAGAATGATATCAAGTCCTTAAACATCATTTTTAAATCATAAAATGATAATTATACTTTAATGGTTACGATGGAGAATGAATCTCATCGCGTTCGTGGAGACGGTAGTCCGTACGTACGCACGAGCGACAATATCATTCTTTTGATATTAAAATAATATATAAATGGATGGTATATCATATATACAGAATCATTAATATGTTATATTTATTATTTACATGAGTTACACATCATTATTATACCCATCCAAATAATAATATATTGAATAACAATTACACCACGACGTGGAGACGGTAAGCCGTACGTACGCACGTATGGTGACATGTTATTCAAAGGGTGGATAGAATACTGAATATGGTTGTACCATATTTATAATAACATTACAGTATATAAATGATACTGGAGTCATTATTTTAGAATGGTAACAACAAAGGAAGAAGAAGTGGAAGAAGAAATGAACTTGGAAAAGGGGTGGTGAAAACATTACCTCTTCTTCGGGTTCTTCCTTTTGATTTGATCAAAAGGGCTCCTTAGGTTGGCTTTCTGATCAAACTAAGGCCCCTAGGTTGTAGTGAGGGATGTTGGGAGAGTATTTGGGCATAGTTTGGCCGAACCAAAAGGCTTTAGAGGTGTGAAGAAAAGAGAAGGAGGAGTGCCCTTTTATAAGAGGGGTGAGGGGCACTTTTGGAAAAGCTAGAAATATTAATTTATAATAAATTCATATTCGGTTTCCAAAGGCTCAAAAGTTGACTATTCAAAGGATGAGGTGGGGATAGGTCGAAAACAACTCATCCAATAGAATTTAGACACGTTTGGGTACTTATATTAACCATATCTTTAAGTATTAACTCTAAGTTAATTAGTTTCACTTTTACAATGTCTCTTTGTATTTTTATATAATATGGTTAATAAACTTACTATATACATCCAAGCGACCCCCAAGTGGTCCATTAATGATTAAACTATCATAATATAAGTCTCTTGGCCGAACCTTATATTTTTAGGAATTTAATATCAATTAATAATATAATATTTGTTTTAAGAACTCTTTTATGTCAATTTTGACACTATTCAATAGTTGATTTTTGTGAAACTCATAACAGATTGATTACTTCGAAAAAAGTCAATTAAATAAATCCTAATATATCATATTATCTTAGAAAATTAGTTTAATTCATTAAAAGTTTCATATTATATTTATTTGGGTATTTATAATATCAATTATTTTAATTTTTCACTATTATAGTAATTACTGCATCATCATTGTGTCATAAATAAAATAACTTATATAATGTCTAAAAATTATAAATAAAATATCATTATGTAGTAAATCTTTTTAGCTTTCTAATGAATATTTATAATCGAAAATCCAACATGTATAACCCTATTTAAAAATTGTTCTTCTAAAAGATGTAAGCTTATGCCATTTTTATTTTTATTTTAACTTTATTAATATAATGTGTCATTATCACTTACAAGTGGATCCATGGGGTCCCAAAATAGACCCAAAGATGCCCATGGTCGACCATGTATCAACCAATAGGGTTAAGACACGTTTTAGGGTAATTTAGTATTATTATAATATTATTTTTTTAACCCTTATTTACCGGATTTACCCTTTAACCATGGTAAATAAAGTATTTACCACAGTAACTATTCAAAATGTCTAAAAATAAAAGTTACCTTTTTACACAATTTGAACATCCTGATTCCAAATATGGAATCCATTTTCCTAAATTAAAAACACAGAAGTGGCAGAAATTAATTTAAAATTAATTCCCGCTGTCAAAACAAAAAGCGTGTTTTTAAGAGGTAATAACTATCAAAAGATTGACACTTGTTTATGTTCGGTTTAATTGTAAAATTATGTCCAATGACCAAAATTATATTAAATGGTAAAAATATATTCTAAATATACTTTAAAACCACTCAAATTCACAATTTATCACTATTAATTATTTTGATTAAAAAAGTTGTTTTTAATTAAAATTTAGAAATTTTCACTATTCATCAAAATATGAAAGTTATCCGAAATGTACCAAAATTTCACCCTAGGCTAATTTTGATATTCTGAATCTAAAAATGAAGTTAATTTGAAATATTGAATATATATGATTTCAAAAAGTAGGTATTACTATTCACAACGGCTAGTTTAATTAGTTGTGGTGTGTGTTAGAACTCGAGGTTGCGTACAACACACGCTATCGCATTATTCGAAGGGAAACGTACCATAGAAGCTTGGGGTGTTACATTCTCCCCTCCTTAAAATAATTGCGTCCTCGCAATTTCTAGGGTATTACTGCATAAAAAGACTCGGGTGGTTCTTCATCATAAGTTCCTCGGGTTCCCACGTTGCCTCTTCCATCTTATGGTTTCTCCACAAAACTTTTACCAGACGCGTCGTCCGGTTTCTCAGTACTTGTTCTCTCATATCAAGAATCTTGACGGGCTCTTCGCAATAAGACAGATCGGGTTCCAGTTCTAATTCCTCATAGGTGAGTACATGCGTCGGATCAGGCATGTATTTCCTCAATAGAGATACGTGGAACACATCGTGAACTTTGGAGAGACTTGGCGGCATTGCCAATCGGTAAGCTACAGCCCCAATTCGTTCTAGAATTTCGAAAGGTCCGATGTACCTGGGACTCAATTTACCTTTCTTTCCAAAACGTATGACTCCCTTCCACGGAGATACCTTCAGAAAAACATGATCACCGACTTGAAATTCCAAATCCTTCCTTCGATTATCGGCATAGCTCTTCTGCCTACTTTGAGCTGCTTTGATGTGATTTTGGATTACTTTCACCTTTTCCACCGTTTCCTCCACCAGTTCTGGGCCTACGAGTTTTCTTTCACCAACGTCATCCCAACAGGTTGGTGTACGACATCTCTTTCCGTATAACGCTTCATATGGTGCCATCTGAATACTCGAATGGAAGCTATTGTTATAGGAAAATTCTACCAAAGGTAAATATTGATCCCACGTACCCTGAAAGTCAAGTGAGCAAGATCTCAACATATCTTCTAAGGTTTGAATAGTCCGTTCTGAATGTCCATCTGTCTGAGGGTGGTATGCAGTGCTCAAATGAAGTTCAGTATCCAGGGATTTCTGAAGACTTTTCCAGAATCTTGAAGTAAAACGGGGATCACGATCAGAAACAATCGATAGGGGTACTCCATGAAGTCTCACAACTTCATTAATATATAGTCTTGCTAGACGTTCCAGGGGTAGATCTTCTCTTATAGCAAGAAAATGTGCTGACTTGGTAAGACGATCAACAATAACCCATATTGCATCATTCCTTCTAGGAGTCTTTGGTAGCCCCATGACAAAGTCCATCGTAATATTGTCCCATTTCCACTCTGGTATGGGAAGAGGTTGCATGAATCCTCCAGGCTGTTGCCTTCCAGCTTTCACTTGTTGACAAACCATACATCTTGACACAAAATCAGCAATCTCCCTCTTCATGTTGTCCCACCAAAAATGTTCCTTCAAATCTCTATACATTTTGGTGCTCCCAGGGTGTATAGAGAAATTGGAACTATGAGCGTCATCCAGCAATTCCCTTTTTAGATCAGGTATATTAGGAACACAAAGTCTCTTCCCGAATTTCAAAATTCCATCTTCATACACAAAGTCTCTCAATCTCCCATCATTAACAGCTTTAATATTCTTCTGAAATTCTTCATCATCGGTCTGAGAACTCTTAATATTTTCTAATAAAGATGGTTTGGCAACCATTTGAAAAAGCATTGAGGTTTCACCTTCCCTGGTTATTCCCATGTCCATCTTCACTAGATCCATGAAAATTGGATCCCTTTCAATTCTCATATTGTTCAAAACTCCATGATCTTTTCTACTTAAAGCATCTTCCACATTGTTTGCCTTCCCCGGGTGGTAGTGTATCATACAATCATAATCCTTGTGTAATTCAAGCCATCTCCTTTGCCTCATGTTGAGTTCTTTTTGTGAGAAAATATACTTCAAACTCTTGTGATCAGTATAAATCTCACATTTTTCACCATAGAGGTAGTGCCTCCATATCTTCAAAGCAAATATCACAGCTGCTAACTCAAGATCATGAGTAGGATAGTTTTGTTCATGAATTTTCAACTGTCGTGATGCATAGGAAATAACTCTATCATTCTGCATAAGGACACAACCAAGTCCTTTCTTCGATGCATCACTATAAATAACGAACCCATCATTCCCCGATGGTAGAGTCAATATAGGAGCATTGACTAATCTTTTCTTCAGTTCTTCGAAACATTCTTCACACTCTTTTGTCCAAACAAATTTAACCCCTTTACGTGTGAGCTTCGTTAATGGGTTAGCCAATCGGGCAAAATTCTGGACGAAACGTCGATAATAACCTGCCAAACCAATAAAACTACGTACCTCAGTTATACTCGTAGGTGCTGGCCATTCTTGGATTGCTTTGGTCTTAGAAGGATCAACAGAGATTCCATCTTTAGAGACAATATGGCCAAGAAAAGAAATCTCCTGAAGCCAGAATTCACACTTGCTAAACTTCCCATATAATTCATGCCTCCTCAGAGTCTTCAAGATAATGCGCAAGTGATTTTCATGATCTTCATAGGTTTTGGAGTATACCAAGATATCATCAATAAATACCACCACAAATTCATCGAGATACTCCTTGAAAACTCTATTCATCAGATCCATGAATACAGAGGGTGCATTAGTCAATCCAAACGGCATTACAGTAAACTCGTAATGCCCGTACCTGGTTCGAAATGCTGTCTTCGGAATGTCTTCCTTCTTTACACACAACTGATGGTATCCAGATCGAAGGTCAATCTTTGAAAAGTATTGAGCTCCATGCAGTTGGTCAAATAAATCATCAATACGAGGTAGGGGATACTTGTTCTTTATCGTTATAGCATTGATCTCCCTGTAGTCAATACATAACCTCATAGATCCATCTTTCTTTTTAACAAAAAGAACAGGGGCTCCCCATGGAGAAACACTAGGGCGAATAAATCCCTTATTACTCAATTCCTTTAGTTGTTTCTTTAATTCGACTAACTCTACAATGGCCATTCTATAAGGGGTCTTCGATATAGGCCTTGATCCAGGAATCAAATCAATGGAAAACTCAACTTCTCATTCTGGAGGATGTCCAGGTAAATCTTCCGGAAATACATCTAAAAATTCTTTCACAACAGGTACATCCTCTATTTGAACATTCCTTTCCTCACCGATAGTTACTTCATTCTCTTCCTCCCCAATAATTGAATTAAGTTGAGCTACTGGGGGTGGGTCTAAATAAGAATTAGGTGGTGACGATTCTGCTCTAAAAATAAGGTGTTCCTTATCATTATCATCAAGAATCGTAACCTCTTTCTTCTTACAATAAATCATCGCATCATAGTCCGAAATCCAGTCCATACCGAGGATTATATCAAACTCAATCATAGGTATGACGATGAGATCAGCAGATAAAGAAAATTTATGTGCTCTAATGGGGACTGATTCGCAAAACTTTGTTGCAACGATACTTCCCTTAGGAGTTTTAACTGACAACTCCCTTATTAAATCAAATTGGAAATATCTAATTTTCTTAGCAAACTGGGAAGATATGAAACAATGCGATGATCCAGAATCAAATAATGCATTTGCTAAACTTGAGGAAACCATTAAATTACATGCCACCACGTCTTTCAGAGCTTCTACCTCAGCAGTAGTGATAGCATAAGCCTGGCCTTGATCCCTTGGCCTTTTCTGAGGTAAGTTCTCCTGACGCTTAGGACATGCATTTGCATAATGCCCCATCTCCCTGCAATTGTAGCACTGAACGTTGGTAGCTTCCTTCTTCCCCTTGCAATCATGAGCTTGGTGGCCTTTTTCACCACACTTGTAACAGACTCCCATTCCCTTCAGGCAAGCACCGGGGTGTTTCTTCCCGCACTTAACACAAGATGGATATTCAACCTTTCCCTTCTTCCCCTTATTTCCATTCCCAGATTGATCAGCAGGTCTCTTCTTCTCTTGCTTTGCTTTAAAGTCATAAGACATAGAGAATTCCTTTTCGGTCTTGATAG
Source organism: Viscum album (assembly GCA_963277665.1). NCBI lineage: Eukaryota > Viridiplantae > Streptophyta > Magnoliopsida > Santalales > Viscaceae > Viscum > Viscum album. The sequence goes on from OY728148.1 coordinate 543,627,354, forward strand.
CACATGAGACAACGTCTTCGTACGATGAAAAGGATTGTGAGACTAATGCTCGACGGAGAAATGGTTTTAACCCATCAAAGAAACGATCAATCTTACTTCTTGGGTTGCGAATATAATCACCAGCGTACCTCGCTAACCTTGTAAAGTTAGCCTCATACTTTGTGACATTCTCATCCTCCTTTTATCTCAGACTCAGAAATTGTCTTTCCATATCTGCTCGATGGTCGCGAGGAAAGTATTTTTCTAAAAACAGATCTTTGAACTCCCTCCATTCCATATTTGATACTTCATCATCTTCCTTCGTATTTTGAATCAATGACCACCATTGATCAGCATCTCCAGTGAGGCGGTAAACTACCATGATAACTTTTTCCCTTTCACTGCTCCCCAAAGCCTGAAATATTTTCTCTAGGGAAAATATCCATTGCTCAGCTACTAAGGGATTTGTATTCCCATTGAATGTTGGTGGTTGTTGCCTCATGAATCGATCTAACATTGATCCTCCACGCTGCGGATCAGGGTGCTCCATACGGGTAAGTTTATTATTCATAACCTGAGTAAGTTGTCCCAGTATGGTGATTAGCTGATTAGCACCAATTGCATCACCAGCCCCACTATAATTATCTTGAGCAGGAGGGAAATCCCTACATGGAGTGCGTGCATTGATACGGTTTCCATTTCTTCCACTAGGCGCCATTTCTAAACAATGGCATAAACTAGATCAGTTTATGAATCAAAATACATAATCCCATACTTATAAAACACATAGCATAAATTGAACTATTTATGGATATAATCCATAATCATAAAAATGTTTTCTTTGAGGAAGTATATACTCATAAACCCTTCATAATGATTTGTAAAGATAGTGAGAGTTATCCTAAGCATATCCCCCGGGAGTGTCGTAACCAAGAGTGCAGCAAGGCCCGTTGTCGTGCACCAGTTCCCGTTCGAGTCTAGCTCAAAGCGGTGTTTTCGGGTTTTACCCCTAGGTACATCTGTGCCAGAGCCGCCTCTACCTGCTCGTATCCAGACAGGGATGTATTGCTTCGAAAAACTCACAAAATCTCTACAATACCAAAATTCTAGGAAGTTCTCCTATACTAATCCTCAAAGTTCATCTTAGGTCTACGTGCTCTAATCAGAGTTTATCTAAATCTAGCTTCCAAGGTTTGTACTAAACATCCTCTGATACCAACTGTAACGCCCTGACCCCAGCTACCCAAAGTCGGTGCATTACTTCGTAACATTGGCATGATCACAAGAAAGATCAAATCCCGAAAGACCGATTGGTTTAGTAGCCTTGGAAACACTAGATATAATCATAAAGTTTTACATTACATTTCAAAGTGAAAAACTACTACAACAACAAAGTCTTCATATCCACACTATTAACCCCTCATAATATCCCTGCAAGTCATTCATAAATTACTTCTTCACTACCTGGGAAAAATAAAACATAGAAAAGGGGTGAGCTCAAATGCCCAGTAAGGATAACAATATAGCGGAACATTCAAAATAAGCATAAACATTTAAGGCAATGAATTACTAAAACAAAAGCCTTTTAAAATTGAACTTCAACATAGTATGGCAAAATTAAAATGAAATAATTCCATTTACTTGTTCACATGGATATTCTACTAATCGAATAATCACATGCAATATCAATAACCACTTTCATAAAGTTGGAATGCATAATGCCAGACTATTATAACCACATAGCCAAGGCCTCGTGCCAAGACTACAAATAATATTTTTTCAAGGCCTTGTGCCAAGACACTAGTTTGTCTCATGAGACCTACCGATGCATCGAGGAGCTATAGCGGGCTCCACCCGTCACTTATTAAGTCCAATGCATTCCCATATGAAAAGGTTTAAACATAACATAAACATTCGTATTAAAACTAGCATACGAAATGTCAATACTTTCACCATAAACTATGAATGGTATAAAAATAGCACATCCACAGTCAAACATATCACAAAACCTTCAATACAATATAGAAGTTTTGTATCATAATAAATCAACTTCAAATAATCTTAAAATCCATCAAAGGATGTTGACATAGATGAAATCAAAGTTCTTTTAAAAGAAATATCTCCTTTTATTTTGAAATCATTTAAGATCCATATAAAACATTTTCTTTGAAAATATTCTTATAAGCTTGTAAGGGAAGCTTTGAAGATTTTATAACGGCGTAAAATAACCGCACCCACCGTATAAGTTAAAAAAACATTCTTACCTCAATTCTGTCGAAAAGGTTAAAAAGGACCTTGTTTTGAAAACGACGGAAAGATTCCTTTATAAACCTCTAATAAAAAGTCAAACAAGGGTATAAATGACTTTAACCCATATTCTTGTAAATAGTAAAAATGTTTTGAAATACATTTTTAAGAAACATGGATGTGGATGATAAAGAGATCCCAGTAGATTATTACGTATAATACAACCTCGGATAATGAAGAGATTGTGAAATAACCCTTACCTTGTACTTTTCCTTGGTTGGGGTAGGTTAACCTCCTGTATAATGGTGAAATAATTGTTATTAAATTATACAAGAATCATATACCTTAATATGATATCATATATGATCTTTTAATATTTATTTGATAATAATATCTTAGTATTATCGTTGTTTCGGGTGTTAACTTACTTGTTTTCTTTCATATGTTTTGTTACGTAAGACATGTTTGTAAAGGATAGCTTGTATATTATTCATATCCAGAATGATATCAAGTCCTTAAACATCATTTTTAAATCATAAAATGATAATTATACTTTAATGGTTACGATGGAGAATGAATCTCATCGCGTTCGTGGAGACGGTAGTCCGTACGTACGCACGAGCGACAATATCATTCTTTTGATATTAAAATAATATATAAATGGATGGTATATCATATATACAGAATCATTAATATGTTATATTTATTATTTACATGAGTTACACATCATTATTATACCCATCCAAATAATAATATATTGAATAACAATTACACCACGACGTGGAGACGGTAAGCCGTACGTACGCACGTATGGTGACATGTTATTCAAAGGGTGGATAGAATACTGAATATGGTTGTACCATATTTATAATAACATCACAGTATATAAATGATACTGGAGTCATTATTTTAGAATGGTAACAACAAAGGAAGAAGAAGTGGAAGAAGAAGTGAACTTGGAAAAGGGGTGGTGAAAACATTACCTCTTCTTCGGGTTCTTCCTTTTGATTTGATCAAAAGGGCTCCTTAGGTTGGCTTTCTGATCAAACTAAGGCCCCTAGGTTGTAGTGAGGGATGTTGGGAGAGTATTTGGGCATAGTTTGGCCGAACCAAAAGGCTTTAGAGGTGTGAAGAAAAGAGAAGGAGGAGTGCCCTTTTATAAGAGGGGTGAGGGGCACTTTTGGAAAAGCTAAAAATATTAATTTATAATAAATTATTATTCGGTTCCCAAAGGCTCCAAAGTTGACTATTCAAAGGATGAGGTGGGGATAGGTCGAAAACAACTCATCCAATAGAATTTAGACAGGTTTGGGTACTTATATTAACCTTATCTTTAAGTATTAACTCTAAGTTAATTAGTTTCACTTTTACAATGTCTCTTTGTATTTTTATATAATATGGTTAATAAACTTACTCTATACATCCAAGCGACCCCCAAGTGGTCCATTAATGATTAAACTATCATAATATAAGTCTCTTGGCCGAACCATAGATTTTTAGGAATTTAATATCAATTAATAATATTATATTTGTTTTAAGAACTCTTTTATGTCAATTTTGACACTATTCAATAGTTGATTTTTGTGAAACTCATAACAGATTGATTACTTCGAAAAAAGTCAATTAAATCAATCCTAATATATCATATTATCCTAGAAAATTAGTTTAATTCATTAAAAGTTTCATATTATATTTATTTGGGTATTTATAATATCAATTATTTTAATTTTTCACTATTATAGTAATTACTGCATCATCATTGTGTCATAAATAAAATAACTTATTTAATGTCTAAAAATTATAAATAAAATATCATTATGTAGGAAATCGTTTTAACTTTCTAATGAATATTTATAATCGAAAATCCAACATGTATAACCCTATGTAAAAATTGTTCTTCTAAAAGATGTAAGCTTATGCCATTTTTATTTTTATTTTAACTTTATTAATATAATGTGTCATTATCACTTACAAGTGGATCCATGGGGTCCCAAAATAGACCCAAAGATGCCCATGGTCGACCATGTATCAACCAATAGGGTTAAGACACGTTTTAGGGTAATTTAGTATTATTATAATATTATTTTTTTAACCCTTATTTACCGGATTTACCCTTTAACCATGGTAAATAAAATATATACCACAGTAACTATTCAAAATGTCTAAAAATAAAAGTTACCTATTTACAAAATTTGAACATCCTGATTCCAAATATGGAATCAATTTTCCTAAATTCAAAACACAGAAGTGGCAGAAATTAATTTAAAATTAATTCCCGCTGTCAAAACAAAAAGCGTGTTTTTAAGAGGTAATAACTATCAAAAGATTGACACTTGTTTATGTTCGGTTTAATTGTAAAATTATGTCCAATGACCAAAATTATATTAAATGGTAAAAATATATTCTAAATATAATTTAAAACCACTCAAATTCACAATTTATCACTATTAATTATTTGGATTAAAAAAGTTTTTTTTAATTAAAATTTAGAAATTTTCACTATTCATCAAAATGTGAAAGTTATCCGAAATGTACCAAAATTTCACCCTAGGCTAATTTTGATATTCTGAATCTAAAAATGAAGTTCATTTGAAATATTGAATATATATGATTTCAAAAAGTAGGTATTACTATTCACAACGGCTAGTTTAATTAGTTGTGGTGTGTGTTAGAACTCGAGGTTGCGTACAACACACGCTATCGCATTATTCGAAGGGAAACGTACCATAGAAACTTGGGGTGTTACATATCCAAATTTATAAGGATAATCTAAATGTGTTTTCTTAGTTGTGAGTATTTGATTATTACTTTAAACTAAACTATCTAATTTTAATGAAAACTAAATAATTTAGTGATATTGACCACACATTGTGTTAGTTTCATGTAAGGTTATCTCCTATATATTAAAAATAAATTATCAGTCTTTTTTCTTAACTATATTGATAATTAGATGTTGTTTTCTTCTTTTTTTGAGTATGCGACATATGTTTTGAACTAAAATGTCACATTTTAATTAAAAACATGAACATTAATTCATATGAGGTACATCATTTATTAGATTCACGTGATGTTAATTCCTATACATCATTAATGTATATTCATCTCATTCTTAAACTATTATGAAGATCTACATGTGTTTTCTCATTTTAGGGAATATGTCATGCATTTTGAAATAAAATTTCACATTTAAATGAAAACAAACCATTAATGTCATACATGCTTCATTTTGTGTCCAATTGATGTGAGGAAAATTTCTTCACATCAAAAAAAATCGAGGATAATTTACATAATATATCAAGATACATTGAGTGTTTTTCCTTGTTTTTGAGTATGTGACATGCATTTTGAACTAAAAGTTTTCTTTATAATTAAGAACAAACAAATTTTTTCATATTGGCCACACTATTTGTCAAATTATAGTTAGGATACATACAAAAAGTTAAAAATGAACTATAATACATTTTATGATTTTTTTAAAATATGAACATGTTTTCCTAGTTTTATGAATCTGAAGCATGTTTTGAACAAAAATGAAACTTTTAAACAGAAAACCATCACTTTCAGTCATACAATCCACAACATGTGTAAAATTGATGTGAGGTTAATTAGTATAAATATAAAATAACTTTTTTATATTTTTCTAAATTATCAAACAAATATTGGTTTGTTTTCTTAGTTTTTATTATGCGATAATAGTTTTAAACTAAAATTCCACTTTTAAATAAAATCAAACACTTTAAATCAAAATAGACACACTTTGTATTGGATTTATATATGTTTCATTCCTACACAAAGAAAATGGATCATGGATCATGGATAATTTTTCTAAATTATCATAATAATCCAAGTTCATTTCCTAGGTTTTTGGTATGTGATACATGTTTTAAACTAAAATGTTGCTTTTAAATTAAAAAAATTCACTTTCATCCATTAAATACATAATTTTTTTATGATTCATATCAGATAATTATTTGTGGTAATGGTATAATAGAAATAGGGGGAATTTAAATTTATAACATTAATAAATAAATATAAAGGAAAAATAAAAAATAAAAGGATTTTGACAAATGGATTTAAAATATATAGAGATATAATTAAGGCATTAAAAATTATCAAAGAAAATCATGGAAGAAAATAAAAAGATATGGTGTAAAATAAAATTAAACACATAAAAGTAAAAAACTAGGGACACATTGATTAGATAGTTCAGAAAGAGCACATGATTTGATTCTATGTATCCTCCCCTCAATAAGGCCTAATTGGGTTATATACCCCCTTGGTTTTAATAGAGATACAAGAACGTAAAATAACATTTTCCTTAGTTTTAACTGAAACCCAAGAACCAAAACAGTCACACAATTTTGAACAGGTAAATAAAGAAACCAATATATCCTTATTTTGATTGTAATATAAGAAATAAAATAACCCATAATTTTGAATAAAGAAATCATGAAACCATTGTGAAGAAAGTGGATAAAAAGGGAATATTTCCATTTTTGAATCCCATTACAATATCATATCAAATCTCACTAAAATATAAGAAGATAAAATATGGTGAGAGAGAGAAAGAGAAATTATAATAGATAGAGATAGATCTATAGGGTTGTATATTAATGTATAAAGTCTCATGATAATAAGATAAAATAAGACACAATGAAATATAGGTAAAGGAAACATGATGGAGGATGATGAATTTAGATGAAGATCACACATTTGAATTGTTTTTTCTAGTGTTCTTAGTTCCCATCGATTGTGATCACTTGATATTCGTTGTAATTGGATGAGAAAGAAAGTAACATTAATTTTATTTAATGATCAAAGAGGAATACTTGATTATTGTTATGAGCGTAATTTTTTTTGAGATTCATAATTCTTTTGGATGATGATCCAAGACTCCATTTTCTTTTATTTAATGCCTTATAGGGTGTCAGAATGGTATAATGTCGAGAAAATCTATTAAGATCCATGAAAATACATTTATGATCATAATAAATGTTCCATATATTATTATATAATGGTCCCACTGGATATATTGTTTTAATCTGGTAGCTCTAAAATTCTGCAATATCTACCACTTAGTGGGTGAACCTCGGATAGGTAGTCAGTAGAGTGTTACTGGCTATGGGATATTGTTTTTGTTCTACTAACTAAAAAATGAACTCTTATATGTTGGTCAGTGTTACATGACAAAATTGTACTAAGAATCAGTATTATAATCCCACCTTTAACACATGCATTTTTATTTTGCATCACATCACTAAAAATCAAAAAGAGCACTAAAATCAAACTAGAAACAATATGAAATAAGTATGATAAAATAAGGGGTGTTTGTCATCATTAAAATAACTATACTATGCGATTCCACAATATCCCAGATTTTTTTATCATAAGGACAAGATATAATAATCAAGATAAGAAAGAGGGAAAAGATAAAATTAAAGAGTTACCATATTCTTTTAAATCCATCTCTACCACTTTTTGATACAAAAACAATTTTCTCACCATTTAATAATATCAAAAGGAAACTTACAAGGCACACGTTTTAAAGAAATAACATAGTATGATAATGATAAAATGGGATTTAGAACATAAATTACATAAATCCTCCATAATAAATGTATTACATATTAAAATGGGAGAATTATAAATCATTCATGTTATAATATGTAAAGAGATAAAAACAAATAAACTCAATAATCCATATAAAAAATTGACAATTAATCCCATTCTTAAAATAAATCAATATATTAAGATAACTCCTTCAAAATTAAAGGATTTTCAAAAAGGATCATTGAATCAAATATAAGGATATCTGTAGAACTATAAAATATATTAAAAGAATTAATAGAATTCTACCTGAGACATAAATTAAAAAAAAAATTGTTAAAAAAATATTTTAATTACATAAATTTATTCGAAAATGCACCAAAAATAGTCTTAAATAAGTTGTAATAGAGAATATATATTTAAAACAATTCACCATACATAAAATTCATAGAGCGTTTAAACATAAAATTCTTCTTTGATGTTATAAAATTTACAACTCCATGGTTTTAATATATTTTGTATACAATATGATATTTTAATAACATCAGGTGGAAAATACCTATAAGATATCAATAGTAGGTGCCTTTTGGTACATAGATATTTGGTCTGGATCTATTATATAATAAAAAATTTGTATTTGAAATTTTTTTTGTCTACTAAGATTGGATAATGATGATTTTTTATCTCAAACATGCATAATTTGTTTTAATAAGATTCAATGAACGATGAATAGAAATATATCTCCCATATCATGAATTTTTATATTAATATTCCAAACTTATGTTCCCATATTTTTTATAATATTATCATAATTTATAATGGAAAAAATCTTTAGAAAAGAAATTTTTTATGAGATAACTGTATTTTAAAAATAATAATCCTTATTTTTTAACACATTAAAAACCAAGGATCACATAAGGATTGATTTTACCTTGGGTGTGTTTATAAAGTAATCACTTTGGATCCCTGATTTTATATTTTAAAAAATCGATATCCACTTTTTTAAAATTTAAAAAATAAATCTATTTTTTATTTATAGAATATTATTTCTAATAAGAATTATATTTTATCTAATTAATTTTTTTATATATCTTATCCTGTTATTTAAATAATAATGAATGATTTTGGAAAATATTTTCAATTTTATCTAAAGTGTATTTTATGTATTTATAACATAGTGGACATAATGAAGAAGAAAATAATACCATAATGAATATTTTGGGATGGTCCAAGGCTGATCCAAGCCATTAAAACCTAAATCAATAAATTTAATACCATAATGAATATTCCAATAAATTTCTTACAATTTGAACACTGTTTAGATGTATGATGTCACCATATATCTAGTGCACAAGACAGTTTCTATGAAATATTAGAATCCCCAGTATCATATTGGTGCACCTCTATTAGGTAGCTAATGGTGTGTTAGAGGAAAAGCGAGATTCTATTTGATCTATTAACTTTTTGATGAAATCCTACTAAATGTTCAGTGATTTACTATAGAATTAGACTAATAATAAGTCCATTAATCTCACTTTGAATAGTTCATCAATAAATTTTTATTTCCTATCACAAAAAATCTATATAAACACTAAAAATACACTTTAAAACACAAAAAACATATTATAAAAACATTTTAATGTTTTTATTACTAAAACAACTATACTATAATAATCAGTAATTATTACATTACAAAAATGATTTATAGATCTATTTCAAAAAAATTGGACAATATGAACACATTTTATTAACTTTGAGTATGCGACCCTCATTTTTAAATTAAATATAATATTGTAAATCAAAGAACACAATTTTGGTTATAACAACCACACGTTGTCTTGGATTTAAATGGTGTTTATAATACCATGACACAAATTAATCATGGATATTTTTTATAAAATATCAATACAATGAATGTTTTCATTCATTTTTGTTAGTACGTGACATTTTTTTATCATAATAAATTTCTTTTAGGTCCACCTCCACTCCTTTAAATAAGTTAATTTATCAATAAGATTAATCTATTAATTGTTTCAACCCTAGGTATTCCTATAACATATCCAAATAGTATTAATCCATTCCCATAAATATACTATTACTACTTATCCAACTACATGCATCATGTTTATATGAAAACATCAATATTGATTCTTATTGAACCTTTATAAGACTCTATATTCACCACATTTTATGACTAAATTTATAATTCATTTTTTTTCCATCACTGTTATGATAAAATATTTTATTATTTATTTAATTAATAAATATGTATACAATGTTGTCCTTCAAATGAATAATGAGGCAAGAAATAAGAATCAATAGATGGAGTAATAGAAATTATGGTTTCATTCTTTCATTTATAACTATTTATTTGTTTATAAATTCTGATTTTAGGGATTTCATATGATTTATCAAGAATTACAACATGATCTTTGTGGGTGTCCTGATCACCAATGTATGTTTGGGAAGGCACAACAACAAAAATTATTATTCCCCATGGACATGACCATATCAATTAAATTAAATAAGGAAAATATTTAATTTCATTCATTCCAAAGGAATTTTAGTTTTAGAATTCTAGAGAGTGATTTGAATTCATAAACCAATAAAAAATTATGTCTTCTTTAAACTAATAGTCATTTTATGCACAATACAAGAAGCAACATAGTACATAATTTTTAAAAAAAAATTCCAACTAATTATGTATATAATATTCTATTATAGACATATCATACCATTTATTTCTTCATAACATGAGAAAATAGAATTATAGGAATGGGTTGATCTTAAATTCCAATTAAGGGTAATCATATGTGATAAAAATCACTGATCATTTGTGATCATAAGACGAGAATACAGGTATAAGGAAGATACATAAGAAAATCCAACCCAATAAAATATGGAATATAAATCATGATTTATATGGCATGAAACAATCTTTAGCATAGAGAACAATGCATTCATGTGGAACACCATTAGTTCCCATACACACAAGAAACCAAAAAAACCCAAGGATACATAAATCATGAGATATAGAACCATAACCAATATAGTAAATGCAGCATAAGGAACTACCCATCATCATCCATCCATATGTGTTCCACATAAAATAATTAATAATCATTTAATAATGAAACCAAGGAATGAAATGATTTTAATATCCTTTTCTAAAGGAATAAAAAAAAAACTTCACAATTCCATCAATAATCGAAACATGACATACATATTGAAAATAAACACATATCTAAATAAATTAAACAACTCCCTATGTAAACGGGAATAAATATTTCTAATAGATCATATGGTATTGAAATCATATAGATAAAATGTATATAGTTGTGTAAATAATTTCTCAAATCAATCAATGAATTGAATATATGGGAACACCCTTCTATAAATGATATAGAAAACTAGGTATTCACAAAGTGAAATAATCATAATAAATTTTATTCATATTTAATATGGTTGGTTATGAAATAAAAATGTGGAAATGGATTTTATATTTGTTAAGAAACAAAATTACATAATCCATCTAGAGAAATAATTAGTATTGAATCATTTTTAAAATATCATCGATTAAATATTATACATTTCAATGGATAATGATTATATAAAAAAACATATTTATGAATTTTTATAAAAAAACACTTTTAAAATCAAAAAAATATGTGATATTATGAAAAATAACTAAAGGATATATTTAAAATATTTAGGAGAAAATTAAATTTTTAGAAACCATGAGAACAGTGTGATAATTCTTCAAATAAAAACACTATGGTGGCAATAATATATTTATTCAAAAGGAATTGATAAAAGATATTTTAAAAAAACTACCCACAAAGAAGAAGTTTAATTGATTTTGAATGAATACATGTGAAAATAGACTAAATGAAATTTAAAATTACATTTTTTATTCTTCAAAAAAGGGATATACAAAAAATATTTTATCTTAGATAAAAAAGGAGTGATGAATAATTACATTTATTATTAAATATACCATTTTTAAATCAGCATTGTTTAAATATAAAATAGAACATACAATTTAAAACAATATAAGGAGTAATGAATGCTCACCAGGGATAATAGAGGGAAAAAATATTTTTATATTTGAAGAATGAATATAAAAATTCCACAAATGGGTTTTCAAATATGAGAGAGCATGATTTAAAAATGTGTTTGGGGAAATAGACCATACATATTTAGTATCATTTAAATAAAAAACCTTAGAGAATAAATTTATTGAAACTAAACATCAATTACTATGAATGATAGAAAATTATTTATACAATATAAAAATAGTCAGTATATACACCATATAAATGTAAATCATTTCATAACAAGAATTATTTCTTAAAGAATAGAAATTGAGAACAGGGGCTTCTTTTTACTAATATTTTTTATTTTTGACTCAATATATTATGATTTTATATTGTAAAATTGTTTAAACCCATAAAATAAATAGTAAATATAATATAAAAGATTCATTAGGAATAATAAATTGAAATTTTAATAATAGATTTTAATAAAAATCTTTGTAACTCAATGGATGGAATTTTAGTCTGCACAACCCCTTACATTGGTCATGATTCACTCTCCACATGGGAATAACTTCCAGAATAATCTAATTATTTTTATTTGGTATCTAATTTGTAAACATATTCATTTATATTATAATTACTAATGACCATTTATTATTTTATTCAATTTTTTTATATTGTATTATGATTTTATTTATTTTAGGTGGATTAGTGAATTTAATTACAGCTATTTTGGTATGTTGGAAATATTTAAATGTGTCACAAATTAACTTCATATGTAAGGGCCAAGATAGTGACTCATCAAAAAGTTTTCCAAAAAATCAGTTTCACCAAATAGTTCCACCGAAACTGTGGCATCGTGACTGTGACACTATAGCGGTCACACCATCATGGTCACTGTCACGACCCGACCCTACCCGGGCTCGAGCCACAACTACCCCAGGCCCGCCTCCATAGGCCAGGGGCTGGCGACCAGCGCCGAAGGCGCAACAACTCGGGGATGCCTTTGCCTAAGTACCTGTACACGCACACACGCAGCACACTCAATGCCAAACTGCAGAGTAAAAGAAAAGACAAGTAAAGAAAAAAAGGCAACTTCTATATAAATACCACAAATGTGCATCGACCTCTAAACAGTACAAGGTACAAGCTGAAAAGAAAAGGGGAAAACATGCACCCAACCAAAAAGTGCCATAACTCGGCAACAGGTAAACGAAAAGAAACAGCTGACGGTTCTGCCACATGGAACCCGGCTACAACCACCGCACGTTGTCTAAGCTCCCAAGCTCCTACGCTCCACTGAAGTCACGCTCCACCAGTTCGTCGTCAACAAGGGCACACCAAGTGAGACAAAGCCCAAGTAGGGGTGAGTATAAAAATACTCAGTAGGATACCCCGAAGGCTCGAGGGGGAAAAAAATGAGGTACCGAATGGTGAGATGTAGAGCGAATAGAGAGTAGAACAAAAGTATAATAGAGTGCAGTAAAGAGTCCAGTAGGAGTCCAGCTCAACCCAAAAAAAGGAAGAAGGTAGACTCGTCCAGGCACAAGAAGTTGGAAACGGTGAGAAGATGAACTTCTCGTTGAGTCTTCGCTACCTATAGCAGGAGAGTAGGCTCGTCCAACCATGAGAAGCTAGACACGGAAGGCACGTGGCATACCCCGAGCGTCTTCGCCTCTCCGGGAAGGAGAGTAACTAAACCCAAGATGTGGGTACCGGAAACAAGGTATATACATATCCTTATTCTCAATCAAGAAGCCCTAACATCGTAGTAAGGGGATATCCATCCCGTAGCTCAGCCCAAGAAAATTGTATCCAACAGTCCCAAAGGTAAACTCCATCGATGCCCAGCATCCCGCACGTCCGCCCCGAACCGCAATCCAAGAGGCTCAATCACAACACTTAGAAACTATCCGCTTTGGGCGACACTCACTCGCCTGTATGGTTTTAGATTGCGTCACAAGAACGCGTCTCGGGGGGGAATGCACCCCCTCAAACTTGAGACTTCTAGGGAAAGTCCAACCATGCCTCGTCAGTGCCCTGTAGTCGAGAGGTCTTCTCAAAGTCAAGTCATCACAACACTGAACAAAATAACCAAGGGTCTCGCTCTGGTAATCACAGAGGAAAGCCACAGACTAGCCTAGTCGAGAGGACTGAGTCTGAAATTCCAACAGGTGTCCCACTACCCAGCCCCGCTGGAGGGTAATTCATAACCAAATATCATGTGACCCACTGCCCATCCCTGCTTTAGGGTAAATCATAATACATCATCAGGCGACCCACAGCCTAGCCCCGCTGGAGCGTAGACCTAGAATAAGTCGACAGGTGACCCACTGCCCAGCCTCACTGGAGGGTAGACCATAACACATCATCCGATGACCCACTGCCTAGCCCCGCTGGAGGGTAGACCTTATTACATCATCAGGTGACCCACTGCCAGCCCCACTGGAGAGTAGACCTGGAATAAGTCAACAGGCGACCCACATCCCAGCCTCGCTAGAGGGTAGACCTGGAACTAGACGACGGGCGACCCACTACCCAGCCCTGCTGGAGGGTAGACACTACGAGGTCGTCGGGTGACCCACTGCCCAGTCCCTGCTGGAGGGTAAACCCTAGAAGTCACTGAGAAACCCACTGCACAGCCCTGCTGGAGGGTAAACCCGAAGAAGTCAATGAGTAACCCAAAGCCCAACCTCGTTGGAGGGTAGAACTCAGAGCTGCTCTAGCCATCTCTACTGGAGGTTACACCACCAGCCAAATGAACACGTAGTGGGTATCGCACAACCACCCAACTCTAGAAAAACTCAACCAAAAGAGGTTCAGTGTCTTCTACAGCACTAGGTGCCACTAGCACCTCTACCAGCCAATCCATCTAGAACGAAACCAGGGGGAGACCACTCAACCCTGCTGGTCAAACAAACGAGCACAGAGGGACCCTCAATGTCACGAGAGGTCAAAGTGCGCAAAGCAGAACCCGGCATGCTCGTGGGTCCCACACAACGTGTGTCCCCATCGCAACCCTAACCAAGCGCCCAAACGTTCTCAGGTACGAATTACCCCATGTACCTTCAAGCATTCTCATATACTCCCAGAGTATACCACATTCTCAGCCAAAGGGCCATCGTCCACACGGCACCCAATCTCAACGTGGAGGTGTGACGTAATATCTCCACCTCAAAGGCTCAAGGACGGCCAACCACATCTCGTGAACCATTTACATCACTCTCCCAAGAGTGTGCGACCACATGCCAAGGGTCCGCTACAAACAAAGTAGGGCGAACCACAACTGGAGCACCTTTCATGCTTCCACATTTAACAAGATCGTGCAAGAGGCTCCGTACAGCCAAACGGATTACACCGTTTTGATCCTCGCGGAAAAAAATGCGAGATCGACTACTTACTCACCTCCAACGGATATTCGATGAAAAAGTCACCGACACCGCCTCACGCCTGAACGGCGTCCCGTTTTCCCGAGCCTCGGCCTTGAAAATAGTCAGGCGCATCGCACCACTGCCATCCCCTTGGGAAAACACGTCACAAGCACTACTCATTTGAGTGAAATGGATATCTGGAGAAAAAGATGCATTCTGGCGCACCGCACATGAGCGGTGCTACGTGGGACCCGCATCCCGATCCCGAAGCGCTGCCAACGGATCGCACCGTTTCGATCCTCTCGTAAAAGCACACAAGGTGGACTACTCACTTGTCCAAAACGGATGCCCGGTGATAAAGATGTAAAATCACCATCGACGCCCAAACGACCCTCGTGGGCCCCGCACCATCGTGCCGAATTAGAGTGGACGGATTGCACCATTGCAATCCCCTCAGAAAAACCCCCAGAATCGACTGCTCGCACGCCCCGAACGGACATCCGATTCAAAAATCCGCTAAACGCTTCTCGCAGCTCAAAAGACGGGTCGTGGGACCCATGCCTCAAATTCGGTCTCAATGCCTAAAACCACCCTGGAAAGCTCTGTCTCGATACCAGGGTCCCAACGCCACTGATGGTGCTCAAAACGGACGTCGGACGCGTCCGCGCCGCTCAAAACAAGATTCTCGGGAAAAACGCATGTCCTCTTAAGGAAGAATCGTGCCACCGAGGCCCCACATTTAGGGAAATAATAATTCCCAAAACCATCTCATAAAGTCCGTCTCGTCAATACGGATCTACTGTCGTAGACGGTACTCAAAACGGACACTCGTAGCGGAAAATACGGGTGTCCGAACACCGAGAGGGCAAGGCCCATGGGGCTGGACCGGCCTACGGCTTAGCCGCGCGGCGTGGGTCTTGGTCGCTGCATGGGGGTCGCGCGACGCGACCTCGTGGTCGCTGCCCCCTGGCGATCGCCGCCTCGCCGGGCGCTCCGCCAGATGCCCGAGCACCCCGCTGCCGACGCCCAGCGCCTCCACCACACACCCGCGCTGACGCCCGCGGACACCCGCTGCCGCGCCCAGCGCCTCCACCGGACACCAGCGGACACCCCACTGCCGCGCCGTCCGCCCTCGACGCGCCGCCGCTTGAACCAGCCAACTTCGGCGAATGTTTGCGAACGCCTCCGAACTCCGATTTCAGAACCGAAACAAGCCTCAGAAAGAGAAAATTGTATACTACACGTTCATGGGATTCGTTCAAAAATCCGACAGATTTTCAATACAATTATTTGTGTTCGAAGTAGGTGTGGTGAATGAAAAATGCAAATGCCAAATCCTACCTCGTGGGCGTTGCCCGAGCTTCACGGGCGATCTGCCGGAGCCACACCTTGCAGGAGAGGGGGAGGTGATAGAGGGAAGCTTCCTACTTTGTTGCGGGGAGCTGCTAGCACCAGGGGAGAAGAGGGGAGTAAGGGGATGAGTTAAGCATTTAAATAGAAAACGCTTAACCTCCCGCTCATCGGTCCGAACCCGAAACCTTAGCAGGGTCGAGGATAAGCTCCCCTAGGGTAAACACCACCTCCTGAGCATAACGGCGATCTCGTAATTTTAATCCGAGACCCCGTTCAAATGTTATAAAATTAAACGCCCGAAGCTGCTAAATTATGAAAACGCCCCTGGGGCCATTTTTCACAAACGGCTCGCGCCCGCGAAACATATACCCCTACTAGGGTAAAAGACACGATCCGAACTCAACGGTGCCCTCAGTTTTTCAACTCGAGCCACCATTTAAGAGATAACTGTGTTTCACCATTAAACGAATAAATTAATTAATTAATTTATCCGTTTAGCCTTCCGAAAGTGAGCAAGGGGTCCAAACATCCCGCACCAAGATGTTTTATGTCGTTACAAGGGTAAACACCCCATTCCGGACCCATCCATACACTCGGATCTCTGGTCAGAATAACCGTTTAGGAGTTATCCCATTTATTTGGCGTTTCCTCTGTGAACGCACTGAAAATTTAATTTCGGCCACTCCGGGGCTCGGAATTGCACGCCGTCTGAAGGCACTACTCTGGAATATTATCAAGAATATTCCAAAGTATGTCTCATAAAAAACCAGGTTCTTACATCAGTCCCTCCTTCAGGCTTTTCGTCCCCGAAAAGCAATACTAGGGAGCAACACAGGGTACTAAGCCCACACCTGGCTTTCCTGTACCCAAAAGAACCCACGCATAGATCTGCGTCACCACACCCAGACCAAAGGATTGATCTGTTCAAGCGAGGTCATCCCTTTCCGACATCGTGCTCCCACTTCAGACATTGGGGTTAGGGAAAGGCGGTAGGGTACCTCGCCATCCCTTTGCACGGTCTCAAACGGCCTAAAGGCCCTCGGGGGTAGCTCACCTCCCCGTCCAAACCTCTACATCACACGTCGCGACAAGAATCATTTCATGGGCATGGGGCAAGGTTCGGTGATTCCCTCCTTTAGAATATCCATATGGTGAATCACCTATGGATATCTGGTAACACAAGATTCCACAACTGAGGCTCTATTACACGCTATAAAGGCATAGGTGTCGACACCATCGGCTAGAGAAAAAGGTCCCACGCCTTTTACCTTACCAACACAGGGTTACACCCGACGCCCTGCATCACCCTGGTAACATGTCAAACAAGGAGGAGGGAGGAAAGAAGTTTAGACACAGAGTCTAACAATTCTACTGCCAAAAGGTAGAAGAGTTGTAGAGTGTACAACTTATCACTTCATGTTCTGCAGGATAGTAGACATCCAAAGCTCGCGGCTATCCTTGGTCCCAACTATCAGCTCCTGGAGCCTGACGTGGACCACCTAGTGGTGATGGGAAGACCTCGTAACATCATCCCCCACTAACAGCTCCTCGCGCTCCTCTATTAGCACCACCTCTCTGGGAAATACTATGATCACGGCGCTGCCTATGTCGTGGTGGTGCGCCTGCTGCCTACCCAAAGCTCTCAGCAACTCGGGTTGGGCAGTCTCGTGCCAAGTGACCTCGCCCGTCACAAGCATAGCACCGGTGCTCTTTGGGCTGCCCTGGTGCCCTCCGGTGCCACTGTGGTGTACGAACACGGCCCGAGATCCACTCATGGAAGGGCATCCTCGGCTGAGGCCCTGCACCCTTTCGCCACAGTGGTATATGACCACGTCTACGAAACCGGCAGTGGGAAGGCCCCCTGCATTGAGGTCATGTCCTCCTGCGCCTGCTAGCTACGATAGACATCCCGGCTCCATCACGCCCACTGCCACTACCAACCGCAAAACATTACAGGAAGCCATCTGTCACCAGCGCCTGCTCTAGCACCCCGTCATATGTGGAAATTCCCAAGGGTACTCTGACAGCACGAATCTCTTGGTGGAGACCCTGCTCAAACTTTCGTGCTCGGAGGTTGTCATCATGATCCAAGTCCGGGTAAAAGCATGCGTGGTCTGCAAAACTAGCCGGGCACTCGGCCACCGTCATCCCTCCCTGCTGAAACTGTAGGAGCTCCTGAATCCGAACGGAGCGCAAGCAGGATGGGAAAAACTCTTCACGAAACAACAACTGAATGTCTTCCCATGAAAGTGATGACTCATCAAGAAGCTGAGTCACCAGACTCCACCAACGCCAAGCCCATCCACGAAAAAGGGTGGCTGCCAAAGCCACTCTCTGATCTGTCGGCGTCTGCACAAGCCTAAAAAGGGGAACCACTGCCTCGAGCCAAACCTCTGCTGTCTGAGGGTCTGGCTCACCACTGAACCTCAGCGGTCCCGGCCGCTGGAACTCACGGAGCGCGCTCAACCTGCGCTCTATCTCAGCCTACTCTACTGAAACTACCTACTGCTCAATAGGTGGGGGTGCTGCTACCAGCCCACCCAGAGAAAAGGGCTCGCATGATGGGTCCTGGGTTGTGGCCTCGTAGCACACATGGTCATCATCACGAACCAAAGCTGGTATCCTGGCTGGCTGTCCCTGCGGAGACATCCTGAATATTATCAAGGTGTGCCGTGGTCAGATGAGCATATATGTATATACCAACAACAACAATGATGGGGAGCTGACTCAAGAAGGATAGTCGAGACTCGGTCCTATGTGATGCACAGACAAATTTCCTTGCAACAAGTGTCTCATCATGCCGAGTCGACAAGCGGGTTATCAAGTTCCTGGTGAATGGATACATCGACCACCGCACCATCACTGGACTCCCTGGCCTGAGAGCCGCTTTCGAGACACATTAACATTATTTCCCTATATCCCATCCAATTTGTCTTTTAGGGACGTCCGCACAATGTCCCATTGAACGAACCACCTCTGATACCACTTTTTCATGACTTGACCCTACCCGGGCTCGAGCCACAACTACCCCAGGCCCGCCTCCATAGGCCAGGGGATGGCGACCAGCGCTGAAGGCATAACAACCCGGGGAGGGCTTTGCCTAAGTACCTGTACACGCACACACGCAACACACTCAATGCCAAACTACTGAGTTAATGAAACGAAAAGTAAAGAAAAAAAGGCAACTGATATATGAATACCACAAATGTGCATCGACCTCTAAATAGTACAAGTTACAAGATGAAAAGAAAATGGGAAAAACATGCGCCCAACCAAAAAGTGCCACAACCCGAAAATAGGTAAATGAAAAGAAACAGCTAACGGGTCTTCCACCTATAACTCGGCTACAACCACCGCACGCAGTCCAAGCTCCCAAGCTCCTACGGTTCACTGAATTCACGCTCCACATGTCCGTCATCTGCAAGGTCACACCAAGTGCGGCAAAGCCCATGCAGGGGTGAGTATAAAAATACTTAGTAGGATACCCCGAAGTCTCGAGGGAGCAACAAAGGAGGTACCGAAGGGTGAGCAGTAGAGCAAACAGAGAGTAGAACAGAAGTACAACATAGTGCATTAAAGAGTCCAGTAAGAGTCTAGCTCAACCCAACAAAAGGAAGAAGGTAGACTCGTCCATGCACAAGGAGCTGGAAACGGTGAGAGGATGAACTTTTCGTCGAGTCTTCGCTACCTATAGCAAGAGAGTAGACTCGTCCAACCACGAGAAGCTAGACACGGAAGGCACGTGGCATACCCCACACGTCTTCGCCTCTCCTGGAAGGAGAGTAACTAAACCCAAGAAGTGGGACCCGAAAAAAAGTTATATTTATATCCATATGCTCAGTCAAGAAGCCCGAACATCGTAGTAAGGGGATCTCCGTCCTGTAGCTCAGCCCAAGAACAGAGTAGCCAATAGTCCCAGAGGTAAACTCCATCGATGCCCAGCATCCCGCATGTCTGCCCCGAACCGCAAGCCAAGATGCTCAATCACCACACTTCGACACTATCCGCTTTGGGCATCACTGACTCGCTCGCACGGTTTTATATCGCATCACAAGAACACGTCTCGGTGGGGAATGCGCCCCTCGAACTTGAGAGTTCTAGGGAAATTCCAACAATGCCTCGTCACTACCATGCAGTTGAGAGGTCTTCTAAAGTTAATCTGTCACAACACTGAACTGAATAACCAAGGGTCCCCCTCCGGTAATCACAGAGGAAAGCCACAAACAAGCCTAGTCAAGAGGACTGAGTCTGAAATGCCAACAGGTGTCCCCCTGCCCAGCCCCGCTGGAGGGAAAATCATAACCAAATATCAGGTGACCCACTGCCTAGCCCTGCTGGAGGGTAAACCATAATACATCATCAGGCGACCCACTGCCCATCCCCATTGGAGGGTAGACCTGGAATAAGTCGACAGGCGACCCACTGCCCAACCCCGCTGGAGGGTAAACCATAACACATCATCCGGCGACCCACTGCCCAGCACCGCAGGAGGGTAGACCTTATTACATCATCAAGCGACCCACTGCCCACCCCGCTGGAGGGTAGAACTAGAATAAGTTGACATGCGAACCACTGCCCAGCCTCGGTGGAGGGTAGACCTGGAACTTGATGACGGGCAACCCACTGCCCAGCCCTGCTGTAGGGTAGACCCTAAGAGGTCTTCGGGTGACCCACTGCCCAGTCCCTGCTGGAGGGTAAACCCTAGAAGTCACCGAGCAACCCACTGCACAACCCTGCTGGAGGGTAAACCCGAAGAAGTCGATGAGTAACCCACTGCCCAGCCCCACAGGAGGGTAGAACTCAGATCTGCTCTATCCATCTCTACTGGAGGGAACACCACTGGCCAAACGAACACGTAGTGGGTATCATGAAACCACCCATCTCCAGAACAACTCACCCAAAAGAGGTGCAGTGTCAGCTCCAGCACTAGGTGCCACTAGCACCACTACCAGCCAATCCATCGAGAATGAAACCAGGGGGAGACCACTCAACACTGCTAGACAAACACATGAGCACAGAGGGACCCTATATGTCGCGAGAGGTCAAAGTGCGCAAAGCCGAACCTGGCACGCCAGTGGGGCCCACACAACGTGTGGCCGCATCGCAACCCTAACCAAGCACCCAAATGTTCTCAGGTACGAACAACCCCATGTACCTTCAAGCATTCTCGTATACTTTCATAGTATACCACATTCTCAGCCCAAGGGCCATCGTGCACACGGCACCCAACGTCAACGCGGAGGCGTGACGTAACATCTCCACCTCAAAGGCCCAGGGACAGCCAACCACATCTCGTGAAGCATTGACATCACTCTCCCAAGAGTGCGCGATCACACTCCAAGGGTCCGCTACAAACAAAGTAGGGCGAACCACCAATGGAGCACCTTTCATGTTCCACATTTAACAAGATCACGCAAGAGGCTCCAGACAGCCAAACGAATCACACCGTTGTGATCCTCGCAGAAAAACATGAAAGATAGACTACTTACTCACCTCCAATGGATATCCGACGAAAAAGTCCCCAACACCGCCACACGCCCGAACGACGTCCCGTGATCCCGAGCCTCGGCCCTGAAAACAGTCAGGCGCATCGCACCATTGCGATCCCCTTGGGAAAACACGTCACAAGCACTACTCACTTGATTGAAATGGATATCTAGAGAAAAAGATGCATTCTGGCACACCACACACGAGCGGTGATGAGTGGGACCCGCATCCTGGTCCCGAAGTGCTGCCAACGGATCGAACCGTTGCGATCCTCTCATAAAAGCATACAATGTGGACTACTCACTTGTCCAAAATGGTCACCCGGTGATAAAGATGGAAAATCACCTTCGACGCCCAAACAGCCCTCGTGGGCCCCGCACCATCGTGCCGAATTAGAGCGGGCGGATTTCACCATTGCAATCCCCTCAGAAAAACATCCAGAATCTACTTCTTGCACACCCCGAACGGACGTCCGATTCAAAATTAGCTAAGCGCTACTCACAGATCAAAAGACGGGCCATGGGGCCCACACCTCAAATTCGTCCTCAAAGCCTGAAACCCCCATGGAATGCTCCGCCTCGATGACAGGGTCCCAATGCCACTAACGGCGCTCAAAATGGACATTGAACTCGTCCACGCCGCTCAAAACAAGATTCTCGGGAAAATCGCTCGTCCACTTAAAGATGCGTCGTGCCACCGAGGCCCCTAATTTTGGGAATTAAAAATTCCCGAAACCATCTCAAAAAGTCCACCTCATCAATAAGGATCTACTCTCGTAGACGGTACTCAAAACGGACACCCATAGAGGAAAATACGGGTGTCCGAACACCGAGGGGGCAAGGCCCCTGGGGCTGGACCGGCCTGGACCGGCCGGTCCGCCCAGCCTGGGTCGGCCCGCGGCTTAGCCGCGCAGCAGGTCGCGGAAGCCACGTGAAGACCCGCATGACGCGGGTCTTGGTCGCCACATGGGGGTCGCGCGACGCGACCCCGCAGTCGCCGCTCCCTGGCGACCGCCGCCTCGCCTGGCGCTCCGCCAGACGCCCCCACCGATGCCCAAGCACCCCGCTGCCGACGCCCAGCGCCTCCACCGGACACCCACGCTGACACCCACGGACACCCGCTGCCGCACCAAGCGCCTCCACCGGACACCCGCGGACACCCTGCTGTCGCGCCGTCTGCCCTCGTCGCGCCGCCGCTCGAACCCGCCGGAAATTGAAAACCCGCCAACTTCGGTGGACGATTGCGAACGCCTCTGAACTCCGATTTCAAAACCAAAACACACGTCGGAAATAGAAAATTGTACACTTCGCATTCATGGGATTCATTTGAAAATCTGATAGAGTTTCAATACAATTATTTGAGTTTGAAGTAGGTGCGGTGAATGAAAAACGCAAACGACAAATCCTACCTCGTGGGCGTTGCCCGAAGCTTCACGAGCGATCCGCCAGATCCGTGCCTTGCCGGAGAGGAGGAGGTGATGGAGGGAAGCTTCCTCCTTCGCTGTGGGGAGCTTCTGGCATCATGGGAGAATAGGGGAGGAAGGGGATGAGTTATGCATTTAAATAGAAAACGCTTAACCACCCGCCTGTCGGTCCGAACCTGAACCCTCAGCAGGGTCGAGATTAAGCCTCCCATATGGTAAACACCACCCCCCGAGCACAACGGTTGTCTCAGAATTTTAATCCGAGACCCCGTTCAAAAGTTATAAAATTTAACGTCCGAAGTCGCTAAATTACGAAAATGCCCCTAGGGCCATTTATCACAAACGGCCCGCGCCCGCGAAACTTATACCCCTAATAGGGTAAAAGACACTATCTGAATTCAACGGTGCCCTCGTTTTTCCAACCCGAGCCACTCTTTAAGAGATACCTGCTTTTCTCCATTAAACGAATAAATTAATTAATTAATTTATCTGTTTAACATTCTGAAAGTGAGAAAGGGGTCCAAACATCCTGCACCGACATGTTTTATTTCATTCCAAGGGTAAACACCCCATTCCGGACCCATCTGTACACTCAGATCTTTGGTCAAAAGCACCTTTTAGGAGTTATCCCATTTATATGGCGTTTCCAGTGTGAACGCACTGAAAATTTAATTTCGGCCACTCTGGGGCTCGAAATTGCACGCCGTTTGAAGGCATTACTCTGTAATATTATCAAGAATATTCCAAAGTATTTCTTAGAAAAAACCGAGTTCTTACAGTCACACATCAAAATGTTGGGACCATTACAATGGCATAGTAGTGTTCACACTGTCACGGTCTCACAATGATATGGTGGCATCGCTTATAGTGTTACACTAAACTGGTGGCACCATGACGATGGCACCACTTACGGTGTTCTATCGAAACGGTGGCACCATATTGGTCGCACTGTCATGGTCGCAGATCAAAACGGTGGCACTCCTTATGGTGTTCCACTGAACTGGTGGCATCGTGACAGTTGAACCACTTATGGTGTTCCACAAAACTGGTGGCACCATGATGGTGGTACTGTAGCAGTCACACCATCATGGTTGCACACTAAAATGGTGGCACTGCTTACGGTGTTCCACCAAATCGGTGGCACTACGATAGTGGCACCGCTTATGCTATTCAACCACACTAGTGGCACTGTAGTGGTCGTACCGTCAGGGTCTTACACTGAAATGGTGGTACCCTGACAGTGGCACTGTAACAGTGTCCGACCATTTTCTTTTTTCCCAGATTGTAATTTTTTCAGTTCCACCCCTACAATGTATCCTTTGACGTAAAAGAGTTTTAATACCTATTTTAAAAGCCATATAAATCCCATAAATTATATCTGAAACCCCCAAGAGTCGGGCGACCCTTGAATTACCAAAAGTTGTTGATTTTCCTCGGTGTCACACAATTTTACCATAGTTTTTAGTTCCACCCCTGTTACATGTTTTCCTAGAAATCATTTAACTCCCAGCCATTTTGGACACCTCTATGATGAGAATTATTAAATAACAATTAATTTCATCATGTGTAACCACCCAACTGCATGGAGAAACCAATATCCTATTTTAAATATGTTCATGTATTCATATCCTGTTACTGCAGGATCTCACCTTTTATAGCATGGGATTCTGCCATCTTCATGGCTAGTCTCTTTTCAATTCTTGGTGCATTTGGAGTCCCCCTTCCCAAGGCTAGTGGTGTGCCTATGCTATATCCTTTCATACTCACTCTTTGAGTCCTCATAGTTCTTCCCCTGCAAGTTGCGCATCCCCAGTTCTTAGCACGAGGAGAAAAACATCGATAATTGATCATTCAGGATGGTTTTTTCCTTCTCCTCTCTTTACTGTGTGTCATGCGAGGTGTGTACGATAATGTTAATTCAAGGATGGATGAAAACAAATCATAATGATGATAATGAATTATGTTTGAAGAATTAAGGGGTATTATTGATGATGATGGTGTAATCTTTTATCTTCCTTTATGTGTTCTGAATTGTAGGGGCTTATGTCCTTGGAAAATCTTGGCCGTTGGTGGTCCTTTCCTGTACACTAATGAACCTCTACTTCTAGATAATTCTATGATTGAATGGTTGTATCATATTAACTAGTTAATCATGTAAACTCAGTTTATTAAATGGATTCTTAATGAATAATAATCTTTTTGGGGTCACCCAGGTTAACCAAATGGAAAGACATAACTAAATGAATGGTATGTTTTAATCTGAAAACTTCCTTGCTCTGTTCTTATGATTGTATAGTTGTTCTGCTTGATGCTTGTGGGGTAACATGGATGGGTATCTGATCCCCTATTTGCAGTTGTTATTTTGGGGATTTGGGGCCGTGTGGGGTTGTATGTTGGGGCTTGGATTAATTTCAGCACTTTGAGGGATCTCACAGATCCCTTTTGTTGATGTGCCTTTACAATAGAACTGAGCGTGAATGCATAACTTACTGCTTGGGTGTTTTTTCTTTCTTGTATTGTGGCTATTATTTTTAGTTCCTTGGTAGTGAATAATTATTTAATGGAATCACTTGAATATGATAACAAGAATGACATTAATTGGGAATTGTATTCCAAGAATGAATTCTGACTTGGTTTTGGATGTTGTGCTTTTTATGAATGAATTGAAATAAGGGTGTTTGTGTATGGGATGGTTTTATAACCCCTAGGTTGGGATTAATGCTTGTTTAAATATATTTATAAGTTAGTTCTTATGTTTCTTATTCATGCTGCACCTAATTTGAGCACTTCGTGCCTAACGACCCCATGTCATGGGGGAGGGTGTTTTCCCCCAACACTCTAGTGAGTGGCTGGTTATTAGCTCATTTTCTTCTCCCTTTACCGAGTATCCCAGGCCTCTTCAGGCAAGTTGTGATGGATTAAGGTCCATTATATCCCTACATTCTTCAGGCAGTGTAGTTGTGGTGGTCAGCCCAGGTTTGTGCGGGCATTTGTTTTCCCAAGTGTCTTCGGGATGAGGCCCAGTTGTCTTTGTGTGTGACAGCAATTGTTCAAGCCTAGGTTTATTTGTGCGTGGCTGTAGTTGTTTTGTCCTAGGTGTCTGTTGGTGAAGATTTATATGTTTGTTTTGTCCTTGGTGTTTGCCGGCGGGATGCGTGGTTGTGGTGGCCCAAAAGGTTGTTGTTGTGGAGGCAGTGTGGCTGTGATGAAAATTGAAGTTGTGGTCCAATGCATAAGATGTATTCAATAACTAGTGGGAATGTGGTGCGGGGTACCCAAACCTAGATGTGCTATTATTATAATTTAACATGACTTATGTTATTTGGGGAGTGATCCTTGGTGTGGTTGGGTGGAAAGTTTCTTTTTCTAGGTGATTTGGTTATCACTTTTTTGTCACGAGGCATTAGAATACCTCCCCCTCTTGTGCATGACTACTTTTGGTTTTCCCTACTCAGTATACCTATATAATCACCTGACGTATATAAAACTATTTTCAGGTTTCCAGGAGGAATTCGGCGATCGTGAGGAATCGTAATAGTTTATACATTGGGATATTTGTTGTTTCTATTTTTCTTTTCTTTGGTAATTCCATTAGGAGTTATTGTTATACTTTTATCACTTATTATTAGAAGATTCATATCAGAATGGATTGTTTGGGATTTATTTTTACTTCTAGTTTTTGTATTGTTTGGGATTTACTATCTTATCTCCTGATCCTACTAAATAAAAAGGGTAGTGTCTTCCATATTACGTGTGATTCTATACCCTTGGTACTAGTCTCTACTCAGGGTTTTATTGAAGGCGAGTCTTGGGGGTCATTATCTCTCCTTCAACTTGAGGAAGGAATTGTCTGGAAATCTACAGTCCCTTCCCTCATCTTAGTGAAGGTGGGTCATTACAGAATGGTATTAAAGGTCTGATGTTTTAGAGATAGGATGGAGTTTGAGGTTAGGAACAATGAGTATTACATGGGATGGTATGGAAATAGTGTTAGGAAATCTTGGTGCATGAAATAGGCTAGGGAAGATGGCTAAGACACATGATTTTAATGCCCTCCACGATCTGATGCAAGGACACTAGAATTACTGAACAACCAAGTGAGGCTACATTGATTTCAAGTTAGAGACCCTAAGGAAGTTTCATGCATGATAATGACTTGTGTTATTGTGTTTCTTGGGTATTTGAGAATTTAAAATAGATAAAAATTATAAGAAAAATATAAAATCAATATTCTACACTACTCGGGCTTAGGCATTCCGTGTTTACTTTGCAGCTATAAAACTCGAAAAATGACCATGAGTAGTGCAGATGATTGAGGACCAAGAGGCTGATTTAGCTGATTAGTAGAGGTTTGATTGAGAGGAGGAGGATGACTACTAGAAGAAGACACTTTATTCATTTCATAAGAAGATCCTCAGGAAGTACGAGGGCAGCATCTCGGGCATGGAGGCAGAGAGATGACTCAAGGATCTGGTGATAGAATTCAACTTTATCCAGTGTTTGACAGAGTACTGGGTTTTTCTGGTTGTAAGACAGATGCAGGGATCAGTGCGTCAATGGTGGATGATATATCTCATGGAGAAGAGGTAGGCTAAAGTTTCATGGATTGACTTCAAGAGGGAGTTCTGAGCAGAATTCATCTCTTCAATGATAAAGGCAGAGAAGATCTAGGAGCTACTCTCCCTTTAGTGGGTGAGCATGTTAGTTAGGGAGTTGGGGATCATGCTCAAGGATCTTCTTTGCTTTTCTCTGGACCACTTTCTGGATGATGAGCCTCAAGAGAGACATTTAATGGAGCCACTCTAACATCTTATTTAGAATGTTGTTACTCCCTTCACTCTACCAACATAGTTGGAGGTTCAGAAGAAGGGTGATGTGGTGAAAAGGATGCACATTCTTGGAGGTGTACCATGAGATGGGAGCCAGTTGGGCTCATCAAAGGAGATGGCCATCAACAGCTGGTCTCCAGTGTTAGGGCCTTACAGGATTCGACTAGTAAGAAGTAGACCCCAACAGTTCCAATTTCAATCTCCCAGTCCTCTCCCTATCATTGTGGGCCCATGAACAATATGATTCATATGTGGTAGTCATGGGCACCTTCAGAATTAGTTTCCGGACTGAGTGCAGTATAGTGAGGGCTGGCGGGTTTAGTGCCCACCTCAGCAGCAATAGTTTCTAGATAGGACCTTTCAACAGCAGCAGCAGTAGGGACAACAAGCTCCCGCACCTCTGAGAGAAAACATTGTAGGAGGAGGCCGACCTTAGGTCACTCCTCATGGACCTTGAAAAATGCGTGGTTAGGGAGGCGAACAATAGCCGAGGTGTAGAGGATCTGGATGTGGGAAGTTGCACACCGTAGAGGCACTAGTTAAAGCGGGTCCAGAGGTCATTTGAGTTACGATCATCTTGTTAAGCACTCTTTCATGTGCCTTGTTTGATTTAGGACCTTATCACTCATTTTTTTCACCCATTATATCCCATGCTTTGGGTCTAGATGCATAGATAATTTTTGTGCCCCAAGTTTTGAGTATGCTAGTCGGAGGTCAGAATAGCATCTCTCATGTTTTCTGGGGATGTAGACTAATGTTAAGACCACATAAATCCAATTGGGACCTTATTTTTCTATAGTTTCTACTGTATGATGTCATTTTAGTAATCAACTGGCTATTATATTTGTGTTTCATTGTCAAATTCCTCTGAAGAAGGGTCGTGTTTTTATATATGGTCGGCCAGTGTGTAGCTTTTGTTAGCGAGTGGGGTTTCTATGAGTGAATTCAGTGAGTGGAGCCCCTCAAATACTTATTAAAAGATATATCAGTGGATTTGGTAGATATAGAGATGGTGGATGTCATGGGGATCATCATTGAGTTCATGTACATATTCCCTAGAGAGTTGGTGATTTTACCCCCTGTACGTGATGTTGAGTTTAGGATAGACTTGAATCCCATTTCCCATCCAATTTCTATGGCTTCATATCAGATTGTTCCTTTAGAGTTGCAGGAGTTATGGATTTAGATTGATAAACAGATGAAGAAGGGTTTTCTTGAACAAGTGTGTCACCATGCGGTGCTCCGGTCTTGTTCGCAAAGAAGACTGATGGTGGTCTCGGGATATGCATAGACTACCGAAGGCTGAACTAGGTAATGGCCAAGAACTGTTACCCCATCTTGAGGATAGAGGACCCTTTTTATCAGATTAAGGGGGTAGGATGGTTCTCCACGATCGACCTATAGTCATGATATCACCAGTTGAGGGTGAAAGAGGGTGACATCTCAAAGACAGTCTTCTGGTGCAGATATGGGAACTTTGAGTTTGTGGTCATGTCTTTCGGCATTACAAACACACTAGAAATATTCATGGGAGTCATAAACTCTGTCTTCTTAAAATATCTAGATTGGTTCATTGTCGCTTTTATTGACGACATCCTGATCTACTCAAGATCAGAGGTGGATCACCGTGACCATCTGAGGATGGTTTAAGTGGTCCTCCGATAGAACCTAATATATGAAAAGTTGTCCAATTTGATGTTCTAGACATAATAAATGCACTTCCCAGGACACATAGAGTCCGATAAGGGGATTTAAGTGGACCCATTGAAGATCAAAGCAGTTATTTCTTAGGAAACACCCAAGAATGTGGTAGAGTTTCATAGTTTCCTAGGTCTAGCTGGTCACTACTAGAGATTCATGCCCAACATCTCCTGATTTAGAGCACCGTTGACATCCACGACCAAGAATGACTAGGATTTTGAATGGAATGAGAAGTTACAAGTATCCTTCAATTATCTGATGGGTAATTTGGTAAGTTCCCCAGTGCTAATATTTCAAGAAGAATGGATGATGTCTGAGGTGTTTTGTGATGCTTCAGGACAAGGTTTTGGGTGTGTACTGATGCAACATCAGAGGGTGATCTCTTATGGGTCTAGGCAGTTACGTCCCCATGAGGGTAACTATGCCACCCTTGATTTGGAGCTCTCAATGGTCGTGTTTTCACTAAATTTGGGGCAACATTACATCATTGGGGACTGCTTCATGGTATTTAGGAATCAAAAAATATTGAGGTATATCTTCTCCTAGAGAGACTTGAACTTGCAACAACAGAGGTGGATGGAGTTTTTCAGGACTATGACTTCGAAATTGCCTACACCTCAAGAAAGGTGAACGTGGTGGCTGATACCTTGAGCAGGAAGTGGAATATGGACGTGGTTTAAGAATTGGCATATACTTAGAAGGATATGGAAGAGTTAGATTACCTACACCTATATGCAAGGGTGAAGGATAGTAGAGGTTGTCTATTTTAGATGACAATACATTCCTCTATGTTGTAGAATGTGGAGGAGTCTAAGTGGGGGGACTTAGAGGCTGATGTGATGCATGATCATGTTATCTAGGGTAATTCTTTGAAAGGATGGTGGAAGATATCCAAAATTGAATGTTGTTTCCTGGAAATTTTTTTATCCCAGTGGAAATACAATCGAGAGTTCTTGGTGAGTTCCAGAAATCACCCCTAATGGTGCACCGAAAAGTTTCTAAGATGTGTCGGGCCTTGAGGGGTCAGTTTTGGTGGCCCAGGGTGAAGCGGGACATGGCAGAGTTTGTGGCATTGTGCCTTGTGTTTCAACAGGTGAAGGCTAAACACCAAGTCCCATAAGTTAAGTTAGAACCTTTAGTTGTACCTGAGATTAAATTGGACGACATATCGATAAATTGCATCATGGTAATACCTAGAGTTCAAGTGGGTTATGATGTTATCTGGGTAGTGGTGGACCGGCTGACAAAATCAGCCCAATTCCTGGAAATCAAGGAGTCAGGTGTTGTGGATGCCTTATCATTGAGGTACATGGACTAGGTGGCGTAGTTTAATGGAGTTATGAGTTCCATAGTCTCAGATTGGGATACCTCGTTTACCTCACGAGTCTAGAAGGGGTTGCAACATGATTTTTGCACCCAGTTATGCCTCACCACAGCTTTCCACTCCCAGAAAAATGACCAAATAGAGCGGACCATCTAGACATTAGTGGATATGCTATGGTTATATGTTTTGGACATTTATGTATCTTGGGTATAAAACTTTCCTCTGGTAGAGTTTTCCTACAATAATATCTATCACTCTACCATTGGAATGACCTTGTTCGAAGCCTTGTACAATAGGATGTGTTGCTCCCCTGTGTGCTGGACAAAAGTCAGGGAAGTAGGTGTTCAGGGCCTAGAGGTGGTGCAGAGCAGTACAGAGAAGGTTTTCCTTATATTGGAGAGGATGGAGGTGTCTTAGGACCAGCATAATTTTAATTTTGATTATAGGAGGAGACCCTTGGAATTCCAGTTTGGGGACAACATGTTCTTGAAGGCCTCCCCTCAGTGTGGGTAACCAAGGTTCAACAGGGGAATTAAGGTTTTTTACCAGGTTCATCAGACCCTTCAAGGTGTTGTGGATGGTCGGTGAAGTGTCTTATCAGCTAGGGATACCTCTGCCACTTCTAAGGGAGCAAAAAATCTTCCATTTTTCTCATCTCCATCAGTATCTACATGATGATTCACCCATCCTCGGCTGGGGGGAGATGGATATCGAGGAAGACACAACGTTTGTAAAGAGACCAGTGAGGATTAAGGATTGTGAGGAGAATGTTATTTATGGATGAACCATCCTCTTGGTTTGTGTGTTATGGAGGCATGGTGTCCTCGAGGAGAGTACCTGGGAATGAGAGGCATAGATGGGTTCCCCGTACCCAGATATATTTGGAGTATTTTTTTGTTTTTTCATACTTGTTTGTGATGCAGTGCTTGTCCTTGTTGACTCTGAAATGGATTGTTTCCCTTGTTTCATATATGTGTGTAAAGAGTCCTGACTGCGTCGATGGGATGACCTAATATCTAATCGAGATGCGTTAAAGTGGATGTGATTAAACTCGTGCAGGTGATTCAGGGCGCCCAAAGCATATAGTATCATGACATGAAGGAAGGGAATCCCTAATCCATATGACTGGATGGTATGACCTTTACATGTTTGTGTGGTTTCTTAAAAAAGTGGATTGGTTGTGCCTTTACATTTGATCAGCATGAGGGAGAGGTGTTCCTTGATGCTGAGGAGGTTTACTTCTAAGAGGTATCTTTCGAGGAGGTTTTTTAGACCCCTTTCTTTTCTTTGGGACTAGTTTCGATTCTCAAGGGTGTAAACAGTTTGAGAGGTATCTAATGTAATGACCCAGATAGTGACTCATTATGAAGTTTTCCAATAATTCAATTTCATCAAACAGATCCACTGAAACGGTGCCACCAGTCACAACAGCAATGTGACAGTGGCACAGGTCATATAAGCACTGTAGCAGTCACACATCATAACGGTGGCACCACTTACAGTGTTCCACCGAACTGGTGG
This sequence comes from Viscum album, assembly GCA_963277665.1. NCBI lineage: Eukaryota > Viridiplantae > Streptophyta > Magnoliopsida > Santalales > Viscaceae > Viscum > Viscum album. The sequence goes on from OY728148.1 coordinate 543,660,173, forward strand.
CACCATCAATGTGGCAAAGAATTTGTCCCACCATCATGGTCACACAGAAAAATGGTGGCACCTCATATAGTGTTCCATTGAATCGATGGCACGGTGATGGTGGCACCGCTTACGGTGTTCCACTGAACTAGTGGCACCGTGACGGTGGCACCGTAGCGGTCGCACAGTCATGGTCACTCACCAAAACAGTGGAATCAGTTATGGTGGTCCACTAAACTAGTGGCACCGTGATAGTGGCACCATAGCAGTCACATATTCATGGTCGCACACCGAAATGGTGGCTCCATGATGGTGGCACTGTTACGGTGTCTCACCAAACGGTGTCCCACCCTTTGTTTTTTTCCTAGTTTCCATATTTTTCTAGTTCCACCCCCACAACGTATCCTTTTATGTAAAAGTGTTTTAATACCCATTTCAAAGACATTTAAATCCCATAAATGATATCTAAAATCCCCCAAGAGCCAGGTGACCCTTGAATTACCAAAACGTGTGGCCTTTCCTCGGTGTCAAAACATTTTCCTGTACTTTCTAATTTCACCCCTATTACACATTTTCCTTGAAATACATTAACTCACAGCCATTGTGGACACCTATTTTATGATAATTATTACATAACAATTAATTACATCATGCGTAACCACCCAACCACATGGAGAAACCATTATCTTCCTTTAAAGAGGTTCAAAAATTCATATCCCTTAACTGCAGGCTCTCACCTTTTATTGCATGGGATTATTCCTTCTTCTTGGCTAGTCTATTTTTCTTTCCTTGGTTCATTTGGAGTCCCCCTTCTCGAGGCTAGTGGTGAGCCTGTGCTGGAGCCTTTCTTACCCACTCTTTGAGTCCTCAGAGTTCTTCCCCTGCAAGTCGTGCACCCCAAGTTCTTGGAGCGAGGAAACAAACATTGATCATTGATCATCTAGGTAGGGTTTGTTTCTTTTGTCTCTCATTACAATGTATCATATAGGGTGGGTATGATAACGTTCCTTCAGGGATTGACGAAACCAAACCTTATCGAAGATAATAAATGGTTTTTAAAGAAATAATGGGTCTGTTTGATGATGATGGTGTACTCTTTTATCTACCTTTATATGTTATGAATTGTATGGGCTTATGTCCATTGAAAATCGTGGATGTTGGTGGTCCTTTCTTGATCACTAATGAACCAATGTTTTCTAGATAATTCAATTATTAAATGGTTGTAACATGGAAAATGGTTATTCATGTAAACTCAGTTGATTAAATGGATTCCCAATGAATAAGTTTCCTTTTGTGATCACCCCAGTTAACCAAATGGAAAGACAACACTAAAGGAATGGTGTGTTTTAATATTAAAACTCCCTTGATCTATTCTGGTAATTTTATGGTTGTTCTTCTTGATTATTGTGCGGTGACATGGATAGGGATGTGATCCCCTTTTGTGAAGTTGTTAGTTTCTAGATTTGGGATCGTGCAGGGCCATATGTTGGGGCTTGGTTTCATTCTAGTACATTGAGAGATCTCATGAATCCCTTTTGTTGTTGTGCCTTTACAATAGAACTGGGCGTGAATTCCTAATTTGCTTCTTGGCTGTTTTTCCTTCCTTGGCTTCTGGGTATGCCAGTTTGTTTCTTGGTTGAAAAGAATTTTTTAAATGGAATCACTTGAATATGATAACAATAATTGGTTCAATGGAGAATTGATTTCTAGGATTGATTTGTGACATGCTTGTGGATGTAGTGATTTTTATGAATGAATAGTAACAAGGTTGTTTGTGTATGGGATGGTTTTGGAACCCCAAGGATGGGGTAAGTGCTTGTTTACGTGTATGTATAATTTAGTTCATGTGTTTCTTATTCTTTCCCCACCTTTGTTGAGCAGTTTTTGATGAACACCCCCATTTCAAGGGGTATGGTGTTTTTTCCAACACTCCTATGAGTGGTTGGTTATTAGCTCTTTTTCTGCTCCCTCTAGTGAGAAGCACAAGAATATTCAGGTAATCTGTGATCGCCTGAGGTTCATTATAGCCCAATATTCTTTGGGTAGGGTAGTTGTGGTGGTTGTCCTAGGTGTGTGCTGACAGTTTATTTCTGAAGTGTATTTGGGATGAGGCCCAGGTGTCTTCAGGCACATCGGTAGTTGTTCTGGCCCAGGTGTCTTCGGGCGTGGCTATAGTTGTTGTGGAAAAGGTTTCTACGGGTGGGGATGTGTGTGGTTTTTGTGGAACATGTGTTTGTGGGCAGGATACATGGTTGTGGTGGCCCAAAAGGTTGTTGTTGGGGCAGCAGTGTGACTGTGGTGAAAATGGCAGGGGAGGTCTGACCTGTAGGATGTCTTCAATAACCATTGGTAAAGTGGTGCGGGGTACCCAAACATCGATGTGAAATTATGTTTATTTTACCTAACTTATGTTATTTGGGGAGTGTTCCATGGTGAGGTTGGGTGCATAATTTTCTTTTCTAGGTCATTTGGTTATATCCTTTTTATCATGGGGCTTTAGAATGACTCCCCCACATGTGCACGATAGATTTTAGTTTTCCCTACTGAGTATACCTATATACTCATACTACATATATAAAACTATTTTTCGGTTTCCAGAAGGACTTTGGGAACCGTGAGGGACCATACTAGTTCCGACGTTGGGATAGTTGTTGTTGCTGTTTTTCTTTTCTTCAGTACTTCCCTTTGGAGTTTTACTTTTACTTATAAAACATATTATTGGAACATGGATATGGGAATGGATTATTCTAGATTTAATTTTACTTCATGTCTTGGTTTTGTTTGGGATTTACTATCTTATCTCCTAATACAACTAAATAAAGAGGGTAATGCCTTCCATATTACATGTTATTTTATACCCTTTGTGTTAGTTGCCACTCTGGGGCCTATTGAAGGTGGGTCTCAGGGGTCATTACCTCTCCTTCAACTTGAGGAAGGAAGGGTCTGTCAATCTGATGTCCCTTCCCTCATCTTGGTTAAGGAAGGTTGTGACATCAAAATATATATAATTTTATAATTTTAATTACTTTAAAATTATATTAGCATAAAATTTATATAGTTATATAGTTTTTCATAAAATGAACTCAAATTTAGAAAGATACTCAGATCAGTTAATTTTAGGTGCTTATGATTACTATGATCATTTATTATTATTATTATTATTATTATTATTATTATTATTATCACTTACAAAATTCCAATATTATCAATATATATTATTAATATTGTAATAAATATATTTTTTTACCATAAATTTATTTTTAATGTCATCGATTTTAGGTGGTGATAGAAAATAAAATCTTCTTCTTTGTGGAGGTTGTAGTTTGAACAAATGAATGATCATCATTATTTTATTTTGTAAGTGGATAGTAAGGAATAAATAACTATTGTTCCCTTAAAATTATGAAACATTAGCATAATAATTATATTTATTTCATTATATTACTATTTTTATGATTGTTATGGTAGAAAAAGATTATTAAGGAAATGGTATGTAATGATTCATACACACCTTTGTACATTGATCATTCTCTTGATGGTCTCCATAGAAATGAAGGGATATGGATAACTAATGGTGAATAGAAACATTAATAATTGAAATGTAAATCTAGTATAGGAAAAAATATATTAATTTTTTTTGGAAGGGTGCATGTAAATTTTAGAGGGTGAGACTGACCCTCATTCATATGCGAAGAAAGTAGAAGTGTTGTGAACACATAATAATTTTCAACAATGGAATGACACTATTCAATGAAAAATGGTTACAAAAGTGTTAAATAATGGATTTTGGTGTGAAATAAGGTCAAAAAATACTCCAAACCTCATTTTAACAAATTTTAAAAATGAATTTACTCAGTCAGGATCCATGTATCATTGAGAGGTGGAAGGGGTGAATCAGTGATATCTTTTTTTATGTTTCCTTTCTTTTGAAACAACCTTCGCCTCCTGTTAAGGATTTATTTCCCTACTGAACAAACACAACCAAAATAACACAGGATTTTCAAGGTTCACTACTCAAAAAGAGTAGCTACGTCCTTGGTATGGTATCAAAATAATCCAGTACCACACAATCCACTAGAAAACAATACTTTTATGTGGAATACAAGGAGTAGGATATACCCTTACACTAATGTAGCACTTGGAAAACAATACTCAAGTGTGTGTGCACCCTCTTAGAACAAATAGGGAATTATATTATATCAATTATTCTTTACAATTGAACATGTGTATCTTATGAAGTACAAGTCTTAACTTTCTTACCCACAAGTTAGTAAGAATTATCTAATGCACAATTGAATATGTGTCAAGAATCCAAATATTTCACACACCCTTTTCGGTATCTTGGACACAACTTTTTGGATTCACAAATAATATTTGACTTTTGTCATGAAACACCTGTTGCACAGAACTTCAATCTTGAACACAACCACTCCTTCTAACGCGCAACTTGGTTTCTTTCACATTCTGCACATTACTTAAATTTTTTTTGCACTTCAGAGGTCAGGTTTTCTCTAAGTTTAGAGCTTTATAAATGTAAGTGGGTCACCATTTATTTATAGACCTAGTTGACCACCACATGAAAAAACATCGATGTATCATGCAAGATTCTGACGTGTGTGCAAAACCCCATTTGACATCACATTGGCTGCATAAAGCTCTTTTGTGCCCACCTAATCTTTAACACACTTCTTGAATCTTTCATGAACTTCACACCTTTTCCATTTTTCGATGTTTTGACCTCGAATCATGCCTTGCGTGAAACATTCCAAACACCCTTTAATCTTGTAGGAAAAAACCAATCTTCCACAGAAACCTCTATTTTTTAAGATTTTGATGTTCAGATTATGGAACTCTACTTGCGCGCAACATAACAATCCATCTTCAAACTTGTGTTCATCATCCTTAACATTGGGAAATGATGCAACCTTAAAATCTTCTTCAACAAAAACACCAACGCTGATTCATTATCATCTGGCGTATTAAAAAAACTACTTTCATAACAAACCATATCTATCGCGATATATAGTCTTTGATCGAACACATTTAGCATTTTCATATTTTCAACACAATGTACTGAAGCTTCCCAATCATCCAATAACAACTTTCCTTCCAATAAAAACTGAATATGACAGACATCAACTTTTCTCCCCCTTTCCTTCATAAGGCTTTCATCACAAGTTCTCCTAACTTATGATATTTGTGAAATAGAAATTTTCAAAGAATCATTTGGTTTTCAAGTATTTTACAAAGTGAATTGATTTATCTTATTTCATGAAAAAATATAACAATCTATAACAGAAAACTCTTCTTACATCCTTTCCCATCTAACTTGGTCCCAAGAATCTCCCCTTTTGGATTTTGTTGTTAACCAAGATTCATAAATCACTAAACTTTGTAACCTCAAGAAATGGATTACATATCAACAATTATAAGCCTACACAAGGTAACTAATTGTAGGATACAAGAATAATTGACAACCAAAATCTTAATGTCTAAAAGTAGTGACTATAAAATTTCATGATCATATCTACTCAGCCTTCTTCAGAACATCTTCCAATCTTCTACCTCATAATTCTTCACTTCTTCAATTTTACTGGAATACAAAAACATTATTTCCTAAAACCACTCCAAAAAATAGTTAGAATAGTTCACACACAATTATGCTTGATTCAGAGTTTACCCAAAACTCCCCCTTTAGGCATGATTTCAAAAGGATATATTTATGAAACAATCCTCCCCCTAAATAACTCTATCCAAAGGTAAGATGAGATTGGGGATTGATACACGTACCTCAAACTTGATGAGAAGGAGGTTGGAAAACCATGTTCAACCTCAATTAAGAAAATGGCTCCTTCATAATGGTTTTGTGAATATGTCAGAAACTTGTTCAAATGTAGGAATGTAATCCATCCTCAATTCGTTCTTCTCCACCTATTCTTTGATGAAGTGTATCTTTATGTCAATGTGTTTTTAACAATAATGTTGTACCAGATTCTTTTTAAGATTTATTTTACTTTGATTATAACATCCCAAGTGCAAGGGTAGCTTTAATTCAATAAGGAGATCATCCAAATGAGTCTTCGTCCACTTGAGTTGGGTAGCATCTTGAGTAATAACAACATAATCAGCTTCCACTATTCAAATTGTTACTAAATTATATTTCATTGTATTACAAATAACACAACTTTTCCCTAGAAAGAAAACTCCACCAGATGTGAATCTTTTATCATCAACATTTCCTACCCAATCAGCAACTGAATACCCAAATAGATCAATATTTTATGAGCCAAAATACCTGGTCCAATAATTTTTTTGTGCATTTGATATATTTGAGAATTATTTTTCCAGCAATCAAATGTGATTCATTAGGAGTGCTCTTAAATCTTGCACACAAGGTAACAACAAAGATAATGTCGGGTCATGTGGCAGTTATGTATAACAATCTTTCAATCAACTTTCAAAACTCTTTCTGATCAACATTCTTGCCTTCTCTATCTATATAAAATTTGGTTACCACATAGATCGGTGTGGAAATTGTTTTCCAATTTTCCATGCCAAACTTATTTATAAGTTCCTTTGCATACTATTATTGAGAAATAAATATGTGGTTCTTCTTCTGTGGAATCTGCAACCTGAGAAAGTACTTCATTTCTCCGAGCATGGACATTTCAAACCACTTCTTTATCTCCTCAAAAAATCTTTCAAAAGATGTTTCATCATTTTCAGCAAAGATAATGTCATCAACATAGACAATTAACATCAACAAGAACTCCTGAAATTACATGATGTAAATATTTATATCAACTCTACCTTTCTTGAGATTCATCTTCCTCAAGAAAGTATATAATTTCGAGTACCGCTCTATCAGAGTCTATTTTAGCCTAAATAAAGCCTTATTCAACCTGCACAAATAACTTTAATCCTTGACTATAAAAAATCCACAAGTTTTATCAATGTAAACTTCCTCGTTAAGGTCCCTATTCATGAATGCATATTTTACATCCTTTTGAATGATTTTATAGCCTCGCTGTACAGAAATAGAAAGAATGATTATGATTGTTTCTAATCTTTCCACTGAAGAAAAGGATTTATCAAAATTGATGCCTTCAATTTTTGAATAATTTTTTCAAACCAATATTGCTTTGTTTCTTATTACCTTACGATCTTCATTCAGCTTGTTCTGGAAAACCCGCTTTGTACTAATAATGTTGTTGTTTTTCAGATTAGGTTCAAGTTCCCATGCATCATTTTTCTCCATCTGATCAAGCTCTTCAATCATAGCCTAAAACCATTATGGATGCTCAAATGATACATTTACATCATTTGTTTTAACTCTCAAATAAAGATAAGTATGTGTTATAACATTTGATGTTCTTCTTGTTTGAACCCTTTAATGTTGATCTCAAATATCGTTATGAGCCTCCGCTTGTTTCCTTAGCCTAGGATGAGTTTTTCGAACATCAACCTCATCACTTGAGATTGTGGAGTCAGATTCCTCTTCTTGATTAGGATTAACATAGTTTGCATCATTATCAGATTCGTTAATAAAATCTTCTCTATCCTACTCAGCTTCCACATCATCATATGACTAATTTTATTTCTCAACATTTTCAACAACTTTAACATTTGTAGAATTAGTAATTTTTCCTGTTTTTTTGTTGACACAGCTATATCCTCTTACTTCTGAAGCATATCCATGAAAAATTACTTCATCTCCTCTTTGCTCAAACTTTCCAAGGTTTTCACCTTTATTCTTCATAATGCATGGACTCCCAAAAACTCTTAAGGGTTTTAGACTTAACGTTTTACCATAGATCATTTCGTATGGAGTCATATCTGAGTTTGGCCTATAGAAACATCAGTTCTGAATATACACAACAATGCTCATGGATTTCCTTTAATAATAATGAGAAAGGATATGTTCAGGTAACATAGTTCTCCCCGTTTCCACCAAACATCGATTATTTCTTTCAGTAACCCCAATTTTTTTAGGTGTGTATGGTAAACTGAACACATGCCAAATTTAATGCTTCTCAAGAGAACATTAAAACTCTTCATTCGTATACTCACCACCATTATCAGTTCTGAAATTCTTCACTAAATACTCACATTCCTTCCCTTCTTTCCTCCCAAAACACTTAAACATTTTCAGAGCATCTGACTTATGTCTCTTGTACATAACACAAGTAATTTGATTAATTTCGTCAATAAAAGTAATGAAGTACTTAGCGGTATTTGTAGATTTCTTAATCATTGGTCCACATATATCAGAGTGTATAAGTTCCAAGGGTCTTTTTGAGCGAATTTCAACTCTCTTATGCATAGACATTGTTATCTTCCCTTTCTCAAAGATAGTGCAACACCAATATCATTTTCTTGATAAATCAGGCATATATTGGACACAATATCACTTTGGTAATTTGCACGTATTTCTCTGACACATTTGTCCCACCCTTTTACACCATAACTGATTTTCATCCACCACCCCCATGTAACATGAGTTCTTCACTTCACTGACTTGGAATAAATTCCCTCTTATACGTTGGCCTCTTGTAACTATATTTCCATCTTTTTCACTTTTCAAAAAAAATAAATATTTTCTGAATATAACATTGTTTCCGTCATCATGGAGTTGTGACACACATAGTAGGTTATGTTTCAGCTCATCATCATATAGTGTTTTCATGGATTTTATCTCTTCATTTACAATGATGGATGATCCAACACATTTAACCCTCAAGTATTTTCTATTACTGAATGTCACAATTTTTTCTTTGAAATATTTCACATTCTTCAGTAGATTTAAGTCTCCTATCATATGAGAGAAACAACCACTATCAAGAATCCATGGGAATTATCAGTTTTTAGCTTTCAAATCATTTTAGACAGTAAGAGATTTTTGTTCTTCATTTTCTTCCACTACTTATTGGGCTTCCTCCAATTTCTTATCCAAGTCAATGTGTTCTGGCCAAATAACCATGCACTCTTTCTTTTCGGACATAGCTGACCTATCCCTTTTAGCTTTTAAAAACTCCGACTTATGAGGATTATCAAGAAACTTTTGTTTCATTGTTAACAAAATAATGTATCCCTTAACAAGATGTCCAGGTCAATCACATCTTTGAGAAATAGTTTCTAGTGGTTGGAACTTATTATCAACTTTCACACCAACCTTCCAAGATAACTTTTGAAATGAATTTATATATTTTCTCTTTTGAAAAGATTGACTCCCCCTCAATCCTTGTCTTTGAAATCTTTTGAAATAGTGGTAATATTGTTGGTTAAACAAAAACTTATTTTCTATGTGTCCAAATCCACCACAATACTTGCAATATCCATAGAATGAATATTTTCTTTGGAAACATCTATACTGAACGGAGTTGTGAACACGATTCTCAACAATCATTTTTACAGAATTCGCCTATCCTCGACCTTCATATTTTCAATTGTAACATTCTTCTTCAACTTATATTTTTGTTCTATCTTACCAGAACCAGAAGTGGTAAACATCTTTCTGGACTCAAGATTTTAGATGCTTCTGATTTTTCAGTATTGATATCTTTGACCACATATGTATCATCTCCAAAATTTCTCTTATCTATACATGTTCCATATTTATTTTCAACCATTGAAGACAAATTTTCTTGGTCCTTATTTGGATCATTCTTAGAAGAACATTCACCAACTTCTGTAATAGATTTTTTGACCCTTGTGTTCATTTCCTCAGCTTCAGAATGTTTATATTGGGAAAATTCCAACTAGTCGTCTTTTGCCTTCAGATTTACTTCCAGATGATCATTATGATTATTTTCTCTCTCAAGAGATTTTTTTAGATCGTCTATCTCCTTTTAAAAAATTTCTTTATTGTCATGAAAACATTATTGATCATTCGATGAAGAGTTTTCATTTGTCTATTTACTGTTTTCCTTTTCATGCTTTTTGATTTTTCTCAAACATTCCATCAGCTCTTCTTTTAGATACTGTTCAAGTTGAGGTTCATCTTCTTCAGTAAAACTACTCTCTTAATCATCATTATTCACTATTGCAAAAAATGCACTCTCTAATCATTATCAGCAATATATTTTTCAGATTCAGTCTCCCTATCATCATATTCCTCATTGTTAGACAAAAAAATTCTTCTTTTTGATTTGAAATTTTTTTTTATTATTACCTCTACCAGAATACTTATCATTACCAACCTGTTTCTTCCATGACATTTTTGGTTTTGTATCTTCATCATCATTGTATTCATCTTTCTCTTTTTGATGGCAATTAGCTGCAAAGTGGCCAATAGCTCCACATTCAAAACATTTCAAAGGGAGTATCACTTTGTATTTCCCTATGCCTCATTTCACATTTTTAGAAAACGAGGATAAAATTTCATCAAAATTTTGACATAACTCATTTTCAGATTAGGATTCACCAGCTTCATCTAAAATAAGAATTTTCTTTGACTTCTCTTTCTTTGTTGGCTTGAAAGACACTTCTCTATCAGATTTTTCATTGCTCTTAAATGTATTCTCATTTCATATTTCTTAAGCACTAATAGTGCAATGAAAATTATTCAGAGATAATGTTTTAGGGTCTTCATATTCTAATGATAAAACATTAGCATCAATTTTTTCAAGAATAATTCTCATGATCTTTTCAAAAACATTATAATCTTCCAACATTTCTCCAAGATATTTAATTGTACTAATAATGTCATTTTTCCTGGTAATGAAGTCCCCAACTGATTCATGCACACCCATATATAAATCTTCATACTTGATCCTCCATATTTTATGTTTTTCCTTCTTCAATTTTGTATTTCCTTCATATATTTTTTTTAAGTTTTTCCCAGATTCCTTTGGATGTAGCGACACCTTTCACTCTTAAAAATTCACTCTCAAAAAGAGATGAGAGTAATGCATTTTTAGCTCTTCCATCATTGTCAGGATTCTTATTATCAATAGGAGTTAGAAGAACCATGTAATCAATAGAAAGAAATTCATGTGTTGTGGTTTCATGAACTTCATATCCAAGAGACATAAGATAAATCATAATTCCATCATTCCAGATATGATAATTCTTCCCACAAAATATTGGAATCCCCTTATCGTTCATGCAATTCAGATTCCCCATCAAAACATCGTTAAAGAACATACGAAGGGAACTTACCTCTGATACCAATTGAAGTTACCTAATCAGGATCCAAGTATCACTGAGAGGGTGAGGGGGTGAATCATTGATATCTTTTTCTTTTATGTTTACTTTATTTTAAATCAAAAATTTCCTCTTATTAAAGAGTTATTTACCAATTGAACACACACAACCACAGGAACACAGGATTTATAAGGTTCACTATTTAGCAAGAGTAGCTACATCCTTGGTATGGTACAGAAATAATTCAGTACAACACAATCCACTAAAAAACAACCCTTTATGTGGAATACAATGTGTAGGATATACCCTTACACACATGTAGCACATGGAAAACAATCTGCAAGCACATGTTTACCATCTTAGCACAAATAAAAAATTACAGTATATCAGTGCTTTTTTACAATTGAACAGCTGTATTCTTTGAAGTGCAAGTCTTCACTTTCCTACCTAAAAGCTGATAAGATTTATCTAATGCACAACTAAATATATGTGAATAACCCAAATCCTTCGCACACCCTTTTAGGTGTCTTGTGCACACTTTTTAAGCCTAACGTGAAAGATTTGACTTTTTTCTTGAAACACCTCTTGCGCGCAACTTCAATCTTGCATGCAACCACTCCTTCTTATGCACAACTATATTTCTTTTATGCACCTACCTTTACTTAAAATTCTTCCACACTTTACAGCATAGGTATTCTCTACGTGTTGAGCTTTCTAAATGTGAGGTGGTCACCTCTTATTTATAGACTTCATAAACCCCCATGTATAAAAACCCTGATGTGTCGCGCAAGATCTTGATGTGCACTTCTTGAATCTTTCACGCACTTCATGCCTTTGCCATTATTTAATGTTTGGACCTTGAACCATGCCTTTCATGGAACTTTCCAAACTCCATTCAATCTTTCACGAAAAACCCAATCTTTCACACTAGCCTCACCTTTTCCATATTTGGATGTTCGGATCATGGAACTCCACTTGCGCGCAACATACCAAGACATCTTCAAACTTTGTGTGTCATCCTTAACATTGGGAAATGACGCCACCTTAAAATCTGATTCGGAAATAATGATAATTCTTATTCATTATTAACTATCATTTTCAACAATCAACTGCTTCTATCACAAACTATATCAATCATAATATATAGTTTTTGATCGAATACCTTTTGCATCATCAGATTTTCAACAAAAAGTACTGAATATTTCCTGTCTTCCACTAGTATCATTACTTCCAATAAAAACTAAATATCACTAGCATCACCTTTACTCCCCCTTTCCTTTATAAGACATGCATTACAAGTTATCCATACTTATGATATTTGTGAAATAAAAAACAGCAAAGCATTATCTGATTTCCAATTATTTTACAAAGTGAATTGATTTATCTTATTGGACAAAAAATAAAACAATATGTAACAAAATAATCTATTTAATTCCTTCCCCATAAAACTTGTTCGCAACAAAAAACTTGTTTCATGCCATGACCACTTGATTTTTAAATTTTACCATTTTCGTAATTTCCATGTTAACTAGTTTTTAATCCATTAATATATATATATTATTAAAAAATATAATGTAACCCTCATAAATTTTTTTTTTATGTTATAATCATAAATATAGTCAATATATTTTCTAATTCAATCAATATATAATAGAAAATTAACATTTAATATATATAAAATTGGTTTGTTGGAAAATTTTGTTTTCACAATTATCTATACATAATCCTTTTTAGTATTAATTACAATGTTATTGGGTGTTAATATATTTATATATATGATTTAAAATAATATTTTAGTAATTATTTGATATATATAGTAATTTACTTAATTAGATATAAAATTACACAATGTTTCTAAAATATGTTTTTAAAAAACCATAATATATTCACAATTATTTGATAATTATATTTAATTGTAATACTCGTACTTATGATCCTAAAAATGAAAGTAAAATTATTGGATAGTATTAAATTTATTATATAATATATGAAATATTTTTTTTGTATTTAATTTTTAAATATTATTAAAAGTAATTTTCAATATAATTGAACAAAAATAGTTTTTAGAGTAAAATATTTCACATGTTTCCAAAAATGTTAAAAATGGATTTTATAAATTCAAAATAATTTATAACTGATTTATATTTATTATGAAATATATATATATATATTATCAAAAAAAATTAATAATTTTATTTTCATTCTTTTGTTAGAATAATGTCAACAATGTGACAATTTTTTAAAAAATTGTTAATTTCATTGTTAACCAAAAATAAATTATTTTTGAAAAATTATGAGAAATTCACCGTATGATAATATTTACATTATAAATTTAAAAATTAATTTTATTTTTTCAATTTAAATTTTTACAAGTTAGAAATTTTCCTTTTTAAAATGATATATATAAAAACTATCTTTATACAAATAGACATTCATTTTTCCTTAAATATCATAATATGAGATCTGTAAAATACACATAATAAGTATATTATTAAATTAATAATTGCATAATTATATCTTCCAAATTTATATTTACATATCACATGATTACATTCAAGTAATATTTATGTATAAGGTATGATCTAGTTGCAGTTGAGCATGGTAATTATGCTAGCATAGCTATTCTGGTAATTTCCTCTAGCATGAATTTATCTGACATATGATTTTTATATTAACATAATTGTTTGTGATTGTATTGTACATGGTCTAGATATATAATTAGTGAATCTAAATACTTCCCAATCTTGGATAAATGATATTTATAAGAGAAAATTTCATTACCTAATTCATCTTTTTTCTATCTTCATTGAAGATTTCATAAAATGGTTACTTCAATTTATAGCCCCTAATTTAAATACTATATTATAAAAATAATATTTTATTTTTACATATAATAGAATAATATTAGTTCAGGGTATCGGGTCTAAAAATATATTAAAATAATATTTATTTAAGGAAAATAAATAGTTAAATTTGGTTTGATACATTCTTCCCCCCTTAAATAAATTATGTCCTGACAATATTAATATCCACACATTGATGAATATTGGTGTGGGTGATCTTGATATATTCATAATTTGGAAAATTAATTATAAAATAAAATATACGTTATTATTATTATCTATATAAAGTTACTTATATTTCTGTAAAAACATTATTCATATCCCCAAGTATATATATACCCTAACAATATATTCTATAAAAATCACTATTCTCAAGATAAGTCAACCTTGTATGGCCCCGAAATGAATAATATATTAAACCTAAGATTTATCCCTACCTCAATCAAGTGTTCCCTAATATTTAACCCTAAAAATATAACACTTCCATAAAATAAATTATCAAGGATGTTTTTAACTTTGAATATAATTTTCCAAAACACTAAAGAAAAATCTATTGATGAAAAATCCTTAGATGTTTCACATAATCCTCATCAATTTTTAGAATATATAGATATATCATCAATAAATATAACTCACTCATGAATATAGATAATATTATCAATATATAATTTCTATTAACATATCAACCTCTCTACCTTAGGTAAGATAGGGAAACTCACATTTTCTATCATAACAAGTATATACAAAGATTCCGAAACATTTAAGTATGATCTCATATCTAGTTATAAGACATAGTGGTTTCATAAAATTTATCTTTCTTAGTTTCATTTTCATGATCTTGTGTAAATAATTAAAGAAAAACCAAAAAATTTATCATATTATCAAAAAAATAATATGAAAAAATCATTATAGATATTTATTCATCTATATCACCTTTTTTATAACATATAATATTTCTAGTTCATCTTATAGCTCACTATTTTCAATCCATGGTTATCCATGGTCATTTTTATACTGGGTTATCTAACATAATTATTTGAATCCAAACTAAAATCCATCAAAATGGTTTGCAAGGAGAATTTTATTATCCAACTAAAATCTTTGTTGAGTTTATAGATAGTTTTTTCATCATAAGCCCACTCATCAGGCATAAGAGTTTGGATTTTTTTGATACAAAGGCCTAATTTTTTTAGGGTTATTACCCCTATGTGATTATTTTCAAAAACCACATATTCTTTCAAGTATCCATATGGGGGTATATTTTTTAAGACAATAATACAATCTCTACATTACCAAACACCTATGATGTTATCCTATAAAGAAACTTATCTATTAGAATTATCCATAGAGTTTCACTAATTTTATCATATCTTTATCACTAAGATATTTAATATTGCTTTATCTTACCTAATGGGTCATCCATAACATAGATATTAAATCAGCCTTAATATAGTAACTATTGATGAAATTTTTGACTCTAAAATTTTCCTCAACAGATATCATTCTAATCTATAATGTAATCTAAACATGGATAGGATACCAAATATGTCTCCTTGTATATGTGACTATATTAAGTACATGAAATAAAACAAATATTTCATTAAATAATTTCCCAGAACATTTTAGTTTTAGAGCTTTCAAAAGTTTTTAGAAATCATAAACCAAAAAAACCCATGTCTTTCTCAACTAATGGATATTTCTTCCACTATATAATGAACTACATGATCCATAAAAAATATTCAACATCTCACACAAATTATACACATATTATCCTATTTTAAACATTTCATACATTTCTTATCTTCATAGCCTTGGTAAATAGAAACCTAATAAAGGGGTGAGTTAAAATTCTTTGTAAGGGTAAATGTAACACCTTGAAATTTTTTGTGAACTATTTACTATTTCTTCAAATTAATTAGTTTTAATTGATGTATTTAATTTCTATAAGTCAAATATTACATTAACATGGAATCAAAATGTCTTGTTCTACCCAGAACACCATATTTTCTAACATTATACACACCATTGAGTTTCTACAATACATCATTTTATTGTTATAATTATTTAAAATGGGATAATTATAATCTGGACATTAAACATAGTGATTTAAATAGTTATAAAAACTGATCATATATTATTTAAATTGATTTTGTATAAATAAAACCTATTTATTTTGAACTATATAATTTTTTGGAAATTATTTATGTATTTTATAATAACATTTTCTTAAAAAAATGTTTTTTATTTCCTTCTATGAAAAATATTAAAATTAATTTGAGACACTATTAGAAATTTAATTTGATAAAATAAACATATTTTTTGAATTAATATTATTGAAATTAGCTTAAGGTGAGTTTTCAGGATTTTTCATAGAAGCTTCATTTTTGCGTTAATATTAAAAATAACTACAATTTAGTTAAAAACAACCTTTTCAATTAAATAATATTTGTGTCACACTATATTTTAAATTAATTATTAAAATCACATTAGATTAATTATTAATATATTAATCCAATTTAGTTAATTGGAGACATTTTTTATGTTTAAATAAAAAATAAATACATGTTGAACTTTTGAACATTTTTACTTTAAAAACCCACATTCTCGCCACATATATAGGATTATTATTAATATTAATCTTCTAAATTATATGATTTCTGTTTTTAAAAATATAAATACATAGTTGAAATTAGTAAAATATTTTTAGTCTAATAATATCAACTAATTTTTTCAGTAAAAAGTTTAGTGAATGTGTTTAAAATTAATTATTGTGATTAAATTAAAATTAAGCTTAATAAGACAATAAACATTAATATTAAGGACCAAAATGATCGGGACACTTGTTAAATATCCATTTTCTGCCAATACCCCAACCATATGCCCAATTCTTTTGATCTTTAAAGGTAATAGGGATATCATTAAATGGAAGTTCCCTATATAAAATGTTAAGTAAGGAAAAAGAGAAAATGGGAACATTCCTTACCTTTAAAATTTATAAAACATTTTGAAATGCAAAACATCATATTTTGTATTATAAATATAATTATTAATGATGAATGGGTAATTTTTTCCTAATAATTTATCGATAAATTTTAAAGATGAATTATTTACTTAAAATTCTTATTAAATGACAATGTAGTTTTTATTTATTTAATAATTAACTAAAATAAGTTATAGTATAAATATTAAAAGGAATGTTAATTGATTGAATTATTGTTTTTTTAATGTTTAGATGAATATATCATGTTAGACATATATAAATGTGAAATATTTTAATTCCAATGTTATTTTTATATTTTAAAATTTATATTAAATAAATTATGTCAAAATGGAAATTATTGTTACTTTAAAATAAATGAAATTTTATTAATTGAGTTAAAATTAATAAAAAATCTATATTCATAAAATTTATTCTTAAGTTACAATAAATATTAAATATGGTCTATTGATTGACCAATTTATATTTTTTAATTAATATATTGACCCATATATTTAAAAAAAGTTGTTAACACGGTCTTAGTTTAACAAGTGTTTTAGCGTGTCACATGCGTGTTTCTAAATTATTTTCCTAAAACACAAGATTTTTTTATAAATTATAAATCATATTAATAATTCTATTTAAATATATTTTCTATTAAATCTATATTTAGTTTAGTATTAATAGTTAAATTAAATATACTATAAAACTATATTCTTTTATAAAAACAAAAATGATAAAATTTTGGAATCTTAGAAGTTATGGAACCAAATTATTAAAATGAACATGGTTTTCTTATGGTGGAGGTTTTAATAGGCCATAAAATACATTTAATATGTTATTTTTTTCATTTTTGAGGCTCTTTTGGTACATTATACAACCCATTAATGAATACCTTTTAATATTTACAAGAGTGTCACTCCCCCTCCACTATAAATAGTTAAAAACTATACCCATTACACACCCCTCCAAAGCCACATTGGCTGGTAAAAAATCTGTCCAAATAGTTTCCCAAAAACCCATTAATATACCTATAATCCTCCCTTTGGTCAGGAATCAACCCAAAGAATCATTTTCTCATAAACCAAAATCAGATACCTGATTAAGAGGTAATATCTTCTCTTAAGATCTCCAGTTTCATTTAAATTTTACACTCCATTAAATATTATTCTTATATGATTATATAACATCAAAAATATAATAAATATAATATGATATTTTAATGTATATGGTTTGACCTACACTTACAAACATCTCCATATAATGGGTAACAAATACTTTGTTTCTGTGTACAATGAACTACGACCTCAGGGAACGATGATTGTTCATTTTTCCACTACCACCTGTCATTTTGGCCATTATGATGGACAATACGTTTATATATTATATATATTATATTTATCAGGTCTTTAAATTTATTTAATTTTATTTAGAACATATCTTCATGCTTTCCATATTATGTAAATACGATAATTTCATTTGGGGATGTGTGGACTACCACCCTCTCAAAGCGATACTATTCGTTTATACACTATATAGATTATATTAAAGATGTTTTACTGAATATATATAATATATATAAAATAATATTTATAATTTAATATATATATATATATATATTCATATATGTACATTCATATATTTCTTTTACTTTTCTTCATTTAGCAAGAAAATTGAATGTAAATAACAATCATGTGTATGTACGACCTACCGTCTCCATGAGTGTTGTATTCTATTTCATACTTATATATTATATATATAATTATAATAAAATATAATTCATATTCATGATATATTTTAAATTTTTTACATTCTTTGAATCATGATATATTTATATGTTCCAATGATACCACAAATTAAGACACATTCAATGAATAAAGGGAATATTCCTCGAAGTGAAACCTTAACATAGTATTTTCAGATAGCAGATAATATAAGGGCCCAATAAAACAATATATTTTTTTATATACAATAATATGGTTATGTAAAATACTTATAAAAAATTTAAATTTATTATACAGGTCGTTTTGAATGAGTATGATGTGAGTTAAGACACAAGGTAAGGGGATTTCACCTCAATTTTTATTTCCATGAGATTGATACATTATTTACCACCCATTACTTTTGTGTGGTGTGTATACTACCCATGGATGTATTCAATTATTATTATAGTTATATTTATTGGTATTATATATACATTATTTGATATTTATTTCATGGGGTTTTTGTTTTAAAAGTTACCATATTGATAAAAACAAATTTGTTGCAATTTTCCTTCTTTGAGACTCAGGTTTTGTGTTATAAACATACAATAATTTTTTGAGGTGTATATACATCCATTTTAAATGTTATGTCATGAATATAATTATTTTCATGATATTTCATGATTATTTTATATTAAATTTCTTATATGGATATTATGGTTCAATGTTACTAAGTTGTAAGATTATATTAAAACAATCTCATCGCTTTTCAATCTTGTTAATGATTATGCTTTTTGATGAGATATTATCATCAATATCTCAATAAAAATATATAGATTACTTATACTCTATTTATTAAATATATACCCATGTATTAGTGACAATTTTACACTCTTTGGTACTTAAGATAATTAAGAAAATGTTATTAAGGAAAATACGACTACATCTCTCTCTCTTGGGTTGGAAATATATTTAATTTTAAAATAATGGTTTCAAAGATGTTTTCAATTTTTTTTCAAATGATATTTGAAGATCATTTACACATAATATGGATTTTAAATTTTTTATGGTTTTAAAATTATTCATTATAATTTTTCAATGTTATTTTAAAGGAAATGGGTTTCAAAACGTTTTCAAGCATATTTTATATGTTTACAAGTTAAATGGTTTTCAAAAATAATTCATGATTTTATTTCAAGTATTCAATGTATTTTCAATGAAATGGGTTTAAAAACATTTTCAAGTTTTCCAATTTTTTTCAAATAAAACGGTCTTTAAACTATTTTAATGCTTATCTTATATGTTTTCAAGGAAAAGGGTTTTCAAAATGATTTCAGTTATTATTTATAATTTCATGGTATTTTCTATGAAAATAATGATTTATGGTTTTTCAAAAAAGAAAGGATATTTTCATCATGAAATTTTTTTGAATGATAATTCAAAATTATTTCTATCTTAGATGACATCTGTTGATATTAATCATTCTCTTCTAGGAAATTATCTAAATTTTCTATTCATATTCTTTATATGAATGGGTTGTGTTTAATGTCTTGTTCTTTATGAGAACAATTTATATTTCATCAGTTAAATGTTTATAATACATGTTTCTCATTGAAGGGTTATATGTCAATGAAATATATTTCTCTTTAATGGTTTATATGTTTATGAAATCAATTCCAATTTCACAGGTTATGCTTTTGATTAAATGATTATGAAACCTCTCATTCTCTATGGGATCTAATATGATTACATGTTTATGATACCCATTTAATTTCAGGGGTTATGATAATAGTATTTATGATCTTGTAGAACATGTATGTATGATTTAATTAAGAGATATATGGGACCTATATCTCCCTCCAATAAATTGGGTAATGATTTATATCTCATTAAATTGACTAAGATGGTCTTGGGTATGCACATTGACTACTAATATGTCCATGAGAGTTAACCATGACTACAAAGATGGTATGACGAGTGGAATCATGCTACTAATATGGCCATGGTATTAAATCATGACTACCAAGATGGTATATGAAGTTAACACATGCTACTAAGATGTCCATGGGAGTTAACCATTGTCATCGAGTTAATTTTTATTCAAAGAAAGAGGCGCATTGGTCACAAACCTTTAAGGATCATGGAGGCCTGAAGTAGTGTAGACCAAGTGAATTCCCTCGAATCAAATAAACCCCATCGGGTTTCAAGGACATCACATTGTAGTTCACAAGGGGGTCACGGATAGAAAAATCAATGGAATTACGGTGAACTACAATGTGGTTCCCCTATCTCCACATGTGCATCACATTAATATTTCTATTGAGAATGCATCTACACTTCATGATGATGTATGAAATTGACCAGGGGGAGGATCTATGTCCAAGCACGGTATGATCTTCAAATGTTATGCATATGTTCCATACCATTTTGTTCAAGTTATTCTTACACAAATCATTTTTTACCCTTAATTAGAATCTTATGTCACCTATTTCATATGTTTTCTTTCCCTAGGTTTTGAAGAATGTTATTAGGTATAAGTAACAAAGGTGAAGATATTTACGGGATATATTGAAGCTCTTTCACCATGATAGATGATTTTGTTTCCAATTTTCCAAATACATTGAATGTCCTTACCCGTCTTATTCAAGATGAGGGAAGGGATACCATAATGATGAGACCTTCATTCCATAATATGATAGAGAGATAATGAACCCTTAGTCATGCCTCCAATTGGACCCATGGTGGTGAACAGAACCAAGGGTATAAAAATATCACAAGAATGGGAGGGATTATCCTTTTTTATATTAAATATTATCGGGATATATGATGTTTCAACCTCAAAAAACTACAGGATAGACATATATAAAGAAACAAAAATCCATCCCACAAGAATTTTTAAAGTCTACTACAAGAAATAATAATATAACTCCAAACTAAGTATCCAAATAAAAACTAATAAATGACATAGAATCTATCCCCAGTATCTGAGCTAGTATTTTCCAGTAGAGGCTATGTAATATCTTTGGAAACCTGAAAAAAGTGTATATACATAGGGTGAGTATACAAGTATACTGAGTAGGGAAAAACAATTTCACGCATGTGCAAGTGGGATAATAACAATAATTCCCCTATGAGTAAATAGTATTAACATAAAATAAACTAACAAGGTATACTATCCATCCCAACCTCACTATGGTACACTGACAAAATAACACAACTCAAGTAATGTAAAGTAGTAATCATATCGATATTTGGGAACCCCACACCACTCCCCACTCTTTAACTTCTCATCCCTAAGGGAGAATGTCCTGAAGATACCACGTGCTTCTGCAATCCCACCTTTCACTACCCACCCACACATACATGTGCCACAAACAACACACATTCTTCCTGCAGACACCTTGGTCGCAGCCACCACACATATCACTCGAAAATTACTGGGCCTCATCCTGATGGCACCTAGGAACTAAACCACCTATAACACATCCAATACCATATATATGGAATTAAACCTCAATCCATTACAGCATTCCTGAAATTTCTTGGGTGATAAATGAATTGAAGTGGGATAAGGGTAAAGTCAGTAATTAGTTATCCATCCCCCCACTAGGATGTTGGGAAAGACACTTTTCCATTATAATGGGGATGTTCTGCACATAGTGGTCATCATAGGTGGGGTGTGTATACAAAACATAACTAACTATTCGTTTATACATATAGGTAACAAACACTCATCCCATTATATGGGATTCCAATCACTTAACCAACCCACTCAATACCACCTTTTCTTATACCCCTACATGTACATACCACCACGAACAATGGTCCCCTGAACTGCGCTTCACTACAAGATCGAACTCAAAACATACCCCCAACCAATTCATATAACCAGTTATTATTATTCATTATAAATTCATTTGTTTATTATTTCCATCCCTACCAGAGTGACTAAAAAATAGTGAAAATGTTATAAGGTGAAACAATCGTACCAACCACTACCAAATCCAATCAATGGAAGGAGGGAAAACGGTAAAGGAATCCATTCTAACACTCGTTCAACAAAAAAAACAGGAATAAACCAGATTGCAGTCCAACTATACAACACACCTTATTACTAGCAAACTCTATATCCCCACTGCAAAATAACACCCCACCCATCACTCCCATAAACATGAAATCATGAAACAACCCAGTTATGATGCCCCGTTGTGCATCCACTACCTAGTTGTAGTCCCATTGCATAAAAAGTCCATTCATTCCAAAATCAACCAAACTCTCATCCTGATATACCATCAAACTACCTATATCACCCCATACACACAATCAAACCACTATCCACAACACCAGACTACCAACATAGATGCACGACTGAACATAACCAAACAAAACACATATCGACACTAACAAGGAAAATTTTATTTAGATTTAGAATCACTTGTGCTTTAATTCCACTTGATAAAATATGGGTTATCAAAGAATAGATTTGATCTTGGGGCATCAATTTATTTATCCAAATTTTCATGATTAACCAAATTCCAATTCCTGTATCAGTGATTCACAAATCATACTAGTGCGCAAATAGATACAATCAAAAACTATGAATTTCATATGAATAAAACCCATACAATTCACGAAGTGGATCATGGATAACATATAAAACAAAAAGATAATAATTATATTCACATCCCACTCATATATTAATTATTATTATCTTCATTATATTTTTATTCATCTATTCTCACAAGGATATATGATTATACCCACCGCACCTCATACACAATTAAATGATATAAAAATGATATCCATACATGGATCAACAGGAAACCGACGATTTACATTGTCCAAAAATAGTTGGTGCATGAGTAGAAGGAAAACTCTAAGAAGACTGAATACATGGATAAAACACAAGATTTGACTCCATGGTAAGAGAAGGCTTTAGGCACACCAAGAGAAAATAAAAACACACTACAAATATGAGGACACTTTTTAGAAAAGCCAAATCCTATATCTATAGAAGGGAAAATTGTTTCAAGGGCCATTAAAGTCAAATCGTGGCCAAGACCACATGGTCCGACTATTTAAAATTTACCATAGAATGATGATACTAAAGATATAATTAATATCATTTGAATCAACTTTATAAGGACCCAAACAAGACTTAAAACAAGATTAAAATAAAATAAATTTAATTGGGGTGAAACTGAAAAAATATAAATGAGTCATCCATGGGTGAGCCCCCGACAGCGAGCCACCGATTACGAGCCACCGACATCAAGTCACCAATGCTGAGCTACACACGCTGAGCTAATGATACCGAGCCACCAACACTGAGCTACCGATGCTGAGCCACCGACATGACCTACCAATGCTTGACTCAACGATTCCCTAAATCATCAATGCCTCAACCTACCAACACCTCGACCTACTGAATTCCATCGACCTACCGACGCCCAGACCAACTGACACCATGACCTACCAATGCCTTGACCTGCTGACACCCTCAAACATCTGATACCCTCAACATACTGACACACTCAACCTACCGAATCCCTCCACATTATAATGCCATAGACTTACTAAAACCCTAACATAACAGTGCCCTTGACCTACCGAACCCTCATCATAACAACTCCCTGACCCACTAACACCATTGACCTACCGATTACTCAACCTATCGACACCCTCGACCCACCGACACATGTACCCTACAATATACTTGGCCAACTATCACTATGACCTATCAACTCCTTGAACTATCGATGCCCTTGAACTACCGACACCCTCAACCTACCAAATCCTTAACTTACTGATCCCTCGACCTACCATATCCCTCATCATATCGTTTCCCTGAACTACTGATGCACCATCCTACAAATGCCCTAACCTACTGACAGGAAAACTAGAAATTATTAAAACTGTTGAACTGAGCTATCGTTTCCTCCCATAACACCCCAAAAAAAAGATTTGGACAATATAATGGACCATGGAGGTTCGGTCCATTACAAAAAATACCTCTCAAACTTTTATCACCCTCGATATTTCAAAACCTACCTGAGAAGAAAGTGGGGTCTGAACAACCACCAAATTTTATACCTCTCAAGGATAAACCTCCTCGTTGGAGTGAAACCTCAACATACAAGAAAAAATCCTCTAATATTTTACAACCCAAAAAACCACAATACATTCCACAGAATCACAGAAATTCACACCACCCTAGCATATCAATTAGAGAACTCCATATCCCATGTCATGATATTATCCCCTTTGGGTGGCACTAACTCTCTTACACAAGATTAATCACAATCCGCATTAATGAATATTTATTATGGATCAGGTCCCCCCTCCTAATAAGTCAATACATTATCATATATCACATAACAAGGAAACAAATCATCTCATAGAAAACAAGGTTCAACTATTACTTCACAAAGCTAAAAACATGAGAAAAGCTCAAAAAAACTCCAGGTATTGGGCACACATCTGCATCTCTTGCTCTGAAGTATTATCAAAAAGGCCAACATACCTCCACAACACAATAACCAATGGAATGTTCTATCCACATAGCACCTTCTATCGATGATCCTGGATCTCTAACAGTCACCCCACGAATGCTGCCTCATCTTTGATATCTAACTCTCCCAAATCAATAACATGAGAGTCATCATGATGATACCAATGAACCAAGGATACATGAAAGATATTTTGGTCCCTACCCAATCATGGTGGAATATCTAGTTTATATTACACCTTGAAAACTCATCTCAACATCTCGAATGCTCTGATTAACCTGTAATAAATAATAATCTCTCTGTTGAACCTCTACTACCTATGTTGAGGGAAAACCTTCCAGAATACGTGGCCCCCAACCTAAAACTCCAAAGGCATTATACTATGATTGGAATACAAATTATTCTTGTCTTGTGTTTCCTTTATACTCTCATGGAAAAGATACACCTTTTCTTTCATACTCAGCACCACCTTCGGACATCTGTCTGAGGGAGAAACAAATTGCCGAGGCGTAAATGAGTGTCAAATGCATGATGCAATCCACTCTAGACTCACGACATAAAACGTGTATCATGATCTAATATGATGGATCATGGAACTCCATGTATCCACACCACCTCGTCAAAATAACTCCATGTTGAGGCATTCACTATGATTGACTCCTTGATCTCTAAGAAGTGAGTTGATATCGTCAACTGATCCCCTATTAACAAATAACATCACATCCACCGTTTGGACACATTAATACTGTGAAAAAATCCATAGATACTTCATCACACTTCCTATTGGGGACATCTAATGTCTGAAAATGCCGTCAGGAACCCAATGCTAAGTTATCACTTTTTGGCACACTATACACATTGCCACAAACTCCGCCCCTGCCCGCTTCATCCCCAGCCACTAGAACTATTCCCTCAAGCCTTATTACATCTTGGAAACTCATGGGTGTACCATTAGAAGTTATCTATGAAACTCACGGAGAGATTCCACATGCATTTCCACTGGAACAAATAGCTTTCCATGGAAAAACATCAGATTCTAACCATCCTCTGACTATACCTCTGAAGCATTACTCTGGTCAATTCGATCACCCATCACCACCACCTCAAAGTCTCCCCACTGAGACTCATCCACCTTCTACCATAGTGAGGAATATACCATCATCTTAAATAAATGGCCTCTGCCTCCATCCATTCAGGAATCTATGTTCAAGGCATACAACTCCTCCATCACCCCCCAAATGTCTTTAGATTCCAGAAGTACTTCCTCACATGACTTCCTACTCAATGTATCGACCACATAATTCCCCTTTCATACGGTGTAGGAGATTTAAAAATAATCATCCTAGAGAAACTACATCCACCTCTACAAATACAAGTTCATGTCTCAATGGGAAAAGATGTACCTCATTCTATTGTAATATGTGAATACCACAAAGCGCTCCCCAATGAGGCAATGTCACCAAAAATTTATTTAGAAGATAAATGCTGCTAGTTCCAGATCATGGGTGGCATAATTATGTTCATAGGGGAGTAACTACATCGACCCATACGATATCACTCCCCAACGCTGCATTAGAAAAACCACCAATCCTAGACAGGAAGAATCACAAAACATCTCAAACATCTCCTCTTCCTCCAGAAACCTGAGCACAGACGAACCTACCATTATAATAGATAAATGATTCTTGGAACTTCGTTCCAAACAAAAAACCTTTTAATATTTTTGTCAAATGCATCAATAGAGGTGCTAACCAATATAAATAAAGTATGAATATCAGGTAGTATCCTGTGAGACTGAAAACACTACTAAAATCAACCAAATTCTTGTGTGATACCAAAAAATGACTACCTCAACATTTGATGAGTCCACTTCTACACCATTATGAGACACAAAAGGTCCAAAGAAGTGGACCTTTCATGTCTGAAACATACACATGGATATATTTCCATGGAGCTTGTGGTGCCGAAGAACCTCTAAGACAGTCCTTGGATGCTCGGTATGCTCCTAATATTAATTCGAGTATAATAGGATGTCATTGATGAATATGATGATGAACTGGTCCAAGAGATCATGAATGATGGATTTCGTAAGCCCCATGAACATATCTAGTGCATTTATAACAGCTATTGATATAACCACGAACATAAAGTGCCTATACCTTCACCTGAATGCAGTCTTTAGTATGTTTCCCTCCTTCACCCCTAACTGGTGATACCCATACCGTTGATCGATCTTAGATACCAAACCTTCTCCCCTCAGTTAGTCGAAAAGATTATATATTCTTGGGAGATGTAAAAGGTTCTTGACTATTAACTGATTTAGTCTTTGGTAGTCTAAGAAGATCCTCAGACCACTATCTACCTTCTTCACAAAGAAGAGTAGAGAACCCCATGGTGACACACTAGGTCAGAATCGACCCATCTTCATCAGATATTCAATCTGAATCCAAAACTGCCATAACACATAAGGTGCCATCTGATAAGGGTCCATCGAGATTGGATAAACACCATGATGTAAGTATATTCAATACTCAAGGCCACATCGAGGGGGTAAATACACAACCTACTCAGTTAAATCATCCATAAACTCTCTAAAACCCCCCCAGAACCTCCAACATCTTAGTATTGAATGATCCCACTATCAGCTTGGCTAACAAGGAAAAAATAGGCTCCACACGTCGACTTCCCATATCAAAGATACACTAACTAATGAAATATACATGCTGGCCTTTCAAATATGAAAATATGACTCCTCTCTAGAACAATTAGATAACAAAATGTATAGGGTACAACTAGTCGATTCAAAGGATAATAGTATATGGATTAATATATAGCATTTAGAGATCCCCATTGGACTAATGCGGCCCCAAAATTAATCTAAATCTCTAAAAAACATCAAACAAGAAGGTCTATACTTCGAATGGTGTAATCAACACCAGGGGAATGGAAATTATAACTATGTTGAGTCCCATAGCATAGGATAGACCGGGTGAATCAAAGGTGTGCGAATCTATTGAATCATACAAGGTGTAGAAAAATGTACTAAAAAATGATTATACCTTGATTGATCTATGGACCTGCTGGAACTACTGCCTCTATGGTGTGAAACTTCCCACACAAAGATCCACTACCCCTCAGATGTCGGCCACCTCCCTGGCCACACCGTGTTCTAGGTCACTATGGAGCACCTTGAGGTCAGACTCATCCTGCATCATCTTCCCTTGGTGGAGTAGTGTCCTACTAACCTTGCTGTAGGAACGTCCTAACTAGAAACTATTACTGAGGTGGGAAATGCACTTTCCCACCTCCACCATTCTATGTTGGAGTCAGGAACTATCCATGGATTTCCCCATGGACTCTATAATAAAAATAACTCAACCTTAGGACTGCGGGAAATGGGAGAGAACCAGAAGGTTATAAATAAAACTATTTGGGTCGGCTCCCCACTGGGCGAAACCTCAAATCCCTAATGCTAGAGACATTCTACTGATGGCATTCCCCTTTAATTTACTAGGGTGAATTCCCTCCCATGGAATACCTCTTTGCGAGTGTGTACTTTCCAAAAACTCATCCTTCTTCTTAACCTCTATGTATATCGGTAGAGAGAAGGGAGTAATACCATATAGAGGAGAAGGAATGAGTGCCTCCTCTATGCATCTCGCCTGAGGATCTTCATTCAGAAATATATTTGAAGAAAAATACAGGTGATCCTTGATATTGATCCCCAATACAATCACAAACATACTCCTCAGCTGGAGGGAGAGTAGATCCTTTCTCTTCTTAACATTTATCATGGCGGAAAGGAAGTACTCTCGAAAATCCTTATCAATAGCATCCCACAAAACATCAACCCTTTTCTTATGCCCAAGGTACAATGCCCACCAATGATGCACTTCTCCCCTCATATAGCTCACCGACATATAAAAACAGTACTCTGTCGAATCATGGGTCAAGATTAAAGTGTTCATTAGCTCCTTGAGACAAAACTTTATCTCCATATCTAAGAAATATTCCTCATACTTTCCCAAAGTCTTCTGTTGGTGTAAAAAAATCTTCTTCTGCCACTGATCCTCCTCTTCCACTGGGTTAACCCTCTACCAGTCAATCAAGTCATCCTGCTAACCTTGAACTACTCCTACCACATGTGGGTGATGTATGGGATCCATAGCTGAAATAAAAACAAGTAACTCATAAGATAGAGTATCATAGATTTTATTTAGGTTTCATTTTATCTCATTGTCTATTTTAATTTCACAAAAACACCCAAAACAAATAAGAAAAAAAGTCATCATGATTCATGTACCTTCCCTAGAGTCTCTACCCCGAAAATTGTGTAACCTAATTTGGTCATTTGGTATGCTCAGAAACCTTAGATTGGATCATGGGTGGCCCTAAAATCCCGTGTCCAAGATATTCTTCCCTAGACAATGTCATGCACCATGAACACCTGACACTGTCTCCCTACCAACCCATACAACCCTCATTATTCCTAACTCCAAACTCCATACTACCTCTCAACCATCACCTCTGATATGATTTTGTTCTGAAAAACATTATTCAATTTGAGGGATGAGATATAAATATGTGTAGACCTTCGTTCATCAAGATGAAGAAGAGATATTGACCCCTCAGTTCTGCCTTCAATAGGCCCTAGGGTGGAGACCACCACCAAGGGTATAGAAATCTCAAAAAATGAGAGACATTAACTTTTTTATAGTATCCCTGATCTGGAGAAAAGATGTATCAACCTCCAAAAACTCCAAGATAGATATACATAATAATACAAAAATCCATCCCACATGAATTTTTAATGTAAAACTGCTCGAAATACAAAAAAAACCTAGCAAAGTACCAAAATAAAACTAATAAGTGACACAAAAAAAGTCCCCAATGTTTGAGATAGTATGGTCCAGCATGGTCAACATAATCTCCTTGGAAACCTGAAAACAGTTTTATATACATAGGGTTAGTAAGAAAGTATACTTAGTAGGGAAAAACCAAATTCACTCATGCATGATTGGGAGAATCCTACTAACACCCCTATGAGAAAACACTAGAAACTCCAAAGCACATAACAATGTATACTATCCACCTCAACATAACCAAGGCACACTCAAAAAATAACTCATGTTATGTAATGTAAATTAGTAAGCATATCAATATTTTGTTGCCCCACACCACTTCGAATAGGTTAATTTCTCATCCCTAACAGTGAACGTCCTGACGCTACCATGCTCTTCCACAAGCCCCACTCTCACAACCTGTCCCCACACACAAGGGACACAAACCACACACATTCCACTCACAGACACTTAGGACATATCCACCACAATTATTTCCTGAAAACACCTGGGTCTCATCCAAAAGACACCTGGGAAACACACCACCTCTCAGACAACCAATACAACAAATCTATTATTAAATATCAATCCATTATAGCTTGTGGAAAAATTCTTGGGTGAAAAATTCCTAGAATAGGGATTAGGGTAAAGTCTGTGACCATCCATCTATCCTTTTATTGAGATGTAGGGAAGGACACCCTCTCCCATAATAATGGGGGTGTTTGACACGTAGTTCTCAACATGGGTGGGTGCGTATAAAAAAGATAAGGAACTACAAGTTTACACATATAGGTAACACACACTCATCCCATCTTATGGGATTCCAAACATAAAACTAGATCACTAAAAAACCATATTTTCTACTACCCCTAAATGAACATACCACCACAAATGACGGTCACTTGATCGATTCTTCACTAGATTCCCTAACTCGAAACATTCCCCCAGCAAATTCATTTAACAACTTGTTATTATAAATTATAAAATAATTTTTTATTAATTTCCATCCTTACCCAGGTGACTACCAAACACTGAAAAATATTATAAAGAGAAGTAACCATACAAACCACTATCAATGAAAAATAAGGAAAGTAGTTCCAATGGTAAATCCATTCTAACCCTTATTCAGAAAAACAAACAAGAATCAACCATCTTACAGTCCCACTACACAACATGCATCATTACTACCACACTCTATAGCCCCACCTCACAATAAAATCACACCCAGCACACCAATAAACATGAAATAATGTCACAACCCAGTCTTACGACTCCGCTTCCCAACCACTACCTCGATACAGTTCCACTGTATAACAAGTAAATCCATTTCACAATCAACCAAACTCTCTGCCCGAGATACCATCACACCGGCCGTACTACCCCATACACAAAATCACACACCCATCCACAACACCACACTACCAACATAGACGTAGGGCCGAACATAACCACCCACAACACAAAAACACCCCAACCAATGAACCTTTATTCATATTTTATAACACTCGTGCTTTAATTTAACTTGATAAAATAGGGATTATCACATAATAGGTTCGATCCTAGAGAATACATTTATTTAACTTAATGTACATGATTAATCATATTCCAATTAATGGAGCATCAATTCAAATATAATATAGGATTGAAAATAGATACCACCAGTGTACATGATTTTTATACGAATACAACCCATACATTTCATGATAGGGATTAAGGATAACATATAAAACAAAGCAATCATCATCATATTTCCAACCCCTCATTTCGTACATCCTATTATCTTCATTAAATTCTGATTCTAACATTATCACAATGAGGCATCATTTTAACAACCCCAAATGATACAAAATTAAAAGAGATATGAAGTAAAACACTACTTGGAACAATAGGTGACCAATGCTTTCCCTTGCACCAAAATAGTGGGTGCATGAGTAGCATGAAAACTATAAGAAAAATGGATTGACAGTTATGGCACAAAACATAACTCCATATTAAGGGAAGGCTCTAGGGGAACCAATATAAAATGAAAACACATTACGAAGAGAAGGTCTATGATTAGAATAGACTGATACTATATCAACAGAAGGGGAAACATTTATAAGGGTCATTAATGTTAGATTGTGGCCAAGCCCACATGGTTCAACTACTTTAATGTCCACATAGCTTTATGATAATAAATTTATAATTGATATCCATTGAAACACCATTCGAAATTCTCAAACAAGGCTTGAAACTAGATTTTATTTCAAATAACATGTATGATGGGAGAAACTAGAAAAAACTGGTAAACACTGGAAATGAGTCACCGATGGGTGAGTCCCCGACATCAAGCCACCGACAACGAGCCATAGACAGTGAGGCATCGACGTTGAGTTATTAATGATGAGATAAAACTAAGTTTCCAACGAGACCTACCAATTCTTGACTCACCAAATCCCTAACTCATAGATGCCTTGACCTACCGATGCCCTCAACCTACCGACGCCCTGACCAACCGACGCCTCGATATACCGACATCCTTGACCCACTAACACCTCTTCCTACCGATGCCTCGGCCTTACGACTCCCTCAACCTACAGAAACCCTCAACCTATCGATGCCCTTGTCCTACCAATGCTCTCGACCAACCTAGACCCTCGACCTACCAATGCCCTAACCTACTGACACCTCGACCTACCGATGCCCTCGACCTACCGATTCCCTTATTGACCAATGACTCAACCTACCAACTCCTTCAACCTATCGACACCATGAACTACCCAAGACTTTGACTAACCGATGCCTCGACCTACCAACACCCTCGACATACAGATGACACGACCAACCAACACCCTCGACCTACTGACGCCCAGACCTACCAACACCATAGACCTACAGATGCCCTAACCTACCGATGCATCAACCAACCGATGCATGTGACCTACTGATTCCTCCAAACCGCCAATGTGTAGAATTAATGATTCCTCTACCTATTGTTTCCCTCAACCTACCAATTCCATAACCTACCAATTCCCTGACCTACTGATTCCCTGACCTACTAATTCCCAGTTAAATGGAGATAAAAATTGGAAATTTGCAAAAATATTGAAATGAGATAGCGTTGCCTCCCAGAAAACCCCAAACAATAGATTTTGAAAAATTAATGGACCACGGAGGTCTGGACCATTACACTAAACTATTATGGTCATTGGGAGTGTATTTTTTTATGTTTTAAATATTCATATAAAATGATGTACTATCCAAGTATGTCAAGCCTATGACTCTATAGATGGTATCCAAGGAACGGAATAGTCATACATTAGAAAATTTTATGAGAAAACATTAGTGATATCACAATGTAAATTTCTAATAATATTTTTGGGGATTTCTCTAAGGATAAGTGTAAGGATGGGTAAAAATTAAGGATAATTATCTTTGAATTCTGGTAAAGTATAGAGTGATTTGAATCATAGAAATAAATCAATGTATGGACAATACAAATGGATAAGGCTCTGGAAGAAATGTACCTAGGGGTAAAATCTACGACATGATGTTTTGGGTCTGACTAGGGGTAATCTAGTACATGAAAACATGCCTTAAAATATACCTGGTTTGATACTCTCATGGTATATGCTATAGGAATTCACAATACTGTTCCTAAACCATCATGAAATATTTATGTTGGGTATGACTATGAATAACCTTGGATAAACCTATGGTGTCATAGATTGAAGAAGTAGAATAAATTATTTAGGCACCTTATATGTAATTTTTCATTTTTATATGGTATTTGAATTTGATAAATGATTATCACACTATGATTTAAGGTTTTATTAAATGTGGAAAACTAAATTGAATTTTGTTAATATATAATTCTTTAGATATGGAATTCATGGGAATAATGTGAATCAGTTTCCCAATTGGAAATTACATAAATAAAATCAAGAAGTCGGTATGAGTCTTGGTTAAACTTTTGAAGATAATGAGACTGAAAATGACATGTGAATGGTATGTCATATTCATCCATAATTTTTTACATTAAAAATAAGAAGCATGATTAAACATAGGATGCAGAAACACAAGAATGATTTATATTCAATGAAATAGGTATGAAGGACTATGTTGATGTCACATGAGTAATGGTTTAATATTAACATTTTATTAATGGGTATTTATGTTTTTAATTTAAATGATTATGTTATATGAATCATGAAATATATTAGTATTCTTAGTATGAGTTTTTGTTAAGGAATGAAAAGGATATTTTATAGGGTTATTTCATGGAATGGTGATATTTTAATTAATGGACGTTTACCCTTAATTAATTATTGATGTTTATAAAATTATATTTTGATTAAGATATATTGGAAATGGATAAGTAAATATGATGATTCAGATTACCCTGAAAATAATTATTGAAATAGTTGTCTATGTCGTTAATGATGATTTTTAAAACTTCTTGGATTTAATTAATATAATGACTAATAATTGGAAAAAGGAGACATGGATGTTTTCCAAAAAAATTTACGGTAATTCATATTATTACCATGTTTCAAGGGAATATACGATGAGGGTATTCATATGATTAGAATGTGAAAACCAAGAGAAAGTTTGTGATATGGGTGATCAATTTTAATATTGTTACATGTAATTATATATAAATATTTTGATTTTAATCTTTAATAAGGGTTATGAGGTTAACAATTTATTGAATGTTTAAGTTATACATCAGATAAAGTCAGTATGATTAATGTTTTATCTATCCACATAGGTATTTATACATATTGGATGTCTTATTCAAACTAATTTTTGTTGATGATAAGTGATGGGATGGAATCTCATAGATCTCAAGATCTTTTTGTACTTTAGGAATTTAAAAATTCACCTACCTTTTTAGAGAAATCAGTGAAGTGTATTAATGAGCATCAAAGTGTGACATTGTCCTAAAATTATTCAATTATATCTTTTCATGAAATTTTTTTAGGTTTAGGATAACAATATGTAATTAAATTTTATTCTAGGACATTTATTTTTTATGGACAACATGGTGCTTTAGGTCATTATAGATTTATGTCTTTCTGATTGTTTACTTTCTCTTGAAATTTTTCTCTATCTCTCACTATCTGAACTTGAGGGTGATATTTCTCTTCCATGTCCTTGTATTCATATCTCGCCTCTGTTATCTTATGTGGGAATATCATTATGAATTAATTTGGGTAACCATTATAGTTCAAACATTCCATTATTAAAAAAAATTCAGGATTCATTTTTAAATATTGTGTTTATATGAATGGAATTTTCAAGTATTGATCCTTTGATAACATAGATGAATTTTGAGGGTGAAATTAATTTTAAGGGGGTTATAATGAGACACCTTGAGATTTTGTGATATGTGTTTTTATTCGAATGAATTATTTTTCCTTAATTTATTTCATTTAAGAAATTATAATTTCCTTTCACATGAAATATAATTATCTTGAGCTACATTAAAAATTTACTTGGCATGCGTTTTACGCAACACTGAGTTTCTACGAAACATCATTTTATAGATCCAATGATTAAAATGAGATTATTTTAACCTACAAATTAAAAATAGTAATATTAATTGTAATAAAACCTTATAATATATTAATTATAAGGGTCTCACATAAGTAGAACATATTGATAACGAAATATAATTTTTTTTGTAAATTATTTATATGATTTAAAATAATATTATCTTAAAGAAACTAATTTATAGGTCCTCTAATGAACTAGAGTAAAATTAATTTCATCCACAAAGATAAATTTAATTTGATAAAATAAAAAATTATAATATTCACAATGTCGAAATTACCTCACGATGAATTTTTTGGATTTTTCTGAGAAACGACATTTTTTGGTGAATAGTAATAATTACTGAAATTTAGTTAAAAATAACCCTTTCATTACTATAATTATTGGAGTTACATTATATTTTAAATTAGTTTTTAAATTAAAAAATTGATCAATTATTTATATATTAATACAATTTAGGCCATTAGAGTCATTTATTATATTGAAATTAGTTATAAAATCTTTTTGAACATTTGAATGTTTTTACATTAATGACCCACTTTGTCACCACATATGTAGAATTAGAGTTAATATTAATTTTCCAAATTCTATGATTTGAATTTTTAAAAATGCATATAAAATGTTGTAATCAGTATAATATTTTTGTTCTAATAATATAAACTTAATTTTTGACCAAAAAAACACGAGAAAGTGACATAAAAAAACTATGATGATTATGGTAAAATTAAGCTTTATAAGGGACTAAACCATAATATTAAGGACCAAAATGACCTGGAAACATGTTCAGAAGGCATTTTATGCCAATAATCCAACAATATCACAAATTTATTTTAAATTTATCGGTTATTGGGATATTATAAAATGGAGTTTCCCTATATAAAATGTTAAGGGAAAAGACAAAAAAATTAACTTTCCTTACATTTAAAATTTATAAAACATTGAGATATGTAAAGAAAATATTTTTTTAGTTATATATATTGTATTAAAATATAAATGTATCTAGTTAATCATATTAATTTATCAATAATTTTTATATATTAATTATTTTCATCAAATTCTTCTACAATGACAATGTTGTGATTATTTATTTAATAATTAACTAGAATAAATGATAATATATACATTAAAAGTTATGTTTACTATAACACCCCAAGATTTCATAGTGTGTTATTTCTTCAAAATAATTCAATAACTTGCACTACTTGCAACACCGAGTTCAAGCACACCATGACCTACCAAACAAGCCATTCAAAAGAGGTTATGAATAGTATTAACTAAATTTTAATCTTTATATAATACTTATAATTTTAGAATCCATATTATGAGTTTCTTAGACAAAATGTAAGAACAAATTCATTTTCATTATTGCACTTTTACCAACTTTTAATAGTGAACCCTTTTTAAAGACAATATTTTAAACTTTTATATATTCAATTTGACTAAATAAATTTACTCTTTTGAATGCGGACATAAAAAATGTACAATGAAACATCATAAGCTTCTACGATACGCTTTCCTTTGAATAATAAAGTAGAGTGTATTGTATGCTACTTCGGGTTCTAACACACACCACAACCAATCAAACAAGACGTTATGAATAGTAATACCTAATTTTTGAAATTATATATATTTTATATTTAAAAATGGACTTCATTTTTGGATTTGGAATATCGAAATTATCCTAAGTTGATTTTTGGTATTTTTCTAAGAACTTCCAATTTTTATGAATAGTGAAAAATACTTAAAAACAACTTTTTAAATAAAAATAATTTATAGTCATAAGTTATACTATTTAGTGGTTTTAAAGAATAATTTGAATATATTATTACCATTTTATCCAATGGTGTTCATTATAATTAATTTCACTTTGAAATTGGACATAAACTATTGTCAATATTTTGATATATATTTTTTCTTAAAAACACGCTATATGTTGTGACAACGGAAATTAATTATAAAATTAATTAATGCAACATATATGTTTGAAATTTTTTAAAATAGACATCATTTATGAATTTGGAATATCAATTATAGCTTAGGGTGAAATTTTGGCATTGTTCTGAAAAATATCAATTTTTGATGAATAGTGCAACCACTAAGTGGTAGTTAAATGACAGAATTTTTCATAAAAATTAATTTTACCGCTTCTGTGAATAGAATTTCAAAAATCTGAGAGACACGGTTAATATCAAGTAGTAAAATGTTGTTCAATGAGATAAAATAATTTTTGGTTAATAATAACTTTTTACTTTTATTTACCACGGTTAAAAGTAAATAGGATAATTAATGGTAAAAATGATATTAATATAACCCTAACACATGTCCTAATTCTATTGGAAAAGAGTATCTCGACCAAGAACAATCTTAGGAGTAAAATATTATCATTTAGGTCTACTTGGATTAGATTAGGACATTTATTATTATTTAATTCAAAGAAGAGTTAAAAGAGTTAAAATCAATGTTTATTTACTAAAACATTTTTAATACAGGGTTATACATAATATAATTTAGATTGTAAATAATCATTAGAAAGATAAAAATATTTCCTACATAATTATATTTTATTGATAATTTTTAGACAATAAAAAACTGAATTTATTTATGACACAATGATGATGCAGTATTTACCATAATAGTGAAAAATTAAAATAATTGATATTTTAAATACCCAAATAAATATAATTTGAGACTTTTTATTAATTAATCTAATTTTATAGGATAATATGACATGTTAATATTTATTTAATTAACTTTTTTCTAAGTAATCATTTTTTTATGATTTTTACAAAAATCTATTATTGAATAGTGTCAAAATTGACATAAAATAGTTTTTAAAACAAATATTATATTATTAATTGATATTAAATTCCTAAAAATCTAATGTTCGGCCAAAAGACTTATATCCTGATATTTGTATCATTAATGGACCACTTGGGGGTCACTATGATGTATATATTAAGTTTATTAACTATATAATATAAAAATACAAAGTGGCATGGTAAGTGTCAAACTAATTAACTAAGAGTTAAAACTAAAATATAAGGTTAAGATAATGACCCAAACCTGTCTAAATTCTATTGGTTGAGTGGTTTTCGAACCATCCCCACATTAACATTTAAATAATCCACATTGTAGCAATTATAAACCGAATATAAATTTATCATAAAATAATATTTCTAGCCTTTCCAAAGGATCCCCTCACCCCTCTTTTAAAAGGGAACTCACCCTTTTCATTACTTCACACCTTCAAAGCCTTTTGGTTCGGACATAACCTGAAAATATACTCTCTAAAATTCCCTCACTACAACCTAGAGGCCTTATTTTGATCAGGAAGCCAACCTACGGAGCCCTTTTGATCAAATCAAAAGGAAGAACCCGAAGAACAGGTAATGTTTTCACCACCCTTTTTCAAGTTCCATTCTTCTTCAACTTCTTCTTTCTTTGTTATTCCCATTATAAAATAATGAATCCAATATCTATTATATACTGTAATATTATTATAAATATGGTACAACCATATTCAGTATTCTATCCATCCTTTGAATGACATGTCACCATACGTGCGTACGTACGGCTTACCGTCTCCACGTCATGGTGTAATTGTTATTCAATATATTATTATTTTGATGGTTTTAATAATGATTTTTAATTCATGTAAATAATAAATATAACATGATAATGATTATTTATATATGATATACCATCCAATTATATATTATTTTAATATCAAAAGAATGATATTGTTGCTCGTACGTACGTACGGACTACCGTCTCCACGAACGCTATGAGATTCATTCTCTATCGTATCCATTCAAATATAATTATCATTTTATGATTTAAAAATAATGTTTATGGACTTGATATAATTTTGGATATTAATAAGATACAACATATCCCTGGAAAACATGGGTTACGTTGAAAAAAATATAAAAGAAAACGAGTAAGTTAACACCCGAAACAACGATAATACTAAGATATTATTAACAAATAAATGTTAAAAGATCATATATGATATCATATTAATATATATGATTCTTGTATAATTTAATAACAATTATTTCACCATTATATATGAGGTTAACCTATCCACAACAATGTAAAAGTAAAAGTTAAGGGTTTATTTCGCAATCTCTTTATTATCTGAGGTTTTTTATACGTAATACTCTACTGGGATTTATTTATCATCCACATACATGTTTCATCAAAATGTATTTCAAAACATTTTTACCATTTACAACAATATGGGTTAAAGTCATTTATACCCCTGTTTGACTTTTTATAAAAGGATTATAAATGAATTTTTCTGTCGTTTTCCAAAAAAAGTTCCTTTTAACCTTTTCGACAGGATTAAGGTAAGAATGTTTTTTTAACTTATACGGCGAGTGCGACTATTTTCCGCCATTATAAAATCGTTGAATCTTCCCTTACAAGCATGTAAAAATATTTTCAAAGTAAATGTTTTATTTTATAATTATGTGACCTTTAAATGATTTTAAAATGAATATTTTAAGAATTTGTGAAAGGAACTCTTTATCAAGATCAAAATTTTAAATGTTTTAAAGATTAATCTTTCAAAATATTTTTAATTAATGTCCATGTTTTCAAAATGATTTTAAGGATTTATTTATAAGAAAGTTAATATTTTGAAATGATATTTCTTTTCAAAAGTTTCAAAGTGTTATGGGACACTTCAATTCAAAAATCTATTTTAAATTACTTCCTTTAAAAATGTGTGGCTTTTAAATGATTTCAAAAAAAGAGATATTTCTCTCAAATAGTTTTGATTTCATCTATTCCAACATCCTTTGATGGATATTAAGATTATTTGTAGTTTATTTATTGTGATACTAAACTTCCATATTGTTTTGAAGGTTTTGTGATATGTTTGACTATGGATGTGTTATTTTAATACCATTAATGGTTTATGGAGAAACTATTGACATTTCATATGCTAGTTTTAATTCGAATGATTATTTTATGTTTAAACCATTTCATATGGGAATGCATTGGACTTAATATGTGACGGGTGGAGCCCGTTATAGCTCTTCGATCCATTGGTACGTCTTATGAGACAAACTAGTGTCTTGGCAAAAGGCCTTGGAAAAATCTTATTTGTAGTCTTGGCACGAGGCCTTGGCTATGTGGATGTGATAGTTCAGCATTATGTATTCCATCATTATGAAAGTGGTTATTGATATTTCATGTGATTATTCGATTAGTAGAATATCTATGTGAATAAGTAAATGGAATTATTTCATTTTATTTTTGTCATACTATGTTGAAGTTCAAGTCTAAAAGGATTTTGTTTTAGTTATACATTGCCTTAAATGTTTATTCTTATTTATGAAAGTTTCCACTGTATTACTTACCCTTACTGAGTGTTTGAGCTCACCCCTTTCAATGTTTTATTTTTCCCAGGATTCCAAGAAGTGTAAGTATGATTTGATATGCAGGGTTAAGCTAAGAGAATAATGGCATTCATAATGATTATTTATGTTGTTTTGTATATCTTAAAGCGCAATGTAACATTCATGTATGTAATCTATTTTCTAAGACTGCTAAACTGATCAGCCCTTCAGGACTTCATTCCTTTTAATCATGCCAATGTTATGTAATATATGCACCGACTTTAGGTAACTGGAGTCGGGGCGTTACAGTTGGTATCTGAGGAATTTTAGCAATAACCTTGGAATCTAGATTTAGAAAATCTATGATTAAAGCACATAGATTTAAGATGAAATTTGAGGATTAGTATAGAAGAACTTCCTAGAATTTTGGTCCTGTAGATATTTTGTGAGTTTTTTGAGCAACAAATCCCTGTCTAGATACGAGCAGGTAGAGGCGGCTCTGGAACAGATGTACCTAAGGGTAAAACACAAATACTCTACTTTGAGCTAGACTCGAATGGGAACTGGTGCATGACAACGGGCCTTGCTGCACTCTTGGTTATGACACTCCCGTGGGATATGCTTAAGATAATTCTCATTTTCTTTACAAACCATTATGAACAGTTTATGAGTATATTCTTCCTCAAAGAAGACATTTTTATTATAAATTTTTCAATTTCCATCAGGTATTTTACAAGTTTGGAATTATTCATTGAAATTCATAAACTGACCTAATTTATGCTATTTTATAGAAATGGCGCCTATTAGAAGGAACGTGAACTCCAGTAATACGTATGATCCAAAGAATAAGAAGGATCATATCATTCATGGTATTAGGCCATCATTTAGAAGGGAAATAGTCTCCCATGTATTATCATCATATAAAGAAATGGTATCATGTGTTGATAAGATAAGTAAAGAGTTCTATGAGTCCTATGGATTTGAAGGGAAGAAAAAGAAGAAAAGTATGGAAGACAGAAATATAGATAAAGGGAAGAGGGAAAAGAAAAATTTTCCCATATGTGATAACTGGGGAAGAAACACCCTAGAACTTTCCTGAAGGTAATGGGGGATTGTTATAAGTGTGGAGAAAAAGGGCAGAAAGTATGTGACTACAAGGGTAATAAAATGGTTTCAAATGTACAATGCTTCATTTGCAAGGAGTTTGGACACTACACGATCCTAGGTCTCAGTCATCAGACTATGCCGCAAATGATGTTATTGGATAATAATCAAGTTATAATACTACCAAAGATGAAGAGGAATGATTAGAGTTCTTATGATTATGTCATTTTAGTGTCATATCAACAATGTACTTATTATACTAATTATGGAGAATATAAGTATTGTACTGTAGTACTATTTCATTAAGTACTTGAGATTGTGTGGAACAAAGAAAAGTGACTCAATAGCAAGTTAAATTTGTGGAACATATTTTTTTGAGAGAATGATAAATTATAATATAGTTCTGATGCCGAGGTAGTGATTTTGGAATAAGAGATGGTTAATTTTATTAATTCAGGATGATGCGGTGTTTTAAAAGAATATATGAGGAAGGTGTTCACATGTTATTACCTGGAAAAAAGGATCCTCATTATGTTTAACTTCCTTGTAAATTTTGGACTATGAGTTTGGATAATAGTATTTTGGATAAGTCTAAAGGTTGGAATGGATTAAGTTTTAAAGTTAATTTTTGGATTTTTATAAAAGGATAACACGCAGACCGTGTGACGACCCATCGTATCGAACAAATCTATGGGAATCGAACCCAAAACCATAGTTCAATTGGGATTTATCACTTACCATTGTGCTACATGAAGTTCGTGGATAGTATAATGTAGTTTCTTTACATAAAGGATCTGATATGTGAATTATAAATTCATTATATTTGGAACCCTATACGATTAGGATAAATAGAGTATTTTTGAGTTGAATTATATTTTGGGGTGAAAGATGAGTTTGTGGTAGAAATTTATTAATGGATAAAACTCTAATTATAAATTATGTATATCTCCTTATAATAGTATCCAATCTCATAAATATGTTCCTCGACATTAAGAAAAGGAACTTAGAACAAAAATTTTGTCCTATATGGTAACATAGATCATCACTAATTTATGGCTTTGGGATTGTTGGCCTTTTCATTTCCATGTTCTCTACCACTCTCCATCAGATAATTGATGATCAGATTTCTCTTCCATATCCATATTTTCCAACATGGAACCCTAGTATGTGTTATTTTCTGTAATCTTCATACTTACCACTCTTTATGTTAAATAGAGGCCTCATTAATTCATTTTTCGATGTGGGATTTCAAATAAGATATTTTGAAACATCAAAATTGTGTTATCTTAATAACATATGTTTTGTTGAACCGATGGTATTTTAAATCATCATAGATTGATGAAGTTAAGGACATCAATTTTACACTTATTTGTGATTGATGACCTCAATCACTACCTATAAATATTTTCATTTTTCCTCCAATTATATGTCTCTAATTTCCACCAATGTTCTTCTAATCGAGTCATAATTTGGTGTTAACCCTTTTAGTTCCCTTTTCCTCATATTAAGACTAAATTTTAGTAACCCAATTTCCGATGTGGGTTTTCCCACAATTATATTTTCTATTTTCAAACTTTTATTTTCGAGGAAAATTTTCAAATTGCGAGGATGCAATTTATTTAAGGTGGGGAGAATGTAACACCCCAAGATTTCATAGTGTGGTATTTC
The DNA here is from genome assembly GCA_963277665.1 of Viscum album. Taxonomy (NCBI): domain Eukaryota; kingdom Viridiplantae; phylum Streptophyta; class Magnoliopsida; order Santalales; family Viscaceae; genus Viscum; species Viscum album. Next base: position 543,703,825 of record OY728148.1, read on the forward strand.
TTCAAAATAATTCAATAACTTCCACTACATGAAACACCGAGTTCAAGTGCACCATGAATTACCAAACAAGCCGTTCAAAAGAGGTTATGAATAGTATTAACTAAATTTTAAACTTTATATAATCCTTATAATTTTAGAATCCTTATTATGAGTTTCTTAGACATAATGTAAGAACAAATTAATTTTCAGTATTTCACTTTTATTCAACTTTTAATAGTGAACCCTTTTTAAATCCAATATTTTAAATGTTTAAATATTTAATTTGACTAAATAAATTAACTCTTTACAATGGGGACATCAAAAATTTAAAATGAAACATCCCAAGCTTCAATGGTACGCTTTCCTATGAATAATACAATAGTGTGTGTTGTACGCAACATCGAGTTCTAACACACACCAAAACCAATCAAACTAAACATTATGAATATTAATACCTACTTTATGAAATTATATATATCTTATATTTAAAAATCGACTACATTTTTTGATTCAGAATATAGAAATTATCCTGAGTTGAATTTTTGGTATTTTTCTGAGAACATCCAATTTTTATGAATAGTGAAGAATACTTAAAAACGACTTTTTTAATAAAAATAATTTATAGTGATAAATTATAATATTGAGTGGTTTTAAAGCATAATAATAATATATTATTACCATTTTATCCAATGGTGTTCATTATAATTAATTTCACTTTGAAATTGAACATAAACAATTGTCAATATTTTGATATATATTGTTCTTAAAAACTCGCTATTGGTTGTGACAACGGGAATTAATTATAAAATTAATAAATGAAACTTATATGTTTGAAATTTTTTAAAATAGACATCATTTTTGAATTCAGAATATCAATTATAGATTAGGGTGAAATTTCGGTAATGTTCTGAAAAATATCAATTTTTGATGAATAGTGAAACCACTAAGTGGTAGTTAAAAAACTGATTTTTCCATAAAACATAATTTTACCGCTTCTGTGAATGGAATTTCAAAAATCCGAGAGACATGGTTAATATCAAGTAGTAAAATGTGGTTCAATGCGATTAAATAATTTTTGGTAAATAGTAACTTCTTACTTTTATTTACCACGGTTAAAAGTAAATAGGGCAATTAAGGGTAAAAATGATAATAATATTACACTAACACATGTCCTAATCCTATTGGAAAAGTGTATCTCGACCAAAAAAACCTTATGAGTAAAATATTATCATTTAGGTCCACTTGGATTAGATTAGGACATTTATTATTATTTAATTCAAAGAAGATTTAAAAGAGTTAAAATCAAAGTTTATTTACTAAAAAAAATTTAATATAGAATTATACATAAGATAATTTCGATTGTAAATATAAATTAGAAAGTTAAAAAGATTCAATAGATAATTATATTTTATTTATAATTTTTAGACAATAAATAATTTAATTTATTTATGACACAATGATGATACAGTAATTACCATAATAGTAAAAAATTAAAATAATTGATATTATAAATACCGAAATAAATAAAATTTTAGACTTTTTAGGAATTAAAATAATTTTCTAGGATAATATTACATGTTAAGATTGATTTAATTAACTTTGTTTTAAGTAATCATTCTGTTATAAGTTTTACAAAAATCAATTATTGAATAGTGTCAAAATTGACATAAAAGAGTTTTTAAAACAAATATTATATTAATAATTGATATTAAATTTCTAAAAATATAAGGATCGGTAAAGATACTTATATCATGATAGTTGAATCATTAATGGACCACTTGAGGGTCTATTGGATGTATATAGTATGTTTATTGAATATATAATATAAAAATACAAAGTGGCATGGTAAGTGTCAAACTAATTAACTATGAGTTAAAGCTAAAAGATAAGGTTAATATAATGACCCAAACCTGTCTAAATTATATTGTTTGAGTTGTTTTCGACCCATAACCACCTTAATCTTTAAATAATGCACTTTTTAGCCATTAGAAACCGAATATGAATTTATAGTACAATAATATTTCTAGATTTTCGAAAGGTGCCCCTCACCCCTCCTATAAAAGGGAACTCCCCCTTTTCATTACTTTACACCTTCAAAGCCTTGTGGTTCGGCCAAACCCAGCCAAAATACTCTCTCAACTTCTCTCAAAACAACATATAGGCCTTAGTTTGATCATAAAGCCAACCTAAGGAGCCCTTTTGATCAAATCAAAAGTAAGAACCCGAAGAAGAGGTAATGTTTTCACCACCCTTTTTCAAGTTCCTTTCTTATTCAACTTCTTCTTTCTTTGTTATTAGCATTCTAAAATAATGAACCCAGTATCTCCTATATACTTTAATATTATTATAAATATGGTACAACCATATTCAGTATTCTCTCTATCCTTTGAATTACATGTCACCATACGTGCGTACGTACGGCTTACTGTCTCCACGTCGTGGTGTAATTGTTATTCAATATATTATTATTTGGGTGGGTATAATAATGTTTTTTAATTACTGTAAATAATAAATATAACATGATAATGATTCTTTATATATTATATACCATACAATTATATATTATTTTAATATCAAAAGAATGATATTGTTGCTCGTGCGTACGTACGGACTACCGTCTCCATGAACGCGATGAGATTCATTCTCCATCGTATCCATTCAAGTATAATTATCATTTTATGATTTAAAAATAATGTTTAAGGACTTGATATAATTCTGGATATGAATAAGATACAACCTATCCATGACAAACATTTCTTACGTAACAAAACATATAAAAGAAAATGAGTAAGTTAACACCCGAAACAACGATAATACTAAGATATTATTAACAAATCAATGTTAAAAGATCATATATGATATCATATTAATGTATATGATTCTTGTATAATTTAATAACAATTATTTCACAATTATATAGGAGGTTAACCTACACCCAAACAAGGAAAAGTAAAGGTAAGGGTTTATTTCGCAATCTCTTCATTATCCGAGGATGTTTATACATAATAATCTACTAGGATTTCTTTATCATCCACATCCTTGTTTCTTCAAAATGTATTTCAAAAAAATTTTATCATTTAAAAGAATATGGGTTAAAGTTATTAATACACTTGTTGGAATTTCTATAAGAGTTTTATAAAGAAATCTTTTCGTCGTTTTCCAAACAAAGTTCTTTTTAACCTTTTCAACAGGATTAAGGTAAGAATGTTTTTTTAACTTATACGGCGGGTGCGGCTATTTTCCACCGTTATAAAATAGTTGAAGCTTCCCTTAAAATAATATAAGAATATTTTTAATGTAAATGTTTTATTTTATAATTTTGTGACCTTTAAATGATTTTAAAATGAATATTTTAAGAATTTGTGAAAGGTACTCTTTATCAAGATCAGAATCTTAAATGTTTTAAAGATTTATCTTTCTAAATATTTTTAATTAATGTCTATTTTTTCAAAATGGTTTTAAAGATTTATTTATTTGGACATTAATATTTTGAAATGATATTTCTTTTCAAAAGATCCAATGTGGTATGGGACACTTTGATTCAAAAATCTCTTTTAAACTACTTCCTTTATAAATGTGTGACTTTTAAATGATTTAAAAAAGAGATATTTCTCTGAAATAGTATTGATTTCATCTATCCCAACTTCCATTTATGGATTTTAAGATTATTTGTAGTTGATTAATTGTGATAAAAAACTTCCATATTACATTGAAGGTTTTGTGATATGTTTGACTGTGGATGTGTTATTTTTATACCATTCATTGTTTATAGAGAAAGTATTGACATTTCATATGCTAGTTTTAATAAGAATGTTTATGTTATGTTTAAACATTTTCATATGGGAATGCATTGGACTTAATATTTGACGGGTGGAGCCCGCTATAGCTCCTCGATTCATCGGTAGGTCTCATGAGACAAACTATTGTCTTGGCACAAGGCCTTTGAAAAGTCTTATTTGTAGTCTTGGCACGAGGCCTTGGCTATGTGGTTATGATATTCTGGCATTATTCATTCCATAATTATGAAAGTGGTTATTGATATTGCATGTGATTATTCTATTAGTAGAATATCCATGTGAATAAGTAAATGATATTATTTCATTTTATTTTTTCCATACTATGTTGAAGTTCAAGTCTAAAAGGCTTTTGTTTTAGTTATACATTGAATTAAATGTTTATTCTTATTTATAAAAGTTTACACGGTATTGCTTACCCTTTCTGAGAATTTGAGTTCACCCCTTTCAATGTTTTATTTTTCCCAGGATTCCAAGAAGTGTAAGTAAGATTTGATATGCAAGGTTAAGCCAAGAGAATAATGGCGTTCGTAAAGATTATTTATGTTGTTTCGTATGTCTTAAAGCGCAATGTAACATTCATGTATGTAATATATTTTCCAAGACTGCTAAACTGATTGGTCCTTCGGGACTTCATTCCTTGTAATCATGCCAATGTTATGTAATATATGCACCGACTCTAGGTAACTGGGGTCGGGGCGTTACATTTACATCTTGAATAGTTATATTTATTTTTTGGATGAATATATCATGTTATGAATATGTAAACCAAATATATTTGAATTTCAATATTAGATTCATGGATCTTGGAACTCCATGCAGCCACACCATCTAATCAAAAAAATTTCATGTTGAGGCATTCACTATGATTGACTCCTTGATCTCTAAGAAGTGAGCTGATATCGTCAACCGATCCCCTATTACCCAAATAGCATCAAATCCATCGTTTCAACACATTAATCCTATGGAAAAATCCATTGATATTTCATCAAACTTCCGCTTGGGGACATCTAGGGGCTGAAAAACCCATGAGGAACCCAACGCTCAGTTTTCACTAGTTGGCACACTATACACTGCCAAAAACTCTGCCCCTGCCCGCTTCATCCCGGGCCACTAGAACTATTCCCTCAAGCCTTAGTACATCTTGGAAACTCCTAGGTGTACCATTAGGGGTTATCTTTGAAACTCAAAGAGAACTTCCACATGCATTTCAGCTGGAACAAATAGTTGTCCATGAAAAAACATCAAATTCCAACCATCCTCTGACTATACCTCTAATGCATTACTCTGGTCAATTCGATCATGCTTCACCACCACCTCAAAGTCTCCCCACTGAGACTCATCCACCTTCTACCATAGTGATGAATATTCCATCATCTGAAATAAATTGCCTCTACCTCCATCCATTCATGCATCTATGTTCAAGGCCTACAACTCCTCCATCACCCTCCAAATGTCTATAGATTTCAGAAGTACTTCCTCACATGACTTCGTACTCAGTGTATCGACCACATCATTCCCCTTTCATAAGGTGTATGATATTTAAAAATCATAATCCTAGAGAAACTACATCATCCTCCACTAATACAAGTTCAGGTCTCACTGGGAAAAGATGTACCTCATTCTATTGTAATATGTGAATACCACAAAGCGCTCCCCAATGAGGTAATGTCACCACAAATTTAGTGAGAAAATGAATGATGCTAGTTCCAGATCATGGGTGGCATAATTATTTTCATAGGAAAGTAACTACATATACCCATATGATATCACTCCCCAATGCTCCATTAGAAAAACCCCCAATCCTAGACAGGAAGAATCACAAAACATCTCAAACATCTCCCCTTCCTCTGGAAACCTGAGCACTGAAGAACCTACCCATATAATTGATAAATTCTTCTTGGAACTGCTTTCCACACACAAAATCTTGGATTTGTTTTTTCATAGTCGTCAATAGAGGTGCTACCCAATAGAAATCAAGTATGAATATCCGTTAGTATGCTGTTAGACTGAAAAAACTATTAAAATCTATCAAATTCTTGGGTGATACCAAAAAAATGACTACCTCAACCTTTGACGAGTCCACTTCTACACCATGATGTGACACCACATGTCCACATTAGTGGATCTGTCATGTCTGAAACATACACATGGATATATTTCCATAGATCTTGTGGTGCCGAAGAACCTCTAGGACATTCCTTGGATGCTCGATATGCTCCTCCTATTAATTCAAGTAGAATAGGATGTCATTGATGAATATGATGATGAAATGGTCCAGGAGATCATGAATGATGGATTTCGTAAGACCCATGAACATATCTAGTGCATTTATAACACCGGTGGATATAACCACGAGCATAAAGTGCATATACCTTCACTTGAATGTTGTCTTTTGTATGTTTTCCTCCTTCACCCCTAACTGGTGATACACATACTGTTGATCCATCTTAGACAGCTAACCTTCTCCCCTCAGCTAGTCGAAAAGATCATCTATTCTTGGGAGTTATAAAAGGTTCTTGACTATTACCTGATTTAGTCATTGGTTGTCTATGATGATCCTCAGACCACTATCTACCTTCTTCACAAAGAAGAGTAGAGAAACCCATGGTGACACAATAGGTCAGAATAGACTCTTCTTCATCAGATATTCAATATTAATCCAAAACTCTCATAACTCATAAGGTTCCATCTGATAAGGGTCCATCGAGATTAGATAAACACCATGATGTATGTATATCCCAAACTCAAGGCCACATCGAGGGGGTAGAGACACAACCTGCTCAGTTAAAACATCCAAAAACTCTCTAAAACCCCCTTGGATCCTCCACCATCTTAGTATTGATTGATCCCACAGACAACATAGCTTACAAGGAAAAAATAGTCTCCACACATCGACTTCCCATCTCAAAGATCCACTAACTAATGAAATCTACACGTTGGCCTTTCAAATATGAAAATATGACTCCTCTCTAGAACAATTAGATAACAAAATGTATAGTGTACAACTAGTCTATTCCAAGGATAATAGTATATGGACTAATCTATATCATTTAGAGATCCACATTGGACTAATGCGGCCCCAACATTAATCTACATCTCTAACATACATCAAACAAGATGGTCTATACTTCGAATGGTGTACTCAACACCAGGGGAATGGAAACTATATCTATGTTGAGTCCCATAGAATATGACAGACCGGGTGAATCAAAGGTGTGTGAATCTCTTTAATCATACATTGTTCAGAAAAATGTAATTAAAAAATGATCATACCTTGATTGATCTATTGACCTACTAGAACTACTACCTCTATGGTGTGAAACTACCTACACATAGCTCCTCTACCCATCAGTTGTCAGCCACCTCCCTTACCACACAATGTTCAAGGTCCCTAAGGAGCACCCTGAGGTCATACTCCTCCTACATCATCTTCCCTAGGTGGAGTAGTGTTCTACTATTCTTTCTGCTGGAATGTCCTAACTAGAAACTGTTACTGAGGTGGGAACTGCACTTTCCCACCTCCACTGTACTAAGTTGGAGTCAAGAACTATCCATGGATTTCCCCATGGACTCTATAATAAAAAAACCTCAACCATAGGACTGTGGGAAATGGGAGAGAACTAGAGGGTTAGAACTGAAACTGTTGGGGTCGGCTCCCCACTGGGCGAAACCTGGAAGCCCTAATGCTAGAGACATGCTACTGATGGAATTCTCATTTAATGAACTAGGGTGAATTTCCTCCCATGGAAAACCTCCTTGCGAGTGTGTACTTTCCACAAACTCATCCTTCTTATTAACCTCTATGTATGTTGGTAGAGAGAAGGGAGTAATAGCATACAGAAGAAAAGGATCTTGGAACTCCATACAGCCACACCACATCATCAAAATACCTCAATGCTGAGGCATTCACTATGATTGATTTCTTGATCTCTAAGAAGTGAGCTGATATCGTCAACTGATCCCCTATTACCCAAATAGCATCACATAAACCATTGGAACACATTAATCCTATGACAAAATCCATTGATATTTCATCACACTTCCACTTGGGGAAATCTACGGGCTGAAAAACCCATCAAAAACCTAATTCTCAGTTTTCACTTGTTGGCACACTACACACTTTGCCACAAACTCCACCCCTTCCCACTTCATCCCGGGCCACTAGAACTATTCCCTCAAGCCTTATTACATCTTGGAAACTCATAGGTGTACCATTAGGGGTTATCTATGAAACTCACAGAGAACTTCCACACGCATTTCCACTAGAACAAACAGTTGTCCATGAAAAAACATCAGATTCTAACCATCCTCTAACTATACCTCTGAAGCATTACTTTGGTCAATTAGATCACGCATCACCACCACCTCATCAAAATACTTCCATGCTGAGGAATTCACTATGATTGACTCCTTTATCTCTATGGAGTGAGCTGATATCGTCAACAAATCCCCTATTACCCAAATAACAACACATCCACCATTTGAACACATTAATCCTGTGACAAAATCCATAGATATTTCATCACACTTCCACTTGGGGACATCTAGGGTCTGAAAAACACATCAGGGACCCAAATTCTTCATTCTTATACTCACCACCATTATCAGTTCTCAAATTCTTCATTAAATACTCACATTTATTCTCTTCTTTCCTCCCGAAACTCTTAAACATTGTCATAGCATCTGACTTATGTCTCTTATACATAACACGAGTAATGTGAGTAATGTCGCCAATAAATTTAATGAATTACTTATCTCCATGTGTATATTTCATGATCATTGATCCACATATAACAGAGTGTATAACTTCCAAGAGCCTTTTTGAGTGAATTTCAAATCTCTTATGCATAGAGTTTGTTTTCATCCGTTTCTCACAAATAGTGCAACACCGATATCTGTTTCTTGATAAATCGGGCATATATTGGACACTATATCACTTTGATAATTTGCACATATTTCTCTAACACATATGTCCCACCCTTTTACACCATAACTGATTTTCATCCACCACACCCATGTAACATGAGTTCTTCACTTCACTGACTTGGAACAAATTCCCTCTTATACATTGGCCTCTTGTAACTATATTTCCATCATTTTCAGTTTTCACAAAAAATACATCTTTTCTGAAGATAACATTGTTTCCCTCATCACAGAGTTGTGACACACATAGTAGGTTATGTTTCAGCTCATCAACATATAGTGTTTTCATGGATTTTATATTTTCATTTCCAATGATGGATGATCCAACACCTTTAATCCTCAATGATTCACCATTACTGAATGTCACTATTTTTTCATTGAAATATTTCAAATTCTTTTGTGGATTTAAGTCTCCTATCATATGAGAGGAACACCCACTATCAAGAATCCATGAACATTATCATTTTGTAGCTTTCAAATCGTTTTCAACAATATGAGCTTTTTATTCTTCATTTTCTTCCACTTCTTGTTGTTATTCCTCCAATTTCATAGCCAAGTCAATGTGTTCTTGCCAAAAAACCATGAACTCTTTATTTTCGGACATAGCTGACCTATCCCTTTTAGCTTTTAAAAACTCTTACTTCTGGGGATTATCAAGAAACTTTTCTTTCATTGGTAACACAATAATGCATCCCTTAACAAAATTTCTAGGTCAATCGCATCTTTGAGAAATATTTTCTTGTGGTTGGAACTTATTATCAACATTCACACAAACCATCTTAGATATCTTTTGAAATTTATTTATATATTTTCTCTTTTTAAAGGATTGAATCCTCCTCAATCCTTGTCTTTGAAAACTTTTGAAATAGTTGTAATACTGTTGGTTAAACAAACTTATATTTTCTATGTTTCCAAATCCACCACAATACTTGCAATATCCATAGAATGAATATTTTCCTTGGAAACTTCCATACTGACCGGAGTTGTGAACACGATTCTCAACAATCATTTTAACAGAATTTTCCTATCCTCAACCTTCATATTTTCAATTGTAACTTTCTTCTACAACTTAGATTTATGTTATATCTTACTTGAACCAGAAGTGGTAAACATCTTTCTGGACTCATGATTCTAGATGCTCTTGATTTTTCAGTATTGATATCTTTGACCACATACGTATCCTTTACAAAATTTCTCTTATCAGTACATGTTCCATCTTTCTTTTCAACCTTTGAAGATAAATTTTTTTTCCTTATTTGGATCATTCATAGAATAACATTCACCAACTTTTGTAACAAAGTTTTTGACCCTTGTGTTCATTTCCTCGGCTTTAGAAAGTTTATATTCGAAAAATTCCAACGAATCATCTTTTGCCTTCAGATTTACTTCCAGATGATCATTATGATTATTTTATCTCTCAAGAGAATTTTTTAGATCATCTACCTCCTTTTAAAAAATTTCTTTATTATCATGAAAACATTATTGATCATTCGATGAAGAGTTTTCATTTTTCTATTTACTATTTTCCTTCTCAAGCTTTCTGATTTTTTTCAAACATTCCATCAACTCTTCTTTTAGATACTATTCAAGTTGAGTTTAATATTCTTTAGTACTACTAATCTCATAATCATCATTATTAACTATTGAAAAAAAGGCACTCTCTCTATCATTATCAGCAACAAATTTTTTAGATTCTATCTCGCTATCATCATATTCTTCATTTATAGACAAAAATTTCTTCTTTTTGATTTATAAAACTTTTTAATATTACCTCTACCAGAATATTTATCATTACCACCATGTTTCTTCCATGAATTTTTTGGTCTTCTATCTTATTCATCATTGTCTTCATCTTTCTCTATTTGATGGAAATTAGCTGCAAAGTGGCCAACAACTCCACATTCAAAACATTTTAAAGGGAGTTTCCCTTTGTATTTCCCTGTTCCTCTTTTCACACATTTAAAAAACAAGGATAAAATTTCATCAAAATTTTGACATAACTCATTTTAATAGTAGGATTCACCAGATTCATCTAAAATAAGAATTTTCCTTGAATTATCTTTCTTTGTAGGCTTGAAAGACACTTCTCTATCAGATTTTTCATTGCTCTTCATAGTCTTCTCCTTTCTTATTTCATAAGCGATGAGAGTGCAATGTAAATCATCCGGAGATAATGTTTCAGGGTCTCCATCATCTAGTGATAAATCTTTAGATTCAAATTTCTCATGAATAATTCTAAAGATCTTTTCAAAAACATTATAATCTTCCAACATATCCCCAAGACATTTAATTGTACTAACAATGTCATTTATCCTGGTAAAGAAGTCCCCAACTGATTCATGCTCACCCATATTTAAATCTTCATACTTGATCCTCCATATTTGAAGTTTTTCCTTCTTTACTTTTGTATTTCCTTTATATATTTTTTTATGTTTTTCCCAGATTCCTTTGGCTGTAGAAACACCGTTCAATCTTAAAAATTCACTCTCAAAAAGAGATGAGAGTAATGTATTTTTAGCTCTTCCATCACTATCAGGATTCTTATTATCAATAGGAGTAAGAGGAACCATGTCATCAATAGCAAGAAATCCATCTGTTGTGGTTTCAGGAACTATATATCCAAGAGACATAAGATAAAGCATAATTCCATCTTTCCAGATACAATAATTCTTCCCATAAAATATCAGAATCCCCTTATCGTTCACGCAATTCAGATTCCCCATCAAAACATCATCAAAGAACATACGAAGGGAACCTACCTCTGATACCAATTGAAGTTACCTAGTCAGGATCCAAATATCACTGAAAGGGGGAGGGGTGAATCAGTGATATCTTTTTCCTTTATGTTTTATTTATTTTGAAAGAACAATTTCCTCCTATTAAAGAGTTATTTACTAGCTTAACACACACAACCATAGGAACACAAGATTTACAAGGTTCACTACTCAGTAAGAGTAGCTACATCCTTGGTATCGTACAGAAATAATTCAGTACCACACAATCCACTAAAAAACAACCCTTTGATGTGGAATACAATTTGTAGGATATAACCCTACACTCATGTAGCACATGGAAAACAGTTCTCAAGTGCATGTGTACCCTCTTAACACAAATATGAAATTATATTTCATCAGTACCTTTTTACAATTCAATAGTTGTATTCTTTGAAGTACAAGTCTTCACTTCCCTACCTAGAAGCTAATAATATGTATCTAACGGACAACTGAATACATGCGAAGAACCCAAATCTTTCACACACCCTTTTAGGTGTCTTGCGCACAACTTTTATGCCTCACGTCAAAGATTTGACTTTTTTCTCAAAAAACCTCTTGCCTGTAACTTCAATCTTGCACGCAACCACTTCTTCTTACGCACAACACTATTTCTTTTACGCACCTACCTTTACTTAAAATTCATCCACACTATAGAGAATAGGTATTCTATACATGTAGAGCTTTCTAAATGTGAGGAGGCCACCTCTTATTTATAGACTTTATAGACCCCCAAGTGCAAAAACCCCGATGTGTCGCGCAAGATCTTGACGTGTCGTGCACTTCATGAATCTTTCATGCACTTCATGCCTTTTCCATTATTTGATGTTTTGACATTGAACCATGAATTTCACGGAACATTACAAACTCCCATCAATCTTGCATGAAATACCCAATATTTCACACTAGCCTCACATTTTCCAAATTTTGATGTTCGGATCATGGAACTCCACTTACACGCACCATACCAAGCCATATTCAAACTTGTGTGCATCATCCTTAACATTGTGAAATGCCACCACCTTAAAATCTTATTCAGCAAGAATTCTAATGATTCTTCATTATCAACTGGTGTATTCAACAATCAAATGCTTTCATCACAAACTATATCTATCATAATATATAGTATTTGATCGAATACCTTTTGCATCATCAGATTTTCAACAGAAAGTACTGAAACTTTCTTTTCTTCCACTAGTATCTTTGCTTCCAATCAAAACTAAATATCACCAGCATCACCTTTACTCCCCCTTTCCTTTATAATACTTTCTTCACAAGTTCTCCAAACTTATGATATTTGTGAAATAAAAATCAATAAAGCATTATCTGATTTCCATGTATTTTACAAAGTGAATTGACTTATCTTAATGGAAAAAAAATAAAACAATATGTAACAAAATAATCTGCTTAATTCCTTCCCCATAAAACTTATTCCCAACAAAAAACATCTTTCATGCCATTACCACTTGATTCTTAAATTGTACCATTTTGGTAATTTCCATTTTAACTAGTTTTTAACCCATTAATATATATATATTATTAAAAAATATAATGTAACCCTCATAACAAATGTTTTATATTATAAGCATAAATATAGTCAATATAGTTTCTAATTAAATCTATATATAATAGAAAATTAACATTTTAATTATAAAATTTAATATATATAAAATTGGTTTGTTGGAAATTGTTGTTTTCACAATTATCTATACATAATCATTTTTAGTATTATTTAAAAAGTTAATGGGTCCTAATATATTTATATATAAGTTTAAAAATATTATTATAGTTATTATTTGATATATATAGTAATTTACTTAATTAGATATAAAGTTACACAATGTTTCTAAAATATGTTTTTAAAAAACCATAATACATTCACAATTATTTGATAATTATCTTTAATTGTATTAATCATACTTTTCATCCTAAAAATGAAAGTAAAATTATTGGATAGTATTAAAATGGTTATATAATATATGAAATATTTTATTTTTCTATTTAATTTCTACATGTTATTAAAATAAATTTTCAATATAATGGAATGAAAACAGTTTTTAGAGTAAAATATTTCACATGTTTTCAAAAAAATTAAACATGGATTTTATAAATTCAATATAATTTATAATTGATTTATATTTCTTATGAAATATATATATATATATATATTATAAAATAAAATAAATAATTTTATTTTCATTATTTTATTACAATAATGTCAACAATGTGACAGTTTTTAAAAAAAATATAATTTCATTGTTAACCTAAAATCAATTATTTTTAAAAAATTATGAGAAATTCACCCTACGATAATTTTTAAATTATAAATTTAAAAATTAATTTTATTTTTTCAATTTAAAATTTTATAAGTTAGGAATTTTCTTTTTAATAATGAAATATAAAAAACTATCTTTATAGAAATAGACATTCATTTTTCTTTCAATGTCATAATATGAGATCTGTAAAATACACATTATAAGTATATTATTAAATTAATAATTTCAAAATTATATCTTCCAAATTTATATTTACATATCCCATGATGATATTCAAGTAATATTTATGTATAATGTATGATCTAGTTGCAGTTGAGTATGGTAATTCATCTAGCGTAGATATTCTGGTAATTTCCTCTAGCATGAATTTATCTCACATATCATTTTTATAATAACATAATTTATTGTGATTCTATTGTACATGGTCTAGATAAAACCTTAGTGAATCTAAATCCTTTCCAATCTTGGATAAATGAGATTTATAAGAGAAACATTCACTACCTAATTCATCTTCTTTCTATCTTCATTGAATATTTCATAAAATGGTTACTTCTATTTATATCCCCAAATTTAAATACTATATTATAAAAATAATATTTTATTTTGACATATCATAGAATCATATTAGATCAGTGTATCAAGTCTAAAAATATATTAAAATAATATTTATTTACGGAAAATAAATAGTTAAATTTCATTTGTAACATTCTTACCCCCTAAAATAAATTATGTCCTAACAATATTAATTTCCACACATTGATGAATATTTATGTGGGTGATCTTGATATATTCATAATTTGTAAAATTACTTCTAAAATAAAATGTACCTTATTCTATTTATCTATATAAAGTTATTTATATTTCCTTAAAGAACATTATTCATATCCCCATGTATATATATACCCTAACAATATATTCTATATAACTCACTATTCTCAAGATAAGTCAACCTTGTATAGCCCCGAAATGAAGAATATATTAAACATAATATTTATCCCTACCTCAATCAAGTGTTCTCTAATTTTAAACCATAAAAATATAACACTTCCATAAAATAAATTTTCAAGGATTTTTTAACTTTGAATATAATTTTCCAAAAGACTAAAGCAAAACTATTGATGAAAAATCCTTAGATTTTTCAGATAATCCTCATCAATTTTTAGAATATATAGATATATCATCAATAAATATAACTCACTCATGAATATAGATAAGATTATCAATATATAATTTCTATTAACATATCAACTTCTCTACCTTAGGTAAGATAAGGAAACTCACATTTTCTATCATAACAAGTATATACTAAGATTCCCAACCATTTAAGTATGATATCATATCCAGTTATAAGACATAGTGGTTTTAGCAAACTTGTCTTTATTAGTTTCATTTTCATGATCTTGTATTAATAATTATAGAAAAACCAAAAATGTTATCATATTATCAAAAAAAATTAATATGAAAAAATCAATATAGATATTTATTCACCTATATCACCTTTTTTTATAACATATAATATTTCAAGTTCAACTTATAGCTCTCTTTTTTCAATCCATGGTTATCCATGGTCATTTTTATACTGGGTTCTCTAACATAATTAGTTGAAACCAAACTAAAATACATCAAAATGGTTTGTATGGATAATGTTATTACCCAAATAAAATCTTTTTTGAGTTTGTAGATAGTTTTTTCATCATAAGCCCACTCATCAGGCATAAGAGTTTGGATTTTTTTAATACAAAGGCCTGATTTTTTAGGGTGATTACCCCTATGTACTTATTTTCTAAAACCACATATTCTATCAAGTATCCATATGGGGGTATATTTTTTAAGACAATAATACAATCTCTACATTACCAAACATTTATGATGTTATCCTATAAAGAAGCTTATATATTATAATTATCCCTAGAGTTTCACTAAATTTATCTTATCTTTATCCCTAAGATATCAAATATTACTTTATATTACCTAATGGGTCATCCATAACATTGATATTAAATCAGACTTAACATAGTAACCATTGATGAAATTTTTGACTCTTAAATTTTCCTCAACAGATATCATTCTAATCTATAATGTTATCTAAACATGGATATGATACCAAAGATGTATCCTTGTATATGTGACCATATTAAGTACATGAAATAAGAAAAACATTTCATTAAATAATTTCCCAAAACCTTCTAGTTTTAGAGCTTTCAAAAGTTTTTAGAAATCATAAACCAAAAAAGCCCATGTCTTTCTCAACTAATGGATATTTCTTCCACTATATAATGAACAACATGATCCATAAAAAATATTCAAAATCTAACACAAATTATACACATATTATCATATTTTAAACATTTCAAACATTTATTATCTTCATAACCTTGGTAGATAGAAACCTAATAAAGGGGTGAGTTAAAATTCTTTGTAAGGGTAAATGTAACACCTTGAAAATTTGTGCAATATTTTCTATTTATTCAAATTAATTAGTTTTAATTGATGTATTTACTTTATCTAAGTCAAATATTACATTCACATGGAATCAAATTGCCTTGTGCTACCCAGAACACCATATTTTATACATTATACCCAACATTGAGTTTCTACGATACATTATTTTATTGTTATAATTATTTAAATGAGATAATTATAATCTGTAATTTAAACATAGTGATATAAATAGTAATAAAAACTCATCATATATTATTTTAAATGATTTTATATAAATAAAACCTATTGATTTTGAACTATATAATTTTTTATAAAGACGTTATGTATTTTAAAATAACATTTTCTTAAAAATTGCTTTTTATGTCCTTCTATGAAAAATATTGAAATTAATTTTGGACAGTAATAGAAATTTAATTTGATAAAATAAACAAATTTTTTGAATTAATATTATTGAAATTAGCTTAAGGTGAATTTTCAGGATTTTTCTAAGTAGCTTCATTTTTGGGATAATATTAAAAATAAATACAATTTAGTTAAAAACAACCTTTTCGTTTAAATAATATTTGTGTCACACTATATTTTAAATTAATTATTAAAATCAAATTAGATAAATTATTAATATATTAATCCAATTTAGGTAATTGGAGATATTCTTTATGTTTAAATTAGAAATAAATACATGTTGAAATTTTGAACATTTTTACATAAAAACCCCACTTTCTCGCCACATCTGCAGGATTAGTGTTAATATTAATTTTCAAAATTATATTATTTCTATTTTTAAAAATATAAATACATAGTTGAAATTAGTAAAATATTTTTGGTCTAATAATATCAAATTATTTTATGACTAAAAATTTTAGTGAATGTGATTAAAATTAATTATTATGATTAAATTAAAATTAAACTTAATAAGAGAATAAACATTAATATTAAGGACCAAATTGACTAGGACACTTGTTAAATATCCATTTTATACCAATAACTCAACCATATGACCAATGTTTTTTTATCTTTAAAGGTTATAGGGATATCATTAAATATAAGTTCCCTATATAAAATGTTAAGTAAGGAAAAAGACAAAATGGGAACATTCCTTACCTTTAATATTTATAAAAATTTCATAAATGCAAAAAAATCATATTTTTTATTATAAATATAATTATTAATGATAAATGGGTTATTTTTTCATAATAATTTATCGATAAATTTTAATGATGAATAATTTACTTAAAATTCTTATTAACTGACAATGTAGTTATTATTTAGTTAATATTTAACTTAAATAGATTATATTAGAAATATTAAAAAGAAAAGTTAATTGATTTAATTATTGGCTTTATAATTTTTAGATGAATAAATCATGTTAAACATATATAAATGTGAAATATTTTAATTCCAATGTTATTTTTGTATTTTAAAATTTATATTAAATAAATAATGTCAAAATGGACATTATTGTTATATTACAATAAATGAAATTTTATTAATTGAGTTAAAATTAATAAAAAATCTATATTCATACAATTTATTCTTAAGTGAGAATAAATAATAAATATGGTCTATTAATTGACGAATTTATATTTTATAATTAACATATTGACCCATATATTTAAAAAAAGTTGTTAACATGGCCTTAGTTTAAAAAGTGTTTTAGCGCGTCACATGCGTGTTTTTAAATTATTTTTCTAAAAAACAAGATTTTTTTATAAATTCTAAATCATATTAATAATTCTGTTTAAATATATTTTCTATTAAATATATATTTAGTTTAGTATTAATGGTTAAATTTAATAGACTATAAAACTATATTCTTTTATAAAAACAAAAATGAAAAAATTTGGGAATCTTAGAAGTTATGGAACCAAATTATTAAAACGAACATAGTTTTTTTTGTGGTGGAGGTTGTAATAGGCCATACAATAAATTTAATATATTAATTTTTCATTTTCGAGGCTTTTTTGGTACGTTATACAACCCATTAATGAATACATTTTAATATTTACAAGACTTTCGCTCCCCCTCCACCATAAATAGTTAAAAACTATACCCCTTCTAGACCCCTCTGAAGCTACATTGGCTGGTAAAAAATCCGTCCAATTAGTCTCCCAAAACCCAATAATATACCTAGAATCCTCCCTTTGGTCAGGAATCAACCCAATGAATCATTTTCTCATAAACCAAAAGAAGTTTCCCAATTAAGAGTTAATATCTTCTCTTAAGATCTCCAATTTCATTTAAATTTTACACCCCATTATATATTCTTCTTAAATGATTATATAACAGCAAAAATATAATAAATATAATAGGATATTTTAATGTATAAGGTTTTACGTACACTTACAAACAACTCTATATAATATGTAATAAATACTTTGTTTCTGTGTATAATGAACTACGAACTCAAGGAACGATGACTGTTCATTTTTCCACTACCACCTATCACTGTGGCCATTATGATGGACAATATATTTATATATTATATAAATTATATTTATAAGTTCATTAAATTTATTTAATTTTATTTAGAACATATCTTCATGCTTTCCATATTATGTAAATACGATAATTTCAAATGGGGATGTGTGGACTACCACCCTCTCAAAGTGATATGATTCATTTATATACTATATAGATTGTATTAAGGATGGTTTACTGAATATATATAATATATATGACATAATATTTATAATTTAATATATATATATATACATATATGTAAATTCATATATTTCTTTTACTTTTCTTCGTTTAGTAAGATAATTGAATGGAAATAACAATCATGTGTATGTATGACCTACCATCTCCATGAGTGTTGTATTCTATTTCATACTTATATATTATATATATAATTATAATAAAATATAATTCATATTCATGATATATTTTACATTTTTTACATTCTTTAAATCATGATATATTTATAAGTTCCAATGATACCAAAAATTAAGACACATGCAAAGAATAAAGGGAATATTCCTCGAAGTGAAACCTTAACATAGGATTGTTAGATAACAGATAATATAAGGTCTCAATAAAACCATATATTTTTTTATATATAATAAATTTTTTATTCAAAATACTTATAAAAAATTTAAATTTATTATACAAGTGGTTTTGAATGAGTATGATGAGAGTTAAGACACAAGGTAAGGGGATTTCACCTCAATTTTTATTTCCCTGAGATTGATACTTTATTCACCACCCATTACATTTGTGTGGGGTGTATACTACCCATGTATTTATTCAATTTTTATTATAGTTATATTTATTGGTATTATATATCAATTATATGATATTTATTTTAGTGGGTTAATGTTTTTAGAGTTTCCATATTGATAAAACAAATTTGTCGCAATTTTCCTTCTTTGAGACTCAGGTTTTTTGTTATAAACATACAATATTATTTTTGAGGTGTAGATAAATCCATCTTACATGTTATGTGATGAATATAATTATTTTCATGATATTTCTTGATTATTTTAGTTTCAAATTCATACATGGGGATTATGGTTTAATGTTACTAAGTTTTAAGAGTATATTAAAACAATCTCATCACTTTTCAATCTTGTTAATGATTATGCTTTTTGATGAGAAATTTTTATCCATATCCCAATAAAAATATTTAGATTACATATCCTCTATTTATTAAATATATACCCATGTATTAGTAATAATTTTACACTCTTTGGTACTTATGATAATTAAGAAAATGTTTTTAAGGAATATCTGATTGCATCTCTCTCTCTTGGGTTGGAAATATATTTCTTTTTAAAATATTTTTTTCAAAGATGATTTAAATTTTTTTTCAAATGATATTTGAAGATCATTTACATGTAAGATGGATTTAAATTTTTTTATGGTTTTAAAATCATTCATTATAATTTTTCAATGTTATTTTAAAGGAAATGGGTTTCAAAACGTTTTCAAGAATCTTTTATATGTTTACAAGGTAAAAGGTTTTCAAAACATTTTCCTGATTTTCTTGCAAGTATTCAATGTATTTTCAATGAAATGGGTTTAAAAATATTTTCATGTTTTCCAATTCTTTTCAAATAAAACGGCCTTTAAAATATTTTAATGCTTATCTTATATGTTTTCATGGAAATGGGTTTTCAGAATGATTTCTGTTATTATTTATAATTTCATGGTATTCTCTAAGAAAATGATTTTTTATGTTTTTTCAAAGAAGAAAGGATATTTTCATCATGATATTTTTTTTGATTGATATTTCAAAAATATTTTCTATCTTAGATAACATATGTTGATGTTACTCTATCTCTTCTAGGAAATTATCTAAATTTTCTATTCATATTCTTTGTATGAATGGGTTATTTTTAATGTCTTGTTCTTTATGAAAACAATTTATATTTCATCAGTTAAATGTTTAAAATACATGTTTCTCATTGAAGGGTTATATGTCTATGAAATATATTTCCCATTAATGGGTTATATGTTTATGAAATCAATTTCTATTTCACAAGTTATGCTTTTGATTAAATGATTATAAAACCTCTCATTCTGTATGGGCTCTAATATGATTACATGTTTATGATACCCATTTAATTTCATGGGTTATGATAAAATTATTTATGATCTTGTGGAACATGTATGTATGATTTAATTCAGATATATTTGGGACCTATATCTCCCTCCAATGAATTGGGTAATGATTTTTATCTCATGAAATAGACTAAGATGGTCTGGGGTTTGCACATTGACTACTAATATTTCCATGAGAGTAAACCATGACTACAAAGACGGTATGATGATTGAAATCATGCTACTAATATGGCCATGGTAGTAAATCCTGACTACTAAGATGGTATAAGGAGTTAACACATGCTACCAAGATGTCCATTGGAGTTAACCATCATCATCGAGTAAGTTGTTATTCAAAGAAAGAGGCGCATTGGTCACAAACCATTAAGGATCATGGAGGCCTGAAGTAGTGCAGACCAAGGGCATTCCCTCGAATCCAATAAACCCCATCAGGTTTCAAGGAAATCACATCGTAGATGACAAGGGGGTTGTGGCTAGAAAAATCAAGGGAATTAAGGTGATCTACAATTTGGTTCCCCTCTCTCCACATGTGCATCACATTAATATTTCGATTGAGAATGCATCTTCACTTTCTGATGATGTATGAAATTTACCAGGGGGAGGATCTATGACCAAGCATGGTATGATCTTCAAATGTTATGCATATGTTCCATACCATTTTGTTCATGTTATTCTTACACAAATTCTTTTTTACCCTTAATGAGCATCTGATGTCACATATTTCATATCTTTTCATTCCCTAGGTTTCAAAGAATGTTTTTAGGTAGAAGTAACAAAGGTGAAGATATTTATGGTATATATTGAAGCTCTTTCACCATGATAGTTGATTTTGTTTCCAATTTTCCAAATACAGTGAATGTCATTACCCGTCTTATTCAAGATGAGGGAAGGGATACCAAGGTGCTAAGACCTTCATTCCTTAAGATGATAGAGAGATAATGAACCCTTAGTCTAGCCTCCAATATGACCCATGGTGGCGAACATAACCAAGGGTATATAAATCTAACAAGAATGGGAGGCATTACCCTTTTTATATTAAACAATATCAGGATATATGATGTTTCAACCTTAAACAACTACATGATAGATATATATAAAGAAACAAAAATATATCCCACATGCATTTTTAAAGTATAACTAGAATAAATAAAAAGATAACTTTAAATTAAGTATCCAAATAAAAACAAATAAGTGACATAGAAACTGTCCCCAATGTCTGAGCTAGTATTTTCCAGTAGAGACTATGTAATCTCCTTGGAAACCTGAATAATGTTTGTATATGTAGGGTGAGTATACAAGTATAATGAGTAGGGAAAAACCAATTTCACGCATGCGCAAGTGGGAGAATCACACTAATTCCCCTATGATTAAACAATATAAACATAAAATAAACTAACAAGGTATACTATCCATCCCAACCTCACCATGGTACACTCACCAAATAACACAAGTCAAGTTATGTAATGTAGTAATCATATTGATATTTGGGAACCCCAAACCACTTCCCACTTTTTAACATCTCATCCCTAAGGGAGAATGTCCTAACGATACCACACGCTTATGCAATCCCAACTATCACTACCCACCCACAACACATGTTCCACAAACAACACACATTCTTCCTGCAGACACCTTGGTCGCAACCACCACTCATCTCACTTGAAAATAACTACCCCGCATCCCGATGGCACCTAGGAACCAAACCACCTATAACACATCCAATACCACAAATATGGAACTAAACCTCAATCCATTACAGCCTTCCCGAAATGTCTTGGGTGATAAATGCCTAGAAGTGGGAGAAGGGTAAAGTCAGTAATCAGATATCCATCCCCCCACTAGGATATTGGGAAAGACACTTCCCCATTATAATGGGGGTGTTCTGCACATAGTGGTCATCATAGGTGGGGTGTGTATACAAAACATAACTAACTATTAGTTTATACATATAGTTAACAAACACTCATCCCATCCTACAGGACTTCAATCACTTAACCAACCCACTCAATACCACCTTTTCTTATACCCCTACATGTACGTACCACCATGAATAATGGTCCCTTGAACTGCGCTTCACTACAAGACCCAACTCAGAACATACCCCCAACCAATTCATATAAGCAGTTATCATTATTCATTATAAATTCATTTTTTTATTTATTTATATCCCTACCTGATTGACAAAAAAATAGTGAAAATGTTATAAAATGAAATATTTGTACCAACCACTAATAAATCCAAATAATGGAAGGAGGTAAAATGGTAAATGAATCCATTCTAACACTCATTCAACAAAACAAACATGAATAAACTAGATTTTAGTCCCCCTATACAACACACCTTATTACTACAAAACTCTGTATCCTCACTGAAAAACAACACCCCACCCAGCACTCCCATAAACATGAAATCATGAAACAACCCAGTCATGATGCCTCGTTGTGCATCCAATACCTAGATGTAGTCCCACTGCCTAAAAAGTCAATTCATTCAACAATCAACCAAACTCTCATCCTGATATACCATCAAACTACCTATACCACCCCATACACACAATCAAACCACCATCCACAACACCACACTACCAACATAGATGCACAACTGAACAAAACCAAACAAAACACATATCGAAACTAACAAGGAAATTTTTATTTAGATTTAGAATCACTCGTGATTTAATTCCACTTGATAAAATATGGGTTATCAAAGAATAGATTTGATCATGGGTCATCAATTCATTTATCCAAATATTCATGATTAACCAAATTCTAATTCTTGTAGCAGTTATTCAAAAATCATACTAGTGTGCAAACAGATACAATCAAAAACCATGATTTTCATATGAATACAACCCATAGAATTCATGAAGTGGATCATGGATAACATATAAAACAAAAAGATAATAATTATATTCCCATCTCCCTCATATATTAATTCTTATTATCTTCATTAAATTTTTATTCATCTGTTCTCACAAGGATATATCATTATACCCACCCCACATGATACACAATTAAATGATAGAAAAATGAAATCCATACATGGATCCAAAAGAAACCGACGATTTACATTTTCTAAAAAGAGTGGGTGCGTGAGTAGAAGGAAAACCCTAAGAATACTTAATACATGGATAAAACACAAGACTTGACTCCATGGTAAGAGAAGGCTTTAGGCACACAAAGAGAAAATAAAAACATACTAGGAATAGAAGGAATCTTTTTAGGAAATCCAGATCCTATATCAATAGAAGGGAAAACTGGTTCAAGGGCCATTAAAGTTGGATCATGGCCAAGACCACATGGTATGACTATTTAAAATTACCCATAGAATTATGATATTAATGATATAATTAATATCATTTGAATCAACTTTAGAAGGGCCCAAACAAGACTTCAAACTAGATTTACATCAAATAAATGTAATTTGGGTGAAATTGAAAAAGTAGAAATGAGTCACCGATGGGTGAGCCCCTGACAACAAGCCACCGATTACGAGCCACTGATAGTAAGTCACCAATGTTGAGCTACAGACGCTGAGCTACTAATACCGAGCCACAAACACTGAGCTTCGATGTTAAGCCACCGACAGCACCTACTGATGCTCGACTCACCGATTCCCTGAATCACCAACGCCTCAACCTACCAACACCTCGACCTACCGATTCCCTTAACGTACCGACACCCAGACAAACTGACACCTTGACCTACCAATGCTTTGACCTTCCGACACCCTCAAACTTCTGATGCCCTCAACCTACCGACACCCTCATCCTACCGAAGTTCTCCACCTTCTAACACCCTAGACCTACTGAAACCCAAACATAACAATTCCCTTTATCTATCGAACCCTCATCATACCAACGCCCTTGACCCACTAACACCATTGACATACTGATGACTCAACCTATCGACACCCTCGACCCACAGACACCTATACCTACTAACATACTTAGCCAACTATCACTCTGACCTATCGACTCCTTGAACTATCGATGCCCTTGAACTACCGACACCCTCAACCTACCAACTCCCTAACCTACTGATTCCTCGACCTACCGATTCCCTCAACCTATCGTTTACCTGGCCTACCGATGCAAAAACAAACAAATGACCTAACCTACTAACAGGAAAACTGGTAATTCTGAAAATTATTGAAATGAGCTATCATTGCCTCCCATAACACCCCAAACAAAATATTTTGACAATGTAATGTTCCATGGAGGTTCAATCCATTACAAAAAATACCTCTCAAAATTTTATCACCCTCGATATTTCAAAACCAACCTGAGAAGAAAGTGGGGTCTGAACAACCACCTAGTTTGATACCTCTCAAGGATAAACCTCCTCATTGGAGTGAAACCTCAACATACATGGACAACTCCTCTAATAATTTCCAACCCAAAAAACCAAAATACATACAACACAATCACAAAAATTCACACCACCCTAGCATATCAATTAGGGAACTCCATCCCCCATGTCATGATATTATCCCCTTTGGGTGGCACTAACTCTCCTACACGAGTTTAATCACAATCCCCATTAATGAATATTTATTATGGATCAGTTCCCCCCTCCTAATAAGTCAAGACATTATCATATATCGCATAATAAGGAAACAAATCATCTCATAGAAAACAGGGTTCAACTATTACTTCAAAAAACCAAAAACATGAGAAAAACTCAAAAACAACTCCAGGTATTGGGAACACATCTGCGTATCTTGCTCTGAAGTATTATCCAAAAGGCCAACATACCTACACAACACAATAACCAAGGGAATGGTCTATCCACATAGAAGCTTCTATAGATGATCCTGGATCTCTACCGGTCACTCCACGAATGTTGCCTCATCTTTGATATCTAACTCTCCCAAATCAATGACATGGGTGTCATCATGCTGATACCAATGAAACAAGGATACATGAAAGATATTGTAGTCCCTAACCAATCATGGTGGAATATATAGTTTATATTCCACCTTTACAACTCATCTCAACACCTCAAATGGTCTGATTAACCTGTAAGAAATAATAATCTCTCTGTTGAACCTCTACTACCCATGTTGAGGGAAAAACTTCCAGAATACGTGCCCCCCAACCTCAAACTCCAAAGGCCTTATCCTATGATTAGAATAAAAATTATTCTATTCTTGTGTTTCCTTTATACTCTCATATTAAAGATACACATTTTCCTTCATAATCAGCACCATCTCTGTTTGTGGGTGGAACAAATTGCAGAGGCGTAAATGAGTGGCAAATGAAAAATGCAATCCACTCTGGACTCACGACATTAAACGTGAATCCGGATGTAAGATGATGGATCTTGGAACTCCATTCAGCCACACCACCTCATAAAAATACCTCCATGCGGAGGCATTCACTATGATAGACTCCTTGATCTCTAATAAGTGAGATGATATCGTCAACTGATCCCCTATTACCCAAATAACATCACATAAATTGTTTGAACACATTAATCCAGTGACAAAATCCATAGATATTTCATCACACTTCCACTTGGGGACATCTAGGAGCTGAAAAAACCATCAGGAACCCAATGCTCTGTTTTCACTTGATGGCATACTTTACACTTTTCCACAATCTCTACCCCAATCCGCTTCATCCTGGGCCACTAGAACTATTCCCTCAAGCCTTAGTACATCTTGGAAACTCTTGGGTGTACCATTAGGGGTTATCTATGAAACTCACAGAGAACTTACACATGCATTTCCACTAGAACAAACAGCTGCCCATGAAAAATCATTATATTCTAACCATCCTCGGACTATACCTCTGAAGCATTACTCTGGTCAATTCGATAATGCATCACCACCAACTCAAAGTCTCCCTACTGAGACTCATCCACCTTCTACCATAGTGATGAATATACCATCATCTGAAATAAATGGCATCTGCCTCCATCAATTCATGCATCTTTGTTCAGGGCATACAACTCCTCCATCACCCTCCAAATGTCTATAGATTCCAGAAGTACTTCCTCGCATGACTTCCAACTCAATGTATCGACCACATCATTCCCATTTCATAAGGTGTAGTAGAATTAGAAATCATAATCCAAGAGGAACTATATCCACCTCCACTAATACAAGTTCAAGTGTCACTAGGAAAATATGTACCTCATTATATTGTAATATGTTAATACCACAAAGCGCTCCTCAATGAGGTAATGTCACCAAAAATTTAGTGAGAAGATGAATCCTGCTAGTTCCAAATCATGGGTGGCATAATTATGTTCATAGGGGAGTAACTGCGTAGACCCATAGGATATCACACCCCCAATGTTGCATTAGAAAAACACCAATCCTAGACAGGAAGCATCAAAAAACATCTCAATCATCTCCCCTTCCTCTGGAAACCTGAGCATCGACAAACCTACCCTTATAATAGATAAATACTTCATGGAACTGCTTTCCACACACAAAATCTTGGCCTTTTTTGGTCAAATGCATCAATAGAGGTGCTACCCAATATATATTAAGTATGAATATCAGGTAGTATCCTGTCAGACTGAAAAAACTATTAAAATCTACCAAATTCATGGGTGATACCAAAAAAATGACTACCTCCGCCTTTAACGAGTCCACTTCTACACCATGATGAGACACCACATGTCCACAGAAGTGGAACTATCATGTCTGAAACATACACATGGATATATTTCCATTGAACTTGTGGTGCCTAATAACCTCTAGGACAATCCATGGATGAACGGTATGATCCTCATATTAATTCGAGTAGAATAGGATGTCATTATTGAATATGATGATGAACTGGTACAGGAGATTATGAATGATGGATTTCGTAAGCCCCATGAACATATCTAGTGCATTTATAACACTGATTGATATAATAACGAACATAAAGTGCCTACACATTCACCTGAATGCATTATTTAGTATGTTTCCCTCCTTCACCACTAATTGGTGATACCCATACCGTTGATCGATCTTAAACAACAAACCTTCTCCCCACAGCTAGTCGAAAAGATAATTTATTCTTGGTAGATGTAAAAGGATTTGACTATTACCTGATTTAGTCTTTCATAGTCTATGAAGATCCTCAGACCACTATCTACCTACTTCAGAAAGAAGAGTATAGAACCCCATGGTGACACACTAGGCCAGAATAGACCCTTCATCATCCGATATTCAATCTGAATCCACAAATCTCATAAATCATAAGGTTCCATCTGATAAGGGTCCATCGATATTGGATAAACACCATGATGTAAGTATATCCTATACTCAATGCCACATTGAGGGGGTAGAGACACAACCTTCTCAATTAAAACGTCCAAAAACTCTCTAAACCCCCCCCCCCCTCATAACCTCCACCATCTTAGTATTGATTGATCCCACTGAAATCTTGGATAACAAGGAAAAAATACGCTCCACACATCGACTTCCCATTTCAAAGATCCACTAACTAATGAAATATACACACTGGCCTTTCAAATATGAAAATATGACTCCTCTATAGAACAATTAGATAACAAAATCTACAATGTACATATAGTCGATTCCAAGGATAACAGTATAGGGATTAATATAGAGCATTTAGAGATCCCCATTGGACTAATGCGGCCCCAACATTAATCTACATCTCTAACAAACATCAAACAAGATGTTCTATACTCTGAATGGTGTACTCAACACCAGGGGAATGGAAATTATATTAATATTGAGTCCCATAGCATAGGATAGTCTGGGTGAATCAAAGGTGTGTGAATCTCTTGAATCATACATGGTGTAGAAAAATGTACTCAAAAAATGATCATACCTTGATTGATCTATGGACCTACTGGAACTACTTCCTCTATGGTGTGAAACTGCCCACACATAGCTCCTCTACCCCTCATCTGTCAGCCACCTCCCTGACCACACTGTGTTCTAGGTCCCTAAGGAGCACCCTGAGGTCAGACTCCTCCTGCATCATCTTCCCTTGTTGGAGTAGTGTCCTACTATCCTTGCTGCTGGAAAGTCCTAACTAGGAATTGTTTGTGAGGTGGGAACTGCACTTGCCCACCTACACCGTACTAAGTTGGATTCAGGAGCTATCCATGGATTTCCCCATGGCCTCTATAATAAAAAAACTCAACCTCAGGAATGTGGGAAATGATAGTGAACCATAGGTTTAGAACTGAAACTGTTGGGGTCGGCTCCCCACTTGGCGAAACCTGGAAGCCCTAATGCTAGAGACATTCTACTGATGGCATTCCCCTTTAATGAACTAGGGAAAATCCCCTCCCATGGAATACCTCCTTGTGAGTGCGTACTTTCCAAAATATCATCCTTCTTCTTAACCTCTATGTATGTCAGTAGAGAGAAGGGTGTAATAGCATACAGAAGAGAAGGACTGAGTGCCTCCTCTATGCATCTCACCCGAGAATCTTCATTTAGAAATATATTTGAAGAAAAATACAGGTTATCCTTGAAATTGATCCCCAATATGCTCACAAACATACTCCCCAACTGGAGGGAGAGTAGATCCTTTATCTTCTTAGCATTTATCATGGAGGAAAGGAATTCCTCTCATAACTCCTTCTCAATAGTATCCCACAAAACATCAACCTTTTTCATATGCCCAAGGTCCAATGTCCACCAATGATGCACTTCTCCCCTCATCTGGATCACCGACAAAGAAAACTAGTACTCTGTCGGATCCTAGATCAAGATTAAAGTGTTCATTATCTCCTCGAGATAAAATGATATCTCCATGTCTATGAAACTTTCCTCATACTTTTCCAAAGTCTCTTGTTGGTGTGCACAAATATTCTTCTGCCACTGATCCTCCTCTTCCACTGGGTTAACCCTCTATCAGTCAATCTAGTCATCCTGCTGACCCTGAACTACTCATACCACATGCGAGAGATGTATGGGAGCCATATCTGAAATAAAAACAATGAACTCATAAGAACGAGTACCATATATTTTATTTAGGATTCATTTTAACTCATTATTTATTTTAATTTCACAAAAACACACAAAAAAAAATAAGAACAAAAGTCATCATGATTCATGTACCATCCCTAGGGTCTCTACCCTGAAAATTGTGTAGCTTCATTTGGTCATTGGGTAAGCTCAAAATCCTTATATTGGATCATGGGTGGCCCTAAAATCCCATGTCCAGGATAGTCTTCCCTAGACAATGTCATGCACCATGAACACCTAACACTGTCTCCCTACCAACCCATACAACCCTCATTCTTCCTAACTCCAAACTCCATAATACCTCTCAACCATCACCTTTGATATGATTTTGTCCTGAAAAAAACTTATTAAATATGATTTGATGGCATATAAATTTGTGTAGACCTTCGTTCATCAAGATAATGCAGAGATATTTACCCCTGAGTTCTTCCATCAATAGGCCCTAGGGTTGAGACCACCACCAAGGGTATATAAATCTCAAAAATGGGAGACATTAACTTTTTTATAGTATCCTTGATCTGGAGAAAAGATGTATCAACCTCAAAAAAAATCAAATATAGTTATATATAACAATACCAAAATCCATCCCACATGAATTTTTAATGTAAAACTGCTCAAAATACAAAAAAAACCCCAGCAAAGTACCAAAATAAAACTAATAAGCGACATAAAAAAAGTCCCCAATGTTCGAGATAGTAAGGTCGAGCATGGTCAACATAATCTCCTTGGAAACCTGGAAACAGTTTTATATACGTAGGGTTAGTAAGAAAGTATACTTAGTGGGGAAAAACCAAATTCACTCATGCATGAGTGGGAGAATCCTACTAATTCCCCTATGAGAAAACACTAGAAACTCCAAAGCACATAACAATGTATACTATCAACCACAAAATCACCAAGGCACAATAATAAAATAACCCTTGTTATGTAAAGTAAATTAGTAATCATATCAATATTTGGATACCGCACACCACTTCCAACTGATTAATTTCTCATCCCTAACAGTGAATGGCCTGACGCTACCAGGCTCTTCCACAAGCCCCACTGTCACAACCTATCCCCACACCCAAGGGACACAAACAACAGACATTCCACTCACAGACAATTTGACCATAACAACCACAATTATTTCCTGAAAACACCTGGGTCTCATTCTAAAGGCACCTGGGAAACACACCACCTCTCACACAACCAGTACAATAAATCTGTTATTAAATATCAATCCATTATAGCTTGTGTAATTATTCATGGGTGAAAAATTACTAGAATAGGTATTAGGGTAATGTCTGTGACTATCCATCTCTCCTTTCATTTGGATGTAGGGAAGGACAC
Source organism: Viscum album (assembly GCA_963277665.1). Taxonomy (NCBI): domain Eukaryota; kingdom Viridiplantae; phylum Streptophyta; class Magnoliopsida; order Santalales; family Viscaceae; genus Viscum; species Viscum album. The sequence goes on from OY728148.1 coordinate 543,734,860, forward strand.
CCTCTCCCATAATAATGGGGGTGTTTGAAACGTAGTTCTCAACATGGGTGGGGTGCGTATAAAAAAGATAAGGAACTAAATATTTACACATATAGGTAACAGACACTCATCCCATCTTATAGGATTCCAAACATAAAACTAGACCACTCAAAACTAGCTTTTCTACTACCCCTACATGCACATACCACCACAAATTATGGTCACTTGAAATATTCTTCACTAGATTCCCTAACATGAAACATTCCCCTAGGAAATTCATTTAACATCTTGTGATTATAAATTATGAAATAATTTTTTATTAATTTCTATCCCTACCCAGGTGACTACCAAACACTGAAAAACGTTATATGGAGAAGTAACCATACCAACCACTATCAATGAAAAATAAGGAAAGTAGTTCCAATGGTAAAAGAATCCATTCTAACCCTTTCTCAAAAAAACAAACAAGAATCAACCATCATACAGTCCCACTGCACAACGTGTGTCATTACTACCACACTCTATAGCCCCGCCTCACAATACAATCACACCCTGCACACCAATAAACATGAAATCATGTCACAACCCAGTCTTGTGGCCCTACTTCCCAACCACTACCTAGATACAGTTCCACTGTATAACAAGTACATCCATTTCACAACCAACCAAACTCTCAACCCGAGATACCATCACACTAGTCATACTTCCCCATACACAAAATCATACACCAATCCACAACACCACACTAAAAACATAGACGTAGGTCCGAACATAACCACACACAACACACAAACACCCCAACCAATAAATGTTTATTCATATTTTGTAACACTCCTGCTTTAATTCCAATTGATAAAATAGGGGTTATCACAGAATAGGTTCAATCCTAGAGGATACATTTATTTAATCAAATGTACATGATTAATAAAATTCCAATTAATGGAGCATCAATTCAAAAATAATATAGTAATGAAAATAGATACCACTGGTGTACATGATTTTCATACGAATACAACCCATACATTTCATGATAGGGATCATGGATAACATATAAATCAAATCAATCATCATCATATTCTCAGCCCATCATTTCTTACATCCTATTAACTTCATTAAATTATGATTATGACATTCTAACAAGGAGGCATCATTTTAACAACCCCAAATGATTCCAAATTAAAAGAGAGATGAAGTAAAACCCTACATGGAACAATAGGTTACCAATGATTTCCCTTGCACCAAAATAGTAGGTGCATGAGTAGCATAAAAACTCTAAGAAAAATGCATTGAATGTTATGGAACAAAAAATAACTATATATTAAGGGAAGGCTCTAGGGGAACCAAGATAAAATTAAATCACACTAGGATGATAAGGTCTGTGATTAGACTAGACTGATACAATATCAACAGAAGGGGAAACATTTATAAGAGTCATTAATGTTATATTGTGGCCAAGACCACATGGTTCAACTATTTTAATGTCCAAAGAGCATTTGGATAATAAATATATAATTGATATCCTTTGAAACACCTTTAGAAATTCTCAAACAAGGCTTGAAACTTGATTTATTTCAAATAACATGTATGATGGGAGAAACTAGAAAAAACTGGTAAAAACTGGAAAGGAGTCACTGATAGGTGATTCACCGATATCAAGCCACCGACAACGAGCCACAAACAGCGAGTCACCAACGTTGACTTATCAATGATGAGATAAAACTGAGTTTCCAATGAGACCTACCAATGCTTGACTCACCAAATCCCTGACTCATAGATGCCTTGACCTACCGACTCCCTCAACCTACCGACGCCCTGACCTACTGATGCCATGATATACCAACATCCTTGACCTACTAACACCTCTTCCTACTGATGCCTCAGCCTTATAACTCCCTCAATCTATAGAAATGCTCGACGTATCGACACCCTTGACCTACAAATTCTCTCGACCAACCTACACCCATGACCTACCAATGCCCTGACCTACTAACACCTCAACCTATCGATGCCCTCGACCTACTGATTCCCTAATTGACCAATGACCCAACCTACCAACTCCTTCGACATACCGTCACCATAAACTACCCAAGACTTTGACCAACTGATGCCTCAACCTACCAACACCCACGACCTATAGATAAAACGACCTACCAACACCCCCGACCTACCGACGCCCTGACCTACCGACATTGTAGACCTACAGATGCCCTGAACTACCGAGGCCTCAACCTACCAATGTCTGTGACCTACTGATTCCCCCAAACTACCAATGTGTAGACATAATGATGCCTCTACCTACTGTTTCCCTCAACCTACCAATTCCATAACCTACCAATGCCCTGACCTACCAATTTCCTGACCTTCCAATGCACAGTTCAATGGAGAGAAAAATTAGAAATTTGTAAAAAACTTGAAATGGGATAGTGTTGCCTCCTAGAACACCCCAAACAATAGATTTTGAAAAATTAATGGACCACGAAGGTCTGGACCATTACACTAAACTATTATGGTCCTTGGGAGTGTATTTTTTTATGTTTTAAATATTCATATAAAATGATGTACTATCCATGTATGTCAAGCCTACGTCTCTATAAATGGTATCCAAGGAAAGGATTACTGATACATTGGAAACTTTTTTGAGAAAAATTTAGTGAGATCCCAATGTAAATTTATAAGGATATTTTTGGGGATTTATCTAAGGATAAGTGTAAGGATGGGTAAACATTAAGGAAAATTATCTTGGAATTTTGGTAAAGTATACAGTGATTTGACTCCTAGAAATAAATCAATGTATGGATACTAAAAATGGATATGGATCTGGAAGAAATGTACCAAGGGGTAAAATCTCTGACATGATGTTTTGGGTCTGACTTGGGGTAATCTGGTAGATGAAAACATGCCTTATTATATAACTAATTTGATACTCTCGTGGTATATGCTATGGGAATTTACTATACAATTCCCAAACCATCATAAACGATTTATGTTGGGGATGACTATGAATAACCTTGGATAAAACTATTGTGTCATAGATTGAAGAAGTAGGATAAATGATTTATACATATTATAAGTAATTTTTCATTATTATATGGTATTTGAATTTGATAAATGATTATCACACTATGATTTATGGTTTTATTCAATGTGGAAAACTAGACTGAATTTTGTTAACATATAATGATTTAGATATGGAATTCATGGGAATTATGTGAATCAATTTCCGAATTCTAAATTACATAAAGAAAATCTGGATGTTGGTATGAGTCTTGGTTAAACATTTGAAGAAAATGAGACTGAAAATGACATGTGAATGGTATGTCATATTCATCCATAATTTTTTAAATTAAAAATAAGAAGCGTGATTAATCATAGGATGTTGAAACACAAGAATGATTTATATTCAATGAAATAGGTATGAAGTACTAAGTTGATGTCACATGAGTAATGGTTTAATATTAACATTTGATTAATGGGGTATTTATGTTTTTAATTTAAATGATTATGTTATATGAATCATGAAATATATAAGTATTCTTAGTATGAGATTTTATTAGGTAATGAAATGGATATTTTATAGGGTTATTTCATGGAATGGTGATATTTTCATTAATGGATGTTTACCCTTAATTAATTCATGATGTTTATAAAATGATATTTGGATGAAGATATATTGGACATGGATAAGTAAATATGATGATTCAGATTACCATGAAAATAATTTTTGAAATAGTGGTCTATGACATAAATGATTAATTTTTTAACTTCTTGTATTTAACGAATATAATGACTAATAATTGGAAAAAGGAGTCATGGATGTTTTCAAAAATTATGTATCGTAATTCATATTTTTACCATGTTTCAAGGGAATATACGATGAGGGTATTCATATGATTACAATGTGACAACCGAGAGAAAGTTTGTTATATGGTTGATCAATTTTAATATTGTTACATGTAATTATATATAAATATTTAGATTTTAATCTTTAATAAGGTTATCCATTTTTTGAATGTTTAAGTTATACATCAAATAAAGTCAGTATTATTAAAGTTTTATCTATCCATATAGAGATTTATTCATATTGGATGTCTTATTCAAACTAATTTTAGTTGATGATAACTGATGGGATGGAATATCATGGATCTTGAGATCTTTTTATACTTTAGGAATTTGAAAATTCACCTACCTTATTAGATAAAGTAGTGAAGTGTATTAATGAGCATCAAAGGGTGACATTGTCCTAAAATTATTCAAGTATATCTTTTCATGAAAATTTTTTAGGTTTAGGTTAACAATATGTAATTTAATTTTATCCTAGGACATGTTTTTTTATGGACCACATGGTGCTTTAGGTGATTATAGATTTTTGTCTTTCTGATTGTTAACTTTCTCTTGAAATTTTTTTCTATCTCTCACCATCTGAACTTGATGGTGAGATTTCTCTTCCATGTCCATATTTTCATATCCTGCCTCTGTTATCTTATGTGGGAATATCGTTATGAATTAATTTGGGTAACCATTATAGTTCAAACATTGCATTATTAAAAAAAATTAGTATGGATTTTTAAATAGTGGGTTTATATGAATGAATGTTTCAAGTAATGATACATTGACAACACAGATGAATTTTGAGGGTGAAATAAATTCTAAGGGTTTTATAATGTCACACCTTGAGATTTTGTGATATATTTTTCTATTTGAATGAATTAGTTATCCTTAAAGTATTTCATTTAAGTAATTAAAATTTCCTTTCACATGGAATATAATTGTCTTGAGCTACATGAAACATTGACTTGGAATGCATTTTATGCAACACTGAGTTTCTACGAAACATCATTTTATAGATCAAATAATTAAAATTAGATTATTTTAACCTAGAAATTAAAATTAGTAATATGAATTGTAATAAAACCTTATAATATATTACTTATAGTGGTTTTACATAATTATAACATATTGATATCAAAATATAATTTTTTTAAATTCTTTATATGATTTAAAATAATATTATCTTCAAGAAACTAATTTATAGGTCCTCCAATGAACTAGAGTAAAATTAATTTCAGCCACTAAGAGAAATTAAATTTGATAAAATAAAAAAAAATTATAATATTCACAATGTCGAAATTAACTCACAATGAATTTTTTGTATTTTTCTAAGAAACGTCATTTTTTGGTGAATAATAACAATTACTGCAATTTAGTTTAAAATAGACCTTTCATTTCTATAATGATTGGAGTTACATTATATTTTAAATTAGTTTTGAAATTAAAAAATTGATCAATTATTTATATATTAATCTAATTTAGGCCATTAGAGTCATTTTTTATATTGAAATTAGATATAAAAACTTATTGAACATTTGAATGTTTTTACTTTAATGACCCACTTTGTCACCATATCTGTAGGATTAGAGTTATTATTAATTTTCCAAATTCTGTGATTTGAATATTTAAAAATGCATGTAAAATTTTTTAATCAGTATAATATTTTTTTCTAATAATATAGACTTAATTTTTGACCAAAACAACATGAGAAAGTGACATAAAATAATTATGATGATTATGGTAAAATTAAGCTTTATAAGGGACTAAACCTTAATATTAAGGACCAAAACGACCTGGACACATGTTCAGAATCCAGTTTATGCCAATAATTCAACAATACCACAAATTTATTTTAAATTTATGGGTTATTGGGATATTATTAAATGGAATTTTCTTATATAAAATGTTATGTAACGAAAAACACAAAAAAAAGTAACTTTCCTTACATTTAAAATTTATAAAACATTGAGATGTGTAAAAAAAATATTTTTTAGATATATATATCATTTTAAAATATAAATGTATTAGGTTAATCATATTAATTTATCAATAATTTTTATATTTTAATTATTTACTTCAAATTCCTCTAAAATGACAATGTTGTGATTATTTAGTTAATAATTAAGTAGAATAAATGATACTATATACATTAAAAGTGATGTTTACAGCTTGAATTGTTATATTTATTTTTTGGATGAATATATCGTGTTATGAATATGTAAACCTAATATATTTTAATTCCAATATTATATTAATATTTTGAAATTAAAATTAAATAAATAATGTTAAAATCAACACTATTTTATTTTACAATAAATGAAATACTATTAATTGATTTAAAATTAATAAAATTCCAATATTTTCCATGTGATTTTTATTTTTTATTAAATATTAATTATGCAATATTAATGAACTAATTTATCCTTTATAATTAACATATTAACTCGTATATTGTAAAACCATTGTAGACATGGTCTGAGTTTAAGCAGTTTTTGAGCGTATCACATGCACTTGTTTTAAAATTAATTTCCTAAAACACAAGGGTATTTTATTTTATAAATTGCATTTAATGTTAATAATTATTCCACTTTATATTTTCAAATAAATAAAAATTTATTTTAGTCTTAATGGATAAATTAAATATATTAGAAAACTAGAATCATTAATAAAAAAAATGATAAAATAAGGGAATCTTAGAAGTTAAGGAACAAAAGTTCTAAAATGAACAAATTTTAATATGGTGTAGGTTTTAATAGAATATTAATCCCATATACTCTATTATGTAACCATTTTGGAGGAACTTTAGTTAAGTTAGACTACCCATTAATGAATACCTTTTGGTATTTAAAAGAGTACAACTCCCATCCACTATAAAAAAGAAAGAAATATACCCATTACTCACACCTATAAGTCTACATTTTCTCATACCAAATCATCCCAAATAGTCTTTTAAAATTCCTCACATAAACCTAGAAGCCTCCCATTGTTCATGAAGCCATCCAATGAATCATTTTGGTACATACCAAAAGCAATTACCTAATTTTGAGGTAATGTCTTCTCTCAAGATATGTAGATTCATTTTCATTATCCGAACCCTCTTAAATTTACTATAATTATCTATTTATATGGTTAGAAATACATTTAACATCACCTCCATATAATGTTTAATGAACATACTATTTCTGGGTACTGTGAACTACTACCTCACGAAATGATGATTGTTCATTTTTTCCGTTACCACCGATCATGGTGGCCATTATGATGTACAATATGTTTATACATGATATATACTATATTTTATCTTCTTTATTCTAATTTTTTTTAATTTATAACCTAAATTTATAATTTCAATCTTAGGAAAATATGATAATTTTGTTTGAGGAAGTGTGGACTACCGCCCCCTCAAAATGATATAATTCATTCTTACACTACATGGATTGAGTTAAGGATAGTTTTATAAAATATATATCATATATATGATATAATAATTATAATATAAAAATTATATATATATATATATATATTTACATATATATTCTAATTTTTCTCATTTCAACATGATAATTAAATAGAAATAGCGTTCATGCTTACGTATGGCCTATCGTCTCCAAGAATGGTGTATTCTATTCCATACATATGTATTATTATAATAAAATTATAATATATATTAATGATATAAATATAAGATTTATTAGATTAAGGAAATAATGTTATAATTATAAGGACAAATGATATATCAAATTAAGACACATGCGATGAATAAACAAAATTCTGCCCGAAGCGAAACCTTAACATAGGATTGTTAACAAAAAAGTAATATAAGGTCATAATAAAACCATATATGGTATTAGATATTAAAATATGGTTCCTTAAAAGATATATAATTAATTAATATTTATTATACAAGATTTTTTAATGAGTACAATGAGAGTCAATCCACAAGGTAAGGGAACTTCATCTCACTTTCTATTTTTATGAGATACATGATTTATTCACCAGCCATTACTTTTGTGCAGCATGTACACTACCCATAGATGTATTACATGATAATTTTAAAAATATTTATGGTTATTAAATTTAAATTATAATATATTTATTTCATGTATATTTTTTTTTCAAAAGAAACCTAATCGATAAAGCAATTTTGTCTCAATTTTTCTTTTTGAGACTAAAGTTTTGTTATGCACCTATATTCTTATTTTGAGGTTTATATAATTCCATTATACATGTAATGTCATGAATATAATTATATAAATTATATATTAAGATTCATATAATTTTATTTTATATCATGGGGATTATTGTTCAATTATACTAAGTTATAATAGTTCATTGAAGTAATATCTCCACTTTCAAACTGTTAATGATTATGGTTATTTTGTTGAAATAATATGTTCCATAACTCATGAACAATCAAGAGATTTATTAAAACTATTTATTCAAGTTATATCTTTGTTTTATTACCATTTTACCAATATTTGGAACATAATATAATTAATACTATGTTGTTAAGAAAAATATTATAGTATCTTTATCATTAGTCGGAAGCTGGTTTTATTTTAAAATCATGTTCTAGAAAATCTTTTCAAATGATATTTGAAGATCAATTTTAAGTAAAATGGATTTAAAAAACGTTTTATGGTTCCAAAATCATTCCTTATAAATTTTTAATTTTATTTTCAAATAAATATTTTTCAAAAAAATTTCAAGGTTCTTTAATATGTTTTCAAGAAAAATGGTTTTAAAAAAAAAATAAGCCTTACTTACATGTTTTCAAAGAATTTTTGAAGAAATGGGGTTAAATATTCGATATTTATTTATCAGATTTCAAATTGATTACAAATAACTTTTTTAAAAATATTTTAAATATAATTTTATATGTTTTCAAGGAAGAGGGTTTTCAAAATTATTTCAGGTCTTATGTATAATTTTCAATGTATTTTCTAGGAAAAATATTTTTTCAAAGGTTTTCAAAGATGAAAGGAATTTTTACACAAGAAACTATTCTGAAATATATTTCTATGTTATTTTACATATAAGATGATATCTGTTGATATTACTCATACCATTCTAGTAAATTATCTAATGATTCCATTTATGTTCTTTATATGAATGGTTTATGATGAATGTCATGTTATTTATAAAATTCATTTCACATTCACGAGTTATATGTTTGTGAAACCTGTTTTTCTTTAAAAAATTATATGTTTAGGAAATACATTTACATTTCATGGGTTCTATATTTATGAAATTTTTTTCTCTTACAAGGGTAATTATATTGATGAAATAGTTATGAAACCTGTCTTTCTCCACATGTTTCGATATGATTACATGTTTATCATACCCATTTTATTTCATGGGTTATTATATTATTATATATGATATTTTAGAACATGTATTTATTATTTCTTTATGAGATGTGTGGGACCAATATTACCCTCCAATGCGTTAGATAAATATTTATTTTTCATTTGATAGACTATGATGGTCTTTGGAATGAACCTTGACTACTAAGATGGCCACAGGAGTGAACCATGACTACTAAGATGGTATGAGGTGTGAACTATTGCTACAAAGATGACATTGGGAGTGAACGACGACTATGATGATGGTATGACGACTGAAATCAAGATATTAATATGGACATGGGAGTAAACATTGATTTCCAAGATGGTATGCGGAGTGAACCCATACTACCAAGATGGTCTTGGCAGTAATGCCTTGGAAACTAAGAAAATCATATAATATGATTATTTGTTTCCCACAATCCCATGTTTTATTCATATGTTATTATTTCATGGATGATGTTATTTTTTTACTTGTGATTCATATATTTTTAACTTCAAATCTTTATTATGATCTCATATATGGAGGGTGTGATGTTCAAATATTATGCTTAAGGTCCATTACATTTTGTTTATGTTATGCATACCCATTTCTTTTACTTACCATTACTGAGCATCTGAACTCACTTCTTTCTTATGTATCTCCTCCCCAGAATTTGAATAAAGGTTTTACTTAAAATTAATAAAGGTTTATATATTTATTGTACATGGTGAATATCTTCTACCAGGATAGAAGACATTATTTCAACGTTTCCAAATACACTATACTATTATAGTCATCAGGAATGTATTTTTGTAATTTATAGAATATTTATAAAAAATATATCCATGTGTTTCAATCCTAGGTATCTATATTAAAAATAAGAGATAAAAAATGACTCCTAAGGAATTCCAATAACCTTTGTATTAAAAAAAAATACTTCATGATCCACACAATCAGTTCCTACATTTTGAGAAACTAAAACCTACTAAATAATATATATATCATGAGATAGAGAACCTTAACCATTGCAATGAATGTAAGTATTGGACACCACCCACCATCATCCATTCACTTGTATACAACATAAAATAAGTTATGATTATATCATAAAGTCACAATGGATGGAAAATGGATTTAATATAGTTTTAAAATAGAATCACATAGTAAACTCATTATTAATTCCTTTATAATAATAACATGATATACATATGGAATAAAATGGGTATCCAAATATATTTAGTAACACTATAGATAAATAAATTTCAATCATGATAATAGTTCATATGGTATATTAACCATATAGTGAAAGGGTATATGGTTCAATCAATAATTTTAACAATATGTCATTATATGTGATGTAGGTGGAAAATCTTCATTTATATAAATGGTAAATAGGGTCTTCAAAAAGGTAAAACATCAGAAAAAAATTTATAAATATTCCTAGTGGATGGTTTGGAATGAAAAATGTAGTAATGCATTATATATTTGATAGAAAATAACATTATATAAGACATATATATAATGAATTTGGATGATCACATTTGAAGAATATCCTTGATAAATCATAAGATATTTAAAAGGGTAATGAATTAAATAAAATAGTTTTTTAAGAGTTTTAGATAAAACTCATTTTGGAAATAATAAATTTCCTTCATATTTTGAAATAAAATTAAAATTTTACTTTTATTAAAATAGTATAAAAATAATTTCTTTTAGAGATCATGAAATAATACAGATAATATTTCATATAAAATGACTACTGAGGTGGAATGTTATTTTCACATAGACACACTAAAAGAGATTATTTTATAAAAAATGTCACAAATAGAAAATTATAAATTGATTTAAAAGAAAAATACAATTAAATTAATGTTATTTTAAAATCAACATTTTCAATTTTTTAAAAAAATATAAGGACTTACATAAAATGCGGAGTTGAAAATAATATATGAGTGAAAATTAATATAATTTTTATTATATTAAATATACATTTGATCAAAACCATGATGATTAGAAATATTAAAGAACATCCAATTTAAAAAATATATTAAACCTATCTCACTAAGGAAAAAAGGAGAAGAAATTTATTTTAATATTTGAATGAAGATTATTTAAATTTCCTAGATTGTATATCACATTTGATGGATCTAAATTTTAAAATGGGGTTAGAAAAATAGACCTTATGATTGATTAATGTTTAATTCAAAACCCTTTAAGGATAATTATTTTGAAACTAAACATCAAATCCAATGAATGAAAGAGGATCCATGATATAAAATAATAAATGGACTGTGTAAACATTATATAAATGTAAATTGGTGTGTAATATCAGGTATATATTCAGTAAAAGGAATTTAGAAAAAACCCTTTTCTCGATAACATAATATTTGTTCTTAGAATTGATTGATAGCGAGATTATATGAAATAATTTTAGATTTGTATAAATCAATAAAAAAATAAAAAAAATATTGATTTTTTAGAATTAATAAAACATGGAACAATAGATTTAAATATGAATTTTTGCAACTTAATAGAATAAAATTGAGATAGCACAAACCCTTAAATTTGTCTTGATTCGATCTACGCCATCTTATTACTTCTAGAAAAATAAAATCAAGTTTTTAGATAAAAAATTAGAACGTTATTCATCTATATTAATTTTATGACAGAACATTTATTTTCATATGATATTTTATTTTTATAGATTTCATTCTTATGTTAGTTATTTGAGGTGGTTCGATGAATTTTTATATAAATATTTTGGTATGTTCAACATTTTTAGTTGTGTTATAGTATAACATAATAATATAATACATTTTAGGGATTTATTCCCATTATAGTTGTATGATTATAAAATTTATACAATTACATATATAATATAATGTGAACTGAAATATGGAAAGATACAGCAATATGATCATTTTAGATGATAATGTTTTATATGATCATTTATTAATAATATCACTTATATAATGTCAAATATTATCATTATATAAAATTAATAGTTTCATGAAAATGATTTTTGTACCATAAAATATTTTTTAATATCATCCTTGATTCGTGGTGATAAAAAATAAATCACTTCACTTTGTAGTGGTGATAGTCTATACAAATGTATGTTTGTTATTATTTTGTTATTAAAAGTTGATGGGAAGTGAAAAATAATGGTTGATAAAATAAAGTAATAACACTTTAGTATAACAGTGATACTAAGGTCATTATATTTTGATTTTTGGGTTAGTTTAGTGTAGAAATATTAAGAAGAAAATTATAAGGATTATTTAATACTCAATTTTAGACATTGAACATTCTCTTGAAAGTCTCATTAGAAATGAAGGGTATAGGATAACATAAGGAAAACAAAAAAATTAGATAATTTAGGTGAATTATAGCATAGTGAATTGGTCGGGGGTTTATTTAATATTGTAATGGGATGTGTAACATTTAAAGGGTGTAATTGACCCCCTTTTATAAGTAATGAAAGGGAACATTTGGGAACAAACATCATTTTTCAATAATGGAACGACAGTATTCACATGTTAATTTTTTCAAAAGTGAGAAATAATGGGTCATTAGGTGAGATAAGGTCTATAAATCGTACACATCCCATTTTACACATTTTTAAACTTGTTTTAGTACTTTTACCATGTTATGTTAATATGTTATCATTTTGGTTTTTACCATTACAAAAGGTTTTTACCCAAGTCATTTATATTATATTAAAAAAATATTAGGCAACCCTTATAATTATGTTTTTATTTTTTAAACCATAATTCATGATTTATATATTCTATATCTATTTATATATATTATTTCATTTTAATTTTATTTAAAACATTTAATATATAAGAAAATGTTTTGTTGAAAAATGTTGTTTTACCATCAACTGTTCTTAAATTTTTTAGTAATGACTAACAATTTAATAGGGTTAATATATTTATAAATAATTTAAAAAAATAATATTATATTAGTGAATAATGATATATTAGTTAAATTTTTTAGAGAAAAAAATCACACATTTTTACTATAATATATTTTTTTTAAAATATTGTTTCACCATTATCGTAGTAAATAACTTCACACATAGTAATCATACATTATTTCTTAAATTTAGTGTTAAATTATTACATAATGTTAAAATTATTCTCTAAATATATAAGTCAATTTTTTTTTGATTTAATTTATTTAAGTGATAAATGTTAATTTTTAATATAATTGAAAAAATGGGTATTAAAGAAAATATTATTCATCCTTTTAAAACATTAAACATGGATTTTATAAATTCAACAATTTTTTTAAAAATATTTATACTAATATATATATATGTATATTATAAAAATATTCATAAACATTTAAATCATTCTTATGTTATGATAATGTCAAAAAATTAATAGTTTTTGCTAAAAATAGTATTTTCACTATTCACTTAAAAAATACATTATTTTGAAAAAATATTAGAAACACACCATAAATTAATATTTCAATACATACTTATAAATTTATTTTTATTTCATATAAATAATATTATAAATTTTTACATTTATTCTGTAAATATAAAATAAAATTAAATCTATTTTATATAAAAATAAACATTCTTTTTCATTAAAAATAAAAAAAAATAAATGTGTAAAATATGCTTGATAAATAACATATTTCAATAATAATTACTGGACATTAACATCCTAATTTATATTGACATAAATACTAATGATATCAACATAATAACTAATCATACGGTAATCCCTAGTGGTAAATGAGGGAGCTGATTTTGTTAGCATAGATGTCATGGATGTTTCCACAATATTTATTGTCACTCACATGTGATTTCACTCATATATTAATTGCTCATATTTTTATTTAGATTAGTCTAGAGAAACCATATTTATTCTTCCTTTTTCCCAATATCATATTAATTATCTTCTTATGGGATGTTTCTAATAACTGATGACATTTCATTCCTTTTTTTATAGATTTATCAATTTGGATACTTTCTTGTTTACACACTAATTTAATGTCCATATTAAACCAGTCAAATTTTATTTTAACTTGTAAAAAGTTTATTTTAGTTTACTTTTTCTTGTAGAATAATAAATTAAAATAATAATTATTTATGGAAAATGCCTAGTTAAATTTCATGTCATTAGAGGAACCTAATGATGATGATAAATTAATATAAAACTCATTAGGTATCCACCATTGGTGTGAGTTTCAATATTGATTATTATCAAACCATGAAATGTAGATTTTTATTCAATAATACTATTTAAATACAAAATAATAATATATTAATGTAGTCTTGAAGATTAATATTAAAATATATTTTATGGAATTTGTTGAAATATAATGTCCAAAAATATTTAATAATATATACTATTGAATAACACATTCATACACGGGACATTGCAAACATAGAAAGATTCACAATCAGAAAACGTAATTTATCTCCACTACTTTATTTACTCCGAGTTTCATTCTTTATGAAATGTGGAACTTTTTAAAATGATACTCTACTAATGAAAGCTGATTATGGTGTTCTACAGTGATGGAATAATACATCTATTTCCCCACATCTAAATCTTTATGACTTATTACTTTTAAAAAATAACTAAAAATTTAGAGGAAATTAAATAAATAAGTATTATATATACCAAATATTTTATATATTAATAAAATAAAAATAATAAAAACATTAAAGAAAACTAAACCATCAGTATGTTATATGGAATCATATAATATAAAGTCTCATTCCTTATAAATTAAATTTTCTCTTTAGAATATTGTAATTTTCAATGTTATGGGTAGTGCTAGAAAAATATAAACAAGAAAATGATGAATAACTATTATAGATGAAATTTTAATTATATTTGACATATGTTTCTTAAGAATATATTTTATAGATGCATTATGATATATTTAAAAAATTTAAAAATATAATAACCACAATCAATTTCATTAATTTTCATAGAACAAGGTAGACACATTTACCTGAATAAGTAATTTTTTATATATGATTTGATATTGAAATTTTATTATGTATTCCCTAACACTTATTCAATTCTATAAATTCATAGGCTCAATGTGTAAATTTATCATCCACATACCATGGTATTGATGATAATGAATCCCCACACTATCATAAGATAATTCTATTTAAAACATAATATAAAAAATATAATTTTAATTTTAATTGTAAAATATTGAATGTTGTGAATAAAAATTCATAAATTGTATCATGTCTGGAAAATTAATTTCATAGTTAATCCTTAAAAATGTAATATGAAATAAAAAATATAAAAATATATTTTATATGATCAGACTATAGAGTTTTAACCCAACATCATTGGTATTAGGAAGTATTGATCATCTAAAATTTTATTTTAAAATGATGTAGCTACATAGTGCACTCGTAATAAAATACTTCTTTTTATTGATGTTTTTTATGTATAGGTGACATGAGGAATAAAGTATACAAATTTTTCATCATATTCTATGCCCTTTATTTTTTTATATAAACACCTATAGAAAATATGAATAGTAGTAAACTACAATTAACATAGTAGAAAATTTATTATACAAATATATTTTGAAAATGTACCTCATGTATACATTCAAAGACAAGGTTTCTAGTTATTGATTCATGGGAATTCAATATATATTATCAATTCCATTTATCTACTTAATGGAAATTCCAATTTTTTTTAAAAATTAATATAGATCATATTTTTATTTTGGAAAATTATATCTTTAAAAACATAAAATATTAATAAATTCATCAGTGAAATTGGTGGAGTACACCTAGAAGTTCACATTTATATTTCAGTTGATCATTTAGACTGCCTTGAATCCTCATTTTATTTATCCTCATATAATACCATACTCAAATTCTATCAATTTTAAATTAGTTGTAATCATTTTCATATAAAATTAATATTAACGAACATACCTAATTATCATCATGTATACATATAGTATTAACTTATTTTTATATGAATGTGTCAATAGAATGTTTGACAATTTAAATATAAAAATCATCACTGGGAATATTTTTCTTACTTATCAGATCGTCATCTATGTTAATCCCTAATAATAGTTGATATTTATTATTTTTTGAATTTATAAAATATCACCACGGATATTATATAGTATACATCTCACAAAAAGTAAATTAGTGGATGAATATACCTATAAATCACAACCAATTCAAACATACTTAATTTTGTACAAAATATTCATCAGTAGTTGTTGGATTCAAATTTAATAGAATTTATTATGAAAAAAATTATTACCTCAAGTAAGATAAGATTTTAATGGGAAATGGATAACATTAATAATGGGGGAGGCACTTCATTTTTTTCGATGATGTGTTTATTCTTCTTTTAAATCAATTTTAACAATCTAGTTTATAACATCAACATTCTAAATACCATTATCTTTTGGAGAATTTATTTTTTAATTCCATGTTCTCCATCTTCTTATATGTACCCCATTGTTCCTCAACATTATAAAATAATTCTTAATGTGAAAATCCAAAACCTTCTCTATTAATGGGATTATAATATTCTAGCCACTTAAAATACACTAAAAATAGTTTCTAATTGGTTATAGTAGATGTTTATTGTTGTTCCTAAACTATATAAAATAAATTCAAATAATTATTCATTGTTATGTGATACTATTTTAAAAAATAAAACATTTATTTTATTCCATAAATATAAATGATTCACATACTTCTGTTGTATTTTAATCTATAATTTACCTTTTTATATACATGATCCTCCTTCCATAAAACATGATTTTGAATTGAAGTGACATATGATTTTCATTCATTAATATTCATATAAAAAATTGAAATAATTATGTTGTTGTTTAAATTAACATAGAAGTATTATCATATATTTAAAATATAAATTTTTTTGTTTAATTAAAGCATACCCCATTATTTATTTATGATAGGGGTATATTGTTTTTTATGTATGTTATTTATTTTATACACTCCATTTTTATTTTATAAATAAAAAATTCTATTTAAAATGATTAATAATTGTAGTTTCAAATATATTCTTGAAAATTATAATGTACCTTAAATGATTCATTCTCATGATGGCCAATGAAAGCATCCATGGTTTATTGGTTTATTATGTGTATTTATATAGCTAGCGGTTATGGTTTTACATTCACATCAGAATCCTTAATATATTTTTTGGTATGAAGTTTTTTAAATTCTCTATGATCCATTCCAGTAATCACTGGTATGGATTTACCCCAAATTATTCTAGTATAGATTTATTATAAAATAGATAATGAAGTATAAATGAAAATTTCATCATTTGATATTTTACTAAAATATATGATGTATATTATAATTTCTCCATAACATCTCCCAAATTATTTTTATCAATTTGGGCACAATATTGTTCCACAAATGAATAACAATCAGAACATGATTTCAAATAATTTCCCCAATATAACAAATTAAAATTATCTTTTTGTTTACTGAAAGTTAGACCTGTGTATTCCATCCAACCTCGAAATTTAGATATTTACTTCTCTATATATTAATTTTTTCTACCAATATATCTATATTCTTCTCTTATCTCCTTCTAATTATAAATTATTCACCATTTAATATTTTTTTTCAATTTCAACATCAGATTGTTCGTTAACATTGGAATCATCAATAGGGTTAGAATCCATTATCTAACTAATAAGTTAAAATTTTAATTTCAGTAACTTAAATACAGTAGTGAAGAAATAATATTATGATAAAACTCACTGTATCTAAATATAATAATCCAAGGAAATTGAAATATTCATTGATCTATTTTTTGTTGTTTAAAGGGTTTTTCCCCACTATATTGTATCCAAATCCAGTATGGAAATTCTATCATGTATCCAAATACCATATTTTTAGTCCCATATGAAATACAAGACACTTAATACATTATTACCACTATGAAATGAACGTGACTTCCAAAATGGCCATCCTCAATAGAATTCTCATTTTGACCTAATGTTGTTTTAGTTAGACATAGAATAATTGATCAATTTTTGATTTCAAGATCTAATTGATAAAATAATTTTACATCTTGTGATTCCATTATTAACATTATATACTTTCACCTTTCCTTAAATTTACTTCCATGGTTCCCAATTCATTTATTTTAAATTAACTCCTCTTATATGGCAAATTTCGCTGAAAATTTATCACGTTAAATGTTTTATAATTTGCTCAATTTTTTTCTATGATAAAAAATTTTGTAATATTCAAATAAATTGAATTTTTTTCTTGGGAATTTATTCATGCATCATGTCCACCATAATATTAATTCCATATTTTTCATCGTGATATGTTCATCATGTTCTTTTATATGGAATTTGTAACTTTTAATTACATAAACATTATAACATAATACATTTACCTTTTATCTATTGGATATCCATAAAATACACAATGAAATTGAATTCATATTTTTAGATAACTAAAAAAATATTCTCTTGAAACCATCCTATGAAATATTTATTATGTTTAATTGATATCATTTCCAACCACTTGATGTGGTTAAATACATAATAATTACTTTGTTAGATTTAATATATATATATATATATCTCTATATTTTTATATAAAACATAATTTTGATCATTATCTCACAATATAATAGTAATTGTGGTAACATCCAATCTAGAAAATTTCCCACCCTCAAAGCATTCATTTTGAAAAGATTTTAGGAGGCTATTGTTATTTACGTTCAATATGTAGTCCACATAGAAATCAATATATTCCATATACAAATATTGATCAATAATAAATATTTTTGTATAACATAAATTTTTTACCAAACCATTTATAATATTCATAAAATGTTCAATTTGGTACATCTATAAGTAATACATAGGATCACATTGTTGAATCTCTCTAACTAATTGAACTATAATTTAAGTCATTAAGGAAAAGAATAAGATTGAGAAGTACATATCCAATTAACCTAATATAACATCAATTTCATTTTTCATATTTGGAAACTATACAGGGTCTATATAGTTACCATATATATAATTTAAAAAGAATATATGTATAATTAATTGGTGTTTGATTTTTTTTTTGTAAAATTCAACATAAAACCATTGGCACTGAATCTTATATGAAAAAAATGAAATTCAAGTTATTTTACTCTCTTTAACATAAAATTAGTAGTTGATATAATATTATTGATATCTGATGGAAAAACCTAAAAACAATACACCATTAAGAATGTTAGAAAATTGAGATGTTCCATTCAAGAAAAGAGTGTATGATTCTAAAAGAAGAAGAATCTCATATGTTACTCGTCATTGGTTTTGAATCATCTGTTATCACAATATAAATCATTTCAAAACCATAATTAAATACCTATTTTCGCCATTTTAATTTATTAAATTTTAAATGAAATAATAAAATAAATTTTCTCTCTACAGGATTTACATTAGGATTCTGTTTGATGAAAAAATATTTCCAATATCATAATTCAAAAGATCTTATCTCTACATACAATATATTTTTAGATGTATTTATGAAAATTATTGACCTCATATGGTGACAATATATTCTAATTTTTAAAAAATTAATCATCCATTAATGGATAAGTTATTTTACCTTCAATTTAATTTTTCATCTTATTACGTTTTCTATGATTTTTATCTATTTCTTTGAGGTAAACAATTAGTATGTATTAGAAAATGTTTGTTAGTGTATTTTTTAAATCTGACCACGTTTATACCTTATTCTTAATGGGACACCCTTATTTTCCTTTAATTATATATCCTAACAAAATTCTATATATACGAATTTCATTTATCACTATTCATTACATGGATCACAATGTCACCTCTTCATTTCTATTAGTATGATATAAAATAACACATGTATCCAAAATCAATTTAAAATATTCAATCAATTGGGTGAAGTGAATAACAATTTTATTACTATATTTCACTGGTTATGATACAATAAGAGAGAATATAATGTAATTTTTCTTTGTGCATGACCATAATATAATGTTATAATTTATTAACATAAAAATCCAAGTACAATGACTGATACTTTATAAACCAAAAGGATTTATTCTATATGTAGATAGTGTAACACAAAGGTTTCTAAAAAGTTATGTATATAACGATACTTTAGATCAGTTTTATTAAACTAAAGAGAGGTTTATAGGTGTTAACTTTTTCGATCATGAATTACTGTATTTTCATAATATGATAATTTTCATATAGTCTCCTCAACTTGCATATAGAAATCTTGACATATAATAAATGGAAAGTACTATAATATATTTGGAGCAATTGATTCAAATTTATTGCATTGATTCTCACCCCATATTGGTTTTGTTTCAGATACTTTTCATCCCTATAAAAAATATATATTCATTTGGATATACATGTATTATTTAACATATTATTACATTTATATATAACATTATTTTCATTATATGTTTGACAAGGAAGCTCATTATCTTCAGGTAAAATATTATTCAAGAGAGAAAGTAGTTTTATAATGTTGGTGTCCCTCTATCAATTCCTATATTTCAAATAATATAGATTCAGTATGACTATCAATATTATATATTTTTTATAACTAGTATATAATGGAATATTTTCAAAGCACTTTTTTTCTTGCACTATTTTGGAAAATTCCAAAGGTCATATCCAATTATAATTTTCATTTCCTTAAAATGATCTCTATCACCATTTAATGTTATACTCATATCAGATGATCCATAAACCGTACTGTTATCCCAATCGATGGCAACATTCTATTCTTCCCCATTTTTTATCCAACATTTACAACTTTTATCTATTCAATGAAAGATCCAATGTTATTAGAACAGTTTTAATAAAAAATTGTTTTGATGAAAAACAATGTTAATGTGAAAAAATGATTTCAGAAGGGTCCTTTTTACACATTATTGAAATGTAAATGAAATATTTAACGCAATATTTATAATCTGTTTTCATATGGTTGACATATACCATCTTTTTATTCTTATTCATTATATATTTTTTAACAATATTCATATTTTAGAAAAATAAATAGATATAAAAAAATAAAAATAAATTCAATTATCATATTACTATTATGTATATATATTTTATAGATTTTAGGGGTTATAAAATCAATTTATTCTTTATAATAAGTGGTTCCAGAAGATTATATTAATTCCCCCTAATAGGGTGAAGTTTATATATTACTTATCAATATAAAGTTCTTTTCTATATAAGGGCGATGTAAAAAATAATTATCATCTCGAATTGGAATTATTTATAAGTGTGATTTTACCAAATATTTATTATTCCATGGTTTTTTCAACTTATGGGTGTGGTTAAATGTTATTAATTCTCTAATAGTGCATGTTCATATGGTATAACAGTTACTAATAATGTGTTGTTAATGCTTATGGCTGAATATTATTATTTCTTTTTTATTTATATATATGGTCTATCGAATATTCCATTGTAGAACATAGCACTTGGAAAAAAATTGTAGGAAACATGTAGGTTCAGGGACATGACCCTATGACCTCCCCCCCACTCTTACCACCCCACCACCAATAGTGGGGATCATTGTACATATTTTTTTATTTAATCTTACGTAGTCATTTTATTGATCATAGAGTATTGATTATCCCTCAGGGAATTGTTAGAACATTAATTTATTTTAAACCCAACTAGAACTACCACATAGATATGTAGAACAATGGATTTATTAGTTTTACATCATAGAGATAGATGGAAATGTCTTGTGTCCTTGTATATCGACCTAATAGTAGATTCTGATAGTGATTCCTAATTTTTGGGTTCTAAATTTACCCTACTGATTTAATTCATATGATAATGGAGGGATTAAGATAAATTTCTATGAGTTTATACAAAGGGTATTATAATTCAATCTTGGAAAGGTCCTACGACTTAGAATTTTAAGTAGTGTAGAAGTAACCAATTGGTTTTGGTCAATCCAATTAGATATTCCGTGATAGGAAACCACTCTTTAGTTAAGCGGTGGTCATAATTATAGGTGAATTAAGAATAACTTCAATGGTAAAAAGAATTACATGCGATTGGTCATAGTCTTCAAGACTCCAATTAGGTTAGGGTCCTTTTTTCAATTCCTTGTATAATGGTTATGAATAAGAATTAATTAAAAATGAGTTATTAATCAAAATTAATATTCAATGGGATACCAATGTTTTTATTTAAGAAATCATTACATTTACATTACCCATTCTATTAACCCCTAAGCCTAAGTGTGTTAGCCATGTATGGTGGATATGATATGATACTAATGAGATAATAACATCACGATTGTAATATTTATTAATAAATTAAAAATAAATTCAGGAAAAATCAACCATGGAACATACCTAGAATGAAGGAATATAAATTCCTAGAAATTGGTATTGAAAGAAGTAATAAAAATTTAAAAATTAAGGTATAAAAAATTTAAAATAAATACACAACTCATTAGAATGTTGTTCAGTAGAAAATAATGAGAAAAATGAATTGAAATTCAGATAAAGTATATTTATAAAAGTACATAAAATAAATCAAAAAAAATTCAGCCTCCCCATTTTTCAATAGTTGAAGGAGCTAAAATATAAATAAGCTAATCAAGTCAGGATATAATGTGATTTTTCAACAAGATTTGGATTTAAATTTCATTTTTACTCCAAACATCCACAACATGTATTTTCATTCTGTGTCATGTTATAAGATATTCAAATCATTACGTATTCTATATCTCCTAAATCTCATGAGTTTATTTCCAATCTCTAATACTGATATTAAATCATTCATATCAGTTATATGATTCAAATCCTGCACATTCTTTGTCTAATAAGATTTTGTGCATGTATTTCTTTCATGGGATTGATGAATTATGGGTGGTTAGGTAGTATAGGCAATGACATATTCACATTATGGGTTACATTCACATCCTTAACTTCCTAATCTTAGACATTCATGTCTTGTATTGGTTTCATGATCTGGAATTGAATCTGAATTGCACCTATATCTAATGGTTACACATCTTGAGTTATAATAACAACATTAATTGTCTGTAATTGTTGAAATTTATAGAAGAACATCTTTTTATGATATAACTCCAATTTCCTAAAAATTAAAAAATAAAATTAATTATATTATAAAACATGAATAAATACCAATAAAATAGTTCCATTATCTTTCTATATGTGTGATTAAATATTATCAAATTCCCCTAAACATGATAAATTTATTATACTCATGAAAAAATCACCTCAACAAGGATTAAAAATGAGAGAAAAGTTATTATGAAATGTGAATTAAAACCAATCACATTGAAAAAAGATTTACTCAAAAAAATTATTTTTCCCAAATCACTATATAATATAAAAACTTTCATGCCTCATAATTAAGTTCATTATTCAAATCCAATATTCCCATATTTTTTTTATAACTATTCCTTAGATGTTATACCCATGTTTCGATTTACCTCACCATGATCTTTATCTCATCACTCAAGGTAAAAAAATGGATATATTCTAATAACCTAAATACATGTTACTAACCATTGGCTTGAATTTCTTCTATATCTTCACTCCATAATAGAATATAAAAAATTAATCCTGAGGAATTTAGTAGTGAGGTTCAAATGAATCTACGGCTGGGGGTTGGTGGATAAATGAGAAAAATAAAGATAAAAAAGGAGGGTATACTATCATTTATAATGAATGATAATTTGGAATAGTTCAATGAATAACTTCCTCCAGAGAGTATCATTTATACAACCCCAAAATCTCAGGGAAGGTTCCTAGATGTACCATAAAACTGTACCTAAATTATTATATTTCATCTTTCTCTCATATTTTTTATGTTCATTATTAGGAAAAATCTCACATCCACCACAAAAAACCTATGATATATTAATATATTCATTACTCTGGTAATTGTATTTTTTGTGCTACTGAATAGAAAACCAATTCACTTGTTTTTTATTTTTAGAAATAGTTTAATCATGAAGTATATAAAAATTTAACCATGGATAACATCATGAAGATCATCTAAAAAATATTATATGTATATCCTATGTAGTAAACCTCATGTATTCAAAGACCATCCCCACACACTTATTCAAATGAAAATAATACAATCATACCAATAGTAGGGTAGTAAGTGATAAAATTTACTTCTAACTGTTCTAAATACTAACAATGTAAGTCATGAATAATATGAACTTAAAGAAGAAAAATTTCACATGTGGGTCTCATAAAAATGGCTAAACCAAAATTCCTCAATCATTTCAATAGTGAATGTTTTAATTCATAGAGTTAATAAGATACTAATGCACATTTCGGTAGGTTTCCATGCTCTAAAAATCTCATAATAAATATGATTATAGAAGAATAGAAAATATTAGGTCCTGAATCCTTTTAAGATTAGGAATTTTTAAATAAGGTAAATCACTCAACCCATAGTAACCAGTAATAATTCAATAAAAAAATACATAAATTAAGAACAAAAAAGAAGTTAGATAACTAAACAATAATTCTAAAACTATAAACATGGATAAATAATATATTTTAGAATTCCACATCCAAAATTTTTATTTCATTTAATTGGGTTAAATAAAATTTGAAGATTAATAATTCTTCAATGAAAAATGTCTCCTAGAATAAAATAAATAAGAAAACATCATGTTGTATATCCAATAATGATCTGTAATTTCTCCCCACAATTAAAAGGAAACAATGTTCCCACTATTGGTGTATGTAAAGTGGGAGAGATAGCAATAAAATCATAATAATTTTTAAATGAAATGAATGCAAATAGAGTCAAAAAATTGAGAGATGTCTATAATAAATGTCATGTCGTGGTAGAAATTTTAGGATATAGTTATGAAACTGGACAACTAAAAAAATGTTAATAAAATATATACCTACACTAGAGAAATAATCAGTTCCCATGATATAAATAATATGTATGTTGAAAATTTGGTAGTGGATCACAGTAGATAGAAATTGATATAAGCACAGAGATATGTTCATAAGTATGAATACAAAGTTAGTACCCTAAACAAATATCTTATAGTCCTACCTAGAAAAGGAAAATAAAATACCTACACAAAGTTAGAAATGAATTAGAAGACCAAGATATGGGTTCCCTCCCATAAAGTTCTAATAATATATCACTAGATAAATTGATGGAAAAAGATCAATCAAATTATACCATCAACTCAATTGTTATATATCTCTTTTAGTCACTATAATTGGTGTCATAGAGAACTAATGTTTACTATATTGGTTTACCTACCTCAAAAAAGGTTTTACCAAACATCTCAGGTTGTAGGAGGAGCATTCTTGTATGTCTTATAATGAAGATCAAGAGGTTTTCCTTATATGACAACTACATAATGGAATACCCCATTTGTAAGGCTATATTATATCCTAATAGGTGTTTCTATATCTATTGAAGATGAATATGTGAGATAATAATTATCAGTAAAAAATTCTTTTTCATCTATTAGATAACATAAAAAATAGAACCACAGATGAAAAATTTAGTGAATTTATAAATACACCAAAAGATAGAGAAAAACAAGGGAGGGGGGAACGTTGAAAAGTCTAATAAATATGGTTTGTCTATAAAAAATTTGTATTGAGCATCACCTTCCTATCACTAGGTGGATAGAGATAACCTACATGTCAATGAATTATATAATGGAAGAGGCATGTGTCAAGGTTTTTGAAACAAAATTTTTCAAAATAGGAGTTAGTGAGTAGCTGATCCATATAAGGGCCAAATGTATGATAGAGAGATTGATTAAAGGAACCTAAATTATTGAAGGTATAGAATTCCTCTTCCACATTCTTGTTTTCTCCATCAAAAACTTCTACAGTGTAGTAGGGTTAGTAAGTTCAAGAGGAATCTTCAAAAGGGTGGATGATGGTTCTATTGTGGTAGGGGTGGGTATAGTGCTAGAAGTAGGTCATATGGTAGTAGTAGTTGCATGGGTAGAAGGGGTGGTTATGTTATGAGATGGTTAGTGGAGAGTAACTGGTTTGAATAAACTAATTTTATGATAAAATTATGTCATATCCACCTTATGTTTTCGAAAAATACACTATAGGATACTTTCGTGTCAGTGAAACACCTCTAATAGAACTGATACAATTGGTAGGGTAAGTTCAAAATGATCATGGGGTGGTAACTTGGATGAAGTTCTGGAAGTGGAGGGGGTGGTGTAGCCTTATAATTAAAAAGAGATAGGTGAGTGGTATGTTTTGTAGATCAATAAATTGGATTGTGCACCTCATGAACTTGGTCTTCAGGAGTTGGCACCTCATCAGAATTCTCATCATACTCTAGAGCCCACTCATAACTCCTACCTCTCTTCTGATGAAGCCCCATATTTTAGAGTACTATAATATTGACCTATTTCATTACTACTAATTTCTCAGGGGATGATAATATATGAATACACCCAAATTATGATCCGTATGGGTAAAAAATACCTCCCCCATCAAAGTTTCATAGGATATCCATGCACGTGCTTGGTATTCGAGGGTGAATTAACAATACTGTTATTGGGGGGACCCATGGAAGAAGCTAAAATGATTTCCTCAATCTCGATAATATCCCCATGGGTGTTACCTCAGGCTAACCATGCATGTGATAAATCCGGATGAACTATCTATAGATCATCCCACTAAGTAGAGTTCTATTCTCCATTAATGGGTCATGGAATAAGTTAGCATCACAAGATATTAATTAATAGATATAATGAGTTTCATTTTTTTTGTTTCCATCTATATCTTATAATAGGAGTAGAGGAAATAATGATAGAGGAATAAAAACCTTGTCTTACTTTGAACTCACAAAACCCGATCTCTCATGGCAGTCCTCCCAATCAAAAGGATACATGAATAATATATAGCTAAAAAGTGTCCATGAAATAAAGATAGAGATCCTAGTATGTCTTCTCACACACCTCGGTAATGTGGTAAAATTCATGCATTCAATGAGATATATTAATTCCTTATATATGAGGATCTTGTCTTGAATATTATGGTTTAACATCTTATTCATCCTCATGGGATTGGCCTGATTATTGTCCAAGTAGACCTGATATTGGGGATCATCGAACTAGAGGTATGGATAAATTTATGACTACTGTGAAGAATCCTGGGAGTAGTGGGAGTAATATTTTGAATTTTGAAAGGGTTACTATTAATAAAACCTTATGCATATGGTTGTGGGGAAGATTCATTTATTGGCAGTGGAGGATTAAGCACCATGCACATAGGTGAGAGTGTCATTGATTTGGACTTCACATTTAGAAGATTTAATTGTAAATTTATTTTTGTGGTCTATGGAGGTGAATGATGATGAATATATTTTAACATAGAGGACATGTAGTACAAGACTATGGAAATTTTTAAACAGGAGGGGGCAATGGAGGGGCTTTGAATGGTTGGGGGGAGATCGAGTGTTATGGGAAGATCATGCAACACCCATGAACCTTAGGTTCTTGGATAATAATAGTTGAATTAAAAAATAATTAAATAAATCTAATCCTTGATTTTAATTGTGTATAAAAATAAATTATTTAGACCTACAATACTCATAATGTGAAAAACATTCAAATCCTAAAGAAGGCCTCTTGTAGAAATTATTTTTTCCCTGTGATTTTAAATTACATCCAGTTCCACTGTACTATCCTAATATCATAAAAAATATTCTAATGTCTGGAAACTAACATGGTTTTCCTCTAAGTCATTTCTTTATTTATACTTTCGATCTAGAAAACAATGTATTGAATGAATTTTAATGAGATAAAACACCCTTACTGAAACAATACATAGTATACTTTTAATCACTGATATTTAAACCTAAAATTTGGTCTATCACCACTTTGTATTTTGATCATTACATATGGGGGAACCGTATAAACTTTTAGGTGCCCTGAACATTACAACTTTAGGATCTGAGGGAATAATTTCTGATGAAAATTGAATGGAAAAATATTATTCCCAAATCTAAATATCAATCATGAAATTTTTTAACCATGAACCAGAATTGTTTTATTCTTGTTAATATGGGAACTTTAATACTTAACCCTTCTAATATCATCCAAATCATTAATTTGTAGAAATATTTTTTGTCAATATTTTTGAAAATAAACATTAACTTTTTTACTTCCCAATATGAATGGTGTTCCAGTTTAATGGGTAAATGATACGTGTTTCATAAAAAGTTGGACAATAGTAGTATAAAAGGTAGTTATATAAGTTGTAAGGTATGCCCAAGGTAATTTTTAATGTTTATTAATCTAGTTTCTCAAAAATAAATCTATTTTATTTTCCAGGACTAATTTAATATCCTAATTAGATAATTTCATGTTCCCTCAAGTCTGTGGGTGGTCGGGGTTCCAAAATTGTATCTAATACCATATTTTTCATGGATTCCTTTGATGATAGTATTCTTCAAGTTCCTTCCCAAATCAATAATGAGTAATTGGATGAATTCAAATTAAAAAATATGTTTCTATTTATAATGTGAATGTCTACAATGGTTCTGTCATTGGTGGTGGATTTCTCTTTAACCCATTTTGAACCACAATCTATGCAAAACACAAATAAATCATTCCATGAGAATTTGGAAATGGTCTCATAAAACAAATTTTGAAAACATCAACGTTTTCTACTTCTATGATGTGATTCTAGGGAATCTCATTACATTTCCCAATGGTGCATACCCACTGGCACCGATCAAACCCTTATTCAATATTCCCTGTATCCTAATGGATTTAGGCCTAAATAGTCCACAAACAATGATTTTATCCAATGTTTGTTTAGTCTCATTATGTCATCTAGTTAGTGATGTATGGATGACATGTAGCACACTTTTAATTTCATCCTCTATAATTTAGAATCTCATTTAACCATTTTCAGAAATCTTAAATTATAGGGGCTTATACGAAGAATAGATTGAAGCATCAAATATGAATTTCTTCATTCATTGAAAAGATAGATGTGTATAAAGATCCTAGTTACAAAATAATATATCATATCAGAAAACAATAGTCTTTCTTGTACATCCATATTGAAAAGTGTATCATAAGAAAAATCAACAACAATTATAATCTTTTTATCATCCTCAAAATTGATATGTCGAATCCTAGATAGATGGAATTATATGAAATTTTTAGTTAGGTTTTTGTCATTGTTGTGTCTTGAAAATTCTGAATACAAGAAGAAAATAATTCCAAGAACATGAAAAAGGTTAGAAATAACCCCATAAGAATGATATGATGTAAACATATTTAATGGGTAAGAAGCTATGAAGGAAGGTTGTGGTCCACGTAGTAAAAATAAATACACAAAACACCACACCCCATAGTGTTCTTCCACTTCATGAAGTGACCCATTAATGAAATTGTTCTCCGGATGTGATGGTACCTCTAGCTCCCACAAATTGAGCTAAGACATCTGTGAGGCTGAATGATCATTTCATCACCTGAGAAAAACTATCCCCCATGAATGAAATCAATCATGGGGATAGATGGTATCGCTATCTCTTGTAAATTAAACCAAGTAATTTTCAAGGCCTAACATTGATTTACACCACAACGAATGACTTCCCCCATGAAATAAATCATTCATGTGATGATAAAGTACAACTAGATCTAGTTTAAGAAAACCCAACAATTTTTGGTGTCAAATGGTGATTTCCACCCCTGTGAATGAATTCCTCATGTAAATGATATCATTCACGATATTGGGCCTCCTCCTTTGGATTTTGAAAAATAATCCCCTATGACCCACCATTGATGATCATCTATGACATTATCTAGTCCCTCTATTATTCAATAAATGATCTATGAGGGGAACTAAAAGAGAGAGATGAGTGACGAGAAGGATATGAAAAAGTAGAGGCTCGAAGAGTAATTGGGAGGAGAACTGTTAGTTCTAAGTAGGTAAACCCAGATCATATCATTGAGGAGGAAATATAATCACCCAGCCCTTCAAAAACATAAATCCCTATTATAGTCACCATTCATGGGGGCATAAACGGATGGACCATTTTAAGACCAGCACCATGCCTAACAAAATGCTATGCGGGTGGAGACCTAAAACACATAGAAAAATGCTACACGAAAGGAACTTAACCATGAATTGTAAAACTCAATGCAGGAAGAACCTAGCCCATTGTAGTAACACACTATTTGGCCAAAACCTAAGCATACATAGCACATTTATATGCAGATGGTAACCTCACCCTCATATTAACATGATATACGGAGGGACCACCATCCCACATAATAATAGGCTATTAGGAAAGGGTAAACCTATTGAATTATAATATTCAACTCCCATCACTCTCTTCTATTATATCACCAGGCCCTAATTTTTCACCTTCACAATCTAGTCTAACAACATTAGGCCAAGGTGTCTAACAAATCCACCTAACATGTATGATCAGATCATCAGAAACATCTACATTCCCTCTCAATTCGACATACCTATGGTAAGTAGAGTCAGGTTGGTGGACAATATTACAAGGAGGACCCTTATAATGTACTCAAGTGTACAATCAAGTGGTAATGAGGGTTATGACCTTGTAGGTGCTCACATGAGCCTCATATTATAGGGATTGAGGGGATCCACTAGCCTTTCCCTTTGATGAGTTCCAGTTTTTGTCACTCCTATCATCCCCAAGTACTTGTAGGGAACCCCTATTATAGAAATCCTGTATTTTTATTGTGTGTTGAGGCACTATTTCCCATTTTAGCCTCCTTAATATACCAAAATAAGTGAGAATATGGGCATATGAATGCCCATTATCTCTACCATTGGACCCAGACCTTGTCCACTAGCAGTCGAAGATGATCATGTGATCTTTATATATACAACTTCATCTTGTTTCCCAAACTAAGAATGACTCAAATAGTATTTGAGGTTAATATAAATCATGAAACCTACATGTTCCGAAAACCAAATGGGAATTATTATAAGTATGATCACTAATCAAAAACCTGATTCCACAGACATGGTCCTCCTGTATGGTATAAGCCCAGAAACCATTCCTCAACCTTCAAAGAGAAATATCCCTAAATGAAGGTGCATCTCAGAGGACATCCTCAAATGTGTAATCCCTAACATATTGATATATGTTGGCTTTGATTCCCAAGAGATTGGGATATGTAGGAATTCTACCTACGATCTAAAAGAAACACCCAAATTCTCACTAATTTTCTCCATGACACAATTTCAATAGGTTTATATCCACATGAGAGATCAAATCCCTTCCAAGACCCCCAGTCCATCTCATTGTAACTCATGAACCATCCTTGATTGATAACCTTTCTTCTAGATGTCTATGCAACATGATGTCAAACTACATCATAACTCAGCTTTAAAATGAGATGTGTCCAGTTAAGAGGAAAAAAATTATGTTGGATCTGATTCTATTTGTGAGGATATGTAGGAACCCCAATATATGGGTTCGATCCCGACATTGAGAAAATTTATTTCCACCTAAATGATAGTAAAATCAAGAGTTACTCATCTTGTGGCTTAAAACCAGTATCATTCTAATGAACTACCAAATGATATCTAATCTATCCATAAAATGGTACCATTGATGGAGAACCTCATATATAAACATATATACCTATCAATGGAGAACCTTGAATACATACAGATGATTCTGAACCCATGTATGTTAGTAATTGATCTTGATGTTAGGCTGATACACATTATTCATACTTCATAATGAACAATAGATTCATGAACAAATATTAAATTTATAAGAGAGTCCTAGAATATAAAATAGTTCCAACAAAAAGTGTGTGATGAGCCCAACTTCTCATCCTATTGGCCAGTGTAAGGTCTTAGGAATCGTTGGCCAAGTTATCTGACAACCACATACCATTGGAATGTATTTCCATGAATCATCATGGATATAAGAGTCATTATATTTTTTTCATCGCTATTAAAAACACATGGAGAATTTTTACAAGTAGTATTCCCGATGTAAATGGTTATAAAATACTCAAACACAAGAAATCTATCATCAACCACCTGACTTTCCATAGAAATAATTGGTCAACCTGATGGGAATCCTTAACCAATTTGGTTGTGTTACCCCATTCCATGACCCTATTATATCGAAAATGTATGAGGTTCAAACAAGATAATCAATTATTCAAGTGGTTATGAGTTTCTTCTTTGATGAGGTATTGTTTTTAGAATTTGTCACATATATTATATTCTCTTTCCCCTAAAACTCCATTAAATAAAATTGTGTCTCACTAGATTTCATGGAAATTCATGTCAACCAGTGCATAGGTTGGTTCCTTGACCAAATAGATGATGCCACCCCAACCCTGCATATTCAATATTGGTTTCAAAAGCAATGATATAAGAGTGCGACTACAATTGTGCTCTATAAATCTTGGATGATGATCTATGGGACCTATGGTCTATGAATACCTACAATCCATCCTCCCAGTGATGGTCTGTGGTCTAAAACTGAACATCCTTGATAGCCATCTCAATCTTTTTCGAGATTCTATACCCATAATGTAATTATGAGTTACTTCCAAACCATAGAGTGGCTGATGAAGTGGTGTCCAATGACTTCTTCCGAGAAGCATTGGGGTCCCGATCAAAGGTATAGTAACTCGTTACTGATATATATAGATATTAAATCATTTTATATTAATATTCAGTACATTAGGAAAATACATTCATGTGGATCGTAATAGTTTAGTGTCTTTGGAAATTTGGAAACAAAGACTTCTATCCTAGAAAATATCTTAAAAATATCCCATAAAAATATTCAACATTAGTACTTCTACCTCAAACCGTTATTCATAACATGAGGAAGGAAATATAAGAAATGGGTGTGCTGAAATTCTTAGTAAGGGTAAACAAGAGAGACATATATGAATAAACATGATCATATGGGTATGAGAATGTGATCTTGAAGATAGATGATCATACCCTACATATCAAAGATCATAATTGAGATCCTTGTTTAAATATTGGTAGTTTGTATGAATTGAATCGTGATTAAATAGAGAGAATAATCCTTGAATGCATAATATAGGAGTAAAACATGGAATTTTGGAAACACGTAAGCATATTATATTTTATATATAGACGAAAAGGCATCACAACCAAGACCATCTTAGTGGTAAAATTCCTTTACTGAACTGGGTGAACCTATGTTCCATCTCTATATTACTGAACTATGTAAACCCTTATTCCAGCCCTGTATTAGTAAACCTAGTAAAACCACATTCTATTCTTGTATTACTGAATCGAGTAAACCCTCATTCCATCCTTGTATTACTGATCTGAGTAAACCATCATTCCTTCCATGTATTATTGTGCAAAGTAAACCCTTGTTCCATCCCTATATTACATAACAGAGTAATCCTTCATTCCATCCCTATATTAATGAACGAAGTAAACGCTCATTCAAACCCTATATTACTAAACCATGTAAACCCTTATTCTATTCCAATATTACTAAACCAAGTAAACCCTCATTCCATCCATGTCTATCTCATGAGATATAAATCATTAAACAATTCATTGGAGGAGGATGTAGGTCCTACCCATCACATAATAAAAGCATACACATGTGTTCCACAATATCATAAATGAACATATCATAACACAGAAAATGAAATTGGTTTCATAAACATGTAAACATATCATAACATTTGGATACAGATAGGTTTCTTAATCATTTCATCATCTACATAAGATGTGAAAAGAAGTAGGTTTAAAAAGAATATAACTCGCAAAAGAGAATGGGTTACATAAACATATTAAACATGAAGTAGAAATGAGTTTCATAAAGAACATGTCAATTATAATAACTCATTCATTTAAATGAAATGAATGGAACATTAAATCATTTATTAAAAAGGAATCAGTGACATCAATAGATGTCATCTTATACGAAACTAATTTTGAAATAAACTCTAAAAATGTTTCTTGAGAAAAATATATTTTATTGTTTGAAAAAGTATTATTAATAAATAAAACCATTTTAAAATAATTTTCATATAAAATAGCATGATAAAATATAAATAAGACATGAAACAATTTTGAAAACTATATTCCTCGGAATTAATTATAACAAGCTTCATAAAATTTTAAAAACCATTTTTTTTAAAACACCTGAAATATTTTAAAGAAAGATCGTAAATGTTTTTAAAACCATTTATTTGAATATACTTTGAAAACATATAAATAAATCATTAAAATGTATTGAAAACTAATTTTCTTGAAAATTTACAAAATAATTTTTAAAATGATTTGAAAACCAGTTCGTTGAAATAACTTTGAAAAATTGTAAATAAGACTTGATAACATTTTGATAACATTTTTTCATGAAAACATATAAAAGATATTTTAATCCATTTTGAAAACAATTTTCCTTGAAAATTACTTTTAAAAACATTTTATTAAATTTTAATCTTTTTAAAAATGCACAATGGAGATTTGAAGAAATGATGGCGGGTAAATCCATATTTTTATTTTGATGTCAAAAGAACATTCCTTTTTCATGATAAAAATTATAAAAAAGTGCCTTGTTTTGAACGAGATAAGAAGGATCCCTTGATTAAACTTTTAAGAGAAATAAGGGAAAAATTTATTCTAGATATTATAGGGGAATGTTATAATATTATTGGAAAACCTTTTTAGAAAACCCAGATTTTCGACCGAAGAGAAGGTAAAGATGGGCTTTCCTAAAAAACACATTCTTAACTATCTTATGCAAGAAGAGTTTAAAATGGTACCAAAACATGATTATATCATGAAATAATATAGGATAAATAAACTCAGGAATATTATTGATATATTTATCAAAAGGTTTCACCAAAGGAATCATCAATATAAACAATCATGAAAAGTAATGAGGTAGTCTCAATAAACTCTTATAACTTGGTATCCTGGGATCATGCTATCCTTGTAAGGAAAGTAAATTAAATGAATATTATAATATCATGAACATATTTAGATTCATTATATGTCATGTAAAATGAATTTATATTCAACTCAAAAAAGAGTTTAGGTGCATAAAAAACATGAGTCTTAATGAAGGAAAATTGAGACCAAACATTTGTACCGATTTAGTATATTTTGAAACATAAACCCCATGTAATAAGGATTATTAAATGGGAATGAGAATAAACCTAAATTTAATTCAAAAATACATATAATACTATCACATTTAGTAAATACACCAAAAAAAATGAAATATTGGAAATCATAGATTGTATCTGACAGAAATTAAAAGTGAGATGAAATCCCCTTACCTTGTGTCTTGACTCTCTCCACACTCAAACAAGATTCTTGTATAATAAATATAAGTTTATTATAAATATTTTACATAATATTATTCTTATACATAATTCCATATATGGTTTTATTATAACCTTATATTATCCACTGATTAAAGATCCTAGGTTAATGTTTCACTTCAGTTAACATTCCCATTGTTCTTTGCATATATCTAAATTTGTT
Organism: Viscum album; assembly: GCA_963277665.1. Classification (NCBI taxonomy): domain Eukaryota; kingdom Viridiplantae; phylum Streptophyta; class Magnoliopsida; order Santalales; family Viscaceae; genus Viscum; species Viscum album. The sequence goes on from OY728148.1 coordinate 543,770,559, forward strand.
ATTTCTTTGCTCGTTATATTTATACAATGACTATAGAATGTAAAACATTATATAAATATTAGTTATATGAATTATATTTTGATTATAATAATCTATATAATAGATAATAAAAAAATACAATACATTGTTAATGGAGATGGTAAGCCGTACATACGAATGAACATTGTTTAAATGTTTTATTGTCATATTGAATGAATGAATAAAAATGACACATATTTATATGTATATATATATATCATCATTATATTATAATTAATATATCATATATATAATATAATTTTATTAAGACCATCCTCAATACATTCCATGTGGTGTGTGAAAGAATCACATTCAATTGAGGGGGCAGTAGTCCACACTTCCTCAAACAAGATTATCGTATTAACACCAAATGTAATGAAAATGGATTTGTGTTGTAAAAAGTAATACATAATATTAAATACATAATAAATATAATAGATGACATAGATAAATATATTTTCCATTATAATTTCCCCTATGATTCATGGTAAAGGAGAAATGATCAATCAACATTTCTTGAGACAGTAGTTCATTGTACACAAAAAAATGTGTTAAACTTCTATTAGATAGTGGTGTGTGTAAGTATAGGTCATAAACTATTAATAAAATAATCCGAGTATATGGATTATGATATTTTTACACAATAATGGAATAAATTGGTTGGATGGGTGGAGAATTAAAATAAAGGAAGGAAGCTTGAGAGAAAACGTTAATTGTCAATCAGGTAACTCCTTTTGGTTTTTTCCAAAAGACTTCCTTGAGAAGTTTTATTCAAAAAGGGATAATTCAAGGTAGAAGTTATGATTTTTGGGAGGATACATGGTCAGATATTGGAAAAAAATAAAAGGTTTTGGAGTTGTGTGTAATGGGTATAGGTGGTGGCCTTTTATAGGGAGGGAAAAGGACTCACATTGAATTTTTAGAAACAAATTAATTGTGGACATGTTTTTGCCTACAAAAGTGATACAACACCAAAAGAAACTCAATAAAATAAGGTGTTTAGATGAACTATGTACATCCAATGGGTATTAGGAAGGTTTTTAGGTCATTTAGACCCTTAATTATATGGTTTTATTCCTAATTAAGCTTAAATTGGACTTAATTACTATGATTAATTTTAATCACTTTTACTAATTATTTGGATAAATAATTAAAATGGAATTATTAGAATATAAATATTATACTGAATAAAATCATGTATGTCATGTCTTCCAAATTCAAATCACAGAAGTGAAAAAATTAAGATTAGTTCTAATCTTGACAATGAGATGAAATAAGAGGGCTTTAAAGTTAGAAAAAGTTCATAAGTTTTTTAGGATTTTATATTCTGTTTCTAAGTGAAATTTATTATAATTAATTAAATCTTTCATTAGATTTAATATTTATTAAATTTTACCATAAAATATATTTATAATTCCATTTATCATTAATTATTAATTATACAAAAATACAGTTTTTAACAAAAAAAGTAGTATTTTTCACTATTCATCAAAAAATGATGATTGTTAGAAAAATAAAAAATATTCACCATAGGATAATTTCTACATTCTAAATTAAAAATTAATTTAATTTTATCAAATTAAATTTCAAAATGTGTCTAGAATAAATTTTATTTCAAAAATCGGTTCATTTGAGAAAAATATGTCTTTCATTATCAATATTTTTTATTTATATAAAACAATTATAAGTAATATTTATAATGTAGTTATTATTATTCTTATAACTATGCTTAATTTTTAGGTAAGAATTATCTCATTAAATTAATTATATATATCCCAAAAGTCAGTTCATAGAATGTATATGTTACATGCATCGTACATTAAGTCAGTGTTTCTTATAGTGCAAGCCATGTTGGTATTTCATGGAGCACAAGCTAGGTTGATATTACTTGTGACTAGAATGTTTGACATAAGGTATTAATATATATATATATATAAAGAACAATTTATAGTGTGATGTGAAAGGAGAAATATTGGAATGCTAATTTTCTTTGAAAAATAAATTCTCAAAATCTTGGGGTGTTACATTCTACAACCCCTTAAAATGAATTTCTCCCTCAAAATTATTATGGTTATTAAATGTTTAATACTTGAATGTTTCATTAATAGAAACCCACACAATAAAAACTTATACTAAACCTTCCTTTATAAGTGAAATTTGGAACCATAACGGTTAACTAAACTAACATATAACTGGGTTTCCACATAGGTGAACATAGGTTGGGAGTGAAGATTGGACATGAAGGAAAAGAATAAATATTTATAGGGAGTGATTGGGGTGATAAATAAAAAACATGTGAATGGTCAAAGGGAATTTAATGTCCACAAATTCATAAATCAATGATGACTCTAGAATCCATTGAATAAACATAATTTAAGGTATTAATATATCAATTTATTTATCAATATTAGATCATTGAGTAATTATTTTTAAATTTATAGAATAAAACTTTCATTATGGGGTTCTTCATTTAAAAATTTATAATACATCCATTCCCTGATGGATTGAATGTCCAAAAATTAACTCTGATGATAAAAAAATAGAACACACTTTTTACGGATCTTATGTCCCATTAGAGAATAAATGTTTTTACTATTTTTCTCTTATCAAAATCCACATGCATTAATTTATAAAACTAAATAGTAACTATTTAAGTTCATCAGAAATATGTATTCAACAAATATAAATATGCATTTACTAGGACATCGCATAAGATAATGGTAGGAGTGAAACCATTATCATCCTTAGATCAGGGTTTCACAACCCATGACCTTTCCAGACTTGATTGGTTTTCACCCGACATACATGATGTAATTTTTTAAACTAACAATAATATAATATATACGATGGAAATTATTGAAATATGTTTAATCACTGATTATCCTTTTTAACCATTGTTTTCAAACTAACTCAGTGCAATAATACTTCCTCTAAATTTTAACATAATATTTTCATGAATGGTTTACATTATAACCCTTCTTATAGATGAGAAAATCCAAATATTTAGAAATAGAGTCATGAAATTTGTTTAACATTGATTACCATGTATCACACAAAGTATGTAACACCCTGAGATTTTATGAGATATATTATTTTTAATTTCTTTGATGTCTTCTATTGTACACTACACCAAGATTAGCTTGTACTATATGCAACACCGTATTAGCTTGCAGTATACGCAACACTATTCTTAGCTTGTGTTACCCACAATTTCATGTTCGTGGAAATTATTCTATATAACATTATGTATAGATTTTTTTTAATGTATAAATGAAATATATTTTGATTATGTTATATGAAACACCAAAATGAGCATGCACTACATGTATCCCTGACATGGCTTGCATTACACACAATCACAACCTTCCTCGATAGCGTGTGTAGTACACAATACCATGTTTCACTAAACAACAATTTGTTATTAAAATATGATATCAACTAGCCACTATAAATAGTAATACCCACTTTTTAAAATTTTATAAATTTTATATTTCAAAATGGACTTCATTTCTTGATTCGTAATATCGATATTAGCCTAGGGTGAATTTTTGGTATTTTTATGAAAACTTTCAATTATTGATGAATCGTGAAAAGCACTAAGTTATAGTTTAAAATAGAATATTTATTTAAATAATTATTTATTTTATTTAAATTTATTTTTGGTCAAAATAGATACATAATAACTATATAAGTTCAATGTAATTCATTGGATTCATTTTATAATAATTTTTGATATATAAAAATTTTATTGAACTTTTGACCGTCTTTTACCCCTATCCTAGGAGAATTTGCAAATTTACATAAAACTTAATTTCACCACTTCTGTGAGTGGAATTTCAAAAATCTGAGAAACACAGTTGATATTAGTAAGTCAAATGTGGTTCAATGAGATAAAAATAATTTTTGGTGAATAATAACTTTTACATTTATTTTCCACGGTTAAAAGTAAATAAGGTAATTAAGGGTTAAAATGATATTATTATTACCCTACCACATGTTATAATTATATTGGATAAGTGTAATTCGACCAAAAACAACCTTAGGAATAAAATATGAACATTTAGGTCCACATGAATTAGATTACTACATTTATTATTATTTTATTTAAACAAGAGTTAAAATAGTTAATATCAAAGTTTAATAACTAAAATATTTTTAATATAGGGTTATACATAAGATAAATTAGACTGAAATATTAATTTGAAATATAAAAATATTCTATACATAATGGTATTTTATTTATATTTTTTATACATTAAATAAGTTAATTTAATTATGACATAATTATGATGCATTAATTACATTATTAATGACATATTAACATAATTGATATTATAAATACCAAAATAAATGTAATTTTAGACTTTTTATGAATTAAACTCATTTTATTGGTTAATATAACATGTTAGGGTTGGTTATATGAATTTTTTTTGAAGTAATAATTCCATTATGAATTTAAGAAAAAAAACATAATACCAAATAGTGTCAAAATTGACATAAAAGAGTTTTTAAAAACAATATTAAACTATTAATTGATATTCTATTCCTAAAGATCTAAGATTCGGTTAAAAGAAATATATAATAATATATATGACATTAGTGAACCAATTGGGGTTTGATTCATAGTTTATAGTAATTTTATTAAACATATAGTGTAAGAATAAGAGAAGACATTGTAAAAGTTAAATTATTTAACTTATAGCTAAATCTAAATGATAATGTTAAAATGGTAAGATAAACTTGAATAAAACCTATTGTTTGAGAGTATTTCTACCCATACCAACCCTAGACTCTAAATAATTCACTTTGGAGCCATTATAAACCGAACATGAATTTATTATAAAATAACATTTTATGTTTTTCTTAAGGTGCCCCTCACCCCTCTTACAAAAGGGAATCTCTTCCCTCTCCTCATTACACAATTTTGACCCTTCATGATCATCCAAACCCTGCCCATTTATCTTATCAGTATCTATATTTATATCATAGAGGTTCTGGTCTTCTCAAAAGACCAAATTTAGTGCCCTAGGAGGATGTTTAAAAGAGGCAGGTCGAGGAAGAGGTAATCTCTTCTACCGATTCTTTCAAGATTATTTATTCATCTACTTCCTCTTCTTTAGTTTTTTCATTATATATTAATAACATCAGTATAAATAATATACTGATATGTTATTATAAATATGACACAACACCATTTCACCTTCTATCCATCCTATGGAAAATGAAATCACAATGCGTGCGTACGTACGAAATACCATCTCCACACCGTGGTGTAATATGTTTTTCCACCACAACCTTACATGGATGGGTATAATGGTGCAAAGAATAAATATATATAACTGTTATAACATAATAATGATTCTGGGATATTATATCATCCACTCCAATTCCATTGAATAATTATGGGAATGATATCACTGTTCATGCGTATGTACGGATTACCATCTCCACGACGCGATTAGATTCATTCTCTATGTTAACTATTAAAGAATAATTATAAATTATATATAATTAATAATTGTAAAGACCTGTAAATTTCAATAAAATTTTTTTCATAATTTTATTTGGAATTTTACAAGAACGCAGTTTCTGACAGCTCTTGATTCCGAGGCCCGGTGTGCCTGAAATAAATTTGTGAAGTTTAGCTCAGGTACGTTCAGTGAACGAACGATTGGTTTTTTCTAACTTCTTAACCGATTCTCAGAATATAATTCTGAGGGCACCGATGGATTCACATCGCCGATTTTTTCTCAGAAACGCCTTTTCCGAAGTTGTGTTTGCTCGAGTGTGGTTTTTAATTTTTGGGGTTAAGTTATGAAATAAAATAAAAAGGGGTGCGACAATTTTATTTTAATTCACTTAAAGCCCCTTAAAGGAATTTAAGCTAAGTTAAGCAGATAAGGTGGAACTTAAAAATATCCTACCCTCTTCGTAGGATATTTGTGAGGTGGGACCCGCACGAGCCCCACCATTTCTTTCCTCCTATGTAACGCACCTGCAACCCCCTCTTAAAAGAAAGTCAACGATGCATTTTTCTAGTTAGGAAACGCCCCATTAAATTGGGCGGTTAACTTGTTGCAATTAATTCCACGAATTAATTTGTTTGTTACTTCTTTGAATTCAAATTGTTGGCATGGGAATAAAATAAGACCAACACTTTTCTTTTGAGGGGTGGCTTGTTGAGTGGTTTTGGAGAAAACTCTAAAACATGAAGATCTTAATATTTCTTCACGAAGAACGCGAAGAACACCGACCTTAGATGAAGGGAGATGAGGAACGTCGAACCCTCGGTGATCGACGACGTGACACCAATGATCCTCCTTCCGCGACATTTCTTTCACGACGTTTCTTCCCTGCAATAACCTTCGATCAACAAACGATTGAGGTAGGGGATTGCAGTCCTTTTTAATTCTTTGTGAATTATATCCTCCACATGGGTTTAATTGGTGCAATTAAATCTATGTGTTCTTAATCCCCAGAGTTTGACTACGTGACGCTGTGTACCGCGATGACAGTGATGCCTCTTCCACGACACGACGACTCTTCTTCCACGATGGTTAATTCCGCGATGAACTCACGTTCGATGAAAACATTGAGGTAGGGGTTTGTTTCATTTAAATCATTGTGATTTATACCTGCGGCTTGTGATTAAATGTTTGTTGTGAGACTTTTAAAACCGCTAACGCGGTGCGTGCAGACGAACGAACAAGTCTGAACCCACCGCCCTTTTGTTCTTGGTGTGCGGGATGGCGGACGACGAAAAAACAAGCCACACGGCAGATTTGAGGTCCTCGTAGTGAAGGAGAGGACCTGTGAGGACCATTGTTGAAGAAGGTGCATTTTTTCAACCACCGGAACTCATCCGATGGTCCGTGGAGCAGCCCTCCGGCAAACCTCGCCGGCACGGCAGCGCCGGTGGCAGGTGGCGGTGGCGCCCGGCGCGCCGCCAGGAGGAGCCGCGGCGGTTGAAGTCATAGCGGCAAGGTGCAGTACCGCGACCACGCGGGACCAGAGGGGGGATGGGACGCGGCTGGTTGCGGCGTCCGCTGGCAAGGGCAGCCCCACGCGGGGCCGCGACTCCTTCATGAGGGGGGGGGGGGGCAGCGTGCCCCCCGCCCATGGCTCGGCCATAATGGACCAGCCGACCCATTGGCCACCCGGCCAGCGCCAGCCGAGGTCGCACCCAGGCCCGGCCGGGTCGCGCCCAGCCGGGGCGGGTCGACCCGGTTCAGGTCGACCCAGGGGGGTGGGCCGGGTCGGTCTAGGCCGAGACCCCCTGTTTTCGTACCCTTTCGGTATTTTGTCCATATCTTGGGCTACGGTCCTCCGATTGACGCACCGTCTATGCCGATGTGGTCCTTAGATCGACACGGTCGTTTCAGTAAATTACACTCAATGTTTTGGAGTACTTTGGGTTCAGCCGGGTTGGTTCGTCCACGAAACCAACCAGGCCCTCCGAGCGGAAACGCTCATAACATGAGCTCCGGACGTCCGATTGAAGTGCCATTGAATTTGATGGATTCCTCTAAGTGAGATGGATCTTTTGGCTTACTCTGACCGAGGTTTGGACTCAGGTGGAGTACGGTTGGGTTGGTTTGACTTAGAAACCAACCGGGCCCCTGGGATGAAAAGGCCAAAAACTCTCAGACCGGGCGTCCGATTGACGCGCCATCTATTGCGTTGGGTTCCTGTTGGCGATACGGAACTTTTGAATGCATCAACTCCAGAGTTTGTGTCAGTTGATGTATCAGCCCTCGGTTCGTGGAGCGGACCCTCCCGAACGAGCTTGCTGTGTGCGGGAACCCTAGAGCTAGCGACGACTGCGACGACGACGACGAATGTACAGAGATCCTTAGTGGATTCGACGGTGACGACTACAGCACTCAGCGATCCTACGTGGGTCAGTGCTTAAAGATCCTATGTGGGTCTGATCCTGTGTGTCTCAGCGCTCAGTGGTCCTGTATCGGCCAGTGACTACAGATCTTGTGTGGGTCTGATCATGTGTGGGTCATTGCGGGGTTTAGTACCTTTCGATCCTTTGTGGGTCCGATGGCTTAAATGAATTAGTAACAATATATGATCATCTATATCGTCACACAAAGAAGTATACCTGTGTGATCTAAATCCTATTTTTCGTTGTGGATTGTATTGTGTTATCCTGTGTGGATTACGTTTTTCTTTACTATGTGGACAGGGTTCTACTCGGGCTCGAAGGTTGGAGCCAACTGGAATTGGTGACTTAGGTATATGTATGGGCATATACCTAAGCAGTGTCGGATGTTACTTTTTGATTGTATCTTTCCTTTGTGGATTATCCTTTGTGTATTCTGGGAGACCATCGAGGGTCTTGAGTCCCTACTGAGTAGCTTATACTCACCCCTGCATGGTCTATGCCCACACTATATTGTGTTGGTTGTAGACGACAGACAGCGCTGACCGTGGTTGAGCCTTGCGGAGCAGGACGGTACTTGGAGGTGGACCACTGGGCGGGACGTACTCGAAGCGGACGGCTGGACCCGAGGAGCTGTGGAGGATATTTGTACCCACCCTTCAGGTTGGATTTCCATTGGACGACTCGAGGCTACGACTTTACATTCAGTTGTTGTTTTTCCTTTCCAATTGTACTTTACTTTCAGTTTTGGGTTTGTATTCTGGCCCATGTACTTTTCCACACTTACTGTTGTAACCAGTTGTTTTAACTTGTGCTTACTTCTGCTTGAATGCTCTATGGTTGTTTACTTTTCAAAGGCAATGCCTTCCCTTTTTACCAAGAGTTACGCCTTGGTGCTAGTCTCCTGCCCCTGGCCACTGGACGGCAGGCTTGGGGTAGTCACGACACGGGCCCCGAGGACGGGTCATGACAAATTGGTATCGAAGGAGTTCAGTTCTACCGAAGAACTTTGGGCTCTGATCTTTTTTTATATGTAATGCAATAGTGTTAAGCGTATTGAGTGTGGTTATCAGTCCAGGGAGTCCAGTGTTGGTGCGGCGGCCGATGTATCCGTACACCAGGACCCTGACATCTGATTTCCGACTTAATGCATGAAATCATTGATTGCATGTGTGTTTCATGTTTTCTTTGGGATTACTATATGTTTGCTCACTAGGTATACTGTTTGATCATGGTGCACCTGTTTCACTTCAGGATGGCCCCATTACGGTAGCCAGCTAGGGTTCCGAGAGTTGTACGTGACGACAGCCCGCCGAGCGATGAGGCCTCGGTAGAGGGCCCTTTGACAGTAGAGGCACCAGCTGTACCACTACCCGCCGAGCAACCGATGCTACTAGCCCCAGCCGCTGACGATGCATGTCACCTTATTGGACTGCACAAGTTTCAACGCCAACGACCGCCCAGGTTCCATGGGGAGATGGACCCCCAGGCAGCTGAGGACTGGTTGGAGGCAGTTGTACGAGTTTTCAGGTTAGTGAGGACACTGGAAGACCTCATGGTGATCCTTACAGCGAGCCTACTGCACACGGAAATAGGAAGATGGTGGAGCTTTATGCTTCAGGTGCACGATGAGGCATCTCTCCTCTGGACGGACTTTGAGAGAGTCTTCCGCTCGGTGTTCATCCCAGCCACCCTCCGTGTGATGCGCATCCAGGAGCTACTTCATCTGCGGCAGGGCAGCTTGACGGTCGCCCAGTACTCAGCGAGATTTACCGATCTTCGTGCTACACGACAGACATGGTATGGGACCCATTCTTTTGGGCCCGGACCTTTGATCAGGGATTGAGGCATGAAATCAGGGCATCACTGATCTCCCATAGTATTCCGACCTAGCCAGGAGTACTGGAGCGAGCCCTTCTGATCGAGAGCTTTCTTGCTGAGTCTACTTCAGCGGCGAGACACACCGAAGGGAGGAATGTAGTAGAGTCTTCTATAGCAGGCAGTCGACGGATTACTCATGGGTCCAGGCAGACCAGACCCTTAGGCAGACGACCTCTGGACACTAGCTCAGCAGTGCAGGGCACTCAGCATAGATCCAGTCTTCCGAGAGGCAGGCAGTGTTACGCATGCGGCGGGCAGAGCCACATGGCTCGTGACTACCCGACCCACCATACCGAGGAGTAGCAGACAGTTGAGGGGCCACCCAGGCAGTGGCAGAGGGTCGATCGTGGAAGTCCGTAGGGAGCAGGCAGATGAGGCAGAGGAGCTAGCCGAGCAGTAGGTGGCGGGCGATGCTTTGAGGCTCTACCACCACCACCACTAGGAGTTCCACCCCGACCACAGGGAGCTGGCGGGCAGAGATAGGCACAACTCCAGGCAGCGGAGGCCTACGACCACGGCGCGCTCGAGATGATTCGAGTTACTATCTGTGTCTATTCCACCCTTGCTGCAGTTCTTATAGACATAGGAGCGGGTCATTCTTTCATAGACGCTACCCTCGTTCGGATCTCGGAGATTCCGAAATAGCCATTGGCTTGATCCTTACGGCTATAGACTCCTACAGGAGCAGACTCGACGATTACGCACTGGTTCCGGCAGTGTGAGCTTACTCTAGGAGGCGAGAGCTTCGGCTGGGATCTTCTTGTAGCAGTGTCAAGGCCTTAAGACATCATCTTGGGTATGGATTGGTTATCTACAGTTCATGCTCAGATTGACTGTATTAGGCGCAAGGTGCTATGTGTACGCACCGACGGAAGTAGGTTCACCTTCACCGGTGAGAAGGGAGCCTTCGCAGCACGGGATGGACTCACATAGAGGAGAGGACAACCCATCACTCAAAAGATGGCTTGTCTCATCCTAGGATCAGTTGACGTGCGGAGTCCTGTTTTTCCTACAGTGGTGGATCAGTATGTAGATGTTTTCCCCAATGATGTTCCAGGACTACCTCCTCGCAGAGAGGTAGACTTTTATATTGACTTATACCCAGGGACAACCCCAATATCGACTCCAGTATATCGGATAGACCCCGCTGAGCTTTGAGATCTATGGGTACAGTTAGAGGACTTGCAGTGCAAGGGATTAATCTGACCCAGTGTTTCACCCTGGGATTCCCCGATATTTTTCGCCAAGAAGGCGGGCGAGAGCTTGCGACTATGTGTCGATTATCATTTCCTAAACTAGGTGATAGTGAGGAACAAGTATCTGATACCGAGAATTGATGACCTCTTCGATCAACTCAAGGGAGCACGTTGGTTCTCTAACATAGACCTCAGGTCAGGCTATGATCATCTTAGAGTTCAGGACGAGGACGTGCAGAAGCTGGCCTTCAGATTTCGGTATGTCCACTACGAGTTCTTGGTTATTCCATTCGGCATAACCAATGCTCCAGTAGTGTTTATGGGCCTCATGAATAGGATCATTCAGCCATACATCGATCAATTTGTTGTGGTCTTCATCGACGGCATTTTGATATACTCAACCACTAAGGAGGAGCACGCCTACCACTTGCGGGTTGTACTAGACACACTCCGAGAGCACCAACATTATGGAAAGCTCTTGAAGTGTAAGTTCTGGTTACACGAGGTCCACTTCTTAGGGCACATCATCTCTAAGGTGGGAGTTTCGGTGGATCCTGCGAATATCGAGGCAGTGCTATCTTGGGAGCCACCCAGGAGCATGACGAAGGTGCGGAGTTTCTTGGGACTAGTTGGATACTACCGGAGGTTTATGCCAGACTTCTCCAGAGTTGCAGCACCACTCTCAGCTTTGACGAAGAAGGGGAAACCCTTTGTGTGGTCAGACAGATGTCAACAGAGCTTCGGGAGCTGAGACAGAGTTTGACCAGTGCAACTATCTTGAGGTTGCCGGAGGAGGGAGTAGGGTACGTAGTCTACTACGATTCATCAGGGACCGGACTCAGATGTGTCCTGATGCAGGAGCGAGCAGTGATCGCCTATGGATCATGCCAGTTGAAGCCACATGAGCAGAACTATGCTACCCATGACCTAGAGTTAGCAGTAGTGGTCTTCACTCCGATGACATGGTGACACTATCTGATGGGTGAGCGTTTTACAGTCTATTCTGACAATCAGAGTCTAAGTTATATTTTCTCTCAGAAGGACCTGAACCTGATACAATGGTGATGCCTCGAGTTCCTCTAATACTATGACTTTGAGATATTCTATACTCCTGGGAAGGGGAACATAGTAGTCGATGCTCTCAGCAGGAGGACGGGCATTCAGCTACTTGAGGAGGCGTCAGAGCAGCTATCCGCTTTGCAGATATCCTTCATGGATAGAGATGGAGCAACCTTCTTTCATTCACTCACAGTCACTCCTCCACTACTGCAGCGAGTCAGAGAGGCACAACATGGGGACGCTGACTGTGAGACGTGGCATGCACAGATATCCTCAGGACAGGAACCAGATGGTTTGTCCTTTGGAGCAGAGCACGACTTCCTTTTCAGAGGACATACCTTGGTACCAGTTTCTTTATGAGAGGAGGTGCTGAGAGAGTTTCACTCTTCCCCTTTGGTGGTTCATCCTAGAGTGGCGAAGATGTACCAGGATCTCAGACGACAGCACTGGTGGATGTGCATAATGAAGACTCTGGAAGGGTTCATTTCTCGATGCCTCACCTGCCAGCAGGTGAAGGCAGAGCACTAGGTACCAGCAGGCTTGGTACATCCCTTGGAGGTCCTGGAGTGGAAGTGGGATGCCACATCTATGGACTTCGTTACCGGACTTCCACGCAATTCCAGAGGTCACAAATCCATTTGGTTGATTGTCGACCGACTCCCCAAGTCGGCACACTTCTTACCCATCAGGGAGCAGGGATCAGTGGAGAGCATGGGATGTCACTACGTTCAGGAGATTGTACGGCTTCACGGTGTTCCATCATCTATCATATCCAATATAGATTCTCGCTTTACTTACCAAATTTGGAAGGGGTTGCAGGAGGCATTCAAGACGCAGCTACGTCTGAGCACCGCCTTTCACCCTCAGACGGATGGTCAGACAGAGAGGACCATTCAAACTCTCGAGGACATGCTCCGCACATGTGTCCCCGACTTTGGTCATAGCTGGGAGGACCATCTACCCTTGGTGGAGTTCACGTACAACAATAGCTACCACTCCACCATCAGGATGGCACCATACGAGGCGTTGTACGACTGACCTTGCAGATCTCTGTTGTGCTGGATAGACCCTGTGGAATCAGCTCTTGTGGGACCGGAGATGGTCCAGGCCACGAAGGAGAAGGTCCAGATCATCCAGGAACAGATGAGGACAGCTCAGAGCCGGCAGAAGTCTTATGCTAAGAGGAGGTAGAGGCTACTAGAGTTCGAGGATGGCGACCACGTCTTCTTGCGGGTCTCACCTCGACGTGGGTTACATAGATTTGGCCGAGGTGGCAAGTTGTCTCCATGCTTCATAAGATCATTCCAGGTCCTCAGTAGTATTGGCGAGGTGTCTTATCGCCTGGATCTACCGCCTCAATTGCACTGGGTGCACGATGTCTTCTACGTATCTCAGTTGAGGAGATACATGCATGATCTGACGCATATCATTGACCATGGGGAGCTGGACGTTGATGATGGTGCGAATTTTGCAGAGGTCCCGGGGGAGATCAAGGATCGATAGGAGCGGGTCCTGCGTGGACGGTCGATTCCTCTAGTGCACCTCATATGGCAACACGAGAACCTCCATTAGAGCACTTGGGAGTGGAAGGCTTAGATGCGTGCTCAGTACCCACTTTTGTTTCCCTACTTTATGATGTATCTTTACGGGGACGTAAAGCCCTGAGGTGGAAGTGATGTAAAGACAAATAAATTTCAAGGAAATTTTTTTCCTAATTTTTTTGGAATTTTACATGAACGCAGTTTCTGACGGCGCTTGATTCCGAGGCCCGGTGTTCCTGGAATCAATTTCTGAAGTTTAGCTCATGTATGTTCAGTGAACGAACGAGCGGGTTTTTCTAAATTTTGAACCGATGCTCGGAATCAAATTCTGAGGGCACCGATTGATTCGCAGTGCCAGTTTTTGCTTAGAAATGCCTTTTTCGGAGTTGTGTTTGCTTGGGTATGGTTTTTAATTTTTGGGGTTAAGTTATGAAATAAAATAAAAAGAGGTGCGGCAATTTTATTTTATTTCACTTAAAGCCACTTAAATCCATTTAAGCTAAGTTAAGCAGATAGGGTGGAACCCAAAATATCCTACCCTCTTGGTAGGATATTTGTGAGGTGGGTCCCTCATGATCCCCACCATTTCATTCCTCCTAATTAATGCACCTGCAACCCCCTCTTAAAAGAAAGTCAACCGTCCGTTTTTCTGGTTAAGAAACTCCCCATTAAATTGGGCGGTTAATTCGTTGCAATTAATTATATGAATTAATTTGTTTGGTAATTATCTTTGAATTCAATTTTTTGGCATGGGAATAAAATAATACCAAAAATTGTCTTTTGAGGGGTGGATTGTTGAGTGGTTTTGGAGAAAACTCTAAAAATTGAAGATCTTCATCTTTCTTCGCGAAGAACGCAAAGATTGAGAAGAACGAAAAGAATGTCGGCCTTCGACGAAGGGAGATGAAGAACGCCGAACCCTCGTAGATCGACGACGTGACGCCGACGATCCTCCTTCCGTGATGTTTCTTTCGAGACGTTTCTTCCCCTCGACAACATTCGATCAACAAACGATTGAGGTAGGGGATTGTGGTTCTTTTTAATTCTTTGTGAATTATATCCTCCACATGGGTTTAATTGGTGCAATTAAATCTGTGTCTTCTTAATCCTCGGAGTCTGACTACGCGACGCCGTGTACCACTACGACAGCGATGCCTCTTCCGCGTGGCGACGAGTCTTCTTCCACGACGGTTAATTCCGCGACGAACTCACGTTCGACAACAATGTTGAGGTAGGGGTTTGTTTCATTTAAATCTTTGTGATTTATACCCACAACATGTGATTAAATGTTTGTTGTGAGACTTTTAAAGCCGCTAACGTGGTGGGTGCGGACCAACGAACAAGTCCGAACCCACCGCCCTTTCATTCTTGGTGTTCGGGATGGCGGACGATGACAAAACAAGCCGCACTGTGGATATGAGGTCCTCGCAGTGAAGGACGGGTCCCGGGAGGGCCATTGGTGAAGACGACACGTTTTTCCGACCACCGGAACTCGTCCGGTGGTCCGTGGAGAAGCCCGCAGGCGTGCCACCGGGAGGAGCCTCCGCGGCTGAAGCCGCTGCGGAAAAGTGCATTCCCGCGACCGCGCGAGACCAGAGGGGGAACGGGTCGTGGCCGGCTGTCGTGTCCGCTGGCAAGGGAGGCCCCTCGCGGGGCCGCGACTCCTTCACGCAGGGGCAGCGTGCCCCCCGCCTGCGGCTCGGCCATAACGGCCGAGATGACCTGCTGGCCACCATGCCAACGCCATCTGGGCCAGGTCGCACCGGCCGGGCTGGGTCGCTCCTAGCCGTGTCAGACCCAGACCCGGGTCGGGTTGACCTGGGGGGTGGGCCGGGTCGGTCCGGGCCCAGACCCCCCGTTTTCGGACCCTTTCTGTCATTTGCACATATCTTGGGATATGGACCTCCAATTGACACACCGTCAGTTCTGATATTGTCCTTGGATCGAGACGGTCGTTTCGGTATATTACAATCAAGGTTTTGGATTACTTTGGGTTTGGCTAGGTTGGTTCGCCCACGAAATCAACCAGGCCCTTGGAGCGGAAACACTCATAACTTGAGCTCCGGACGTCTGATTGACATGCCGTTGACATTGATGGATTCCTCTAAATTAGACGGATCTTTTTTCTTACTCCGCCCGAGTTTTGGAAGCAGGTGGAGTACAGTCGGGTTGGTTTGACTTAAAAACCAACCGGGCCCCTAGGACGAAAAAGCCAATTACTCTCATACCGGGCGTCCGATTAACGCGTCATCTGTTGCGTTGAGTTCCTGTCGGCGATACGGAACTTTTGGATACATCGACTCCATACTTTGTTTTAGTTGATGTACCAGCCCTCGGCTCGTTGAGCGGACCCTCTCGAATGAGATTGCTATATGCAGGAACCCTAGAGCTGGCTGAGACTGCGACGACGACGACGACTGTACAGAGATCCTCAGTGGATTCGACGGCAACGACTGCAGCACTCAGCGATCCTACATGGGTTAGTGATACAGATCCTGTGTGGGTCATTGCAGGGGTTAGTACCTTTCGATCCTTTGTGGGTCCGATGACTTAGATTAATCAGTGGCTACATCGGATCATCTCTATCGTCACACGAAGAAGTATACCTATGTGAGCTAAATCCTGTTTTGCTTTGTGGATTGGGTTGTTGGGAAAAAATACCTCACGATATCATTGAATAATTTTTGAGGTGATTGTGTTTGTTGACAGAGTGGATATCAGTGATGTGATTGTTGACAAAGCGAACCATGGAATACAATTTTGTTGACAAAGAGAATTTCATGGTGGAATGTTGAGTTCAAAATCTGTGGTCAATGATCTATGTTTGATTCAAGAACATCGACAATGTAATGGATGATCTGGAGGTAGTAAAAAAAGAGCAGATACATGGTGCCGCCATTTTCCAGTGTTTGCCAAATTTTTGGGCCTGAAAATTGGAAAATAGAGATATGTGTTTTTGGCAAAGGGAGGTGCGTGCAAAATTGGAGTGGTGCGTGAAAAATCTTGTGTGGCGCGAAAAATCAGCTAGATGCGCGAAATAATTACGCGGTGCACGAAATATGTGCGGGTTGCGCGAAATATAGGGATAAATTTTTTCGCGCAAGAGGTGTTTTGAGATCGGAAGCTCGAAAAATGTCAAAGGCATGAGGTGCGCAAAATTTTGGAGCAATGTGTGAAAAATGGCGTAACATGAAAGATTTGGTCTTTACGCTCAAAGAAAATTATGTGCTCAAGGAGGGTTTTTCGTGCGGGGTTGATTTTGCCTATAAATATGAAGTGACCCCCTTCCATTCAAATTATCTCAAGACATAGAGAATACCAGAGCTCTGGTGCACGAAATTGAAGTTTACAAGGGAGTTTCGCGTAAAATTTAAGTTTGCACGTAAAATCTGGTGTTGCGCGGAAATCTAAGGCTGCACGCAAAAGAAGTTAGTTGTGCGTAAAAGGGGTGGTGCGTGAAAAGAGGATTTCGCGCAAGTCAGGAAAATTACACGCAAGGCAGTTTTGAAGCTACGCGTAAAATTTGGAGGTTGCGCATAAAAGGGGTGTTCTGTGAAAATTGAATTTCACGCATGGCAAACGAATTATGCGCAAGGACCAGTAAAGGCTACACGTAAAATTTGAGGTTTCCCGGTATACCCGGTGCAAAGAGATATTCATCTACGGATGAAAGTTTTAATTCAACAGAGCATCTACATACAGAGAAAGATGCATTCATTCATGAAAATGAAGAGACCTACAGGTCTATAAACTGTGAGTGAATCCCTTCCAAGAGCAGTGAGCTTAGGAAGAGGAAGAAGGTGATCCTCTCCACCGGTAGTGAGCCAGAGAGAGAGAAACAGGGAGTGACCCTTGGGAAAGTAGTGAGCTGACCCTAAACATTGTATAGGCAGTGAGCCTAGGCATAGAAGTGATCTAGCCCGAACATTGTATCCACAGCTAGTGAAGTTTAGTGGAATTTGGTACGACCGACAACTTTTCGGCGTATGATCCTTGGACGTAGCCCTTTGCGGTGAACCAAGTAAAGTTGTTGTGTCCTGTGCATACTTTTCTTTCTATTTACTTTGTGTAATAGGAAAAAGGGAGAGGAGAGTTTTGCTTAACAGCGAAACAAGATCAGAACGATAATTAATTTTAAATTAGTCATACCTTGATTCACCCCCCTCTCAGGGTATTCAGCCTTGTGGACCTAACATGTGTTG
This sequence comes from Viscum album, assembly GCA_963277665.1. Taxonomy (NCBI): domain Eukaryota; kingdom Viridiplantae; phylum Streptophyta; class Magnoliopsida; order Santalales; family Viscaceae; genus Viscum; species Viscum album. The sequence goes on from OY728148.1 coordinate 543,788,347, forward strand.
TGATATACTGTGTGGATTACGTTTTGATTTCCTGTGTGGACTGGGTTGTACACTGGCTCGGAGGTCGGAGCAAACTGGAATTGGAAACTTAGGTATATGTATGGGAATATACCTAAGCAGTGTCGGATGTTACTTTGTGATTATATCATTCCTTTTTGGATTATCCTTTGTGGATTCTGGGAGACCATCGGGGGTCTTGGGGTCCCTACTGAGTAGCTTATACTCACATCTGCACGGTCTATGCCCGCACTACGTTATGTTGGTTGCAGAAGATGGACATCGCTAATCGTGGTTGAGGCTTGCGGAGCAGGATGGTACCTAGAGGTGGACGATTGGGCGGGACGTACTTGAAGTGGATGGCTAGACCCGAGGGGTTCTGGAGGCTATCTGTACAAACCCTTCAGGTGGGATTTCCAGTGGATGACTCGAGGCTGCGACTTTACTTTCAGTTGCTATTTTTCCTTTCCAGTTGTACTTTACTTTCAGTTTTGGGTTTGTATTCTAGCCCATGTACTTTTTCGCACTTACTGTTGTACCCAGTTGTTTTACCTTGTGCTTACTTCTGTTTTATTTCTCTGTGGTGGTTTTCTTTTCAAAGGCAACACCTTCCCTTTTTATCGGGATTTAAGCCTTGGTGCTAGTCGCCATCCCCTGGCCTATGGAAGGCGGGCATGGGGTAGTCACGGCACGAGCCCCGAGGATTGGTCGTGACAATTATAATGATATATAAGACATAATAATTATAATATATTTGCGTATATATATATATATGTCATCTACTTACTTCCATTCAAGTCAATAAGGAAAGGGAAACAGCGTTCATGCGTGCGTACGACCTACCGTCTCCATAAACAGTGTGTTTCATTTCATTTATCTATATATATATATATAGAATATATATGATATATAAATAATGTTATATATTCTAGAAGTAATTAAATCATGATATAGGTAATAATAATATCAATAACAACAAGTCTGAACAGGTACGATAAATGAAACAATTTTACCCAAAACGCTGCTTTAACATGGAATTGACAAAATAATAAGTAATATAAAGTCATAAGTGAATCATATATGATTTAATAAATATTATTATGGTTCTGTTACATGTTAATAATATGTTTAAACCCATTATACAGTAGTTTCAGACACGTATGGAAGAAATTGGACCTAAGGTAAAGGATAATATTACAATCTCATTTTTATCCGAGATTGCTTATACGTAAGTGTTTACTGGGGTTATATTTTCATCCATTTCCATAATATGTTTTTCATAAAGTGTTTAATATTCTTCCATGTATTTTTAAAGTCATTTTTAACCCTCTTTTACTTTTACATTGTGTTATGTAAGGAAACTTTCTTTTGTTTTCCATAAGTAGTACTTTTTGACTTTTTTGGCAAAAGTACGAGGAGAATGTTTTTTAAAATTATATGGCGTGAATGAATTTTTACGGTTTTATAATGACTTATTTAAATAAAGATTCCTATACAAAATTTCATGATTATTTTAAAAAAAATACATTTCTTTTAAAATATCATGGAATTTTGATAAAAGAAAATAATTTTGATGAAGAAAGGATATTTTTCTCAAGAATTTATTTCAAGTGTTTTATCAAAACTATTTTCCATCTAAGATGACATTATGTTGAATGTTTATGTTTCAAGTACAATGTATCTATTATTTACATGGTATGATTTTTATTATGATGAAATGATATCCATTTCTTTTATATGGATTATGTTATGATGGGATGATGTTTATGATACCCATTATATTCATTGGGTTATTATGAATGATGTATGTTTATTTTGTGGCACACAAAAGAATGATTTCATTATAAGATGCATGGGACCTATATCTCCCTCCAATGCATTGGGTAAAGATTTATATCTCATGAGATAGACATGGCTGGAATGGCATGTAAACCCAGTTCAGTAAGGGAATTTGTCCACTATGATGGTCTTGGAAGCAATGCCTTGGCTACTATGGATATCATAACATGTGCTTAATGGTTTCCACAATTACATGTTTTATTCCCATGCTATTTTATCAAGGTTAATGTTCCTTTATGATCTATGCCTTATGAACTTCCAAGATTTATGTCATTACTCGTGATTTTGATGCATTATGTTCATGATCTTACATTCAAATGTTTAGGGATTATTTTATATTCTCCAAGTTTACCCTTACTGAGAATAAGAGCATACCCTGTTTATGTTTTCTTTTCCCCAGGATATAAATAAAGGTAATAGGTAAGAAAACCAACGTGGAAGATCTTTATGAGATATGTTTAAGATATTTCACTATTATTAGAAGATTATATTCCGAGTTTCCAAAGACACTAAACTAATACGGTATCAGGGCATCTGTTTTTGTCATGTGTTAATTATTCTGCAAAAGTAATGTAATTTCTATGTAATTAAAGATTTGCATCGCTACAGTTGGTATCAGAGTGAAGGTTTAATTAACCATTGGAAACTAGGATTCGAGAACATTAGTGAGATCCCTATAGATATTTCTAAGGTATGTCTAGGGATGTCCCTACGGTTAAGTATAAGTATAGGTTATAGTCCTAGAATTACGGTAACAGTATTAGAATTAAACCTAATATGTTATATATTGAAGGCACTCCCCCTTTATTATGTTTCATTCCTAACATGATTTTTTCCTCTCATATTGTTCTTTTTGGGTTTTATATGATGGATGGAACCCGAAGGAACTGTGTTGATCAATGTAATGGCCAATGCAATGATTGTCCTCCTGAATGACCAAATGTGATGGGAGATGGAGTAAAAAATCTTATTGATATACTTATACAAGCTATGAAGCATTCTGGACTTCCAAATGAGTAGAGAAAGGAAAAATATTCTATTGAGACCTTCATGAGGCAACACCCACCTTCTATCAGTAAGTCTTCTGATCCACTTGTTGTTAAACAATGGATCAGTACCATTGGAAAGATATTTTCAATACTTCGCTGTACGAAGCATGAAACATTTGTTTAGGCTATATACCGGTTACAAGGTGAAGCAGACATGTGGTGGACTCTAATTAAGAATATGAGGCCCCATGATGAAACTGAATCCATGGAATGGGACAAGTGAAAGAACTTTTTTTTTCAATAAGTAATTCCCTCGTATTCTTCGAACAAAGATGTAAAAGGAGTTCCTTGAGCTTAAGAAAAAGGATGATGAATCTGTTGGTATATACGAAGTGAATTTTACCAGGCTTTCAAGGTATGCATCTGGCTTTATCAACCAATCTAATAGTAAAGTTGATTGATTATTCAGTGGCTTAAAACCAAGTCTTAGAAGGGCATTATCTATAAGAGACTTCATTAGCTATGAAGAAATTTTGCGTTGTGCTATCAAGGCAGAACTAGATGTTGGTGTTACATATCTATCTCATGGTTTTGACAAGAAAATAAAGATGTAGTTCAAGTAAAAACCATAGAACAATTGTGAAAAGAAGTTGAATGTTTCTTTATGCTCAAATTGTGGAAGGAAGTATGGTGGAGATTGTCTAAAAGGTACTAGAAAATTTTCCATGTGTGGAAAAGAAGGACATCGAGCAGCTGAGTGCCGAAGTAATGTGAAAAAGGTTTCTAATTATGTGAATCGAGAAATGACTACAGAGAACTCTCCACCAACACATCAATGCTACTAGTGCAAGGAAATGGGGTATTATGCTAACTAATGCCCCAATCCAAGGGTTAATGATGATCGATATCAACAACCTTTTATGGAAAGGTATAAAGGGAAGTCATATGTTATCACTATTGGTGATATTGAGTATGACAATGATGTTGTGTAATGATTATGTGTTTATGTAATGGGATTCCAAAATAATATTGTGGAATCTCATTTATAGTATTGTGGAATATTGGAATATCTATGTATTGGTTTGTTGTGTTTTTCAATAATTATACGGTACCGGTAACCATGAAAAGTGAATGAAATATTTTTGGAAAGCAGATGATATGCACATAATGAAGGGATATGGAGAAAATAATTTGTTTGATAGAATTAATGAGCTCATGACTGATATAAGGACAAAGTGATATCATGGTTTGAGTATATAGAAATTTTGGGATTTTGGTATGTGGAATGTGTTAACTTTTGACAGCATTCATGTTTACACTAAGGTTAAATGGGTATTAATTTTTCAAGAGAATACATGATTAAGGTATTCACATGTTTGGAATATGACCAACAGGATATATCGTATGATAGATGATGGTATTCACATTCTCGGTAGATTAAATTTCTAGTAATCTTTTACATTACACTATGATATTGGACAGAAGTATTTTGGATAAGCCTAAAGATTGGAATGGATTGAGTTGGACATTAGAAGGTATTGTTTAAGTCTAGAACCTTTTTTCGAAATTATTTCTGGAATGTTATAATGGTGATGTTTTAGAAAAAGAACAACCAACAAGATGGAAGACAACCCGTTGTGTTGGACAAGGTTGCAGGAATCGAAAAACCGAAGTGAGATAGGCCTTTAACACCAACCACTGGCCTACAGAAAATCCCTAGTTAGTATAAACTAGTTTTATTTTATTATGTAAGATGATAGATGAAGTATAAGTCCATTTTAGGAACCATATATGAATAATCTCACCATAGATGGACTTTTGTATATAACTTTGGCTAACCTTATGTTTGAGATAGATGGAATGACCTATCATTATATCGCATGATCTGCTAACCCTTTACAAAAGAAAAATTCAACTTCATTTCTTTAAGAGATGGAGTGGAAATTGTTCAAGGCATGAGTAACGGTAATATTGTACCAAAATCAAGTAAGTATTTCTTTTAATTCAAAAATTCTTCAACATTAGGGAAATGATATTGAAAACAAAAAATGTTGTCCTAATTCCCTCATATCTGATTAATCAGATGGTACCTTAGATCATCACAAATTTATGGCTTTGTGATTGTTGGCTTTTTCATCGTCATGTCCTCTACCACTCTCCATCAGAAAGTGACTGTCAGATTTCTCTTCCATATCCATATTTTCACCTCTGTTCTTCTATGTGGAAACCCAGTGATGAGTTAATTTGGGAAACCGTTACATTTCATTTTTAAAATTATTTTTTAGTATTCCTTTTTACAATGTGGGTTTCTATGTTTGAAACATTCAAGTATTAATCCATTTATAACCCGATGAATTTCAAGGGCGAAATTCAATTTAAAGGGGGTAGAATGTAACACATCGAGATTTTATGAGATATATTTATTTTAATTTCATTGATGTCTTCTATTGTACACTACACCAAGATTATCTTTTACAATATGCCACACCCTATTAGCTTGCAGTATACGCAACACTATTCTTGGCTCGTGTTACCCACAATTTTACATTCATGGAAATTATTCTATGCAATATTAAGTATAGATTTTGTTTAATGTAAAAATGAAATAAGTTTTTATTATTTTATATTAAACAACAAAATGATATTTTACTACACACATCCCTGACTTGGCTTTCATTACACATAATCGCGACCTACCTCGATAGCATGTGTAGTGCGCAATACAGGGTTTCACTAAACAATAATATGTTATTAAAATATTATATAAACTAGCCGTTATAAATAGTAATACCCACATTTTGAAATTTTATAAATTTTATCATTCAAAATGGATTTCATTTTTGGATTCAGAATATTGAAATTAGCATAGGGTGAATTTTTGGTATTTTTCAGAAATCTTTCAATTATTGATGAATAGTGAAAAAATGAGTTAGAGTTTGAAACTGAATTTTTATTTAAATAATTATTTATTTTATTTAAAATTATTTTAGGTCAAAATAGATATATAATACCTATATAACTTAAATGTAATTCATTGGAGTTATTTTATAATAATTTTAGATATATAAAAATTTTATTGATGTTTTGACAATCTTTTACCCACTTCCTAGGAGAATTTTCAAATTTACATAAAACTTAATTTTACCTCTTCTGTGAGTGGAATTTAAAAAATCTAAGAGACGCAGTTTATATCAGTAAATAAAATGTTTTTCAATAAGATAAAAATAATTTTTGTTGAATAATAACTTTTTACTTTTATTTACCACGGTTAAAATTAAATAGGGTAATTAAGAGTAAAAATGATATTATTATTACTATAACACATGTCCTACTTCTATTAGATAAGTTTAATTAGACCAATAACATCATTAGGAATAAAATATTACCATTTAGGTCCATTTGGATTAGACTAGGACATTTATTATTATTTTATTTAAAGAAGAGTTAAAATAGTTAAAATCAATGTTTAATAATGAAAAAAATTTTAATATTGAATTATACATAATATAAATTTGACTATAAATATTAATTAGATATCTAAACATATTTCCTACATAATGGTATTTTATTTATATTTTTAAGACATTAAATAAGTTAATTTATTTATGACACAATGATTATGCAGTAATTACCTTATTAATGAAATATTAACATAATTGATATTACAAATACCCAAATAAATTTAATTTGAGACTTTTTATGAATTAAAATAATTTTATAGGTTAATATAACATATTAGTGTTGGTTATATGAATTTTGTTTGACGTAATAATTCGTTTATGAATTTATCTAAAACATAATACCAAATTGTGTCAAAACTGACATAAAAGAGTTTTTAATAAACATATTAAACTATTAATTGATATTATTTTACTAAAAATCTAAGGATCAACCAAAAGACATATATAATAATATATATGAAATTAATGAACCGATTTTGGTTCGATTGGTAGTTTATAGAATGTGTATTAACCATATACTGTAACAATACAAGAAGATATAATAAAAGTTAAATTATTTAACTTAGAGTTAAATCTAAATGATAAGGATAAAATGGTAACCTAAACATGTCTAAAACCTATTGGTTGAGATTATTTCTACCCATCCCCATCCTTTCCTTGAAATAAGTCACTTTGGAGCCATTATAAACTGAATATGAATTTATTATAAAATAATATTTTATGTTTTTCCTAAGGTTACGCTCACCCCTCTTATAAAATGGCACCTACTTCCTCTCCTCTTTACATAGTTTTGAGCCTTTAAGATCAGAAAACCACTCACCATTTCAATTATCAATATATCTATTTAAACCATAGAGGTTCTTGTCTTCTCAAAAGACAAACTCTTGTGCCTTAAGAAGAAGCGTAAAAGAGGCATGTCGAGGAAGAGGTAATCTCTTCAACTGATTCTTTCAAGTTTATTTATTCTTCTACTTCCTCTTCTTCTGTTTCTTCATTATAAAGTAACAACATAAGGATAACTAATATACTGATATATTATTTTAAATATGGAACAACCCCATTTCACCTTCTATCTATCCTATGGAAAACAAAATCATCGCGTGTGCGTACTTACAGAATACAGTCTCCACGCCGTGGTCTAATCTGTTTTTCCACCACCACCGTACTTGGATGGGTATAATGGTGTAAAGAATAACTATATATGATTATTATAACTTAATACTAATTCTGAGATATTATATCATCCCCTCCAATTCCATTCAATAATTATGGGTACGATATCACCTCTCATGCGTACGTACGGATTACCGTCTCTACAACACGAATAGATTCATTCTCCATGTTAACCATTAAAGAATAATTATAAAGTATATATAATGAATAATAATGACATATATGACATAATAATGCTACTATATTTATGAATATATATATATATATATATATATATGTCATCTACTTATTCCTTTAATGTCAATAAGGAATGGAAAACAACGTTCATGCGTACGTACAATCTACCGTCTCCATGAACGGTGTGTTTCATTTAATTTATCTATCTATAATATATATATACTGAATATATATGATATATAAATCATGTTTTATACTCTATAAGTAATTAAATAATGATATAAGTAATAATAATATCATGAATAAGAAGTCCAAACACATACGATAAATGAAACAATTTTACCCAAAATGCTGCTTTAACTGGGAATTGACAAAAGAACGAGTAATATAAAGTAATAAGTGAATCATATATGATATAATAAATATTATTATGGTTATTTTAAAAGTTAATAATATGTTTAAACCCTCTATACAGGAGTTTCAGACACGTACGGAAGAAATTGGACCTAAGGTAAGGGATAATTTTGCAATCTCATTTTTATCTGAGATTGCTTATACATAATTATTTAATGGGGTTGTATTTTTCATCCATGTCCATAAAATGTGTTTCAAAAAGTGTTTAATATTCTTCCATTAATGTTTAATGTCATTTTTACCCGTATTTGATTTTTACATTGTGTTATGTAAGGAATATTTCTTTTGTTTACCATACGTGGAACTTTTTGACTTTTCCTGTAAAAGTACGAGGAGAATGTTTTTTAACATATATGGTGTGAATGGATTTTTACAGTTTCATAATGACTTATTTCATTGAATCTTCCTCTACAAAATTTCATGATTATTTTCAACAAAATACTTTTCTTTTAAAATTTCATGGCATTTTGAGAATAGAAATGATTTTGAAGAAGAAAGGTTATTTTCCTCAAGAACCCATTTCAAGTGTTTTATCAAAACTATTTTCTATTTAAGATGAAATTTTTTAGTATGTTTATGTTTCAAGTATAATATATCTATTATTTACATGGTGTGATTTTTCTTATGATGAAATGATATCCATTTCTTTTATATGGATTATGTTATGATGGGATGTTGTTTATGAAACCCATTGTATTTGTCGGGTTATTATGAGTGATGTATCTTTATTTTTTGGCACCCGAAGCAATGATTTCATTATAATATGGGTGGGAGATATATCTCCCTCCAATGCATTGGGTAAAGATTTATATCTCATGATATAGTCATGGCTGGACTGGAAAGTAAACCCACTTCAGTAAGGGACTTTGTCTACTATGATGGTCTTGGGAGCAATGCCTTGGCTACTATGGAAATCATAACATATGCTTAATGGTTGCCACAATTACATGTTTTATTACCATGCTATTTTATCAGGGTTGATGGTCCTTTATGATCTATGCCTTATGCACAGCCAGGATTTATGTCATTACTCATGATTTTTATGCTTTATGTTCATGTTCATACGTTCAAATTTTCAGGGATTGATTTATGTTCTCCATGTTTACCCTTACTGAGCATTTGAGCCCACCCTTTTTATGTTTTCTTATCCCCAGGATATAAAGAAACATTATAGGTAAGAAAAAAAAGTGAAATATCTTTATGGGAGTTGTTGAGGATCCTTCACCATGATTAGAAGATTATGTTCTGAGTTTCCAAAGGCACTAATCTAATACGGTCTTTGGGTATATGTTTTTGTCAAGTATTAATTATTCCACAAAAGTAATGTAATGTCTATATACGTCAAGCTTTGGGTCTCAAAAAAGTATCTCCTGGTTGTTACCATCTAATCATGTGAATGACCTCATCATATATTCTCTTGAAACATGGTTACAACCTGAATTACCCTTAGTCGTTTGGGAAAACATGCATGCTTCCTCATTACAATGTATATTGTATTTACTCATTAAATCCAAAAATGTTGTAAACATCATTAGTTGTAGCATAAATGACACATAAACAAGTCCTCACTTTGTTCCAAGGTAATTTGTACTATCTAATTTATGTATTCAAATCCCATGTAACATTATCCTTACAACATTATCATAATATAAAGAAAATTTTAAGAGTAACCTTCCTTTTTCCAAAAATGTTAATATTCATGATGTAACATTTCTAGTACATGGTGACCATTCAACTTATTCTAGTAAATCATTTGAAAAAAACTAAACTGAAAAATCTATATATAATTTACCATTCTTAATTTTGGAATCCAAATATATGAATACAACGATTAATTAATCCTCAATACATTAAAAATAATACCATTTTCTTGTCATATTACATCCATAGTCTCTTCGTCATAAACAAGGTAACCATTAATCGTAACACATTGATGATTCTCCTTAGGAACATTCCCATTGGGACATTGGGTAACAAAATGACCATTTTCTCCACACTTTAAACACTTTACAATAGATGATGACAAATAGAAGCCAAAAATCCCATCCATTTCAGTAACTGAACTCTTCATTTTTCTCTTGATGTAACTTTTATTGTGTCATTTTTTCCACAGTCGAAACACATTGTTTTTCCTCTAAGACATTCATTTAGGTAACTCATTCCACGTTTTTGACAGAAATTAAATATTATCATCTTTTCCCTATGGTCTCCATTACCCGAACTCTCAGCAAACACATTCTTTCTCTTCCTTGGTGATTTTGGGAGTTGTTTAAGGTAAACATTATTAATCATGTTCCATGAAAACTCATCACGCATGATAATAACATATTTCACTATAGTTATCATCCCACTAGAATACTCATTAGAAAATATTCCATCACATAAATTATTATTATACTTCATGTTTCTTCATATCAATGAATAAAACCATAAGCATAATGTGGACATTTATGGTCTTATAAGAAAACCACATAGTCTTGAAAAGAATAACCAAAAAGATGCCTAAATCATGACACCTTCCATAATCTATGAAAAAATGTGTTTAGAATAGGTTATTCATAGCTAAAAAGTCTCTAAATCCTTTATTATAGTTCAGGAGGAGTTTTTTAATTCCCAAATCATATCCCCCGGGAGTTTCCAAGTAGTTGTGTATAAATGACCAATATCGTGTAGAAAATTACCCCAAATCTTGCCCAGAACATCTTGTCAGAGTTGTTAAACCTATGTACATCTATTCTAGAGTTGCATATAATTGTGGTATCCTGATAGGGAAGTATTACTTGGTAATCACTCAATATATCCTTTACCAAAATTCCATGACATTTTCCAAAGATTTAACTCATCCTTATACTTATCCTAAGAGACATCCCTAGACATATACTTAGAAATATAACTCAGGATGTCACTACGGTTTTCTTAACCTAGTTTCCAAAGGATGACTAAACTTTTCCATTAGTACTGACTATAGTGACCTAGTCCTGACATACATGGATATTACATCATTTTAGATGAATATTCAGTACATTACAAAAATACATTGTTGAGGACCATAATAGTATAGTGTCTTTGGAGAAATGGAAACAAATTCTTCTATACCATTTAAAGATCTTTAACACCTCTGATAATGATCTCCACCATTAGTAGTTCTACCTAACCTCTTACCTCATAACCTAGGGAAGGAAATATAAGAATGGGGTGAGCTCAAATGCTCAGCTCAGGTAAAAAAGGGAAACATGTAATCATAAACAAGATCATAAGGGTATATTAATGTGATCATAAAAATATAAGATCATATCATGTATATAAAAGTTCATAAAGGATATCATGGCATAAATATTGGATGATCCTAAGACATGAATCGTGGTTAAATAGATAACATAATCCATAAAAGCATCATATATAAATATAACATGGAATTGTGCCAACACATAAGCATATAATATGATTTCTATAGTAGCCAAAGAATCACTCCCAAGTCCATCTTAGTGGACAAATTCATTTACTGAACTGGGTGAACCCATGTTACAACCCTATATTACTGAACCGAGTGAACTCATATTTCATCACTGTTTTACTAAACTGGGAAAACCCTCATTCCATACCTGTATTACTGAATCAATTAAAAACTCATTCTAGACCTATATTACTATAGTGAGTAAACCCCCTTTTTTGACAGATATTACTGAACTGGGTAAACCCTCATTCGAGCCCTATCTTAATGAACTGAGTAAACCCTCATTCTAACCCTGTATTACTAAACTGAGTAAACCCTCATTCCCGCCCTATATTACATAAATTATTAAACCCTTATTCCAGCCATATATTTCTGAACTGAGTAAACCCTCATTCCATCCCTGTATAACTCATGAGATATAAATATTTACCCAATGCATTGGAGGGAGATATAGGTCCCACCATTCACATAATAAAATCATACATACACCACACAGAATATTATTATATTACACATATATTATATATAACACACATATACTAGAAAAATGACTTGTTCAAAAATACAAATGATTATTCCTTTAAATATATTGTTAAAATACATAAATAGGAAATATATCTTATATATATAATCTAGGAATGGTAAAATATTCTTGTATACACTTTTTGGAAAACATATATTTCTAACTGAAGAGAGGGTAAAGTTGGGATTTCTATAAAAAAATTATTAAATAACTCATGTACCAAAGAGTAGAAAATGGTACTAATACACTAATATATCATGAAATAACATATTATATGGAAACTAATCAATATTAATGAGTGATTTATCATAATATTTGACTAAAGGAAGCATAAACATAAACAATCTCTAAAAGCAATGAGATTGTCTCAATAAACACTTATAACTTGGTATCTTGGGATCATGGTATCCATATAAGGAAAGGAAATTACATAAAGCATAAAATATCATGAAAATATTTAGATTCAATATATTTCATGTAAAATAGAATTATATGAAACCTGATGATGAATTTCGTGCATAACAAAACAAGAGTCTCCAAGATGGAAAATTAAGACAAAACATTTTTACCGATTTGGTAAATTTTGAAACATAAATCTTATGAAATAAGGATCATAAAATTGGAATATTAATACCCATAAATTTTCTTAAAATATACATATAATACAATCATAATCAGTACATAAATCACACATAAGGAAAGAGTGGTGAATATAACTTTTATCTCACAGAAATTAAAAGTGATATGAAATACTGTTACCTTGTGTCTTGAACCTCCCTATACTCATACAATAGGCCTTTATAATAAATATAAGTTTATTATAGATCATGTACATAAGTATATTTTTATATATAATACCACATATGGTTTTATTATGACCTTATATAACCCTCTTATTAACGATCCAATGGTAAAGTTTCACTTTGGGTAATACTCTATTTGTTATTTGCATGTGTCTTGATTGGTTATATAATTTATCCAGATACATATATCAAAAATAAAAAATGTAAAAAAATAATATAAATATAGATTATATCTAGTATATGGGTATTATAATAATCTATACAATATAAGATTATAAAATGGGATACACTATTCATTGATACAGTAAGCCGCACGTACGCATGAATGTTATTTCTGTCATTATTATCGTATTGAAAAAATTAAAGAAAATGACACACAAATATATATGAATGTATATGTATATATTATAATTAATGTATAATGAAAATTTCATATATATCATATAAGTTCATTAAGGCCATCCTCAATACATTCTATGTGGTATGTGAACGAATCACATCACATTGAGGGGGACGTAGTCCATACGTCCTAAAATGAGATTATTATATTAACACAAAATGTAAAGTAATGGTATGTACATTGTAAAAATGAATAAAGAAGATTAATTACATAATAAATATAATATATGATAATTATAAATAGAGTTTACTTCATGATTTCCATCGTGATTGTTAGTAAAGGAGAAATGAACAATCATTGTTTCCTAAGGCAGTAGTTCACCGTACATATAAACAGTATGTTCAACATCAATTAGATGGAGGTGTGTGTAAGTGTAGTTCAGACCCTATTCAAAAAAAATCATAGTATATGAATTATAATGTCCTTTTAGCACATGAATGAAATAACTATTTTGGAGAAGGTGGAGGATGAAAATAATGGAAAGGAGCTTGAGAGAAGATGTTACCTCTTATTAAGGTAACTCCTTTTGGTTTATAGAAAAAGGCTTCATTGATATGATTTCATCCCAAATATAGGATTCAAGGTAAAATAGTGAATTTTTGGTTGTATAATTGGGTAGATTTTGGAATAATATAAAATTGTTTGAGAGGTGTGAGTAATAGGTAGAGTTGGTGGCCTTTTATAGGGAGGGAAAATGACTCACATGGAATTTTTAGAAACAAATTAGCTATGGACAAGTTATTACCTAAAACACATCATATAAAACCTACTAATCACAATAATGGATGTTTTATGGATGAACTGTGGACATCCAATTAGTGTTAGAGATTTTTCTGGGTCATCCGGGCCCTTAAATATATGGTTTATTCCCTAATTATGCATAATTTTCCCTTAACTGCAACGATTAATTTTAATCATATTTACTAATAATTTCTATAATAAAACAACATTTTCTTATTATACTCCAAATAATATTCTAAATACAATGGAGTATTCCAGACCTTTCAATTTCAATTGACAGAAGCAGAAAAAATAAAATTAGTGTTAATCCCGTAGATGGGATGAAATAATATGGTTTAAGGTAAGAAAACATTTAAAAGTTTGTCAAGATTTTATATTCAGTTTTGAAGTGAAATTGATTATAATGAATTAAATTATATTATTAGGTCTATTATTTATCTAATTTTACCCTAAAATGTTTCTATAATATCATTTATCATTAATAATTAATTAGAAAAAATGAAGTTTTTATTTAAAATGATGTATTTTTCACCATTTATCAAAAAATGAAGATAATGAGAAAAATCACAAACATTCACCCTAGGTAAATTATTACATTATGAATTCAAAAATGATGATTATTTCATTAAATTATATTATTTTGTATCTCTAAAATTAATTTCATTTTTAAAATCAGTTTATTCAAGAAAACCATGTCTTTCATTATCAATATGTTTTATTATATAAAATAATTATAAAAAATATTTGTAAAGTAGTTATTATTATTCATACAAATATAATTAATGGGTTTGTTACAATTCTCTAAATTAATTAATTATATATATATATATAACTTTCATAGAATCTCATTTTTGTGTGCGTCATACGCCATGTCGGTGTTGCTTATAGTGCATAAGCCAAGTTGGTATTGTGTGCAGAGAAAGACAATTTAGTATTGTATGTGAAGGAATGGTTGACTAATTTTTTTAATATATATATATATATATATATATATGTATATAATGAACTTTTTCTACTATCAAGTGAAATTAAGAATATTGGAAAGATAATTTAATTTGAAAAAAAAATCTCAAAATATTAGGGTATTACAAGGGGCCCTCGGTGGGAATCATCATCGTCAATGTCATGTGGCTTGGTATACTCACCATGCAGAGGTTACCACACAATAAGCCCTATATAAATTAAATAAAATCAGTTCCCCTGGGTGGCTCAAGGAGTTCAATGATAAAAAAATCTATAATAGTCCATAATAATTGTTCCTTCTTAAGAAACCTGCTAGTTAAATATAATAGTATCCTATGATCATATGCATATACCTACTAACAAGTATGATGTTTGTACTATAAATATTACAAAAAATGGGCATATTTATGTCCTTTATTACAAATATAAATAAATATATGGAAATATTGAGGCAAAAAAACTATGATAATATTCAAATAAATTCTCACTAATATAAAGCCCAATTAGTAAATATGATTCCAATTAACATGAAGATGCATATCCCTGCTAATGTGAATCAATTCCACTAGGTAAAATGAGAAAAAACCTATGAGAAGGTGTATATTCCTACTCAATCTCAAGAATACCGTATATCAAATACAATGGAAAACAAGAATACATGAATCCGTCCTCATTAATATGAATCCATCCAGTCAAATAAGATGAAAAAATACCAATACAGACAGATTATTTCTCTTTCATATCTAGAACACCATGAAAATATGGCATTAACCAACTATGAGTTGATATAAATCACTAATCACCAAAATGAATCATTATAGGTAAATATGATGAAAAAAACATATTTATATCCCTAATATTTCACATCAAGGCTTACAAATATATATGATGGTAAAATACAAAAAGATGTAAATTTTTGTGGATGCATACCAAGACCATCAGTCAAACACAGTGGCAATAAACAAGGTGATTAAAATACCTACTCTAACATATCATGCTCTCCATTCCAATATAGCTACAACTGGATAAAATTGTACACATATCTCAACAACAAATTAGGGGCAGTCTCATGTTCCTTCCCTGATAATAGAATGGTTGTTCATTCCTCTTCCATTCAAGGATGTTTCTCTGTATATCCTATCAATGATTTAGGGTCAAACATCAATTGCTAACCATATCCTACAAGCCTACCAATACATGATCACGTCAGTAGAAATATTTAGGATTCATCTCCACAACCCCTACTCATTAAGTAGGGTGACTCATCTACACAAAAAGACGATCACTCAAGAGCATACATGCGTCCCTGATCCTATATCAGAGGATCACCAGAAATATTCTAGGATACATGGACAATGGAATCAGGAAAAAATACCCCTTCCAACTTGGGGACACTAATTCACTTTGATGGACACTCTAGTTTAGGTGTATATCCCAATCAAGATTCCATAAGCTTTCTTGTTTCTCTCAAAAACACCACATGGGACACATAAACATGAACCCTTATATGAAGTTCATCACCTACAAAAAGTGTCCCCATTCATTGGCAAGAGAGTGCCTAAAAATTATTTGGAACTAATTAAACAAGAAAATAAATTGTAGAAACACTACCATACTCGGAAAAAAGTTGCAGTTATTGGGGCAATTAAACACCTATACTTGGTGGTGCATGATCCCGCCCATCCATTAATACATCATGGGAGTGGCTGTATAAATTTTTATGGTCATACGAGTATCATTTTTAACAACAAATCATGAGGTCCTCTATATATAATCTACCATGAAGGCTTCCTTAATGGAAAAAAACTAATCCATCATGAGAGAATATATTTTTTTAAGCATCACAGTAGCCCTCCTCATGTCTAGAAGATCAAACAACATGATTTTCCACCACTTGATGTCATCCACCCTGAAATTCCTCTCTAAGGTATACAAGGTATAAATTATCATTTTAGTTAGACATCAAGATATTATATTAGTCATCACCATGATGTAATTTTCAAAGAAGGTCCCCCCTATAGTGACATCTCATTTTATCATTATGGTCCACCACTAAGTGAGTCAAATAGTATAAAGACCTCATATTCACTGGTGCATGGAATGATTGGGCCATAAATTCTTGATATCCTATCAATGACAAGTGAAATTCTTTCTCAACTATAATATCACCCAAATAAATGTTCATCCTCTAAGACACCCTTGCACCATCCCCATTTCAAGGATCCCTCCACTAGAAATACTCCTTATTATAAAACCATTGACAAGAACACATGTTTGGATGACCAATTTGTAGAGACTCTCATAGAATAAAAAAGTATATGATTATCATGATATTATGTTTTACATGTCTGATATACACATTTTGTTTATCACTTATCCACTTCCTAGATTAACATTCAAAAGGATATGTTATAAGAATTCATAAACAACATTCATCTGCATCTAAAGACAATTATCTGCCACCTTAAATCCAAATTATTAACTCACAATTGGTATGCAGACCAAGTCAAAATATTGAGAATCCTTCTTCATAAATTAAAATTATAATCCCTTAAATATATTGGTTACCGTGATCCAAGAGGCGATGAAAATATCTTCCATAACCATGCCTCAATAGGTTTCATGAGGTACGCCATATAATTGTTGATTCCCCACCTGATGTAATATATAGGGATGGTGGGAACACAGATCTTTTCATTTGAAATCACATCCTATTTAGTATAATCCACTATAAATGACATCCAACACTTTCATTAGTCCTATGGGCTATTGTAAAAAATCAATGATTATGAAATATTGCACAACCAACAAGAACTAACCTTGAATATATCTCAAAAGAATAATGGCCAATATGAGAAACCCATTAGAAAACTCATGAACCAGGAAAATGATATCCTTCAGCCAGCCTCTCTCTTAAGGGAGTCCAATCATATTGAACAATTATTGTACTTGGAAGAAATAGGAATTGGAATTTTATCTCGCTCATTCTCAAATAAGGATTCAAGAGATCATGAGGTAGGTGAATTTAGTAGAAGGAACTAAAGTATCAGATCAGTCCCAACACATAAGGAAAAAGGAATCGATAACCAAAACTACCGCCAAGGCTGAAAAACAAGGCCCAAGACATTACAATAAGATAATTATAGAAAACCCAACCCATAGTGCTATGGGTATTTTTACCTCAACCAACCCCTTGATAAAAATCAGTCTTTTACTATTAAAGGAGGCAAATAAGAAGTAGGGTCTCCTAGTTCATCTTGTCTCCTGAACCATTTCCCCTAGAAGGGAAGTGTGTGACTGGGTAGCATAATGGTTCCCTTCAGGTCACCGTTCATCAATAAGCTTGAACAGGATCTTGTAAAGGAAAGTTGAGGTCCATAAAATGGAGTAAAACCCCTCATATCATATGTTCTTTAGTATGATGACTAAAATGAGTTATGTATCAATAAATTTCATAGACATCAACAGTGTGGATGGAACCAAAAATGATGAAAACAAAGATGAGAAATAAGATGATAGATCCATCCAGAACATAGTACACGATGAGATAAGTGATGATGGTGTGTGTACTTGGAATTAGATAATCACCCAAAATTTTGGTGCTCCATTAATCAATATCATACAGCTTCCTTTACAAATCTCTAATAAGAATAAAGGAAAGGTCACATACTATCTATCTCCTCCAATAAATTAGGATGAGATCCCTATTATCAATGAAATATTCACTCATCAGGAGGAATAAATGAAACAGATGAGGAAACTCAATGATGAGTTACTCTAAGGTAGAATTCCTATTGAATTTCCTTCCTAGAAAGAGACTCAATGTACACTTCCATCATTTGTGAAATAGTAATAAGGACTCATCTTAGCAATTGAAGCACTTAAATTTTATCCACCCATGTCAGTTCCAAGAACATTGGTTTATCAAGACTCAATCATAGCCATATATTAAGATTTCTCTCCATTAAGGGGACAATCAAAATGAGTTCATGAAAATCCTTGAAATATTTCTCTACCCAGATATCAGCCTCATATAATTATAGAACCAGTACACTATATCCTACAGATTGATGGACCTATCCAAGATCATATTCATCCGAACACTCATCAAGGGATTATCTACACCATTGATCTATTGGTATCTTGATTAGAATCTATGGAAGATAAACATGCACATGTGTAGACGGAAGGGAATCCTTACCCTAACTAGGTAGCAACACCCCGCCACCTACAAACATTGGAAGTCATAATTTTCAAATATTCATGGGCTTAGGTGACATAGAACTATATATCATTCGCAATGTGTCCCATTTTTTTCACATGATGGGATCTCCCAAGATATAATAAGTATTGAAACTCATATGCTTAGTTAGAACCTTGCAAGGGCCAGCCTTCATATGGTACACTAGTTATCACACCCGATCAATCACATAATGAGAAAACCTATATCAACATTTCACCTTCTAGTTCATCTTAGTGATAAAAAGGAAAACAATCAATAAACTCTAGAATTTTAAATATTGAGAAAAAAGAGTCTTGGATTTCATTGCATGTTGGAGAGGAATTAACTACTCCCTAAACCAACCACTTCTATGAGAGGACATGCTCACTTTTGGTATTGAGAACCTCAGCAATGAGCTATGAACAACACACATCCTGGTGAAATATACAAGTGCGTTTTGGGATTTATCCACAATTTCCCAAATAATGGATGATTCTATATTGATGTTCATGATTATGTACTATATAAATCCACTATTCCTAGTTAATAGAGAAAGAAAGGTGAAGGTAGTATCCATCACACTAAAGAAAACATTCACAGTATAACTAACTCAAAAACCAGTTCCATATCATGAAAAAAACATCGGAATCAATAGAAACCCTCACCATGCCAAGAATAGTGGAGGGAAACCATGTAAAATTAATTCAAGGAGAGAAGGAATAATGTTTACTCCTTATGAGATGATCACGTTTGTCTCTATTTTATAGATTCTATGGAAAAATAATTATTATTTTATCCATATACAAGGAGGCCCAACTAGTTAGGTATCAATGACCATCCATATTATTTCCCATTTGAAATAATTTTGGGGCACACTGTTCTATAATGATTCATCTTCAATTAAATCCTATAAAATAGTAGATTCTGGCATGTAAAGATTAGAAATCCACCATCATAGGTAGCGTATGTTCCACTACTACACATGAAGAAGGAGTTAGGTGCAATGAAATTGTTAATATAAGGTAATAAAAGTTTTATAGTTGGACAAATTAATATAAAATCAATTAAAATAATGGTATTCTACACGCATAGTTAAAACAACCAACTATGCCCCCATTCGCTTCTACGACAATAGAGATGACACCATTGACTGAAAGAAATTCAAAACAATTCCTTTCAAAAATGTGCATGATTAGAAAGATGAGATTGAAGCAGAAGGGGATGAAATTGTATCATCTGAAATGTTATATTTGACTCTCTTATAATCTATGCCCTCATATTTCAATCCATGAGAACCACCCTACCAAACAACACCACTACAAACAGTTGGCCATGAAAATTCATCATCGGATAACTTGTTTACCTTTAGTTATATTAACTTCATTCACATAATAAATCCTTCTTATGATGATGAATATAGATATGAAACTATTTTCCACTTATCCAGTTGTGGAATCAGAGGAATAGGCTACAGGGGATGAGAATACTGGGGAACGAACATTTGTAGGAGGATCCTAAATTTGGTCCATGTCACTACTCAGACTGTCAATAATGAAAAAAATCATAGAAGATACCTTTATAAGTTCCAAAAAGAGAAGGAAAATCCTCTTGAATTGACTGAAAGACACCCTAAACCAATCACTATGGAATATCAATAGAAGGTGGACAAGTGTTAGATTGCCCTCAATGGGAAGGAAGACTTGCCCAGGCCAACAGACCAAGAATAGATGCACCTCAAACTCTTTTTTAAATTGTCAGTCCATCTATATCAAATAATCAAGCCTCTAATGTGCATGTGAAAGAGTTTCCCCACCCAGGTAAGTGAAGGCCTTTAGAATAGATTTACAAATTCCTGAAATAGTTATCCTTGGTAGTAGAAAAAATATCAATCTCAGATGCCTTGATCTTGTTATAAGACTTTAGGGAAGAACTTATAGAGGATATGATAAGGCCAAAAAATTTTGAATATGAAGTGGTCACTACCAGGGTCTATCATATATTGACTAACCCTATAAAGTTCCACATAGTTATATCCTTCACAAATAAAGATTAACATGCCATTATATAAGGACACATCAGACCCCTATATGTGTCTACCATGGTAAATGGTGTAAATGTCCAAAAATTATTCATTGAAAATGGACAAGGATTTAACCTTATTAAAGTATGAAAACTTTACTGAATGGGATGCAATGACTATAATCTAGATCCTTTCTCTATAATAACAATGGTCTATGACAAATGTGAGAAGAATACATTGCGATAAATCATGTACAAGGACCAATTTTGATACCTCATAGTTTACTTAGAATTTCTAGTGTTTTAGTAGAACACAACCATAAAAATATTACTAGGAAGTCCCTAGTTGCATCAACACACGACTATCCACTCATTATACAATGAATTCATCAAATATTTCACTAATAAAAAAAATGAAAACATTATATGCTCATAACTCCTTCTTCGAATCCTACGAGTCACACAATATTAAAAGAATTATATTAGAAGGAATGGAAAAATCCTGATTCAATGGTTTTTATTGGTTCACAACCCTTATCTATATTAACATTATCCAAGAAAAACTCTTCAATTAGATCAATGAAGAATTTGTGATACACATAAAACAAATATAATATATCAATCCAAGTTCATATGCATATTAATCATTCTTCATGGTCACTTTTAATACCATTGAGTCCAAAAATGTTGAAATGTTTTTTGACTCCCCTTAAAGTGGTGAATGCTTTGATGAAAATGACTTTAGCCAATCATAAGAGTTCCAAGAAGTATTTTCCTTCCCAAATGAGGCATGATAGGTTTTTCTGTCCCCTAAAGAGGACCAATACTCTCCACAATCTCCCACATTATCTACTATATAGTTTCAATGAGGTCAAGTATTATCAATTAGGTTAGAGGAATACATTACATCTTTATAATTCCATAATATTGACTCCTCCCCCAACTCTATATAACTCATCCCACTACTTTATCCCCCCTATGGGACATGAGTAAGAATATGAATAGGAGGAAGAAGAAGTGAAGGAGGACCTTATGGATTCCCCTATAGAATTTCATGAGGGTGTATATAACTATTTTGTTGGTCTTTGAAGCATGTGTTCTAGTTTTAAGAATCTCTACTTCCAGACGGTTTCCATTGGATTTATTCATGGAACTCGAAACTTCCAACAAACCTTTATCCAAAGGGGACTTTCATTACAAATTCAGTCGTTCATTAATTTTGAAGTTTACGATACTTAGGAATGTGAATTGGTCGAGAGGATGGGAGATCAGACACATAAAACAATTTTGGGGGGAATTATTGTCTACTTTGGGACTCTCTTTATAAATTTAAGATATTTTAATGAATCGTTATTAATTCACCAAGTATAATGTATGTTTGCCGTGGAATTTTCAATCACTTATTAACATGTGTAATATTTAGAATCATCAGTATGTATTTGAGGTTCCTCATTAATGGAGATATCCATATGTATTTTAGGTTATTCATCAATGGTATCCTCTGATATACTATTTCATGATTCTTTTAATCATTGTTATGATGATACTGGTTTTTTAAGACACTCAACTGGGAACTCTAGAATTTATTTTCATCTTGGTAGATGAATGTTTGTTTTTATATTGGGATCGTACCCACAAAATGGGCTACCTACGTATCCTTGTGAAAGGAATCAGAACCATTTTAGTTTGGTAGCACATAATAAGACACATAATACCTTTTAAGGTCATGTGATAAGGGCTTAACATTACATTTTATTGTCATGTGGTAAGGAAATATAAGAAAAAGGTGCTTTGCCAATGTTTGGTTTCAGATTTATGCTGAAACAACCCAAGGAAATTGGAAAATATATGGGTTTCCAAGTTATATTATACCTTTTTAGGGATATATCCCAAGGGTAATAGGGATTATTTAAGGTGTCAGGTTTGAACCTCAAGGAGGCTTCCAACATATCCCATCTGAATGAGAATCAAATCCAATGCAGTTCAATGAGTCTCAAATGAGAGTATTGTCTTTTGAGAAAGATGATTTTGGGATTACTTTCTAAAAGTAAACCTTGATGACTTTGGGGTTTAATTTGTGGCTCATTCATAAGAAGGATTCCCGTATTAAGGGAATTATGGTTGGATTCATAAAGAGGATATCCAGTGAGCTCGAGACCAAAGAAGGCTTCCTACATAACCCAATCACGGTGGGAATCAATGTTCTCATAGTTAATTCCACCTTGGGTGTTTGTCCAAATTATGTAACCATCAAAAACCTCTAAGCCCACGCGAGGCATGCTTGGTGTGAGAAACAAGGGGATGGAAAATATTCAACAATGATACACACACATTTCCTCCTCTGCTGGTGGAAGAGGCTGCACCTATGGCGGCCATGGTGGTCGAGGTCAACGAAACCCGGGAATTGGGTGAGGTAATGAGCCCTCCCTCTATTCACATTACATTGGTCAAGGGTCCAGTGAAAAGAGGAAGGGATGAAGGTTAGGGGATTACACCATAATGGTTTACCTATATGAATTTCGCTGGGGCTTACTTCTATGGAGGATTCCCATTTGAAATTGGTTAGGGAATACTTCTTATGGAGGATGCCCATTTGATATTTAACTTAGTGTAAATATTAGATTATAAGGTTTGAGGAGTTTCTTGAGGAGTGTATCGACTCAAGATACTTGATGAATCTATAAGGAGACTCCAAACTCGTAACATGTTAAAGGAACCAAGAAGAGTATGTTGACACAAGGCACTTCATTGAGTGTAATGGAGTGTCTCTAATAGTGGTATTATGATGTTGGTTGTTTGGACACATTATGTCTGTGATGGAAAATGTCCCTGATCGGAGCCAAAACGTTTGTGGTTCAACTCTCCATTTGTAATGGGGTTCAGTGATGGAAGTGATGGGACTAGCCAGAAGGGCTAGGACTGCAACCCGGTAGTGATCCTGAGTAGGGGTGAAGGGGAACAACCCCCATGGTATAGACCAGTGGGGGAGTGTAGGTGCTCCACCAAAGTTCCTTGCATTGGTTCTCTGTGTAGCTCCTTCGCATAGGTACTCCATGCAGGTGCATAGTTCAGGTGCTCTGCGCAGGTCCTTGGTGCAACTCCATATGTTCTAAACCCTATTGGGACTTTGAATCACTTTTCCTCCTTTAATTATCTCTTATATAATATTATAGAGAGCTACATCAGATAATTTTTTGGGATTTGGGATAAAGAGCTATACAATAATAGATTTGATACTTCATCTAACTTTTTCTGTCTCTAAAATAGGGAGCCAAAGGGTCGTATTTATAGGCATGGAGGGGACCTAGTCGAAGGTAATTTTTCTGCGCTAGTCCTCCGCATATGTCCTCTGCATAGCGCTTCCACGTAGGGGTGTATAAATTTAATTTCTGTGCTGGTTCTTTTCTATGGTCCTCTTTGTAGGTCCTCCATGTAGGTCCCCCACGTATGTCCCCCGCATGGGTCCCTTTGTTAAATTTATTTATCTTCCGAGTGACATAACTTTTGATCCGAAAGTCTGTTTGGGATCTGCAACCAGTAAAATCAAAGATCTCGAATATATCGACACTTATTGAGGTGGTAATTACATCATGTCTTGTAGGAAGAAAATCAGATATTGAATTTAATCAATCAACACCTTTTCATCATCAATCTTGGAAATCCACTACCTACTCTTGGATGGAGAAATCATTCCACATATTCATCAGTATAGAGTAGTATTTTCAAACATATAAATCCAACCTACATATTCTTAATTTATAATGAAAATATATTTACTCATAATTTACATTTGTTGGATATGTAAGAATCATATATTCAATTTTGCGGAGAAGTTCATGGAACACATTTCATGGAGTCTACAATAACATTGTTAATGAACTCATAGAAATAAACCTGGTTATGGAAGAATACCCATAGCCTACATTGGTCAGTATTGTTTTGTCTTCTTTATAAACAGAGGTATATACCTCCTTACTGAATAAGAATCAATATTTGTTCTCCTGGAATTACACATAAATGGAAAGCCTCTGTTCTGATGTGTCTATTCACCACTTGGGCCTACCAAAGGTCCACCATGGCTATGAACAAGCAGAGGGAAAGAAACACCCTATAAATTATTAAAAAATGAGTATAAAATTAATAATATCTTCATAGAAAACATCTTTTGTTAGGTCCAATATCCTAAATTGATGGCCAATATAATCCCGATCAAGAAGAAGAATGATAATATAAATGTCATTATCGATTTCAGTTATTTCAACTAACACATCATGAAAGGTTATTTCCCAATCTATATCATTTAACTATTGATCATTTCAACAACTAGATATTAGTATATCTCATTCCAAGATGTATATTTGGATACAATCATATCCAAATGGCCCAGGAAGATGAAGAATCCATCACCTTCAAGTCCCCCTAAGGAGTATTTTTCAATAGGTTAGTCACTATGGCTTGAATAATAATGGTTTTATGGACCAATGGGTTGTTAATTTTATATTCAAACCCTTATCAAAAATTTTAATCAAATGTTATATTGACAACCTGGTGGTTAAGTCTAAAAAACACTATGAAGACGTGGTGGATTTTGAAATCTTCTTTGAGAAACTGCAACAACACAACCTAAAAATGAACCCATTTAAATGTTACTTCAAAATTAACTTAGGTAAATTTCATATAATTTTCGTAGTCTATCATGGCATCAAATTTTACCATGAGAAGAAAAATTACTTCCTTATTATGTCACTCCTTCAAAATATAATAAAATTGAGAGGAATCCAAAAATACATGGCCTATATTAACGAATTTACATTCAAAATGGTAGGAAAATATATTCCCTTCACTAGGGTGATGAAAATATGGGTTAGATATCATTTGACTAATGATTATTAGAAAGAATTTTATATTCTCAAGTAATATATCTGAATCCATCCAGTGTTGATGTCACATGTCAAAAGAAGGATTCTTATGTTGTATGTGAAAAATATAAAGCAATGACTTGGTGACTTCCTCACACAAAAAATGTTATTGGTAGAGATAAAAATATTTATTATCTTAATTGAACCATGATCAATGTTGAGACTCATTATTTAGATATAAAGAATAGAAGTTTGACACTAATTTTTTTAGTCAGGAATTTGACGTACTACCAACATCATCACAAGGTCCATTTGGTCTCTTTAAAAACCTAATAGAATACATTCGTAGAAATTTGGT
The DNA here is from genome assembly GCA_963277665.1 of Viscum album. NCBI lineage: Eukaryota > Viridiplantae > Streptophyta > Magnoliopsida > Santalales > Viscaceae > Viscum > Viscum album. The sequence goes on from OY728148.1 coordinate 543,814,739, forward strand.
ATTTACTGAATGTCTGTCATGGTGGGAAGTCATCCTACACAACATCGACATTTCATTATTGCTTCAGAAATTATTCATAGTCTTGGACTTAATAGATTTCCAAGTAGAGCACCCCTCAATAGAAATAACTACTTTGGATACTAAACTACTTGATGAAGATTGATTCTCTATTCAAGAGGACCCTCTAATATGGGAAATATATTTTAGTGGTTTATCCATAATCCAAAAATTAAAGAATATAGAAGACCTCATGAACTACAATGTGGGGTTGGGAATCATGCTCATCTTTCTAGCAAAGGCAGTCATGCCGTGGACCTTCCTTCTATTGGAAGGGTGTATAAACAATGATGCTAGATATCAAGATCATATTATAGGGATTGAGATACAAATTCAGGTACAATTAAATAATTTTATGATAAAATGTGATTCTAAACTACTCATAAAGTGTATTAATCAAAATTATTCTATTAAAAACGAAGAGAAAATCCCCATGTTAAAATATGTTGAGGGATTAATAATTGAATTATATTTGGAAATGACATTAAATCATATCCCATAGTCACAAAATGCCTATTTCTATGCATTAGAAAATACATCCATAGGATTAGCTGATCCAAACTATTATAAAAAAGTCATCACCATTTCACATCGCCAGATGGTCTAAGATTTCGTTCAATCCAATATAGAAGAGATCTATAAGATTATCTATATCCCTGAACCCTAGAGTCTTACCACCGAATAGATGAAACCCATTGTGGACTACTTTAAAAAGAGAGATAAAACTCAAGAAAGATATGGGAGATAGAAAATATTAATATGAGCAATTAACTTTGTTCTATATAATAAAATGAATCACAAAAAGGTACTCTATAAGAGGAACCTTGATTTGGTCCTTCTCAGGTGAGTAGATAGAGAATATACTGATGTTATAATGAAGGAAGAGCACAATGGAACATTTGGAACACACATTTTAAGACTCAATATTTCCCACAATATCCATAGGCATGGGTACTACATGCCCACTCTATTATAGAACTACAATAAATTCACAAAAAAAGTTCCATTACTGCCAGGTTCATGAAAAATTTATTCACCGACCCAGGAAGTTGATTCATACATAAAAATAATCCTAGCCATTTTTTGTATAGGGAATGGACATCATTGAACAATATCCTCCCTCCATAGCTATGTAGTTTATGAACATTCTCACTAAAACTGAATTCTTATACACGTGGGACAAAATTGTACCCCTCAAAGAGGTTAGATTAAGGAACCTTGTTGTCTTTGTGAGAGAAAAAATCACCCCCATATATGGTGTCACTCATTAATTATTGATAGAAAAAATATCCAATTTTTATTTTTTTGGAATTGGAAAAAAATATCAAGAATATGAAATCAAGTCCAAGAGTTATTCCCACTACTATATTGTATCTATTATAATGATAGAGGCCTTCGACAAGACCCTATAAAATATAATCTAGAATATTGAAGATATGGATAAAAATTCTTGGAATAAAAAGCTTCTACATGTCTTGTGGGATTATCAAACTATGACCCACACTACCACCCTTGTAACCCCATACTCATTAGTATACAAGACAAAGGTGGTACTACCCCGTGAAGTTCAATTTCTCTCACTATTCATTTCCACATGTAATTATTTATCCCCAAATGATAAAAGATATAAAAATATAGAAGAATTTGAGTGACTAGATGAGATGTTATATCACACCCTGAATAATTTTGATGTCCCCAAAAAATGGATCATATGAGTCTTTAACAATTTTTTTTCCTCTAGTCATTCTTTTAGGGAGAGATGGTGTTGGTCCTTATGAATCTAATGATACTCTAAAATAAATGTCCATACATTGAGATGAAGTCGTAAGGATAATATATCATACAAGATGCATAATCTAATGGATCCTAATCCTTGATATCGTTGGGTATGTATATTATCATGGAACCCACCATTTCAAGATTCATGAAGAAGTATTTCATGTAATCACATGAAACAATCAACCTGATCACAAGACATTAAATTGTATGGTACATCATCCATGTCACAAGAAAATAAACTCCATGACACCAATTTCTGCATTGTATGATGTTAAAATACAAAGAACCATAATGTTCTCACCAAAGGGGAAATCTACCTCAGCATCAATCATCTATCAAGACATTTTCAAGAACTATATATTCCTATCATCATAGGATATGTAGTGATGCCTATATCTATTGCATTATGCTTAGTCACAATTTTCCCTCTATTCATACATTGATTTTAATTATAGCCTTTGAACTTAAGGCCTATTTCCACATAGGGATTATGTTTCTCACCAGTCAAAAAAATTATCCTTCACATAACTATAAGATATAATCATTCTAATCACACGAATGTATATTTAAGGGTACATCATCCATGTCACGAGATAATAAAATATATGACACCAATGTTATCTTTGTATACAATTAAATTGCACATCACCATACCATTCTCACATAATAACACATCGCCATTGGAATCAGTCATCCACCATTCCATATTTAAGAAATATGTACAACTTTATTCTTGTCCACACTTGATACATAGAAATGAATGGATTTGAAATCATGATCCATCCACCCCAAAAGTTAAAAAATGGCACCCCCCTATGTATGGGTCCGAAATACATAAGGATCATTCATAATAAACTATGTGTATCTTGATTCTTGTAATTGTAGGATACATAGTGACACCCAAATCTCCATTCACAGGCCCAACCTTGATGATACTTCTTTCACATCAAGTGACCCATATCATTACCACATGAAATTAAACTGCATTTCCAATGTCATTAACAAAATATTTTAAACTACATGGTTCCTAAAGAACTATGTGTGGATTGATTATTAAAATCACAGTATACATAGTGATGCCTAGAACATTGACTTGGGCCCAACCATGAAGTACTGGAATGTTTCTCCCTGGATAAGAAATAAATTTATGTAGGTGACTCTAAAATGGGTGTTATTTAGAGGTCCAGTTTATGTAAAAGCCCCTCTCAATGAACATGAGTCTGATTTGTGCAGGGAAGTGCATTTAGAACCATTTGTGCCTTGATTCTTATCAACACATGATATGCAGTGACACCCAAATCTCCAATCTCATATCCAACTACAATAATCAAACCATAAAGGAAAAAATACCCATGTATACGGATTAGACCTCTGTAGATAGTTCAAACTCAGAAATATATGTGGCTTAATTATATTCATCACAGGATATGTAGTGATGCATAGATCTCAGATACCAGGTCTAGCTAAAATGAAGCATAAAAATTCCCCCTCCTATGTTTGGGGAAATATCTTCACTTGGAGTTTTATGAGAAACATATACACATTGATTTTTCATTTTAAAATATATTCAACGATGACAATATTTTTCATCACCGTCACTCTACCACATGTAAAAAATCTCCCAATACTTCATTTTATCTCATATATATGGTGTAATAAACCATTAAAACCCCTTTTTTCTCACACCAGGCATAGATCACGTGGTCATAAGAGTTTCAGTAGGGAATTACCCACATGATCAAGGCCTAATAATCCACATCAGGGTTTCCATGGTCCTAGTAGAAAGACCTAAAAACGAATACCATATGTCCATACTGCATGAAATTAAAATACATGGTCAATTTTAGTTTTATAACTAAATATTGATTTATTACTACTATCACATGATACATAGTGACATCGAGTCTTTAATCTTTGTTTTTCATCTATATTTCCTCTTCATGTCGTGAAACCTATGTCCTTACGGAAAGTTGTTAAACTTTATAGTAACTCAAGAACTACATGTGGCTTGATTACCATTTTTAAGAGATATATATAGGTGTCCAAAACTCATGTTCTATCCCCAATCATGGGTAAATAGAAAACAAATTCACCATCTCTTGTATACATACAAAGATCTATGTAGGAGATCATTAATTTGGGTTCCTCATTATGGGATACATTAAGGAAATAGAAATTCCCCCTACATATGAGTTAGATCTATGGAGGGAATTTCAGAATAAATGTATAATCACGGTTTGAATGTTTCTAACATACCAAGACACATTTCTTTCATTCATCATATTCTATACCTCATTCAATTTTGTATCTTCACAATCTTCACCTAAACACCACAAATAGAGAGAAAATATCCTAAGGATACTTTTAATTGGATATTCATAATATTCCCTAGTTAGCTCTAAATAGGTTTCCTATACAAAAATCATTCAAACCAAATGAAAATTTATCCCTTGTAGAGGCCTCTTTTATCTTTGTAAGCCAAAATGGAATTTCCCTATATCATTTCTCCTGATATGATAATCCTCATAATCAGGGTTTAAAATTAATTTCCCTCATGTTTGATTCATGTTTAAAGATACCAGCTCAATGGTCTTCCTATTACTCTTAATTTCTATGAAAAATGGTTCTACTCATATGACCAGAAATTACAAGACCCCATGCCTCCCTCACCAAATGATGTTAAATTGCATGACCGGTATCCTAGATTCAAGACACTAAACCACGGGTTGTCTAAAACAATGTATGGCTTGATTCCTACAATTGAAATTTATGTAGTGTCTATGAAATATCCAATCATGGGGCAAGTTTTTGTAAATGATAAAAAAATTCCTTTTCATATACACAACCCAGACTTGTATAGGAACCCCTATCATATATATGTATGAACTAAATCATGCTTTGATGAGATCTATAGAGAAACACAAATCTTATGTCTTGGTAATTCTACTCTAAAACAATTCCCTCTCTCTCCTGTAAATGACATAGAGCTACATGAGAGGGTCCAATATGTTTCTAACCCATCTTTTGAGCTTGTATTCAAAGAAAAATTCCACATTCACATGGAAGAGTGCAATTGATGTGTGGGGGAAACCTTCCCAGAACTACATATGGATTTATTATTTTTTAATTGATACATATTGATGCTCAGAACATATAAATTAGGCCCATCCATAATGAAAACACCCTTCCAACTTATAGTTCAGGCCTATATTTGAGAAATGTTTCAACCCATTCCCTAGAAATTTCGTCATGAAATTATTCTTTCATACTTAGCAAATCTCCCTTCACAAACCAAAATCTATGATTAGGGATGTCAAAATCCATAAAAACAACCTTGAATTTCTTAAATAGAGGGTTATATCCCTCAAGACAACTTTTTTTGACTATCCACAATATTCCCTAGTTGGCATTCATAAGTTTCCCACAAATAAGCATGTAATCTAAAGGAAAATTCCTCCTTATGAGAGGATTTTACAATCTCCATACTCACCAACAAAATTTTTCATCTCATACCACTCCTCCAATTCAGAAACCCATAGATTAAAACTTACAACATTTCCCCTTTATTCCTAAGGATGATGGAATATTCTTGGACATATTAACATGAAAAGGGAAAATATTCTATCCGTAAATCAATGAAAAATAACCCTAAATAGAATCCCTCAAATTTCTTCTCCATAATTCATTAAACCGAATGGTCTAGGACCTAGATACATGACATTAAATTGCACCATTCACCATCCCTCCTTTACATAACCCAAATTAATGTAGGAGTGGTTTCTATGTCATCGATAGTGATGAAATTGATGACCTCATCATTTTTAGAAATTATTCAATTTACAAGACACATTTTATTTCCTTGAGAAATACAAAATTTAAAAAATTACCTAGACTTTATAATTTGAGGGTCAGTTTTCTAAGGGTACCTTTGATTTACTATGCACAATATTCCATAGTTGTCTCAACATAAGTATCCTACAAAAAATGTCTATCATGAAATCAAAAATCCATCCCCAATTGAGTCATTTCATACCTCTGTATTCTCAAAATCATCATATTGGAAAATGTTCTTATGGTTACTCTACATGTACTTGCACCATATCATGTCTTAGATTCAAAAATTACAAAACCATGGTAACAAAATAACCCACTCATTTAGAATGAATATTGGGACATTCTATGCTAATAAGACCTATTGGGATCTTATCCCCATGATTCATGGACAATTGTTTCCCTAAAAATCTGTTTCATTGGTATTGTTTTAAATACGCTAAACACCAAAAAAATAGATGCAGAACATGTAAGGTATAAAACCCAAAAATGGAAACCTCGGTAAAATTAGAGTTATATCTCATTAAATCTATTAATTTCAGGGTTTGGAATAACATTTAGAAAATTAAAATAAAACTAAAAAGGTACAAAATAGGTTTGGTAGAAAATTTTAAAATGGTGGACTAAGAAAAATTCACATTATGCATGTTAAGCCCGCACCATAGTGGACTTAAGGAAAAAATTAGGTGGTAGAAGAAAAGACACAAAGTTTATAGGGTATTCCATTATACACTAGAAATAGTCAAAAATATGATTGTTGAGTCTATTAGAATGTGATAAAATTAAGGCATTTTCATTCCCCATGTATTCCACAAAATACATCCCAACCGGACGAATATCTTTATCAAAACGGCATATTCCTCATCTTGATCAATTCTGATTCTAAGGGGTAAAGTTAGTTGGGTCTTGAAAATTCTACATATGAGAAGATAATAATTCCATCAACATAAAAAGGGGTATAAATTATCTGAGAAGAATAATTTGAGGCACATTTTTCAATGGGGAAGAAGTCCTGAATGAATGTTCGAGTTATATAGAAACAATAGCTATGCGGAACACCACTATGCATGGTGTTCCACCACTTTATGAACCTCCACATGAATAAAATCATTAGAGGGATGATAAGGCACCACTGAAACCCTCAAATAAATCAAATTCCTTTGCAGGGAGTAATAGTTTTTTCCACTACCATGAACGACAGTCCCCATGAACGAAATCATTCATTAGGCGAGATGGTACCACTAGTGCATGTAAATGAAACCAATCCATTTTCATGTCTGAATGGCTATTTCCACCCCTATGAACATACATCCCTAAAATACTTAATAATTAATGGGATGAGACTGTACATCTGACTTTTGTGGATGAAACCAAAACCATTTGTAGTGTAGATATTGATTTTTACCCTCAGGAACGACATCCCTGCAAAAAAAATCATCATGGGATAGGGATTCCTTTTTGGTCTCTCACAAAATAAGCCCCGTAGCCCACCATGTAGGACTGACCATGGATGTGTCTTGTACCTTTTTCTTCTATAAAATACCGCCAATGTGAACAAAAAATGAGAGACCAATGATAATAATGGGACAAAAAAAGTACAGTCTCAATGAGGAATTAAGAAAGAACCATCAGTTCCTAGAAGGAAAACCCTTCAAAGAGAATTAAAAAAAAAATAAAAATAATCCAGTCATCTAAAAATTTAAAATAAATTTGAAAACACTATTCCAAATGAAATAAATTGATGGCCCCTTTATAGACAAACACCACACATAAAAAAATTCTATACAGGCGGAGCACCACCCCACATATCAAAATACTACATTGGAGGAAGCTAACCCCATGTAACAAAACAATATGAAAGAAGGAGATAGTACCACATAGTAACATGATAAATAGGTAGAAATTAGGTCCACATAGGATAAGAATACATGGATGTTACCATCACCTAGGTAGCAACATTCTGTATAGATGGAACCCCATCCAACATAAGATCATTTTTAAAAAATGGGGAATCCTAGGGTGTTCTACTCTCTACCTCTCATCACACCCTTTGGTTGTATTTTATAACCCCACATTGGCCCCTCCAAAAACAATTATAATTAAAATAAGAAAAGGATTCTCCCAAATTCACATAATATTTATAATCAGATCATCATGCATATCAGTGTGTCATCTTAGGTCTACGTACTTGTGGAAAGCAGAGTCATGTTAGTGGACTCTGTGAAAAGGAAAACCCTTAGAATGTATTAAATAAAACATTATCAATGTAATAAGGGATCTAACCTTGAAATAGATCATATAAACATTCATATTATAGGGATTCGGGGAACCACTGGCCTTTACCTTTAACGAGTGTCGGTGTTGGTCACTTCTCTCTTCACCAGGGACCATTTTGGAATCCCTAATGGTGTATGTTACATTTATTTATAATGAAAGGTAACAAATTTTATCCTATTCACCTCACCAAGATACTAATTCAAGTGAGGATATGGGAATTTTAGTGCCTGTTCTCTCTCCCATTAGACCTAGACCTTGTCCACTAGATGATTAATTGGATCATGCGATCTTCAGATCCATGACATCCTCTTGTTTGTCACATTGTGGATTAATCACTTGGACTTATAGGTTATTCGTGATCATGACGTAAGAATGATACCAAAACTAAATGATAATCCTTCTATTTGTGAGCTTGAATCAAAACCCCCATTCTAAAAACATGGGACTCCAATACAACATAATACCCAAACCCATGCCTCAACCATTAGAGGTACTTATCCCCAAATTAAGAATCTTCTTGGAGGGAATTATCATAGGTGTAAGCCCAAACATAACAACCTATCTAGGAATTTATTCCAAATAGACTGGGATATGTATAAATCCTCTATGAGGTTGAAAAAAAAACAAAAAAAATCAATCAAATGTCCTCTGGACCATATTACAAGTGAATTCATATCCATCTAGGACATTATATCACTTTTGGATCCCTTAGTCTATCTCTAAATAAGTCCTACACCATCCTTGACTAGGAACCTTTTTCTTATAAATCAGTGTTGAATGATGTAAAACTGCACTATTGGGTTCTAACCACATGAACATAAAAGGTGACGTGTCCTATAAAGAGGCACAAAACTATTTGGGTTCTGATTCCTTTCACAAGGATAAATTTGAATCCCATTATTTGGGTTTGCTCCCAACATCCAAAATTTTTTGTCTCCCATGATGGTAGTAAACTCTAGAGCACCTCAACACATAGATTAAAACTAGACTCATTTGAATTAATGACCATAGGATCAATAATATTCCAATAAAAGGGTACCATTGATAGAGATCCTAAGATACATATAGATATTCATATCAATAAGGAACCTCAGAAACATAAAAATTATTTTAGACCCATGCGTGTTTGTAATTGATCGTAACCTCAAGGTGATACATGTTATAATTATATGGGAATAAACATTGGATTTGGAAATACAACGTAAATCTATAACAGAGTCCCAAAATACACAATAGTTCCCCCAAAAGGATGTGATGAGCCCGAAATCCCATCATCTTGACCAATGTGAGTTGGTAAATGTTATTGGAATTATTACGAAACATGTTCTTTCCTTTGGAAAGTAGGTCCACATGTCATCATCAATATAAGAGTCATTGAGTGTTTTTGTCTCCATGAACAAAAATCATTGTAGACCATTCAGATGTGGTAAACCTGATGTAAATGATTATAAAAAATTGAACCCCTTGCAATCAATCATCAGGTTCCTAACTTTTATTGGATTCATTCTATGAAGATGGATTCTAATTATTGTAGCACTAGGATCCACATTATCAATATTGGTTTAGAATACTCTTTTATATTTAATTTATTTCAGTACTACATGTTCAATCTAAACTAGGACTCTGGATAGCACAATATATTACCAATGCATTTAAAATGTGGGAAATTATACTAGAATATTCATCTCTGTGGTCATATAATTTAGCTAAGAATCATTTAGAGTATGTTTATCATAATAAATTTGGTGGAAGATATGACTAAAAAAGTTCCCTCAAATATCTCCCAAAATAAAGTCATTGGTTCTACACATCATTTCAAATCCATTTTACCAATTAGGCAATACCCCGAAACGAGTGGACAGGGAACTATTTTTCCATGTAGTAAAGGTCTACAAACATTATTTGTTTAAATTAAAAAAATATTATTTTGAAAAAACCTGTGTAATTGGTTGGGACATTTTTTTCAAATACATTATTGAAGCGGGGATGTAATCCTATGTGTCATAGTATCCTCCAATTTATGTTCACTATAGTTAGTTAATGTAAGTTTTTTATTACAATATTTTTCACTAGGTCAAATTCCATTTAGTAAATTGAAATTTTTTGTCTGATGAGTATACCTACTTGGAACAAGAAATTGAATTTCACCTAATTTAAAACAACTAATATCTCTTCATATTATTGTAATACCATATTCATATTTCTTAATATGACTTCAAAGGATCATCCATACACTGAGAAATCATCCATGAATTTTTAAAGACACTCCTCCACCATATCATGAATGATATGAATCATATACCCATTGGAATGTCTTTGATTCATTCACATCTTAAATGATATCTTTTTATAGGATAATGTTATGAACATATTCATAATTTTGATTTTTAATAATCAACTAGGTTGAAAGAATTTTGATTATATTTAGAATATCCATCAAAAATAAAATAAAATTTATGACCTTTAATTTATCAAGAATATAATACAGGAATGGGATAATAAAGTGGTATTTTCATGACACTATTTTTATATTTTTGTAGTCAATACATACTTTCCTTCCTATAATGATTCGAATTCGGATTAAATAATTTTATTTTTTCAACATAATAAAGCAGCATTTATTTTGTATGACAGGTTGTGGCCTCACCCACTCATTGTTAGAGATGTAAAATATAATACCATCATTGAGAAGTTATATAAATTCCTTCTTAATGAATTATTCATTAGTGTCGTGAATTAACTATATGGTTTATTTTTTGGATTAGAACATTCTTCTAGTAGAAACATATGGATTCAAATAATCAACATGTTCACCTTAGTATCTTCCATATCCCTGACTATTGATTTCATATGACTCATTAGGAATACTATAAATTTCACTTATCTCACTTAATTTTTCTCCAATATTATGATAACTGGAAGTGCATATTCATTTTCTAGGAATGAGTATATCAATGTGCATTGTAGAGGCTCTAATTCAATAGTTTGTCTCTTAACAACAAAGGGTGTGAACTCTAGAAAATTTTGTCTCTTATGAGATTCGTCATAATTTACATCCTTTTATTTACTATACTTATATTGATCTGGATAAAAAGTGTACTTTTATTCTATAATAGCTCTGAAATCATTGTTTCCATTAGTTAGAAAAAATCCATAACAATGAAACATGTTACCACTTTTATTGGTAACATTCCCTAAATTGAACACTACATTCCCTTTACGAACTGTAAAAATGATTCTACCTTAGTTCACATCAATCAATTCATAACCACCAGAAATTAATGGTATGCTAAAATTTATGTGTATATATTCTTCTTTAACTATATCAAGGATAAGAAAATTGTGTTTGAATATTTAATTTCAAAATTTGACTAAGATTTCTTAGATAATTCCATGAGCATACATGAATAATCAATCATCAAACTAATGTGCCACTCATTTATCTTTCAAGATACTATTTCATAATTTTATATGACACAAATTATCATTACATTAATATTTTTTCTAATACTGTATAAGGTTTTTACAAAATCTCATGTTCTTATAGATAATTGAATTGATATTTTACTAATATATCTAAATTTTGTGGGAACTTATGATGAAAAATGATCGAAATTTCTAAATTATAAGGAAAAAACTAATTTTTCCTCAATTTTTATTTTGTTGGAGATCAGATCATTTATGGAATTTTCATTATTGCAAATACGGGAAATGACTTCTACAAATCATATATTTATGTAGAGTTTCACAAACAAATCCAGAAATATCTTATACTATCCCTCTATATTCTCATGTCTCATTCTCTCTAGGATAAGAAAAGGGGGTCAGTATTATGGTGGTCCCACATAGACATATTCTTTTATGAGAAGCTCTTGTAAGGGATATTTTACATTTGGCTCTATTTCTGGATTCTGTTATTTACTAGTTACATGGGTTCTCACATCGTTGACTTTTTTGATGTCTATTACATGTAATTTATATTTTTATATACTATTATCCTCACTATTATATGGTTTTTTAAATTTTATCCCTTCTCCACTTTGAATGAAAACACCATTAGCCTCCTCTCTAGGATGTGTATAATTATTATTGGGAATTGTAGACAGTATTCAATAAAATAATGCATTAGATAACCTCTATACTTGGTGATCAAGGTTGTGGAGAGATTCCCTATGATTTTTCATATGCGTATCTTTAGTGGTCATGCAATATTGTAATTTTTATAGAATGTGGTATGAATATTTTCAAGATTTTACATTTAATGTGGGGCTTCGTTTGATTGCCTTTTTGGAGTTAACTAAATATTTTTTTTAGATGATGGATGGAAACTTCTGAGCCACATTTTGAAAAACTTATTATAGGATAGGTATTTTAGGTTGAGAAGTATGATTAAGTTGTGGATATCTAGGTATCCCCTAATTCCATGGTAAAGATTTTCTACACCTCTATTGATAATAACTGTGAATTTTTTATTGTTGTTGTTGAATAGGATTTTACATTTCAAATGTTTATTGAATTTATTTTGGTTTCTGATTGTAATTGAAATAATTAAAATTTAGTATTTTGGTGTCTTTAATGCCTTTTTGAATGTTTCGGTATGTGTGTGTTGTTCCATAAATCTCAAATTCTGGAATCTGAAGAATAGGAGTAGGTCTTGGTGGTGGTAGAGAAGGTAGAATAATGTTTTCCTGTTTTTTTATAAGTGATTCAACCTAGGAAGAAAGATGGTTGTTCACTTCTATATAGTGAATTCTATGTTGAGGTGGTCCTTGATCACTCATACAATGTCTTTCATTGTGTGAGACCACATCCAAAAGTTCATAACCAACTTATTATGTCTTGATCATAAGTCTTACATCAGACGATATATCTACCACATTCCACGTAATGAGTTTTCATCCATGGTAATGTTTTTGAAGCTATAGCCACACATAGAGTTAGGGATGTGGTAACTTCCAAGTCAATTATTTAAAGGGATCCCAAGTCTCTGAGGCCGATTCACAATCTTCTTTGGAAAATATTTATATTTCATATTGTAGTTTACATATATGTATATATGGAATCTACTTATTATGTAATCCCATTACTAAATAATATCAAGTAGTAATTAATTTGGGATCTTCAATTTTAAGCCACTCTATTGCTTTATCACACATGGAGAAGGGAATGATACTAATCCTAATGGAATCAACTGATACTCCTTGATTTCAGAAGGTGTTTTTAACTTATAAAAAGATTGAAATATGCTCATGTGGAACTCAAATCTATAGTGTAATAAATTGTCACATGTTCTGCATCATGTGAATGATTGCATGTTTTATCTGAAACGTGTGTGACTGAATATGAGGATAAAAATTCTCTGTAAAACACCATATATAAATGGAAAATAGTAGTATATAATATTTTGTATAGTATAAAAGGTGTATAATCATAATATTCATCTAGATCAGGTTTAGAATATTTAGGATTTGGAATGTAATATTGACATGCTCAACTGTGTTCAGACAATAGTGTGAAAAGAGGTACCTCTAAATTTTATGATTAAAATCAATAGGTTCTTGATCCTTGAGTCTCCTTAAACATGTCAGGGGACATGGATCACACACTAAGACAAAGTTACATATGAATAAATTAATCTTTTTTGTGGAAACAATTAAAATAAATTGGAAAAGAATAGGGGGAGTGGTAATCCTAGATTCAATCCAAGGGTAACTATGACAAATCAAATATTTATTCCCAAAAAAGGTTTCGTAAATTTTCCAACCAATAAAGCTTAATTGATTTAATATAGGAATGATCAAAATAAAAAATTATATTAAGGCAAATTATCCTTACATTATAATGTTATAGAATAGTAGAAGTCCATTTTCAACCACACAGGGAGATCTAGAAAACTTTATTCACCTAGTAACTAGATATTACATTGAATTACTCACAAGATTTTTATTGTTTAGGTGGTAAAACAACCATATTTATTTACTTTATATGATAAAGGAGATTTCATGGTCAAATTTAGAGTGCTTATGAACATTATATTCCGATATCTTGCTAGGGATGGTCCTCTGAATTAGGATAGGAAGTTGTCCTAAAGTAACTAATAGGTTTTCATCAAACCAATTAGACAAGTCAAAATAGGATACCAGCCTTTGGTTAAGAGGTGGTAATAAATCTAAGTGTAATATGATTAACTTCAATGGAAGAAATAATCACATGTAATTAGCCTTAGTATGCTTAATTCCAAATTGGTTTGGGACCTTCTATTTCAGTTCATAGAATAAAGGATATGCAAAATAATGTTGTGAACACGAGTTATTAATCCTAATTCCTAGACAAAGGGTTACCAAATTTTGTATTCAGTAATTTAATAGGTTTACGCTACCCCTAAATTCAACCCATAATACTAAATTGGTTAGTCATAGAATTTAATAATGAAATTAAATTAATGAGAGAATAGAAAAATGATTGGAATATATATATGTGTGTCCATGTATTAAAAAATCATGATTAAGAAAAAGTAAAATCAACCAATTCCATTACTAGAAATGAAAAAACAGAAATGTATGAAAATTATTATTGAATTAAGAAATCATGACTTAAAAAAAAGGATTACAAAAAAGTATGAGCAATCAAAAACTTTTTTAGATGAGGTGTAGAAACAATGGATGAACAAAAACCAAAGGGATATTGATAGAAACTATATTTATAAAAGTATGTTGAAGAAATCACAATAGAAGATTTTAGCCTCTCCATTTTCAAACATCGATTGAACTAAAATATAAATATACTGATCAATACATGACATATAAAGCTTTCAGATCATGATTTGGATTTAAATTATTTTTTCTAGGAAGAATTCATGATATGCATTTTCATTTCACATTGTTTTATGAAATATTCAAATATGTATTTATTTAGTAACTTGTAAACTTTCAAAAATTCTTTTTCGAATCTCAGGTTTTGATATTAACTCATTAAAATCATGTAAATGATTCATTTCATGAACATTATTTGTATGGCAGGATTCAAGACAAGTATTGATTTCAGAGGGATCGAGGAACCAGGGATGGTTGGATAGTATAAATGTTGACACATTAACATCATATGTTACTTTCACGTCTAAAACTTCTTCATCTAGGATATTCATGGATTTCATTTGCGTTATGGCCCAACTTTTGGTCTCCAGGGGTTCTATATGAGATGATTACAAATCATGAATCATATTTATTATTTGAATTATCAGTAATTGAAGAAAATTAATTTAACACAAATTTTAATTATTTAATTCATATTTCCTAAAAAATTAATAATTCAAGGCATTATACTTTATGAGAAGAAAAAATATCTACGAAATGGTTCCAACACACATACACACATATGATTTATGATTATCTATCATGGTATATATGGTCAAAACCCACTTATTTTTTTCTTGGGTTCTATTTTAAATAAGTCATATCATTGTATATATTCTCATGGGAAATCAACGTATGTCAAATATGTTATTAATTATTATTTTGTTAGGATATTTATTTATTTATAGAATTATTAATTTCTTCCATTATAATTTTTTTTATCTTGAGGAAAAAATATTTTGTATAATTATTTTCATACCCTTCTGACAAGCTTACATGTTGGATTTAAGGCTATTTTTTCTTTTTTTTAATTGTGTTAATTGTTCATTGATTTTAATAAAAAAATAAATATAATTGTTTGGTGAATTTATTAATGTTTATGGGAAATGTAATTGTTTAGAATTGAATTAGGGTTCTATTATAATATGACTCATTCTCAAAATATAGTGAAATATAAAAATTTTATAAACTCATTTGATGGATAGATTTTTTTTCAAAGTGATCATATAACCCTTTTTTCTTATTTTTATTGTATTATAGATATATCATAAATATTATATATATAAGATAATATACATATTATAATAATTTTTTATTGTATATATATTTAACGTATTATAAATTTATATATAAATAAAACAATAAATATTAAATATAATATAATCAAGTTTTTATATATAAATTTTTAAATTTGTACACACATGGTGATATAAATACACAAATGGAGAGACAAAAACACACACACACACATTTATATATATAAAATTACAAAACCATATTGAACACATAGATTTATATATATGTATATATGTGTGTGTATGTATATATACACATACATATATAGAAAATTATGATATGAGAAACCCACATAATTAGGGACTGAATTAATCTGATTTTCAATATATAAATGTATATATAAACACATATATACAAATTTATATTTAGAAATAATTATGAATTAAGAAAATTTTCATTGAAGAAGGGAATGAATTTTTTTTTGTGTGAAAGATCTTGTAAGATCAATAGAAAAATATTTATAAACAAGTTATGGATATCCTTTCTTTATGTTTGAGGGTTTATTCAACAAAAAATTTCTAGAGAGGTGACAACATGGTTTGGGTGAAGTAAAATATTTTATGGAGGGAAAAATGGAGTGACTATAGAAATTCATATAAAATAGGGAAAGAGTTTTATCAGAGCTAATAGAAAATTCCTGATAAAATAAATCGTTATCAGAACTAAAATTATATTCACTCATAGGAGTATTTTTGTAGAGAAAAATTTAGTATTCCTAAAGTCATGTCATTATCAATTTAATAACTTTAACCCTAGCTTTAATTTGTTCTAAATTTAGTGCTCATGAAGAAAGAATTTATTAGTGATAAATATAGATAAAATAACCAATCAATAATTTTTTTTCTTCCCAAAAATCAACAAATAAAAATGAATATTAAAAATTAAAAATTTCATTTAAAATGTAAATTTTTTTCTAATTTTATAAAATTGAGTAAATTAAATAAATATTTAAAAATAATATATGATATTAAATATATAATTAATTTTTTTTAAAAAATGAATAAATTTTAATAATGAATAAATTAGAAAAATATGAAAAATAAAAAATGACATTAAATATTTAAAAGACTATAAATGAAAAATAATGAAAATAAAAATGAAGAAATAATAAAAAATTCATTTAAATACAATATATTTATTATTAATTACTAATTAAAACTGAATAATAATAATTGTGTATAGAGATAAATAAAAAAGTTAAAATAAAATTGAATAATGTAAAAAAATATTAAATGAATAAATTAAGAAAATATTTTAAAAAATTAAATCTAAAAAATTAATATATAATTTAAAATGAATAAGAATTTAAAATGAATAAATAATAATTAGTAAAAAATGAATAAATTTAAAAAACCATATGGGTAAAGAAAAATATAAACTATATAAATTTAAAAATAAAAAAAGTGAATAAATATTAAAATGTAATTCAAATAATAATAAATTATATTTAATCCAAAAAATTTACAATTAACTACTAAATATATAAATATATAAAATATATAAACGTGTTGATAGTAACCCCCATTATTAAAAGGAAATGGAAAAGGCCCCTTTTAAATTGTGTTTAGGGAGAACCAATTATAAGCATAAAGACATTAGAAAACTGACCTGAACATTTAGAGACAAAGACCCAAATTATACATAGACCCTAATTCCCAACGAAAATGTGAAACAAAAAGATTTTAAGACGAAACCCCAATGCCTAAAACTCCATACCCCGTGCCCAACTATCATAGCCACCAATGGAGGGCCATGTTATGGTAGATTTATGAACAGCCTCTGGTGCCTGTAACCCAATAATGAATATGGGCATCCTCGACACTACTTCCCAAAAATTATAC